>OX438762.1:81867606-83067606 GCA_949316455.1 Acleris holmiana
CAAAAAAAGCAAGACAAAAACGAACTCATCCAACAACATGATATCATTCATAATTATGCAATGCGTTCTCATCTGTGCAGGTGTACCAGGGCCGAAATTCTACACGGTGAAAACGATATTGCCTTTGAACTGTTTCCGTATTGCCAACGTTTTGATTACTCTTAACAATAATGGTGGAGTCATAAAAGATTCTAAAACAAGTCAAACGTGATATCATTATAATTATAACGCAGTAGACTATAGGGTCAGGAATGTAAAAAAAAACATTATTGTATAAACTATCTTTATTAGTGCAGGAGAGTTAAAAAAAAAAAACAGAAAAGTGCAAGTGTGACTTTGCTAGTTTTTATATTAGGGTTTGTACTTTACACACACTACTGCCTTCTTATTTTTTTTTTATTTATTAGTAATTATTAGGAAATTTGCTGCAGAACACATAATTCTTCTGAAATTAAAAATCGACCGGATAATGAATATATGGAACTCAAATTGTAAAATTATTATTGTATTGACATTTATTAATCTATGTATACCTATTGATTGACATCGGATAAGTGACTATTTACTAGATATTTAATAGATTTGTTTTGATTATTGGCATGTTATTTTTGTATTCTTTGATTATTAGTATTTATGTCGACAATCTCAATGTAATTTCATATTTTTTGACATTTAATGCAATTTATATTGTAATATTACATTGATGAATAAATAAACTAAACTAAACTAATATGTATCAAATTGATAAACTATTTAAAATTAGTATAAATGGGCAATCGAGCGGCCCACGATGAACAAAAAAAAATTACAAATAGCAACGGATGTTCTGGACACGTGCCCTATGCCCCGTCTCGGCCAAGGGTACGGTTGAAGGCCGTCTCGGTGCAAAAGGTACTGGGATTGCATATTCCGGTAAGAATTATGTTCGGGACCCACACACATCGATAACAAGTTGCACACCTTTGCGATTGATGGAGTAACCAGCGTAGAAACGTCCAATGTGTGTAATTTCATATTAAGGGTGTTTCACAAGTAGGGAGGTATACTCGTACTACGTGTCACGAGTATTTAGCTTTGTTAAGAATGTTAAATTGCTTAAGGACTGGCACTTTAAAGTAATATTCATCCTAAAAGAAGGACTCGCGTTTTGGAGTTTTGTGGTTATAGAGTTTGTGATTATTTTTCCAATAATAGTGAACGGGGTTCACTTGATGCTAATATCATAAGAGTATAATTGAATTTGTTATTTGTTTGTCGACATTTTAACTTAGCTTTCTAAGGCCCAAGGTCCTACCCATAGTACTTACTAATGTCATTCAGACCCAGCTCCTTTAACAGTTGTGTAGTCATAGCGTACCACAGTCCTACCAGTAGGACTTACTAGAAATCCTACTGGTAAGACAGTGGTGCGCTATGATTACACAAGCACAATAACAAAGTTTTTTAAGTACTTGGGGCTGAATGAGTATAAAACAACTACTGGTAGGACTACGGGCCTTAGTGACTACATGCTGAAGTTTTCGTTCATGCCTTAGGAGGTCTCAAACGGTCTTAAATATAAATATTGTATCTAAGTTAACGAGAGTTATTGATATAGCAAAGCAGAAGGGCAGACAGCAGACAGTCCAGATTGAAGTCCATTACCGTGTGCTTCTATCTGACCAGAAACTCGATTGAACATTCTTAACAACTGTAAATACTCGTCACACGAGTACTATACCGTTACAAGGGTCTCGCAGTATTTTGTGCTGTTTCTAATTAAACGCATTCTGTAATAAATGCAGCTCTTTCCGTATCTAAATGTAAAGAGAGCTATATTTATAGGATCATAGTGAACCTGTTGGTATATTGATATGAAACTTTATATATTTTGATAATATATAGAAAATCTCATATCTATATACCTATTATTATAACCTAAAATGGATGTAGTACCAGAAACATTCTTACAAGAATAACTTTGTAAGAATTTAATTTTATTTAATGTTTATTTTATATGATTAAAATATTAAATAATTAAATCGTTTGTATTTGTGCATATTTCATGTTAAATACTCTATTATTCACTTCGGTTGCGAGAAAAATAAATCTTAAGCTATAATATTCTTAACATAGACACGTAAGATATTAACAACTTAATAGCGCTTTCTATATGAATCTCAACCCGTCACGCAGATGACGAGGCGTAATGCAGAAAAAGACAAAGACAAGGTTTTTTTGGGGTTTATAACATAACAAATAGTCCAAAGTCAACCTTTACGAAGTCCACCGGCTCCCGGCTGGTTGTGTTTTCTTAAGGCTTTCATTTATAGGAAAATTAAAAAGAGAATGTACTTAAGTTCCAAGGGAGAAGAATTACACTTTAGACCATAGGGATTTAATACATCACCTTTCGTCCGCCTATACGTCATGGCTATTATGCGTCATTTTAGAACGTGAGAAGTAAAAATAAATACATTGTGGACGTGTTAAAAATTTCCCTTCTGACTGAATAAAAAACAGCTTTTATATTGTTACCATAAGATAGACTGGCGATGTAGTTATGAAAAAATCTCCGCTTTCGTCAAATTTATCGGTATCCATTTAAACATGATATTATAGTACTTACGGTCTCATTCAAGATTAGTTATCACAATTAAATCGCACCAATTAAAACTACGTGATGTCATTTTTGTTTTTTGTGTGCAGGGCTGAGGTTCTACACGGTAAAAACTATATTTATCTTTGAGATATTTCCGTATGGTCAAGGTTTTCATTAATAACTCTTTTTTATTTGGAGGTAATGGCAACCGAGCCAAAAACGTTACTAAAGCACGTTAAACGCAATATTTTTTTAATGCAGTAGAATTATTGAGGCCCTGGAAACTTGCGTCAAATGATCTTACAAGGATTGCGAATTTAAACGACGATGATATTACTCGAGTCAAACTTCGTCGCGAAGTAAGGTGAGCATATCAAGCGGTGTGAACCAGCCCAGCATCGATCGCTGACGCACACTAGTAAGAGCTTCAACGTGCTTCAGCGATCCATGCCTCTCTTGGTTATGCACTCCTGGTAGTATTGCCTCCGAACTGTTGGAATCCAAATCCCGTTTAACTCGTATGCTTCTAAAATCTTGCACATGTTAATTTTTGTTCTTAAAGAGGAAAAATATTGGAAATTAATTTGTCAAATAGCTCAGTCATATTTGTCTTATAATTTGTTAACGAGATTATAGAGGACTGCCATGCTTTAAAGTGAATTTAAGGAAGCCAAACAAAAAAGGGTATCAAGAGCTTACTAAATTTATACTGCAGTTGGGGGACAGTTTCGAAGAAAATTATGTTGTAAGTCCCCCGATTGCAATAAAAACATGGTTATCTCTTGATTTCTTTATTTCTGAATATAATAGATTTAGTCGTATATATAAACTGATTTGTAGCGTCCCAGGTGCGTAGAGCGGTGTAGGTCTGCCGTCGTAGCACTAGTAACTTGTTGCTCCGTGTTTGTTAATGTTATTTAATCTACTGCCAACCAATGACTTAAATACATCCAAAGATAAATATTTTACCTTTTGTTTGTTTTAAATCGGAAATAGGTATTGGTAAGCCGCATGCTCGAAAAGCGATGACAGCTGTTCGTAGGTTTATCAATGATTTATGAATAAAAAGTTCTTTGAAATAAAGTTTTAGTTAGACACAAAACATTGCAGATTAATAAAGTATTACTTGCAGCTAAAAAAACCTTTAATGGTTTTTTGAATTTTTATTAGGAAGAAATTTACGTAAAGCTATGAAACGTACTAGGAAATCATGAATTAACAAGAGAAATTTATCTCAAAATTACTCTTGTTGATAAAGCTACCCTCTCTTGTCAAGCTTCACATTGTATTAACTGGCTCATTAAGCTGGGAATACTTTGTATTAACCGTATTTGCTAACAGATGGCGTTGTAATAAAAAAGCTTAATACGAGTAATGATATTTAATTAATCAGCATTGGTTTAGGTTTGTACAAATATAATTGTGATATGTTTAACCACCACGGATGATTTTTCTAAAATGATTCAGGATTGAAGAAACGTAAATACAAAATACTTTAAGGCGTTTAAATATATTGGCACCGATATCGTAAAGAATTTTTTCTACATCCATATCATAACTTCCCTACAATATGTTCAGAAACGATAAGCAAATGGCCTATATTAAGAAACCAGTATCTGTGGTTGCATTTTAATGTTCACTTTAAAGTGCCGGTAACGCACACTATAATTATATTTAAATTTTGAACATCTTTTAAAAATGAATAAATCCTATTTGGTTGTGTTTATCGAGTTAATCGATATGTAATTTCATTCAATTGAAATTTTTTTGTTCTTTACAAAAAAAAAAATCGAATATGACAATCGATATGGGAATCGAAACCGACTCAAGTCTAGATTGTCTATGAATTTAAAAAAGTCAGCTATTCGAACTTTCGTTTCTTATAACGTGAAATAACAAGAAAATAACGCTTAACAAATTTGCTAAAGCATTTTGCTATTTAATATTTGGTAAAAATGAGTAATGACGACAGTGATACTAGTGTGGAAATGTATGCTCACCACCTGAAATACGAGATGCCGCAATGACTGTTTATTATACTTCGCTGGTTTCTTCCGAGAGATTATTATTAATTACTTGTATGTAATGAACTCATACTGCCGTTGTCACAAGATTTAAAGACTCCCTTTGGAATCTATATTTAAATACGTAAAAAGGAACGCAATTTCTATCCCTCCCACTTTTCACAATCCTGGCGGCAGCTAGCACCCCGCCATCTTGTCATTATATTTTCTTGTGCGCCGTTGCTCACACGCACCATGGATAGGTCAGAAATAAGACGAAAAATACACTACCTCAAGAAAAAATTAAAACGGACGCGAACACTATCTTCTTCGGATTCATCTTCCATACATGAGTCACCTCCACCTAAACGGCGTCGTCGGATTATTTCATCGGGGTCAGCGGAATCTGAGCCAGTCAACGAAAATAACGAAGGTATGTTCAAACAATTTTTCGATCGAAGTTTTAGGTTGCAAGTATTGTCTGGATGGCATACGCAATCATAAAAGTATTGGCATTGCAAGTGCGCACTGAATGTGCCACGCAATGACCGGCAGGCATATACCTACCCGCACACAAGAATTTTTAACCTGATATTTAATAATAGTATGCGTTGCAAGCGACGACCGAGTGTCTCGCGCAGCGATATACATATTTTGCCTACCCACATAATATAATTATTATTCTTGTTATATATTTCAGTTGCCACAATCGGTTCAGTAGCAGATGCAGAGAATAATCTGACAATAACCGATGAAAATAATTCGACAATACCATCGGAAACTAATCCAGTTTTGGATGAGGTAATATCCCTTTTGGGAGAAGACCCGACGTTAAACACGGAGTATGGCGAAGACATTCACTCTCATGTAGCGGTACGATGGAACCACATACTACAAAATGGGGTCAAAAAAGAACAGCGAACTGAATTACTTAAAAAATACTTGCCGCCCGCTAATTGTACTTTCTTAGAAGCACCTAAACTTAATGAAGAAATAAGAGCGGCTGTACCAGAATCAGCGGTAAAACGCGACGAAAAATTAGAAATAAAGCAGGCACAGCTTGGTTCAGGCGTAACTTGCGTTGGTAAGGCTTTGGAGATCGCTTTAAAAATACCCGAAAAAGAAATTCGTGACCAAATTGTTAAGTACCTTGGAGACGGAGGTCAAATCTTGTGTGATTTACACAATTTAGAGTCAATGACTAGACGATCTCTTTTATCACAAAGTCTTAATAAAAACACTAAAGATGCTGTTAAAAACTTGACGAGAGACAATCTTTTATTCGGAGGAGCTTTGGCTGACAAACTTAAAGCTGTTAAAGCTTGTTCGAAGTCGGCTGTAGATTTGAAAGTGAAAAATTTCAAGCCGACAACACGTCGTAATACATATGACAGCGTTGCCGGCCCCAGCGGACAGCGGTTTTCGCCGAATACTTTAAACTGGCGGGGCCCGTCGCGTCGGACAACTTATTCTGCGATGACGGCGGGCGGGTACCGAGAGCGGCGCCAGCCGCCGACTCCAGTGCCGCGGCGGCCGCCGCCCAACCGCAGCCAGCGCGCACCGCCGCTGCCAACGAAACGTTTTTAGCGGACGATCAGGTAATTCTACCTACTGGTAGAATAAAACATTTCTATTTTCATTGGCGTAACATAACTGATGACGCGTCTATTTTGTCGTGGGTTAAAGGTTTTAAAATCCCTTTTTCTAGGAGAGCGTATCAAGTTGAACCTTTTATTACACGACCTCATAATATGGAGGAAGATAAACAGTTTTCCAGCGAAATTAATAAACTGATTTTGATTGGAGCAATTACAAAATGTTCTCCATGTAACAATCAATTTGTGTCTAAGATATTTTTGTTAGATAAACCAAACGGAGATAAAAGACTGATTCTGAATTTAAAAGATTTAAATACATTTATAGACACTTCTCATTTTAAAATTGAAGATTTCAGGACGGCCATAAAATTATTATCACAGGATTGTTACATGTGCTGCGTAGATTTAAAAGATGCTTATTTTTCTATTAGCATACATAAAAAATATCGAAAATATCTTAGGTTTCAATACAAGTCTCAGCTTTATGAATTCGCTGTTCTTCCTTTTGGATTAAATGTTGCACCGTTTGTTTTCACCAAAATTATGAAACCAGTTATACAGTATTTGAGAAACCAAGGCCATTTGTCAGTAATTTATTTAGACGATACTTTGCTATTAGGTGACACATATGAAATATGTGAAACTAATTTGTGGTCTACAATACAAATTTATGAATCGTTAGGGTTTATCCTAAACTATAAGAAAAGTGTACTAATTCCAAAACAATCTTGTAAGTTTCTTGGCTTCGTACTCAATTCTACAAACCTTACGATTTCTCTACCGGACTCTAAGCGATCTTTAATTAAATCAGAACTGTTACGCTTAAACGAAACTTCAAGGTGCTCTGTTAGAGCTTTTGCACGTGTTATTGGCCTCCTTATATCTGCCTGTCCGGCAATAACTTATGGCTGGGTTCACACAAAATTATTTGAAAGAGCTAAGTTTTTACACTTAAAAGATGACGATGATTACGATAAATATATAGAAATACCAATAAATTTAAAAAGTGATCTGAATTGGTGGTTAAACCATATTGACACTTCAGTTAATGTTATACGAAAAAATAATTATATAACAGAAATTTATTCGGATTCTTCAAAAACGGGCTCGGGGGCAGCCTGTGGAAGTCAAAGGGCTAGTGGTTTTTGGTCAGCCGACGAAGCCAAGAAACACATTAATGAATTAGAACTTCTTGCAGCTTTCTTTGCTTTGAAAATTTTTGGAAAGGACATTTACAGCTCAGAAATACTCATTCGCATTGACAATAAAACTGCGATAGCTTACATTAACAGAATGGGTGGAATACAGTTCCCACACTTAAATCAAGTAGCTAGAGATATATGGGAGTGGTGCGAATCAAAAAATAATTTTGTTTTCGCCTCATACATTACATCAGCTGATAACTATATCGCTGATTTTGAATCACGACGGTGTTATACTGATACGGAATGGCAATTAAATGATATAGCTTTTCAAAAAATATCAAAGCACCTGGGAACCCCACAGATCGATTTATTCGCAAGTAGATTGAACAATAAATGCCCCAAATATATTTCCTGGCATGGTGATCCGAATTCATTTGCTATTGATGCGTTTACTGTAAATTGGAACGATTTTTTCTTTTATGCTTTCCCCCCATTCTGTCTGATATTAAAAGTGTTGTCAAAAGTAGTGACAGAAAAATCCTGTGGTATTGTGGTAGTGCCAAAATGGCCCAACCAACCGTGGTTCCCTTTATATAAACGATTATTAATTTCAAAATTAATAGTTTTAAAGGCTAATAAAGAATTACTTTCCTCTCCTTCCAGAGATCAACATCCTCTGCACAAATCTCTGTCTTTAATGGCCGGTGTTTTGTGCGGGAAGCATTTATAAGAAGAGGAGCCCCGGTTGAAGCTGTAGAGGTTTTGTTGGACTCTGTGTCCCCAAATACATTCAAACAGTATCAGTCCTGTTTGAAGGAATGGTACAACTATTGTAATAGTCACGGATATGATTACTTTAATACAACTACTCAGATTACTCTGAGTTTTCTTACATCGATTTATAACAAAGGTGTAAAATATGGTACTCTAAATACACATAAATCTGCCCTCAGTTTACTACTGGGAAGTCAGATAAATGATGATTTGATCTCTCGATTTTTGAAAGGTGCTTTCAGACGAAATCCAAATATGCCTAGGTATAATTTAACGTGGGATACGTCTATTGTACTCAATCATTTAGGAACGTTACACCCAAATGAAAATCTATCATTAGAAGTACTATCTAAGAAGTTGATTACATTGTTAGCTTTGGTTACGGCTCATAGGATGCAGACTTTGTCTATTATAAAAATATGTAATATTGAAAAATATGACACTAAAATTTGTATTAAAATACCGGACGTGATAAAAACATCCGGCTTGAATAAGGCGCAGCCTATTCTGATTTTACCTTTTTTCTTGGATCGACCGGAAGTATGTCCAGCAAAAACTCTTTTGTCCTACTTGGACAAAACAAATGCCATAAGAGATAAGCAGGTTGACAATTTGTTTGTAAGTTTTAAAAAGCCACACGCTCGGGTATCGTCCCAAACACTAAGTAAGTGGATTAAGTGTACTCTTGAGGAGAGTGGTGTCAACACATCCGTTTACTCCGCTTACAGTACAAGGCACGCTTCCACTTCAGCCGCTCAGAGATTAGGAGTCAATCTCCAACTGATAAGAAAAACAGCTGGCTGGAGTGGAGCTTCTAAAGTCTTCGGTACATTTTATAATAGACCTGTTTTAAATGATACTCTGATAGAAGAAAATTATGCCAGATCGATTTTATCGCAGGCAGATGTGATTTAGATGTGTCGGTATAAGATTATAACTATTGATTGTTGCTATAAGTTACAATGTAAACAAATAATTTAAGCATTTAGCTTACTAGGTACTTATTGAATAATATTAAATATGTAATGGTCGGATTGTTAACACTGGAAGTATTAAGTTTCTAGTACCTAAATAAATTAAACTAATTAAGATTAAATATTTATTTTATTTTTTAACTCTAAACATCATACAAGTAATTAATAATAATCTCTCGGAAGAAACCAGCGAAATATAATTAACTATTAAAAGAAACTTACCTAAGGGAAGTTCAATAGTAATTATACGAGCTGGTTTCTTCCGAGAGATTGACAGTATAGTCCCTCCCAACCCAGATGGTGCTAACCCCTTCAAAATAAAATAAATACAGGATGAGGGGTGAGATTCTTTAAACTTGATGACAAGATGGCGGGGTGCTAGCTGCCGCCAGGATTGTGAAAAGTGGGAGGGATAGAAATTGCGTTCCTTTTTACGTATTTAAATATAGATTCCAAAGGGAGTCTTTAAATCTTGTGACAACGGCAGTATGAGTTCATTACATACAAGTAATTAATAATAATCTCTCGGAAGAAACCAGCTCGTATAATTACTATTGAACTTCCCTTAGGTAAGTTTCTTTTAATAGTTAATTATAGCAGTTCTGAAAATTTAAATGAAAGCTCTGCTACTGTATCTGCGGAGAAAGTGCATTTTTCTCATTGCACCATACAAAATGTAGTAAATAGGTAATAATAATTAATATAAAATAAAGTTTGTTTTTTATTGTTTGTGTTTTATTTAAGCTTTGGTACTACAAACAAGTTAACAGTAACACTAACTTAATAAAAATACAGGCCATATCTGAACATAATTATAGAAAACTTATGATATGCATATAGATAAAGTTATGTATGTGGCTATACATAATTAGGCATTAAAATACTCGTGTGATCTTATTATGAAACGAGCCGAAGGCCTCTTATTTTGCACCAGCCACATAAACTATATATATCGATCCGTCTTTTTTTGGCCGATTGTAAGAGGTTATTCTTTGTTTCGCACCTAGACAAACTTCCGAGCAAATAACCAAAAACTTCAACGGACTCCGAGCTCGAACATTTTTACCAGAGCGACTTAGTCAATGATTTCATTTCAACTAATTTATCATTCATAAATCATTGAAAAACTCTTCGAATGGTTAGGAAAAATATTAATTTACTGTACAGAATAAACTAAACTCTATTGAAAAAAAAGAGAAAAGTTCAAATGTATTTCGTACGCATGACTATTGATTGGTTAGAATTAGACCTTAATAAATAATTAAGACCGTAAGTTTGGTAACATGACTTTTAACTCGACTGCTTGAGAAATATGGTTAAAATAGATGGTTTGTCGGGTGTTTAGTATTGGTGTGTCAGAATAATTTGTTTATTATTTGCAAAAAGGGCATTTGAGTACGTTCAACAATAATAATAGCAACAAACAACACACACCCTGTAAGTCATGTTAATCATATCTCTAATCAGATATTCTATTTACAAAAAAAATAACATAAAACTTGCACGGAAAAATAGAAAACTCAATACGCCTATGAGTTAATGATAATATTCTACGAGTATATGGGTGAGTTGAAGTATTGTTTAGACGTATTTAGTTTACCCCTCAGAGCTCATGAATGCAAATAATCACTACTCCAGATAGCAGAGCTTGACAAAACACAGTTAGGTACCTGATGATCCAGTTCCCTTTGCCGCGTGATTAAAGAACTAAATGGGGTCTTAACATTATTTTCTGCTCACAAATATCACGCAGATCATACCATCCCCTGACCGCCGAGTCTCAGCATAAATAATAATAGTGAGTTGCGGTTGTACTTTCCAGAATAAAAAAAAGGCTATGTGATATCCAAATCAGTCATTGTAATAATAATAGGTGCAACACAATTAGGTACAGAAAACATTTCCACTATTCTACGAACAGCGCCCTCTTCTTCCCTTAACTCTTTTTTCCAAGCTGTATGTGGAACGGGACTCATCCGGGACAACTGATGCGTATACTAGCCCACAGATGGCGTCAAAGACTGTTATTATACGTACGCAACGCTATTTTCTATTCACTCCATTATTTAATCGTCAATTACGTACTCTTAATGCATAATTTACAAAAAATGGTAACAGCATTTATTTTTCATAAATACAAAAAGCAAAGAAAAGTTTAGTTTGTTTTAAGTACTTAGGTAAGCCAATCTTTATTATAACTCGTTTTATTTATCTTATTTATTGCGTAATGATAATTGTATTACATACTACAAATTTGCTACAAATCCTTATCAAGGCATAGGGAAATTCGTCAACTATTGTGCTGTATTGATGGAGCAGTTGAATACGAAGGCCCCTCCAACGCCGGAGGACCTGAGTTCAAAGCTCGATCAATGCGGTAAAAAAATTGAACTTTTTTTTTTATTATTTGTGCTACAAAGACAAATACGATTAAGTTGCTCTATTTATTTCATTGCTTTTAAAAATAACTATTATGGTGACATCTCCTCTATTTATTAACCGTCTTCAAAAAAGAAGAAAGTGATACGTTTCATTGTAGGTTTTTTTTTTTTTTGTTTACCTTTTACTTCGTCAATAATGGAACGACATTGTTTTTTTTTTGTTTTATAGAGTATACTTCTGAGGTGGTCCCATTGTCACCAGATCTGAATGTGATAGGCTTGTTTTTGAGTTTTCTACCAGTGTGGCTAGCACAAGTTGTATTTTCTCGCTTGTCCCTCAGTTCGTCTTTATCGTTACAAACTGGATAGAAAGGGAGATCCGAGCGACAAACAAGCTTGTGCTAGCCCTCCTGGTTTGAATTGATTGGTTAGTAATAATGTAGGCTGAGTTATTAAGGGTTTTCGCTTAATGTTTTACTGCCATATTCAGAGCTAGTTAACAAAGATAATGTCCTTCGCTAGTGATCAATTTTCTAGAGTCTAAAATGTGTTTGTAAGTACTACGGTGGTAAACAATTTGAGCTGAGCTTAGAATGCGGAATAATCGGAAGAATCGTGATAGAACTACGGCCGCCAGGGTAACTTTCATGTATTTCTATCGCGCTAGATGTGAATGTTGCAATATGTATTGAATAGTTAAAATAATTTAAAAACATTTACGTAACTTTATTTTTAAACGTTCATTTTTCTTTATTTCACGAATTATTTCATTGAACATCGAAACGTAGCAACTTTTATAAGTTTCCAGATAATTTGAAATCAAAGTAAAAGGGGCAGGGCTAACGTAACATCGAACGTCTAGTTTGGGAATAGTGCCTGCATTAGTTTTGTTACAATGTATTGTTTTAATAGTCGGTTCAGAGCGTAGAAAACACTTGTGGTTCGATTCAGAAAATAATATCATTTCAAATGAGCTCTTCTAGGCAAAAATATAGTATATTGCTTTCGGATAACAAGAAAATTCGTGTTGGAAATGCGAGTAAAAGTCACCTCACAAGTCAACTTTCTACGTTTACTAAATTAGGATTACTAATTTTGAGCTCTATTAATAGTGTTATGCTTTTTTACTCTTTGCCATAACTTAACAATTTGACAACGATATTGATTTGAACCAAGACCGATTCCCAAATTGAACTTCTTAATTTTTTTAATTGTTATTGCATGGTCTATTTATGTCTAATGAACGGCGTGGCGCAGATTTGTATGCCAGATATTGCAAATAATAACAAAAATAGTTACAAACCATCAGACTTGTTTTGTAAAGGATTTGAACCCTCGCCACCGATGAGTAGTATTTGTTAAATTCGCCGCTCTTACCAACTGAGCTAACGAATCCTACAACATGTCTGGCTAAAATTGCAGCCACTTGGAGAAAATTGACGTCGTGAAATAAAAATTAAGTTTTTTGGGACTTAAGTCGCGATTTCGTATGCGTGTGAAGAATCATACTAAATAAACAGTAACAATATAAACATTATTTTAATATTATATAATACATTACAAAAACACTTTCGTCTTTTAATTACTCGTTGCTTTTATTAATAAGCATTATTTGCTTCTCTCTTAAAAAATTTACTACTTTATAAGATAAATATCACGCAAGTGCTAAGCGCAGGTTTGGATGGTACGCAACGCGTTAGTATTGACCGGGTACGAGAAAACGCCAGGAATCACTAGGGACGCATAACACGAAAAACGATGCATTGTAATGTTCTCAGCATCTCAGTTGCATATTATCGATTTGGAAGAGCGGTGCAACCAATTTCTCTTTCAGCCTGGTCGTTCCTCCTCCATTACAACCAGACATTCTAGAGCTTGTTTTGCATGAGACGCCGCCGTTTTAGTTTAACATTATTTATTTTTATTTTTTTGACTGTGTGGCCATTTCTTAGTAGACCCTTGCAGGTACTGGATTCCTGGTGGATACGGTGGCTGAACACCCTCATCTGAATAATTGCTAAATAAGAACAGCTGGGCAAACTGGTTTCTAATGTTAATGGTTTCTAATAGAGTAGTTCAAATTGTTTTTGATTATTTTGGGAAATAATTTGCCCTATATAAAAATTTCCCTTTTTTTGCCGTGCGAGTTCCGGGTTAGAATAGTGCCACTCCATGTCTTCCCGTGGATGTCGTAAGAGGCGACTAAGGGAATAAAGGCTTGTAGTACTGTTAGGCGATGGGCTTGCAACCTGTCACTAATACACTAGTAAACATCTCAGCCTACTTGTGCAAAATGTGGTTACAGAATGATTAACATGTCTTTAGAGTTGTTGGTATTTCTGTAGCTCTGCCTACCCCACTCTGGGAACGAAGGCGTGATATTATGTATGTATGTATGTATAAAAATTGCTATTATTTTATATTATTCCTTATTTTCTCAATTCAGGCTGATTAAAAAATAGACTGCGAGATAAAAGTGTAACCAACAAAGAAACATGGCATTAGAAATTATTAAGGTGAAAAGACATTCTCTGCATCTCTAAACATGAGGGTTTTAATTAGGATTGGTAAAAAAGTTATACACCACTTTAACTGAAAATTTTCACTTTTTGCCTCATAGTCTAGACACATGGAAGTGTCTTAGAAGAAAAAATCGAGCGAGGCTGCACTATAATTATATTTTTATACGAACCCATTCAGGCTCTATATTCAACCTTCTTTACAGATTACTTAGGTCTATAATCTCACAATAGTGTAAGTTTTATTTTTCAAATCGTCCGGTTTTGATTCCCGAGCTTAGTACAGGTTTGTTTAATGTCTTAATCAGTTTTTAAAATCGATGATATGGTTCTTAAGAACAGATCTTCGTATGTCTTATAGTTTCAGATTTTCCCATACGGACCATTCTAAATAAGGCACCCTGTATTGTAGAATGGGTCTTAAAAAAACGTTATGAACATTTTCGTTAGGCTTGCCCGTCCTTCTGGTGAAATTAGAAGTACAAAAAACCTTAAATATATTTAATTAAATCACCACAGTAATATAATTATAAAAACAAATTTACGACTAATTAGATAGACTTAATTAGTTTTTTATAATAAGTGACTCAAGTGTTTTTGTAATTACTGAAAATCTTCTAAGAGAGCACCAAATAACTTTACACTGTTTTTTTTATTAAATATGTTGCTTTTTGAGATAGCAAGTTTTTGGGTATGTTTTTACACGTTCTCTTGCTCAGTTTTTATTGTAGCTCAGTCGGAATTGAGATTTCATAGTACCTATACAAAGCCAGGAAATAATTTTACAAATAAAAATAGTAAAAAAAAACCTTTTCAAATCTTTTGTTGAAAAGTTTTGAAGAATGTTATGCTGCAATTTATTTCTTGTTATGTCTAGCTAAAAGTAATATAAGAACTTTTCACCCATAAACCATGGAAAATTACAGAGAACTGTAATAATGGTTCCTTAATCCTGGGTTCATAGATATTTTTCTTAGTTATTTATAGTTATTAATCAATATAAAATCAATTAAATTAATGTTTGAAGTAAATTTTGATTTGAAATATGTTGTATTAATTACTAGCTTTTTCATCTATCGCTTTAATTTTATCCGGGTAGGGTTAAACACCATCCCTGCTTAAGATGTATCCTAAGTATGCTAGTCTCAGGTAAACTGATTTTTCCATTGGCAAAAATTAAAAACTACTATTGATTAAAAAACATACCACTTTTCTGTCTTGTGCAACAGCCTTTATATGCAACTGCACACATTGAACTTCTATACGCTGGTTACTACGTTAAACGCATAGGTGTGCAACTTGTTAACGATGTGTGTGGGTGCCAAAGATAACTCTTACCGGGATATGCAATCCTAGTACCTTTCGCGCCGAGATAGCCTTCAATCCCGTCCTTGGCCGTGACAGGTTTAAACGGCGCATGCTCAAAGCAGCTTCTCTGGCATATGCATTATTCATCTTTATTAAGCCTTCGTTATCCGTTCGTCCAACCTTTCATCCTACGAGTAACTTCAAAGAGCCTTTATCTTTTGTATTAGGTAACCTAGTTATAATGGTTAATAAAGTAATTGTTTTATATAATAGTTTATAATATTCCTGGTATACCTGTACAGATCGGCTGCTCCAAATTGAAAACAAGTAACCATGTTTTAGAAAAAAATACAGGACAGCCAAAAAACCATTTCTAACTTAAAATTCCTATATTTCGAAAATTGTTTAATATTATAGAAAGTGTTTTTTTCTAAGGATTCTCTATAATAATAATGTGTGTTTTAATCCAGTGTAAGTAATGCTGTTAAGGTGAAAATGTGTTTCAGCTTGGTAATATGGCCAAAAAAATAATATAGTATCTACATTAAAAACAAGTATGTTGTTCTTACTGGTTTTCTGATAGGTTTTTGCTCAAGATGAGCCAATAGTCAGTCTTAAATTGTGAAAACGGACTTGTTAAGTGGTATGACCTGTACTAATTATACCATTATGTTTACAAATGGATGTATCCCTATTTAGAATCGAACACGTTTATGCTTAACGCTATTAAGTCCAAAGTGAACGGTAGAATTGATCTATTTACGTTTTTCAACACTTACTGTCCCACTTAGACACGTTAATTAAATAGCAAAAAAAGTGATAGCAGCAACTTCAATCAAGCACTAAGCGCTTACTCCGCATCAGCATGGGTTTATAAGGGGTCGTTCCACAGAGACTAATTTGTGTGAGTTCCTCGACACTGTTCTCGAGGCTATGGGTAGCGGCTTTCGGGTGGATGCGGTGTATACCGGTCTGTCAGTATACACGGTGACCTCTTGAGGCGGCTTGAGTAATATCTCCGTAACAGAACTCAGGCTGTAGCCGTGAAGGGTTATTTGTCAAGTTTTCTTTCTAATTTTGTGAGTATATAAGTTTTATTTTTCATTAAAATATAAATAAATTATGGGTAAACAAAACGGAAACATTTCGACGGTGGAAATTTCAAATGTCGTAAGGGGCATTTTGTCGTAAGTACACTAAATATACCATTGAAGTCAGTATTTTTTTTCTATCTATTTTTTGTATTGAAATTTCGATATGACTTCTAATAAAAAAGTTATGAGTTGGTCAAAGTTTGTCGTAACTTCCTAATATTTAAAACACTATGTTGTATCGGTCAAATATTTTTGTATAACGTCTTGTTTCTTTAAGCGCAATATCGTATATCTCAATATTTTTAAAATTCCTATGTTGTAAGGTACTAATAAGAATACATTTTGTCAGATAAATACTGTGTTTTCGGGGGTGTAACACACATTTTCTTCATATTTTTTTGTTGTGAGGGACACTATTTCCTAAACGGCCTAAACCAGTGTATTCATGGATGTCCAATTAAAAAATTAGGGTAGGCGAAGTTATTTAAAAAGTATGCTTCCAAGAATCATCTTAATGGGATGAGTAGTTTCCAAGTTATGAATTTAAAAAAAATGGAATTTTGTTTTCTGGCTCCCCTGAAAAGTAAGCGTTTGTCCCTTACGACATTTGAAATTTCCACCGTCGATTGTAGGCATTCCTGTTATTTGTGGCTAACGACACGGTAAAATAAAGCAAGTCACTTGTAATCCAAACAACTAGGGAACTGCATTAGTTAACTTTACATGTTAGACCAAGATGAAAACCAGCAACTACCTAAAAACCAAATAGGAAACAAGTATCATTGCTTCGAGTTACTTAGAGTAGATTAGTATTTATATCAAATTGAGTAAGCAAAAATAATAAGGCAAATAAGTAATAAACTGTAAACAAATAAAATTAAATTAAAATGTATATATGTGCGTCCCAAAGCAGAAATCAGAAAATAAATTGCTGAGATGTAGCGCATGATATAGGAACACGGTATTGTCGGATAAGTTTTCGAACCAATTTAATGTCGGATATTAAGTTTATTCAAATACATGTCTGTACATGGTTATCCTTACTAATTACCTTTATTATAAATGTGAAAGCGTGGATGTTTGTTACGCTTTCACGCAAAAAGGACTTGACGAATAATTATGAAACTTTGTACACATATTCTAGGAGGTACTAGAAGTAACGTAAGATACTTTTTATTAAAAAATATTTTATATAAAAATAAAAAATAAAATTGTCAAGAAAAGAAAATGGCTGCGGGCGAAGCCGCTGGCGGGTCGCTAGTTTACATATAAATAGACGACTAAATTTTATTAAAACATGCAGTCGGGTTTTAAAACTTATTATTATTTTAAGACAAGGAGGATAATTGATTATGACATGTAAGTTTGCACGTACTTATATAATGGTTATTTTTTCTATCAAAGAGGCTGATCAGATAAATAAATTTGACACCTGTCGTTAGATTTGTCTAAGCGTCATGAGTTACACTGATTACTTGAATTAAAAAATATACCGTTATCATTATTTATTCTTATCTTTTTAAAGTTAATAAACACTGGCACAAAGATTAAGCATTGCTATTCAACGTGGCAATGCTACCAGCATTATGGGAACGATGCTCATTGGTAGCGGTCTGTTAGATAAGAATATTTTAAGTCAGGTTGTAAGTTATTTCGTTACTTTCTTTTTGTTTTATTTGTCTTGTCAAATAAATTTTATTACCCTGGTAAATAACAATACATAGATAATGATATCAAATTACGATTACGATTATTTAAGCTTTCTTTTTGTTATTTGTAACGTTTTTTATAACCTAAAACCCAGTCTTACGTCTAGCACGTGGCACGAGTTAAAGTTCGCGGTAAATTCACTAGTGACGCATAACATGGGGGAGGGTGATGCAATATCTGTGTAGTAGTAATATTGATTTGAGAGAGCTTTCACCCCGCTAGATCTACCTACCTTCGTATTTATAACTAAGCATCCTACGGCTGACGTCACTATATTCTGTCGACGAGGACAGGAGCTGCATCTTTTCTGCTATGCGTTCCTAGTATACTGGTATCGTAATATTTCAAGTTTCAACTGAAGACTTACATAAACTTAAACCTTCGAGCGCCGGACAAAAATTCCGTTCTAGTCTATTCAGATTTCGATTTAAACCATAAAAAGGATAGAAAAAAATATACAAAAAGGCATCTAAAATTTTGGCCCGGACCGTCTCTATGTTTCCGACGGGTTAAAAGACATGTCTAAATAATTTTGTAACCAACAAACCATTAAGTACTCAAGAAATAATCCGCTTTAAGATGAATTTAGTGTCCATCTGGTCTTCCATTAAGTATTTCTGCTTTTAACAATCAATGGTATTATTTAAAATAGTTTATGTTACGAAACATTTGTATAATACATACATACATAACATCAAGCCCATACCCATAGTGAGGTAGGCAAAGCTGCTAAAGAAATACTAACAACTCTTAACATACTTGTTTGTAATTCTTTAACCACCAAAAGGGGGTTTACTTAAGTGTGTACTTAAGAAAAAAGGTTGTTTAAATCCAATAGCCACCTTAATGTTTGTACACATTATTTAATTTTATCAAAATATAAACCTTAAAAACCGCATTTATATGCTAGCTATAGTACTAATAAAATATATCCCTTCTTAATTAAGGCTACCACATTGCCGAAGTAGAAAGCGGCAAGACCGACCCCGCGCAAGTGTCCCGTTTGAAATAATCTGCTACTACTAAGTATTGTCTCACTAACTATTGGTTATATAGAAGTAATCCAAAAACCATATCGTAGCGCAATTAGTAACTTAATATTTTCTTTAAATTCCAGTTCACTGTTTGACCCAAAGTTTTTAATATTCAGTGTGTCCAGATCATGACGTAAATATGAATACATACGAGTTTGAATTTTCTAATAGTGAACCCCAATCTGAATACAAAAACCCTACTTTACAGCAAAATTAAACTAAGGAACATCGCTCGTAATCATCGTGTTTCTGTTAAAATATTTTGATAATAAACTACGGAGAAATAAATAAGCTATTATAATGGTTTTGACGGGCTAACACAACACTGCATAAACATTTGTAAATTAAACAAAATGTACATCATACATATATATACAGTTTTAATTGACATGCATAATTTTTTTAAACTGTGTATTAAGGTCTTTAGCACAAAAAGTCTATGATTTTGACAACCTTTTGTATGTATATACATATGTATGTAGTATGTATAATTATTATTATGTATAGAGGTTACACTTTAGTGTCGTTCCTAACAAACCAATTTTGACAAATGAGCCTTAAAAAACCCAAAAAAAATATTTTTTTTCAAATGATATTAAATAAGTGAAACTGAAGTCGGCGTTCAAGGTTTTTTTTAACAAATACCCTCTTTAGTTTCACTGATTTATTACCATTTGAAAAGAAGTTATTTTTTGTGTTTATAAAGGGAGTTTATTGTTTTTAAAACATTAAATTTTCATTAACCAATCTTTGGGTCTTAAGAATTAGCCATGCAAAAGAAAATCTTTTATTCATCAAACACCACAAATTTGACCTCACAGATGCAACTTTATACCGTGGAAAATGATGTAGTACAATTACTCCGTATCTTTGAGTTTCTTTTGTTCTGTTATAATTATGTATGTTTATTGTATTTTTTAATACGAAGACCAAGATGAAATATGAGGACCTGCGAGTCAAAGTGTATATATTATGTGAACGAGTTTATGGAGTGTTTCTATGTGCGCTAAAGTATTGTTGGTTATAAAGTAATTGGATGTAGGTACATTTACAAATATATTAGGGAAGTTAAATGTAAAAGGTATTTGTAAATTTAAAAACCAGCATTATTTACATATTTAATGGTTGTAATGCCATTTCTACAAACACGACGTTCCACTCTACTATCGTTCCTAATTAACCGATTTTGACAAATGAGGTTTCTGTCGATTCGTCTTTTTTTGGCTGCAGGGGGGAAGACTTGACCCTAACAAAAATTAGCGCTTTAAAGCTTATAATTTCATAAACAAATCCCTTAATCAAAAAATTGTTTTCACAAACCCTCGATATATTTCCTTTCCTAAAAAAAAACACACAATCGGGTAGATAAGAAAAAAAATACATCCCCACGTTACGCGTAGGAGAGGAACATAAAAAAAAATACCACTTTATTGGCGGGATAATATGTATATTCATGCCAAATTACAGCTTTCTAGTTAGTCACGCGGTATTGGTTTCACCGATAATATGTCACAAGGCCGTGTCAGCCACTCTTTTCGGCCGAGGCTTGTTTCTTTCTTGTAATAGGAAGAGTTTTAACTGGTATAGTTTTTTGACGCAACCGAAATAATCTCTTGATTTTATTACTTTTCCTTTGTTTATGTTCGTTGTACCCTTTGTATTATAAAGATAATCTGTCAGAGGGAACGTAGGTGACGAATTAAAGAAATTTCAGTAATAACTCGTATAATATTTGAGTTAGAGATTCGTTATTAAAAATACTTTATTAAGAACGAAGTACTCAGTGCAAAATACTTTCAAGCTGTACTAACAATCTGTAACAAGGTACGGGTCGATAAGTGCTGTACATACATTTATACATAACATCACGCCTTCATTCCCAGAGTGGGGTAGGCAGAGCTACAGAAATACCAACAACTCTAAAAGACTTGTTAAGGATGAGCTGAAGCAGGTTTATAAGTTCCGATACTTGGGGAGCACTTTAACATCTAAGTGCGACCTTGACGCAGAAATCAACAGCAGGCTTGGCGCTGCAGCTGCAGTGTTCGGCAAGATAGATTTTCGTCGAGCTTGGTCTTCTCGTCACACGACTTGAAACTGGCTACTATAAAATCTCGGTTTACTATATGGTAGTAGTGCTGCCTAAAATCCTATATTCCGCCGAATCGTGGACCGTGTATCGCCGCCACATACGCATGTTGGACCGATTCCACCTCAAATGCCTACGTAAGATCATGAAAATTCAATGGTCCGATCGCGTGAGGAAAACTGAAGTGCTGCGTAGAGCCAATGTAGGTGGCATTGAGTCTTACCTTATGCGGCGTCAGCTTCGGTGGTGCGGTCACGTGTCACGTATAGTAGACGAGCGAGTAGCAAAGCGCATCATCTTTTCGGAACTTGAGGAGGGCCAGCGTAAGCATGGCGGGCAACTCCTCAGGTACAAAGATGTGTTGAAGCGTCACTTGAAAAAGTGCAACATTGCATCTGATTGAGCAGCTGGCTGTCAAGCGACCAGAATGGAGAGCCTTAGTCAAATTGAAAGTATTTGACTTTGAAGCTCAACGCCGCTCTGACCTTGACTCAAAGCGCGATGAATTGAAAGCAATTACATATACCTTAAAGGTGTACTCTCGTGTCCACAATGTGCGAGGACCTTCACCCACAAGATAGGCTTTGTGAGTCACATTCGAGCACATGAGCGCCAAAATCGGAGCTGAAATAGTCACCGTGGCCGCAATCAGTCAGGAGCTCATAATCAATCAGATTTAGCACAATCAGGCCAATAAGTTTACTAGTATAGTAGTGACAGGTTGCAAGCCCATTGCCTTACAGTACTACACGCCCTTATTCCCTTAGTAGTTGCGACATCCACGGAAAGACATGGAGTGGCCACTATTTTAACCCGGCAACCACACGGGGCTCATAGGCATACCATACAAAATATATGTAAATCACGCTGGTAACCAAAAACCAGACAAATTTCACAAAATAGTGAGCTGCAACTACGCTTTCGCGGTAATTTTTTTTAATAATCGGCCTTACAATAATGAAACTTGATTTTCCGGAATTTCAAATAATAATGTATACGTCGTGATTGGAGAAATCTTACTACAATCTTAGTTAATGACAATCTTATTTCAAGACCGACCAATAGCGAGGCCTGCTAAAAGACGAGTCAGGCCATTTTGGCCGAAGCTATATTATATTTCTCAAAAATGCAAGCATTAAGAAGTATTAGTAAAAAATAACAAGGAATTGAGAGAGAATCTCCTTTTGAAAACTACAAGACAGTACTGAGAATTCACAATGACTTGCCGCCCGCTGCCGCCACCTTTTATTAAATTGGGTGTATGGGATTTTTTCATGGTCCATTTTATTTTACAAGCAATAGAGATCATTTTTAAATAAAAAATGGACATGGACTGAAAGCGTTTTCATATGGTTTTTTTACTCCTAGGAGTAAAATGAGGCGCTTTCCATCCTTGTGTTTCAATCGGAATAAGTTTCTTCCGAGCATGTTTGAGGAAAAAAAATTATCTTGTATCCTGTATAATTTGAGACGCGCAATCATCGTGAGACCCTCAACATGACTGCAGATCGGTTGCTGAAACGTCAAACTCAATGCAATGCGCATGTGCAATTCAACAACTTGTTCATAGAACTTCTTCATTTTATGCATTCCTGGTGCTTACAATCCAAATATAGCCCTTGGTTTTTGCACAAGGAAACGGGACGTATAATTGTGAGAACTTCAAAATGACTGCTCATCTGCCGCGGCTACCTCAAACTTCCTTACCTTCACTTTTAGTGCCATCCACTAGGCGTAAGCAGTGTTTACTACAAGTTTAAATACTAAAATTTCTTCATAGTATCTACTTTTTGGATGGTTCAAGTACAGTTAAATGACAGACATGCATTTTCAAACGAATGATTATAGCTTTCCAAGATAACTGAGCATTAAAAGTATTTTAGTCCCTAGAGCGTAAAATATTAATATTTCCCCGCTTTATCTAAAATGAAATCAAATACTCGTATAACCTGCTTGTGCTTCTTTAGCGTTGTCATTTCAATAAAAAAATCGGAATTAGTCATACTCATAAAATAAACTGAACAGGTTTTTCAAAAAAGCACGTCAACAAAGAACATTTTTCTATTAATACTGAATGATATGCAAAAATAATTAAATAAGGGTATAAAACTTTATCGTTTTAGGCTATCAAGGCAACCCACGTGGTACGCAAAAATCCTAGGATTCACTTGGGACGCAGAAGTTGAAGAGGGTGCATTTTTTATCATTGCAAGTTGCCAAATGGACGACACGCTAGCCTAGTTGGGAGTGACCCTCGAAGCTAGGGGTCCTGGGTTCAAATCCCGGTAAGGGCAGATATTTGTGTGATGAACACGAGTATTTGTACCTGAGTCTTGGATGTTTTCTATGTATTTAAGTATATATTTCTCTATATAAGTAAGTTTATCGTTGTCTAGTACCCATAGTACAAGCCTAGAGCTTAGTTTGGGACTAGGTCGATTTGTGTGACATTGTCCTGTGATTTATTATAATTTTTATTAGTATTAAATGATCTGAACCGCTCCCGGTTAAAATAATGAAAGTAGACAAAATAATTAATGAAACAAACAAAAGATGCAATAAAGGAAAAAAGTGAAAACTTAAAAAAAAAAACTCAAATAGAGCCAGCATTCAGAGTGACCGCACATTAACGTATCACTAAATTATAACAAGTGTATCAGCTTCATCAAGGCCCTGGGTAATGCTCAAGTTCGTGCCCATAAATTCTCATTTATTAATTTATTTGAATATTTCCATTTCACTATGCTTTAAAATATATGTTGATGCTTTCCCAATTGTAGAAAACCACTTACGCTAGTTATTAAACTTTATTAAAAAAAGATTTTGAAAGAAACATATTAACAAGAGACTGCTCTACTGGTTATATAATCTCTCGAAAGAACCAGCTCATAAAATTACTATTGAACTTTCCTTAGGTAAGGGTTTTATCATAGTCGATACTATGAATTAATTTTAACAAATATTTGATAACAGTAATATTTTAGTTACTCATAATATTATTTGTAGAGATCCATTTGAATGTTTTATTTTTTGCTCTAAAATGTGTTAAATGATCCTATTACATAATTGTCTACGTACGTTTTATTCGTTACGTTGCATACTATTTATAACTTACTTTTTTATTTTTTTATTCGCTGTTAAGAAAGACCCCTTGTGGATTGCATTTAAAGAACTTGCAAACCCCCTATAACGCATATAAAGTTTTTCTTTGAAGAAAATCACATTTATGTTTATTTTGCGAAATGGCCCTAATTTTGCAATAAAATATTATGTTCAGTTTGATAAACTTGAAGTTTGAACATTGTCCACAAAAAATTGCATACTACCATGTGTCGTAATATTTTCATTTACTTAACATTTTTTTAAGTGTGACTGAACGTTGAACTCACTATTCAATGTTTAATGGAACAGGAAACTTATTCAACGTTTATATTGCCAACTTTTAATCCTTCTGTGTCCAAAATTTTTCGATCCGGATTCACCGTGCGTAACTATTCTATTGTTATTGATTTCTGGAGTCCACTGAACCTTCTATGTCATGAACTCCTGGTTATCTATCGTCTAGTAGTGACGTCACTCGATGACGTCAATTGCGGCAGCCGGGTGCGGCAGGGGCGGGACGCGGGAAATCCAGTAGTCGCACGTTAAATACCCGTCCTGGTACAGTTGAAAACTGAAATAGCTGTATATAGCCCCCGCGATCAATATATGTATACATAGACCTTATATTCAGTGAAATAGAGACGTGTAGACATTTTTGACGTCTTTGGCTTCCAAAACTTGTTTGGATTGATAGCTCTGAGTGTTATACTACGTTAACCTAGTTTATCCTTATATTTTTATAAACAACTCTTTTTTATTTTGCTTCGTGTAACGTAACAGAAAGTTAGTAAAAAAGCTAAGTGACATCGCAATTTATTTCACTTGAGCTCTAGTTAAAGTTTAAGACAATGTAGACGTCGGTCCAAGGGCGAAAATAATAAGCAATTGTAAATTGAGTCACGTCGAAAGCGAGGGTAGTGGTATGATGTGTAATAAAGACACGACATAAATACCGCCCATGACTAGGCTGGGATTCAACAAGGTAATAACGATATCGTCTTTGACTTGTTTCCGTATTGTCAACGTTTTGGAATCTTATGTCATCTACAATAATGGCGACTGTGACATAAACGATTCTAAAATACGTCAATCGCGATATCGTTACAACGCAGTAGATTTCTTGACCAGATAAAGTAACATATTTAAGCTTTATACTCCTTGAAATAAATGCGAATAGCTTAAAAATATGGGATAAGATTTTTATTAGAAAACCGATGTTAAATATATAAAACTCCAAAAATTACTTTGAAAGCGAAACACAGCTCTTTTTGAATAGTTGTAGTGACGACAAGATAACTAAGTAAATATAGTCCTCTTCATTGTTTTTGTTATGTTTGAGAAAAGGATACAATATGTACAAAACTAGTGTTTACCGCAGACTTGTTGTCTGTTTAAGTTGCATAGTTGTCTTATTCAAGTTGGTAACGTAAGGCAACATTTAAGCAGAATTAATGGGTAGAATGTTATAAAACCGTGCGTAAAAACAGCAACACAGTTCTGCCCTCCTAAGTAAAAATGCAGTATCTTAAATTCAATTACCAATACAAATTCATTCCTATCCTGTAAGTAATAAGGTTGCATTTGCTACAGAAGTTTGGTCTGAGATACTGCGATTTGTGTTAGCAGGGCAGAGTTGGAGAGTTTCAAAAAACCGGCCAAGTGCGAGTCAGACTCGCGCACGAAGGGTTCGGTACCATTGTCTATACAAACACGGTATCTGTATTAAGATCGAAAAAAAAACGGCTAAATAAACATGTTTGGTGTATGGGAGCACCTCTTAATTGATTTAAATTAAATTAAATTATTTAATGAAAAATTCAACCAAATATTCTGTGAATATTTCAAGCGTCTACCAGTTCCTGTTATTAATATCAAACAAAAAACGGCAAAAATATCACGTTTTTGTATTTCATATTAATTTTTAAAAAAATCCTTAAAGTGTATACTATACACCTAAATGATTGGTGAATGTTTCATGCGTCTACCAGTTTCTGTTATTAATATCCAGAAAAAAACGCCAAAAAAGTGATGTAGCAGTGTGTTAGTACGAGTACAAAAATATTTTTGCTTCATTACGCTAGGTGAAATGTAAATGTAATATATTAATGCTTAAATAATATTAATTTACTTACGTAAAGGATATTAAATCAGCATTTTAAAATATAATCGAACTGCAATTTGTATGAATTCTGTAACCACATTCTGCACAATCAGGCCAAGAAGTTTACTAGTGTATTAGTGACAGGTTGCAAGCCCATCGCCTAACAGTACTACAAGCCTTTATTCCCTTACGGCCAAACCCTATATTCAAACCACGGATAGATAAGGCTTACTTCGGGTTGAAATTTAACATTTTCCCATACAAAATGTGTCAAATTTTAATCCGAAGTAAGGCTGTCTGTCCGCGGTTTGAATATAGGGTTCGGCTGTTAGTCGCCTTTTACGACATCCACGGGAATACATGGAGTGGCACTATTCTAACCCGGCAACCACGCGTTGAATTTTATTACCTATTAGAAAATTATACTCGTCATTACGAGATGAACTGACCGATTTTTATGTAACTAATACATTTATTAGTTACATAAAAATCGGCATAAAGGCAGTTAATAATGAAATACTCGATGCACTTTTAGTAAGAATTTTAGATCAAATAAATGCAAAATGAACTGACAGTGGTATCTTTATATCGTCTAACTAGCTTTTGCCAGCGGCTTTGCATTCTTTGCAATTGTGGAATTAATGCGCGCAATGTCTCTCGATTGTCAAAGAGGACAAAAATTAGGAAACGCCTTTTGAGGAAGCTGCGTTGTAGTAACAATTCTCCTTTCAGCTCAAAAGGAAAAAAGGAAAGGAAAGATTATTTAAGGGGGTGTGATTTAAACGGTTGGCAGAATATTGACATTTTGGTCAGCAGATACATGCGTTTGGTCAGCAACTTATGATCATCTAAAATATCAAAATCAGGTACTTCCATTGTCGTCAAATCAAAATCTAATGATGGAGTCCATGAGGAATCGTCGACAATCCCAATAGGAGCAGCTTCTCCAAATCATCGACAATAATAGATTATTAATTTTAAACAGTAGTCTAAAGCCTAAAAATGTCTTTGCCACCCCATTCCATATCACAAGGGGTTGAATTTTAGTAATCACTGAAATAAGTGTCTATTTGCATTGAAAAGTATTTCTACCAAATTTCAAGTAAATTTGACTATAAATGTATTTTTTCCCATACAAACTTTGCAACCCACTTTCATAAAAACTGTCTCATTAATTGCATTGAAGATCATTTCCGCCAAGTTTCAAGTAAATATTTGATCAAAAAAATATTTACTTCCCATTTTAGGCCCTTGGGGGTACTTTTTTTTAATTATGCATAGTACCCTAAATACCAATTTCCACATTTCTAACTAAAAAAATGACGAATCTCCCATACATTGCTTCATCCACCTTAGGGGATAATTTTCCTAAATTGCTGAAATCATTATTCTCTATTTGTTAATAGGCCTTGAAACCTAGTTGCACGCTTGCTGGCTTCAAATATGACGGACTTCCATAAATACAAACTTTGAACCCCTTTTTCATCCGCTTAGCAATTTAATTACAAAAATCCTTTCTTTTTCCTCGCCTATACCTTAAAAAGAACAACTGTGAAAAAAAACAGCTTTCTAGGTCTAGGGTTTAGGCTGGGCGTTTATGAGTCAGTGGGTCAGGGTTCCATCATGTGCAACTATCATTTCAATACTTAAATTTCACATCTTCTATGGGAAAGATGATTCATGTAACATTTTTTAAGCCATAATATAGTTTTTTTTTACAAAAAGCTTGGCTCGTGAAGGATTCGAACCAACATCTCCGAGAGCTATCAATAGCAAATCGGCGCTCTTACCAACTGAGCCAACGAGCCGGATGTCTAGTATAGCTAAAATTGCGGCCGCTTTGAGAAAAATGACGTCACAGTTACCCCAAAACGCGGTCTAGATACCTATATAATCGGCTGTTTATCAAATCCTTGTTACCTCAAGGATTCAAAACAGTTAAATAATTTCGATAACAAACATTTTTTTTTTTACATTATCAGAGATATTGGATGGAAAGCTCTTAAAAAATGGCATTCGATTTTGTTAGATTTGGGGGAACGGAAATATTAAACTATAGCGTAATACATACAGATTATACTTGAACAATTTGGATGGATAGCGCCATAATGTACGGCGCATACTGGAAGCTTTACAAGCGTAGGAAGATATGGATTCATTATACTCGAGCGTCTGACGTCACGCCTATTGCTACATCAAATACGTATTCGTTGGGAGTGATTTAATTACTTGTGTAATAATAGCATGCAAATTTTTAGCTTTACTTATTTTCAAAAAAAATATTTATAATTTAATTACTAAAATGACAACAAAAGAGATATTGTCATAATTATACTTTTACTTTACTTTTGGCTCATTTTGCATTGATCCAATAGCTTTTTTTAACAACTAGCTTGTCCTTTTATATTCATAAGTTTAGCCCTTAAAGTGGCAAAAATTAAAATAGTCGTGAATTCAAACCCTATTTGATTTCGAACCAGCATAAAAAAATATCAATCCAAAAAAAAACAAAAAGTTAACATTATGGTATGTATGCTGTGGTGCACACTGCCAAGTTAAGGGTTAAGACCGTGAGAAACAAACTGTTCTGTACAGCTGCTTCAGTCCAATGGAAAAAGGCAGTATAAGAGTAGAAAAACCATGGCGCTAACTGCTTTTTAGCTTTGGTAAGTCAGGCTGCAATGCTCACTTTCGATTTCAATACGAAGCTGTTGTAAGTTATGTTTGCCTGGTAGTATCCGTGCAAATAGTTTAGTGCAAGCAACTATTGCAAAATCAATAGTTAAGGATTGTTTACAATATTTTAATTGACTTTAAATACTGCCTTTATTTATTTTCAGTTTTATTATAAAAGCCAAATTAATCCAAAAAAAGCCAGATGAGAAAACTAAATTATGCGGATTTCACTTTTTTACCGCAAGATATTATCTACTAATTAAAATAAACGCAAACAGAGCTGCTTTGTCATTTAAATTGATCTTAGCGCGCCGCGAGCAAATGTCTACTATGAACTATGACTTATTTACATTAATCGGTTGTTCTTGGACTGCGCACTGATACTTTTAAATCAAGGTATAGGTTATTTCTCAATTATCCACGGAAAGGATTCATATAGGATATAATTTAAAATGATATTAATTGCCTGTAAAATTAAAAAGACCATGATAAAAGACCGATACATCCAATATAATATAAAATGGTGAAGCGCTGGGCAACGGCGGCGGGCAGCGAGCATTTGTGAAATTATCTCAACCCTTGTAGTTTCCAGAAGGAAATTCTACCTCAAATCGTCGATATTTCTTTTAAAAAATACTTTTATTATGCATTTGTATCATTTCCTCGCTTTGATTAAGAAAAGCATTATATATGCCTCGGCGGAGATGGGATTGCCTGACTCGTATTTAACCACCTCCTCATGCAATCCCCCACTTTGTGGGCCTAGGCAATAATTTTATTTTTAATGGTAGGGGATGGGGATCATGCAAGCTAGAAGTTAAATGTTTGTAATTTTTTTACTGTAGCTTTATTTTTTGCTATTATAGTCTTCCTCGCTTAGACAAACAATGATTATTTAAGGTTAAAATACAAAATAATAGAAACCTTAAACCTTTTTGTTTTTTTTTATGATGTCAAAATTATTCTCGTCTATATAGCTATATAGCTAGGCTGAAATACTCGTAACTATAATAAACTCTTTAACAAAATCAAAATAACGGTACATATAGTACAGGCATATTAAAACTGATCACGTGAGAGTCAGACTCTCGCATCGAGGACCCGAACTGCCCATAAGTCAGCCGGTTTTTACTACTTCTTGTTGTTTTTTAGGGTTGCATACCCCTAGACCCTATTACTAACCCCTGCTGTCCGTCCGTTCCTCTGTCCGTCTGTCACCAGACTGTATCTCATGAACCGTAATAGTTAGACAGTTGAAGTTTTCACAGATGATGTATTTCTGTTGCCGCTATAACAACAAATACTACATACATGCATACATAACATCACGCCTTCATTCCCAGAGTGGGGTAGGCAGAGCTACAGAAATACCAACAACTCTAAAAATACTTGTTGATAATTCTGTAACCACATTTTGCACAATCAGGCCAAGAAGTTTACTAGTGTATTAGTGACAGGTTGCAAGCCCATCGCCTAACAATACTACAAGCCCTTATTCCCTTAGTCGCCTCTTACGACATCCACGGGAAGACATGGAGTGGCACTATTCTAACCCGGCAACCACACGGGCTCAAATACACAACACAGAAAAAATATATGGGCATCCATACAATAAATGTGTCATTTTTGCCGTGCTTGAAATATACACAGAATGAAATGTACACAGAGGTTTGGTCCCTAAGGGTACCAAACCTTTCAAATTATAAGTAAACTACCTGCGACTGGAGAATAATTCCTGGCTGATAAATATTTTCTTATGCGTTTCGAACATCTTGGTGATCTCGTCGACCTCTTTCTTGCAGTAACGCAGATAACGGTCACATCTCTCGCTTTATTTCGGCTCACCTAGAACAATAAAAAAACGGTTCGAAACAAGCATTCAAAGTTCATGGCATAGACAGCTGACGATACGGCTGTAAAATTAGAATTAAGACAAGATATAGGTTTCTTCAAGCGACGTGTTTGGTGTCCTTTGGTTTCAAAATATTTAATGTCAAACAGACGACATAAAACAAGTCATATTCGTTTATAAAACTGATGCCTTTGACATAACACAAACGAAGGCCAACCACATTTAATTTGTTAAGATACGTAAACGTTTTAAGTAAGCTACGAGACACAAGCGAAAGTAAGCTTTAAAAAAACTCAACGGCATTTTTGTTATATTTGTCGTCGATATATGATAATTAAACTCCTTTTTTTTGGGCAGTCATATAAAAAACAAACTGTCTTCAAAAAGCAAGAAATAACTAGAATCGCTAAATGTATTCTTATAAATATTTATAATATTTGAGCAGTTCCCCGATTTTTGCAAGATCCCATCATAAGATCTTGAAGTGCTGCTAATGGGACCAACTAGAACATAATTATGCCAACTCAAACAAAAAAAAACTAGTAGGTCCAGCGGTACCAGGAGTTAATAGGTTTTCAAGAGACAAACTGCACAACATGTGCCTTAATTAATAAAAAAAACAAGCTTGGAACCTGTAAATCAATCGCTGTCCTTTTCCAACGTTTGCATCGTATCATAAGCAGAAAGAGTCAATAGGGAACATGCTTGAAAAACAGAAATGAATTTCATTGATAGGATTTAGGAGAAAATATAAAAAAATCATATAAAACGCAATACATCAAGTTTTGACCCGTTTATTAATATTGTATATAGAAACAAAACTTGTTAAATTTTTAAAACATCTTTCAAGTTTTAGATTGTTTTTTCGGCAGCCCCATTTTATTTACGTAACATTAAAATTCCGTAATTTAAAAAAAAAAATCTTTATTAGGTCTTACATGGAACAACAGCTGTGACGTCATTCCTGTCGTCCTTTTTGTATACTCGTCATATGAAAAAATAATACGACAATCGTTTTGCGTATGCAATTATCCTTCTCTTTCATAGAACTTCCCGAAGAGTATACGAAAAAATATACTGGGTGATTTTTGGGTCATGATCCGGAATGGCCAAAAGTGAATAAGATGATCATACTTAATAACCTTTCCAATGGGACCAACCACGAAATCGCCAAAAAAAAACAGCTGTCCCATACATTAACGGTGAATTAATTGAGAGTTAATGTATGGAACAACTGTTTTGTGACCATCTTATTCACTTTTGGCAATTCCGGATCATGACCCCAAAATCACTCAGTATAATTATGCATGTTCACTATTGCGAGATAAATAGATCTACTATAGAGATTTATTTCACACATACACGTATAATATGTATAATTATATGCTTAGCCTTACTGTTAAGTAATACTAGTTTATTTATGCTCTTCGTGATGGCCAGATGTTGAATTATACGTTTTGTATTTAAGGATAGTATAGGTGGTAGTATTAGTTATAGACTCAAAAGGTACGTGTTGTACGTTAACTACGGTTTCTTTTCTTTTAAGATAAAAGACGTTTAACGTTAAATCGATATAAATTCAAATTATTACGTTTAACACTAACGCACTTACCCCATTACTAATAACGGTGGAATAACCGTGGGTAGCTTATGTCACAATTATAGATAAGGACAAAGCATGGCATAAGTTACCACACGGTTATTCCACGTTTTTAAGTAAAGGGGTTAGTGTACAAAATTGCACCAATTTTATACTTATAAAGGATTGTTGTGCTTCATTACATACATAGGGTGTCAAAATCAAAGGCTTTTCATGTTTGTAGTAATGTCAACGAAGCCAATCCATGGTGCGACATGTTCATACGTGATTTTTTACCATAGGGAAGGCAAATTAGCGCACTCGGCCACCTCTTAGTGAAAACAAACTGAATCCTGAAGACTGTTTTATTCTCGTGACTACAATCTCTAGACTGCAATCGCATTGTTAACCTTAAAGGATTAAGGTGATAAGTTTTGTGCTTGTAATTATGCCGGTTATATAGATTTAAAATACAAACAAATTCAAGTCCAAAAAGTGTCCGATGCGTAGTGTCCGTGTAATAGAGAAATCAAAAACATGTTATGTACTTAAGACCATGTTTAAAACATTTGAAATACCGCCTTCTCTTACAAATATAAAGTTTCACTTCCAACGCAAACATCACACAAGTTATCAAATTTTATTGCCGCTTGCCCTATTTTTAGAAATTCTACACCTTAAATCAACCACAGCAAAGTTTAATTTAGAGATTTTATTTACATTACGTAAGAACCGTAAAATAATTTACTTTGGAACAGGGGGCATCGAAAAGTCTTGAAAATGTAACTAAACATTTTAAATTTTGTACAAAATAATAGGCTTTACCTATTTATTTAAGAGATATCAAATATTTAATACGACATAAATTGTAAAGGAAATTTATAAAACATGAAATCGTACATGGAAAATACAAGTTGGGTTCATCTGTTTAAAATCAACAATTAATTAACCAAAATAACCAGTCTTGATTAAGACTGAACCTATATAAGACCTTCTCCTTTACTGGAGTATGAATTAAAACAAAATACGGTACGATAGTAAAACATGTATCTTTATACAAAACTTACTAGAGTAAGAACTGATCGGCCTTATTTCAATTTGTGCTTCGACTGGTGATAAATGTAAAAACGTTTGTTAACATACTAAAACTTAGCAAAAAAAGTTGGTAATAAACATTATTTACAAAAAAAAAACACTAATCGATTTAATTAATTCAACTGGTTCAACTATGTTACACTTCACAAACCTTTCATCACATCGAACACACAAGTAGCGTAGCGCGAGAGAAAGAGACAACCGCGTAAGAGATATACGAGTTTTTTTTTGTGAATTTAACCACAAATTTGAAAATAATGAGTACTGTTTACCAGAAATACGAAACGCCATCCTTATTTAATGTAGGTATATTATTATTTTTACACTTTTTTACGAAATACTTAGGCATGTTGACCCGGCGACAGACAGCGCGTGACTCAGATGAATTCAGCTGTGCTTGGACGAAATTCAAGCTCAGTTTTATCAAGACGCATTTTTGGCATTGACAGTCAAGTATATCTAGGGTATTTAAATCGATGGCCGGTTATCTTAAGCGAGTATGTTTAGGGCTAAGATGGTGGTAGCGATCGTGCACAAGGTCCAATCGTGAATAAAACCACAGGGGTACCATTACAATGATGAAAGAAGTTAAGAAACGATAAAAAACCGACTGCAAAAAATGACGAAACAAGTTTGGACTTTCGTAATGTTTTACACTATTTACCACCATGGGGTACTCGCTATCTGACTTACAATAGAACCACTCCTTGTCTTCGTATGATGACGTAGAGGGCAAATTAACGAAAATCCAAGACGTTGACCGAAGGTATCACCTGAGGCTGCCTGCTAGCAAGCTATTATAGAAATTGATCGTAGTCAAAAACCGCGATGCACGTAATAATCCCGGCCTTCGACTGCAAACAATTTTGCTAGCAGGCAGGATGGTGATCACAGTGTTCTTAGTTTTGTTTGATGAAAACCTGTTCAGCCGTTTAATAGTTAGTTAGGAGTTTTAAATAAAAGTTAAAATCAGTGACAAAGTCGATCCAGTGACAATGTACGTGCTCCGAGCTCGTTGAAGTTTATTGTCTTTGCGCAGAGCCTTTTTTAGGCGCTGAACAAATAAAAGCTTCTAACCATCGCTCAAAAAAAACCGGATCCATACACATTTGGGGAAATAGGTTAATTAGAAACGACACTAAAGTGAAACATCTATACATAATAATAATTAATTATACATACATACAAGGCTGTCAAAATCATAGGCTCTTCATGTTTGTCGTAATGCCAACAAAACCTATCACTGAGCATTGCGCATCATGTACATGCTTTATTATTATCATAAAGAAGGCAAACGAGCACACTCGGCCATATATATCTAAGGGTAAACAAACTAAAAGCTAAAGATTGTTTTATTCTCATGACTACAATCTCAAGACTTCAATCTAAAGACTGCAAACGTATTGTCAACCATAAAGGACTAAGATGGTGGCTTTTGTGCTTGTTATTACATTATTATGTATAGATGTTCCACTCTATCATTCCTAATTACCCAATTTTGACAAATGAGGTGTCTATCGATCCGCCTTTTTTTGGGCAATGGTTGGTAGGTATTAGGAAGCTGAGAGGTTTTTAAGCCCATCGCCCTAAAAACACGGATCGATAGTAAACGACACTAGAGTGGAGTTGTGTTTATTCAAAGTTTGCTATATTGTTTCCCTGACATTTTTTTTTAGTCACCTACGTTCAGCTAGTTTTGTATAATTGTCAGATTTTTCACCAAAAAGTAAAAGTAAGATTTGTTTAATTACTTGGTTCCGAGGCGCTACTCTCCCACGATATCAGGGACTCTATTCAACTGCGTAATAACGATATCATGTTTGACGTGATTTAGAATCGTTTATGTCACAGTCGCCATTATTGTAAATGACATAAGAGTTATGAAAACGTTGACAATACGGAAACAAGTCAAATATGATATCGTTATTACCGTGTAGAATCCCAGCCCAGACGAGTAGTTATTTTGAAAGTAAATTTTACTTGGCTCAGTTTTATAAGCTCGTGTAACCTTGATTTCAATGAAAAAACTACTAGGGTATCAAAATGTCTTTGGTCAAAGGTTTTTGTAAATCTAAATAACGCTTTCTATGTCCAAAAAAAGTAGGTCAAAATTAAGGTTGAAACTTGCATTACCTAAAATATCTTAAACGAAAAAGTTTACGACAGTTTTTAGTATAGAAAAGCTGGTAAGTTTAACATGCTTGAGGTTATAATAAAACGTAATCGATATCTGATGACTCTGATATCTGAGGATGCTCGCAGGCTGACAGCGCATGTGCTATCAATACAAACTTACTGGTGCGGGCGGACAAACGCAGAAGTTATGCTTTCCGGTACCAAACCCTGTTTAATCCTGGTTAGAGGCGCCACTTGCAGTGAAAATTAAGTTTATGGTATTATTTTGAATACTGTTATGTTCTGGCCTACTCTAACTTTGCCAAGAAAAGAGAAGAAAGGAAGAGACTAACGGCACGATTGCATGGCCGTTGGCCGTATCTGATTGGATAATGGTACGGCCTTAATAAGGAACAATGTGTGTGTAAACATTACATTATACTACGTTATACCATCACCATACATTCGGCAGCATGACGTCACATCTTATACGATATGGGAAACGAAAACAAGATACAACTATAAGGTCTGAACCTCTATAATATTCTACCAGGTTAAAACGATATTTCGTTGGACGTGTTTTGGTATTGTTTTTATCTCTACCGCCATTACTGTCAAGTATATAGGAGTTATGTTATATCATAACGTAAACCATATGGTCACATGTCAAAGGAAAAAATTTAGAGACCTGTAATATAAAAAAAATCGTTTTAACCAAGCACGGTTTAATATAATCGAGTTTTAACACATTAAAAACCAATTCAACGATTCCTCTCATGCTACAGAGGCCACAAATACATATTATCATGGAGTTAATCACCCGAAACACATAACCATCCTTTTCGGGTAGTAGGTAAAAAGAAAGTTAACGAAATGTTTTTATTCAACCATAAATTTATAAAAGCACAAGAGCTTCGTAGTACTTTCGTTACGCGTAGTGTGGCGGAGGTCTACGTTCGTAGCATGTGTTAGACTGGTCCGTATAATTACGGATTTTGGATTGCGGACTACCTAATAATAGAGAACTTGCATGAAAATCAAATTTGAGTTTCATTGATAAGGAGAAAATGTAAAAAAGCATATAAAACGCAATACACTAAGTTTTGACCCGTTTATTAAAATTTTGTAAAGAATCAAAACTTGATAAAATGTCAAAACTCATTTTAATGTTTAGATCTTTTTTTTTTGGCATCCTGATTTTATTTACGTTAATTGAATACAACGATATTGACTTAAACATGGTAATTTACGAAATAAATGCATTTTTTTATTACATTTTAAACATGGAACAACAGCTCTGTCGTCATTCCAGTCGTGGCTTTCGTCTATAGTGTTTTTGCAGGGGATCTGAATTGTGACTTTTAAAAGCTTCATATCTTATGAAAAAAAAAACACGTCAATTATTTCACATATACAGTTATTCCTCTCTAAGCATGATCCCTATTATATTCCTGAAATATTTTTTATTATTTAAACATTACTTAAATAGGTACCTCTTATTCTATCGATTTTCCCTTGATTTAGAACCATTCATCACATGATTAAACCAAGGATTTGTAGTGCCATGCGAGAAACGATGAGAACAATTTAAGAGGTTTTTCAATGATTTATGAATGAAAAAGTCGTTGAAATTATGTTTTAATTAGTGATAATACATCGCAGATGAATATGGAATCCATTGCCTCTTCAAATTTATCAAAATGTTTTCAAAAATTTTGTTTGGAAGCCTTCGACGTAAACAACGGAACATACTAGGAAAACATGAACCAACTGGAGGAATTACTTATACCAAGTCTTGTTGATAAAACAGCCCTCTCTTGTCTAGATGGTCTTGCTTTGTAAAGACCGTATTTTCCAACAGATGGCGTTTATAACGATATTTTACGCTGACGTATTTTGCCATTCAGGTCAAAAAAACATTACTGGCCTTCTTCGAGAGCCAGATAAATGTAAAAGCTACGCTTGCACTAATATAAAATAATGAGATGTACGTCGTTAGTTAGAATTCCCTTCTTATTGTTGTTCTGTTAGATTTCGTTGCCTTTACTTGTCACTAGATGTCGCGCGCTAGTGTCGCTACAAAGGAATTCAAGGGAGCAAGTGATGAGGGATGGAAGTGGAATGAGTAGGGAGGCATGTGCCTTTATGGATTTTCTTTACATAAAGCAGTGAGATAATATGATGTACATGAGATAGAATGAGATGAATATAAAACAGGTAGTTGTTGCTGCTACCTGTTGCCAGCATACAATTTTCAGTTCTACATATTTCATCCATCTGTTTTATGTACATCTCTTTCTATCTCATGGACTTCATATATCTCTGCTTCATGGAGCAAATTCATGATGGCCGCTGCCTTCCTACCCATTCCAATTTCAGGTCACACATATGCAATCCGTACTAAGGAAAACGATACACTTTAAATAAACCTAATTTGGCGCATTCGAGTTACGTTGAAGTACTTCTGCATGACAATATAACTATATCCCTCCGGCCGTTATCCATTTCGCATCCGTCTTGACTTTCAGCTTTTACTTGACAATACGAGGGTGGTATGATAAGTAGTGAGCCTACCCAAGAAAAATTTTTTTTTTTGTTATTTTTTGTTTTTATTTTTCTACGTAGTCCCCTTTCAAAAGTATGCACTTATCCCAACGCGTCTCCAACTTCTTTAAGCCCTCCAAAAAATATGTCTTCGGAAACTCTGCAAAATACTCCTCTGTGGCCTCTATGACCTCTTCATTTGACATGAAGCGTTTGCCTCCGAGCCAAGATTTCATGTTTGGGAACAAGAAGAAATCGCACGGGGCTAAATCTGGCGAATAAGGAGCGTGCGGCAGTATTTTGTAGCCCAATTGATCCAGTTTGGCCTTGACGATGTGAGATGAATGGGCCAGAGCATTATCCTGGTGAAATAACACTTTTTTGCGGGCTAAACGGGGCCGTTTTTTCTTTAATTCTTCATCAAATCGAGACAATAAATCAGAGTAATATTGCCCCGTGATCGTTCTTCCCTTCGCTAAATAGTCAATGTGGATAACTCCTTAGGAATCCCAAAAAACGGTCGCCATAACCTTCCCGGCCGACGGAACCGTTTTTGCTTTTTTTGGAGCATTTTCGCCGGGGCAGGTCCACTGCTTGGACTGTTGTTTTGTTTCGGGAGTATAGTGGTGGATCCACGTTTCGTCCACGGTAACATAACGCATAAAAAAGTCTTTCGGATTATGTTTTAATAGTGCCAAACACTCTTTGGAAGTGGCTACACGATTCTGCTTATTTTCTTCTGTTAGCAAACGCGGTACCCATCGGGCCGATAACTTCCTCATTCCCAAATGTTTATGAACAATATTTTGTACACGCTCCAGTGACAAGCCACATACCTCAGCTACCTCCCTCAACTTCAGTCTACGATCGTTCATCAACATTTCACGGACTTTGTTGATGTTTTCCTTCGTGGTAACCTCATTTGGACGTCCTGGGCGGGCCTCATCAAACACAGATATTCTTCCATTTCTGAACTCGTTATACCACCGCTTTACTGTGGCAATAGAAGGTGAAGCATCGCCATATACGGTATCTAACTCAGTTTTAATTTCATCACGCGTTTTCCCCTTCAAAAACAGAAAGCGAATCACTGATCGATATTGTTCTTTTTCCATTTTACACAAACAATGCCACTCGTTCTGTTTAAAAAACTATAAGTCATGAAGTAATTGACGGAATCATTTGAAACTATCAATTTTCCCGCGTCCAAGATGGCGGATGTAGGCAAAGACATTTTTAATATTCAGCCAAACCGCGTAGCTTCAAGGCTCATTACTTATCATACCACCCTCGTATATTATTACGAGTGGTGCTATTTATGTAAGAAAATCCGGGTTTCCAACATTTTTAAACGCTATAATAATATCTGAGTTCTGACCTATATGGTAAAATTTTAACGTTTCTGTATTACGCTGTATTTTTTTTTATGTGCACAAGTCTTTTGTTTATGGCAGGTTAACAAAAAAACAACCAATGACGCAGAAATATTCTTCACGACAATGCCAGCTGCCATAAATCACGCGAAACGACTCGATTTTTGGAAGATCAAAATATGGAATTAACGGGTCACCGTCATACACCCCTGTATTGGCACCAAACGATCTTTATTATTTTCTAATGTAAGGTCAACGATTGTTGACCCGTGAATATACCCTTGACAAGAAAAGGAGGGTGTTATTATTTTAACAGGAAGCAAGATAAGTTGGAATGGTTCTTAGTTAGGTCTCATGGAAATCAGTTAATTATTAAAGATATCAGCTCTAAAAGAAGGGGGCATTCATCTATTTTAATAGTTTTGGATTAAAAAAAGAGTATAATTACTTAAATATTGGAAAAGGTGATCGAGGCGGGACAAGCTAACAGAAGCATTTTTTTTCATGATATATGTTTTGTATTTCATGGCTTGTCGCCCCGCTTAAAACACCTGTAGCACTAAATTTCTATAGATTATAGAGCTTGCTTTTCGTTATTTAGTTTAGTTGATATTTTTATTGCAGTCAAGTCTTTTTTATTAGGGTTCCATTTTTGATCGATATTTATTCAACGACATACCGTGTCGTTAGTTGGATGTTTTCTATGTATTTAAGTATGTATTTCTCTAAATAAGTATGTTTATCATTGTCTAGTACCCATAGTACAAACCTAGAGCTTTGATTGCCCACTGATATTTAGTTATACAAAATAACGGCAGTAGGTAAATAATAATAATAATAATAATAATAACAGGACAATGTCACACGAATTGACCTAGTCCCAAACTAAGCTCTAGGCTTGAACTATGGCTAGTACCCATAGTACAAGCCTAGAGCTTACAACGATAAACATACTTAGATAGAGAAATAAATACTTAAATACATAGAAAACATCCAAGACTCAGGAACAAATACTCGTGCTCATCACACAAATATCTGCCCTTACCGGGATTTGAACCCAGGACCCCTAGCTTCGAAGGCAGGGTCACTCCCAACTAGGCTAGCGTGTCGTCAAATGCTTAGAATAATCACAGAATATTTAGTTTTCACCAGTTGTTTTTGTCAATATTCTTTGATAAGCTTAACACGTTTTATTTTTTATATAAATACGTTTTTAATTTTTGGATTAACTTGAAATAAATTTGCATAATACTCGTACGCTCGTAACTTTGATGAGAATATCACAACGCTATATTAAGCTGTATGATAATAATAAAAAATTGGTGGCCAGAGAGACATAGCAATACTAGCGATTAATAGACTGGTGTTTGAAAAACAAAAAGAAAAAATATTTATTCACCACACACATAGCAAAAAATATATAAAAATAATTTTAAAAAAAAATGGCCTTTGTTTATGCGATGAGAAATGGAAGTGCTCTAAAAATTGTTACTAAAAAAAGTTAACTATCAAATTCTGTAGCTAATATCTGCTCTTTGAAGTTGTTAAAGTTTTAACATCACGTTGTTTTGAAATGAACTGCATGTAAATGAAGGTGAGTTTTTCTTTAAATTCGATGGTAATTTCGTTTTTAGTTTACACAACTTCTTTACAACAAATTGAACTCTGTACCTAAGAACACTCGTTCCATTTTACGTCAGACAGTCTTTACGTTCCAATTGCTACTAACTTAACACCTAACTTCAGAGTGGTCGAAACGTCAGTCGGGTAGAATTGATAGGTTTTCAAGGAAAACTAGCGTTTTAAGAGCGTCTTAAACGCCGTTGTCCAGTTTTTGGTACCAGGAATACATGGTTCCAAGGAGTGCACTTTAAGTACTTTCGTACATTATAAGTCACAAGTCATAGCTTGCTTGTTATAGCAAAATCAACCTTAGATACGAGAGCAATGGTTGTATTTTGTGAAAGTCAGATAAGTTAATATGGCATTATGAGGTGCGGATGTCGGAGTGGGTGGTGTCACCCACTTCTCCCCTTTGTGTACGGATATTTTTCCTATGTAGTAGTGTTTTCATTTTGACCTGCGCTGTAGAAACCACGCCTTCTATAGGCTAAGAGGCAACTGTTGGTAAATCTACCTGGGCCTCTATTCTACTGCGTTGAAAAGATATAACATCGTATCGTATTTAACTCGGCTGCCATTACTGTCAAGTAAATAAGTTATCACGACGTTGACAATACGAAAGCAATTCTAAGGTAATATCGTTGTAACTATGTAGAATCTCAGCCCTGCTCGAAATTATGCAGATTACAGTTACTGTGGGAGGGAACAAAAAAATGTTATACTCGTAAAAGTAGATCGTCCTAGCTGGAACTTGACAGTGTAAGAGGTACTTTTGATGACGTAATGGACATTGGTATTTGGAGTCAAAAATTTGTTAATAATCGTGGTGCCCATGTTTCTTTTACTACGTAATTCTCTGGTCTTCCGGACTTTAGCCAAGTAGTTATTTTCTCTTGCCAATTTTGTATAAGTTGTATGGTTTCAGATGGTCACAAGACATTGGTTTTCCATATTTTTTTTCTCCTGGTTATTAAACACTAGCAGATGGCACAAGATCTTTTTTTTTTGACAACTGACATCTTGCCAGGCTTATTGTACAATTGATTTCACTTGGACCCTCGGGACTTTTTGGTTTTAATCTTGAAAGTTCGCGTTTTCAGATTGGGTATATTAAATCCTAGAATTTACTTTTATAAATAATACACAAACCTTTTTACTGTAATTAATAATTAAAACTCAACCTCGGTACAGAAACTGCACTAACTTTCTAAATATTTAAATAATTAAAGTATGTTAAATTTGCTCGGAATAAAATAATCTGTAATTTACATGTTTTTGTGTAGAAAAAAAACTGAAAAAGTGAAGCTGGATGTATTGAGTAACAGTTTTATAAATTTTAAAATCGATGTCTCTAATTAAGACAGTGAAAATGATTGAGCGTGTATATTTTTAATATTAATGTTACAATTAGTACTTATTGTAAATTTTAGTGGTGGTAGGACCCTATGCAGGGTCCGCCCGGATTGCTACCACCATCTTATCCATTAACCACCCGCCAGGCAACAGTTCGCATTGTTGTGATCCGCTGTGGTGATAAGACAACCGGTCAAATTACTGGCATATAGGCATTGCATCTTAGTCCTCAGGGTTGGCATTGCATTTGAGGTCTTAGGATTACAGTCTTGAGAATTTGCTGAAAGGTTGCCTGAGTGCTCGTGTGCGATCTCCTTATCATAAAAAAGGCATTTAAAGACGAAAAGTCGCTTGTTCTGATTTAATATTTGAGTTTTAAGTAATACGAAATAATAATTAAATCAAGCTACCGTGTGTTTCTCATAGGTCTACTGTAAAAAAATTACACTATCGCAGGTGATCTACATTACTGTTTTAAACTTTTGAGTGCAGACAAAATCATTTGCACTTCCGGTTTTTCCCGAAGAATATCGAGAATTGCCGAGGTTCAAAGTGCTAGTTATCGAACTGTATCAACTTTTATTTTATAAGTCACTTTTACTCCTTTCTACCACTGTTACTGTGATCCGCTAGTACTCGATCAGATAGGGCTACGAACGGCGTCCCCTAGTCTAACTCCAATATTTAGAAGCTCCTCCTCTTGGTTCATGTTTTCCTGGTACGTTTCATTGCTTACGATATTTTCTGCCTAACAAAAATTAGGAAAATATTTCATCGATTTTTAAACTGCATAAGATTCCTCATAAATCTCCGATGTTTAATGTCTAACTAAAACTCAATTTCAAAGAACTTTTCATTCATAAATCATTGAAAAACCGTTCGAACAGTTGTCATGGTTTCTCCACTTTTCATTACCTAGTGTAGCAAATGATTTACGCTTCAAGATATACTTAAAAATATCAAGTTACAATACCACGCTACATTTTTATGTATAATTCTTTTGCAGGAGAATAATTAATAAAATCCTTAAATGCGTATTGTAACAAGACAGTGCTACGAGCACAACCCTACACGCTGCGGGGCTGCTACGAGTCAGCTGTTACACTTTCGTACGACTAAACTTCGTTAATTTGACTTTACACTTGACTGCGCTACAAGAAGGGAATTTCGGGTGTATAATATTTTTAAATGTATTTATTTATTTATGTGACCAGTGTTGCATTCGACAATCGTTAGCGATTATGTTTCGATTGATAAATGTATAAAATTGACGTAAGCTACCGAGATAGTAACATGATACTTAATTACGTCAATTCTATTATATTTTTCAATCTAAACCTTGCCTAGCCCCTTTGTGTAGACTGCGCTTGACAGATGTTTTTTATATATTAGACGTCGTTTCTACGTGTCTAAGTAATGTCAGCCAATAAGCTATATATTTCTTTACTTCAATACTAATAATATAAAGTGGTAAAATTGTGTATGTTTGTTTGCTTGTTTGTGAGTAAGGGTATTTCTTTAACTTATTTAGAAGCTTCACAGGCTTTAGGATGATTTGCTAATAGGCGATATTATAAACGGACTACCCTCAAATTCTGACGCCATAGAGGAACTGCCTACCTGCGAGCTAAGTGAGATTTTATATTTTAATTTCGTGTTAAAAATGTCAATAAATAAATTATTTATTTCAAGTACCAACTCTTCCAACCCAGTCCTGCTTGACTTCTACCCACCCAATTCTATTTTTATTTTCACTGAGTTTTAAATAAAGATCCGATACTAGGACATACATACATTAAATCACGCCTGTTTCCTATAGTTGTCGTATTGTCAAGGTTTTGACAGCGCTTATTAACTTTTAAGTAAAAACGGCTGAGTTAAAGTGGCTCTAAATGTGTGTTATGTTTGAACTTTTTTATCATTTATTTGACATGTTACGTAGGAATATAATTATTACGTAAATATATATGATATTTCTTGAACTCAAGATAGTATCAGCCACGCGTGAACTTAGTTTCAACATAGGCCAATCAACTGGGGCCCTAGCCAAGACGCAAACGCAATGCAAATCATGGTAAATGCGATGCAAAACTAGTGTCTTGATTTATAGCTGCGAGTATATCGGTGTATAATATTGTGACAATTTTTAATGTTAAGTTTGCAAAATAATTTGAAGTTTCAAATTAATTTCTTTTACGTTTCTCAGTATTTGAATAGTTTTTGTGAATTAGAAAAGGTAAACAATAAAATATACATTCGGAGAACACTTTCCACCTTTCTTTACGAGCAGTCAGGTAAAAAGTCAAATTAGCAACGTAATTGATTTAGTCATATTAACTATAAAAAATTAAAAACCAATTCGTAGCAGCTCCAATGCGTTTTGAGTGGTGGTACAGTCAAGGTCATAAATATGTATACACTTTAGTACCTTGTCACTTTAATCGCTGTGACAATTTCATATGGCAGTTTAAACATGACGTTAATTAGACAAGGTACTAAAGTGTATACATATTTATAACCTTGACTGTACATCAATCTGAGTACGTAGCACTTGTTTCATTGGTCCGCATTAAACGATTGTATTCGTTAATCTTCTGCTCAAAAAAAGTAAATAAAATACATGCCAATTTGAATAAAGTATTTTTTATCTATTCGCTATTTTTTGTTTTATTTATAACCGTTAATCACGTGATTAAACTAAGTATTTGTAACGCCATGCTTGAAAAACGATTGTAATCGTTCGAATGGCTTTTTCATGATATATGAATTAAAAGTTCTTTGCAACTTAGTTTTCCTCAAACAAAACAGCAGATTTTAGGAGATCGAAAAACTATACCAAGTTTTTATGATTTTCGTTAGGTCAAATCTATCGTAAGCAATGAAACGTTGGTACTAGGAAATCATGAACCAACAAGAGGAGTTATATCAAAGTTACTTTTGCTGACGAAACTGCCCTCTTTTGTCTGGCTCGATATTGCGTAGTCTGGCTAAGATAGCTTGGAATGTATGGTAATGTCTGTAATCGCTAACAGATGGTGTTATAATAGAAAATTCTTAATGCCGAGTAGTGGGCCTTAGTTGTTTAAATTAGGTAACTGCGGAAATGTCCTACTCTACGAGTAGCATTGTACTTGCATTTACTTGTTTTGTTCGTTTGTCCGTCCCTCCGATTTAAATCTAAAAGTAAAATTTGAAACATTTATGTTATTATGACGAGTATTAGCCAAAAAAAATAATAATATAAGTAAACCCGAGAAAAATGCAATATTATGGTATCTTGAGACTGACTGGTCTGAAAATGGAATCGGAAAATGGCAACAAGACTTAGACCCGCCATATAATAATTCAATAGCTTTGCTTGATGGGCAGATAATGTCTATACAAAAAAATACAGTTGGTATAAAAATATATAAAGAAAAAATCTTGGACTTTTCATTTACACGCCTTGACTCTTTTAACTCTTTTCTTAAAAATAAATTTTAAAACATGTTTTTGTGACACATGCGGACATTTAAGACGAGGTTGGGAGCTTAGATAGGTAAACGATATTAAAAGAGAGGAGAGAGGAAGAGATAGAGAAAGAGAATATCCGTAGAATGGAGCAAATTAGAATACCAGTGTTTTAAACAAATTATTTTTATTTAGCGTAAGGAATATTCTCGTAAGTTATCGGAAATCAAAAACACACGGTCAATTTAGTGTTTTTCTTAAGTAAAAAAAAACTTAAAACTGGCTTCAATTATAGGAGGAGGATCTCAATTCATCGGGTTTTTTAATTTATTTTCCTCCCATTACTCAAAGACCGATTACCAAAAGAATTTGGTTAAATCACCCCTCTGATTCCTAAATTTACGTGTACATTTTACTTTTTCTTGTATTTTCTACTTCTTTTTGCAAATAATTGCGTGTTTTTAGTTTTAATAACTATGTGTATAAATATTTTCCTTTTTTCCCTAGGCTAAATACAAATGTTTTAATCTTCGTTCCGTGTTTAATTCTAAATTTCAACGTTTGACTCTAACGTCTTTAGTGTCCAGAAGTGTTCCAATCTGTGAATAGTTACGCTTCACTACATATTAAAACTGTTTATTTTATAGTAGGAGGGAATTATATGTCCCAGAAACGAGTAGGTAAGTACCTACATCGACTTTAAGATTTAGAGCGGAACTTCGGTACCGTTTTGATAAAGGTTTAGGTACGCCTATTATATCGTTAATCTATACCGGTAGCGTACCTTTATACTTCAACCGGTATAGTTCTACCTTTATAACGAAGCGGTATCGATGTCCAATACCGCTACCATACCGTTTATACCGTAACAAAAACGGTCCCTGACATAGGTTACATTACGTATTACTTTAGTCGTCATTAAATATAACACAGCAGTGTTTAAAAAGGTCTGAACTTATATGTGTTGACGCAGAAGACGTATTGGATCGTTTTTAGTTATTTTAGCTGCTGCCTACCATCCTGTACTACACACGCGTGATGCAAACTATTACGGTATAGTAGTTTTAGGCTGTTAACGTGTATACGAAAGCACATCGCAACATAGCTCCTCCATGCAATAGAGGTTTACACATACATTTAGTGCCGTAAAATAAAGTTTATTTAACTTCAGGGTAAATCCTTCGTTTTATTTTATTTATTTACTAGCGACCCGTCAGCGACTTCGCACGCTGCAATGTTTTTTTATTTATATCACTTAGGGCTAAGAAAAATAAATGTTAAAAACTGTTATGTCGTCCACGTATATTTATTTCCCACCGCTGCCAATTTTTGATTTTCCCGGTGGTTTTTCTTTTTTTTTTCATAAGAACTTTTTCCTGACGATAACGAACACAACAAAAAAAGAATTAGCGAAAACGGTCCAGCCGTTCATGCGTGATGCCATGACTTATGGAAATAGGGATTCATGTTTATATAATACTAGCAACCCGCCAGCGGCTTCGCCCGCTGAATTTTTTTTTTACATAGCTTGGGGGTATGAATTTTATTAAAATCGGTCGAGCCGTTTCAGAGGAGTTCAATAACGTACACCGTGACACGAGAATTTTATATATTAGAAGATTAAATATTTTTTGCAAAATACAAACAAATGTAAAAATATAATTGGCGGTCTTTATGCCTAAAGGCCAACCACACTCTACCAGTCAACCACATGATTCACAAAGAAAAAAAAACGGTGCAGTTAGAGAACTTAACAGTGTTAAAAAACTAAGTTAAATCTTAATGGCTACTTAACATTTAAAAAAATAATAATAATAATATATATGTTTATATAATACATAAACAATATTTAAATACATGCGATGAAAACAGTGTGTAATAAAGATGATGACTCTTACTTAGGTTCTCGCTTGAGAAGATGTTGGCGAAGCTTACCCCTTTGGCACCCAGCTTAGTATCAAGTGACAGATAATAATAAATTTTCGTAATTAACTGATTATAGGACATCATATTCATCGGTTATAGTTTACTTTCATTTGTTTTTGATCACTGTTTAAAATCCATTATCAAATGTAAACAATCCGCACGATCGTATTGCCCGAGTCTGAAACACAAACTTGCTGGACGCTTGTCGTATTTCAAATGGTAGCGCATTCCAGAGACGGAGTGCCTGAAGGGTGAATGAAACGGACATAAACCCAGTACGGTAAAGAGGAATTTTGAGTTTTAGGCAGCGGGAGGAACGCAATTCAGGACGTGGGGCATCGAAATTAAATTTACATTTTAGGTATTCTGGAACAGAATAACTCTGGAATATTTTAACTCAAATTAAAATATTTCTGCTCGCAAAAGCCACTGTAAACCGGAGGAAAATAATTCAAGTATGGTAAGTAGACAAGGAATATTTCTACCTAATTTCATACCTGAATAACTGCTTACCCACCTTAACTAACAAAGTAGGTATGACATGAGACGTTTATATACTTTGAATCCAAAAAGTTCACTCTCATATTAAGCTTGATTTTATTACCCTTTTTCATTTATTACCCAACAAGTGTCAACGGGACGCTATTACCAAACCTCCGCTGTTTATCTGTCTGTCTGTCAGCGGACTATATCTCATCAACCGTAATAAATAAAGTGTCATTCTATGGAACTTGGTAACTATGTAAACAAGCCGCCATACTAAAATTGACATTAGATGTCAATTTCAATATATTGTTTGTTTACATAGTTAGCAAGTTCCAAAGAATTACAGTATAGACAGTTGTATTCTCAGTGTATATTTTTTAAATATTGCCGCTACAACAACAAAAAATTTATAAAACAAATGCCTAAAAACCTTATACAAAAAACGAGTTCGTTGCTTGATCCTGTTGATATTGTAAGGTAGTACGGAACCCTTTGTGTGCAACTCCAACTTGCAATTAGCCGGTTTTTCCAACAATTTATTTGTACTCAGATAATCTGTAATGGCCACACTGATGATTTTGCCTACACAAGTTTGAAAAAGGAACGAGTTAATTGTCTTTCAAATGTCTCTGAGTCTCGCGATAAGAGTAGCGGCGGGGTTAAGAAAAAAATAAGAAGCAATGATTATTCATTACATACTCGTAGATACCAGTATATTTAGGACAATAACGTTCTATTGAATCGAGTATTCCGGTGAGCAATATTACTAGTATTTTGGGTAAACGGCACATGTCGTACCATTTTTATGTCAATGCCATACGACTTGTTAGTTCTCTAGAGTCGTTATCTTAATCAACCACAAACACCTAAAACGCCAGAGGAAACGCGAGTGTTTGCAATTAACATGAAAAAGTTAAAAATACTGTGTTTCAAGGTCATTCTACCTTACACGAGCCGCGCGCAGCGCCAATACCAACTCGTTACCAGGACAACACAACTTCCGAAGAGAACATTATTTGCAGTACGCAGTACAAGAAGCGGCATTAAAACGGGTGATAGGAAATGCATGAAACCTATTACATATTACTCGTATAGTGAATAAACTGTCTAACTTTAATATATTTAGGCAATGACAATGCACTCGTAGTCTAGTCGCCGTGACCTTTAACTACGAGTGTCGAGGGCAATATCCGCTTGTATTAGTGACATTGAAAACGATAAATCGATGTAAAAAATTCATATATTTGTAATTTTTGTTTCTTTGGTCTTGTGATAAGTTTTGACAGGTTCTCTTGCTTAACTACATACGCATGTTTTTTTTTTTTTTTACGCTAGGTTAAGTATTATGTTCAATACACCAGTAACACGTGTACCTATTGAACATTGAAATCTGCAATTTAGTTTATAGTATTACAAATGGAACGGGCGTATCGAAGAAGAAAGAAGACTGGGCTGGAATTCTACAAGGTAATAACGATATCGTTTTTGACCTGTTTCCGTATTGTCAACGTTTTGATAACTCTTATGTCATTTACAATAATGGCGACTGTGACATTAACGATTCTTAAACGTGTCAAACACGATATCGTTTTAACGCACCTGAATAGAGGCCCTGTTTATATCCTATTGTTGAAATTGTGAAAAACAAAACGAATTAATGATAGACAGGCTGCACAGTGCATCATTTAACCGAAACTACCGCTCGAAATTCAAATAGACGACAAATCGAATGGAATCATTGTAAATATGTTTTAAAATGTATTTAATTTTAATATAATATAATTAGAAGCGTTTTAGTTTTTTTTTACATAGAAATTACCAAGATTTTGAAATAAAAATACAATATAACATAGAAATTTGTATTTTATTTAATACATGTAAGTTAAAATAAATAATAATAAGTAAATAATAACAAGTAATTATAAAATATAAAATAAAATACAAAAAAACAACAGCAATACAGTAAACTTATAAGGATTCATACAAGAAATAATTATTAATAAACAATACTTAATATAAAAGCATAAAATACAAACAATTATTTAAACTACTATAAAAAATAAAAAGAGCACACAATTTACGTTTTACTCATTGTCACTGTCAGAATCCGAAAATTCCACGTCTTCGAGATGAAAACCTTCAAACGCGGGATCACTTGGTTCAGGGCTTTTTAAATAATTCAAAACTTCCTGTGACAACTTTTCCCGCGTTTTTGTACTTTTTCGAAGAGATGAAATTTTAGGATCTGATGTCAAAAGAAGCAAATTCAGTAAATTGGTATTTGTATTAATCCGCGAGGACTTGCGCTTGTGATGCTCGCGTATCTTCCTGATTTCTTTGTGGCGCGCTTCTAATGCTTCTTCTGACATTTGCCCTATCGGAAGTATACACGTAGATATTATGTCAACACCGTGAACCAGTATCTTATGTACTGTCACTGGCATGTAATACCATGAATACAGTTCCAGGTACAATGATTTGGTTTGGCTCACCATCTAGCGGTATAGTAGAAGTATCCTGTCCCGTCTCGATAGTGAAGATATTAAATTAGACACTTTTTAAGAAATGAAGATGTATAATATGATTAAAAATTTTAAAAATACAGAAGAATAAGCAGGAGGGCACCGACACGAGATCTCGTGTCTGGTGCCTATGGAAATTATTTGCCAACTGACTAATGGATCGGAAATTACAAAAATAATCAATAATTTTGAATTTGGAAAGATTTAGATGGTAAAGAAAAAGTGGCCAGGAACGTAAAAAAAGGAGGTTTGTAACAACCTCGTTACAATACCCGGGCTGGCTTGGAAAGAAAAATCCTGAGCTTGGAGTGAAGGATTTTTCTTTTACATTCTTAACTTATAAAAAAAAATGAAAAATGATCTTAAATTAAATGGTGGTGGTTGAGATGAAAGATGCGGTGAGTGAGGTGAGAATGAAATATATAGTGGGTATGTACAGTGGGAAGCAATCTATTACTTTCATTATATTCCTTTCATTCATCCTTCATTCATAGTTATGGTCGCATATATCGCAGCTCATAACATCATTCAAGTAGAGTATTCTCTTATTTTTGCAGAGATATACTCCATAGAAGGTCCCGTAATAGTGTAGGCTTTTTTAAGATCAGTCACCAACCGCTGATGTAGTCTAAGATGATAAAGTACCTATATACAAGTATTATATAATAAAAAAAAGTTTTCTCACTCAGAGAAACCTGACGTACATGTTGACGTACGTACAATATGAGTAATTAACCACTTCTGGGTTGGAAAAGAATGCATGACCTTAGGCTTATTTAGAGAGTAGTCAGCCGCTCTAGAATAAAAAGTTAACGTGTAATTAGATGAGGGAGTAGATACGAAGCAAAGTACATAGTTAAGAACTATGAAGAAGAACTAAGAGTGGTAAGGCTCTTAGAAAAATATCTATATTATTAATAGTTCATGACCTGAGGCTTATTTAGAGAGTAGTCAGCCGCTCTAGAGTAAAAAGTTAACGTGATTTTGCTCTAATAATAGAACAAATTCAAGAAATGAAAATAATGCTTTAGTGAATGAGCGTGAAGAGATAATGATACTTACATTAAGACTTTAAATTATAAATTATACCTAATTAGAGAGATAGAGAAAAGTATAAAATAAAATAATAATAAATGTGTAATGTAAATTTGTATAAAATCTCTTGGACAAGTTTGGCCTGTATAAATAAATCGTTTGATGTCTTTTGGTCTCGTTTCTACCAAATTGGTCAATTTTTGAGAAAGGAGGTCTAAATCTGTTAATGGTTGGACAGAGACTGCTGACTGGTAAGAAGATGATAGATTTGACGTTTTATTGTCAAAATCTTTTCGACATTGAATAATAATTTCAGATATGTTTTTAAATGCATCTAATGTATTTTTAGTGTATTCTGTTGTAATATCGACTCGATCTATGCGATGTTGCAAATGGATCAAGTATGTTGCTATTTTTTCACGATGAGAATTACTTAAATGTAATGTGGCAATTCGAGAAGAAATTAAAGAAAGACTGCGTTCAATCTCATCGATATCTTGCTCTGAAGAATAAGGGCTTTGAGAAATTGATTCTGTGGGGCTGGATTCAAGGATTGAAGATAACTGTCGGCGTAGTTCGTCGGCAGTAGACGAAGTCGTGACTTGAGTGCCGCGTAATTTCAGTTCATAAATAAGCTCTGGTTTGTTAGTAGTAGGGGGTTCATATTTTTAAAGTTTATCTTATTTCAAAATAAATATATTAATAAAGTGTTTATATTATTTATTTATAGTTTGAGTAATGTATGTCAGTGAGTAGCCAATCTTGAAAATCCAGTGACCTCTAGATAGGCGGCATTAAATGCCCTAGTAAGTCACCTTCAAGACAAAAGTTGGTATGTTGGATACACCGAGGATATGCTCCTACGGTACTGCCGTAAGTGTTACCAGTCACAAAGCACAAGTGTCTCGATAAGAGATTATCACGAGTGAATGTTTCCAGTTATGCTAGTTCCAATGGAACCGGGATTGTATATTTGTCTGAATATGGGGTGATTTCTTTTTGAATAGTGTACTGTTTGAGTTTTGTATAGAGTTGTGATTGAATTAAGTGTGTTGTATGTATAAATATTATAGTCCTGAAAACGAAAAAAAAAAAAACACAAGCAACACACACTTACCTTTACCCACACAACATACACACTATGAAAAGTAGGGAATTAATGAATTAATGAATTATGAGGAATTTCGTTCTTGTTGAATGCTAAGGTAGGGTATAATAAATAATTATTACAACAACACAAAATTATCACTGAATTAGTAACTAATAGTCTGATCTTGATGTTGTAAGCTGTTTTTGCTGTTCGCCGAGGTCGTTGCTAGAGTTACTGCCGTTGGTGCTGCTATTCGCTGCTGTCGCTGGTAGTTGTTGCTGCTGGTAACGGTGTTTCTGTTGTTGCTGCTGCTGGTATTGTTGTTGCTGTTGCTGCTGGTATTACTGTTTCTGTTGTTGCTGTTGCTGCTGCTGGTATTGTTGTCGTTGATGGTTGGTTGGAGGTGGTAGTTGGTAGATATGGTATATACGTTGGTTCGATTGATCGATTGTTACCGGAGAGCCATTTCTAGCGGTATAGTAGAAGTATCCTGTCCCGTCTCGATAGTGAAGATATTAAATTAGACACTTTTTAAGAAATGAAGATGTATAATATGATTAAAAATTTTAAAAATACAGAAAAATAAGCAGGAGGGCACCGACACGAGATCTCGTGTCTGGTGCCTATGGAAATTATTTGCCAACTGACTAATGGATCGGAAATTACAAAAATAATCAATAATTTTGAATTTGGAAAGATTTAGATGTTAAAGAAAAAGTGGCCAGGAACGTAAAAAAAGGAGGTTTGTAACAACTTCGTTACAACCAAATGACCAAATTTCTCAATATCGACATGATAGCCACATCCTATGACATTGAGAATAACTGCCATTTTTTTTATCAAATTCACGTTAATACCTGTTATTTCAGCAGATATTTCCGCGTTTCTGAAAAACCGCCTAGCAGTATTACCGTCATTCGTTGAACCAAACCCAGGTTTCGGTTTGTCAACAATAAGTCCAAGTTTTTCTTTAAATGATGCTTGGATTTGTTTTTTTCTTTCGTCTACTATCTTTTTATTATCGCCACCTCTCACTTGCCATGACATGATTGGTAGGCGATACGAAATATGTAGTAGACATTCAAAAGAACGAATCCATGCATGCAGTGGTGAAATGCCAAATCTATATGATTCGACATTTGCAATTTTCTCCAGAGACTTGTTCATCTCTGAAGGTTTTGCACCACATACGAAACACTTGGACGTACTGTTGGCTTCTGACACAATATTACAAATACTCCCATCGACCATTGTAAAATGTAAATCATGGCTTATACTTAATTCTAAATCAAAAATACACACTTTAGATGGAACTAAATCAGAAATTAACCGTTCCAATCTTTCCGACTCTTCTTTTACTATATTAGCGTTTTCTTTTACAAAGGCAAACTTTATGGGTCTACAAAATCGCGTGGATCCCAGGCGTGGATTTTGCCAAATAACAGTTCCATCTAAAGTGTGCTTTAGCTGAAGGGGAACTAAACCAACAGCCAATAAATATTCATCGGTATTCGACGAATCTGTAAATCTTTGCTTATACAAACTATGCCCCGAGCTACCGTCAAAACCCCACTTGTAAATCATAGTCAATTCTTTGTAAGAAGAGACTACTCGCAATACCTCTTCTTGACATTCCACAATCCTAGCAACTGTATGATCCAACAAAGCCTGCAGTTGTACTTCGGCATGAGTTTCAGTGACCTCTATAAACTCATGTGATGGATAACACAGTTGCTTAGCTTGCTTCAAATTATGAAGGGTGGGGAATGTATCTTTATGTAAACTATTTACGGTAGCTCGAAGCAGTTTATACTTGCTTTCTGACAGTTCTAAATCTAAATACAGAGATAAAGCCTGTTCGGAAGTTAATATTTTCGACTGCAATCCATCACCTGCAGTATTGGCAGCGACAGCTTGCGCTGGTGTTAAAGGGATTTTTTTCACCTCGGAGGCTGCAGCAGAATATCCCTCCGCTGCTCGTAACGCAATCGAATGTGCCAATGAAAGTTCCGAAATGGAATGGCTCTCCACCAAGCACTGCACCTTTTTTCTCTTCGTTGACACAGCACACTCATCAAAAACTTTGGGTTTTCTACCACGAGAACTCGGTCCAGGTGTAGGTTCATCTATCGAGATATCTCTCAAAGTAGGTGGCAACTGAAATGTTTCACTCAACCACATGATATTATATTTTAAAAATGTTTCCATATTTTGCCCGGCTTTGCTCCATTTTTTGGATGCGACCATGCAAAATACTTTTATTTTCTCTTCAACAAGTAGCTTGTCCTGATCGGAAGAGTTGTCCAAGTCGTAAGATTTAAGAATAGCTTCTCGAACACCACTCATTTTGCACCCTTTAGGGCTTTCGCGCCACGCATAAAAACAATCGGCGTTAGTGATGCTGCGACGTCCATCTGAAAAAAAAATCTCCATGTATGTTCCGAACCGAAAATTGACACTTAAGATACATAATTAGAATCTGTAAGGTTAGACCTATCACCCAAAAAAGTTTTATTGAGTTTGCAACTACAGTTTTTTTTTTCTACTCTTTTAATTACAACAAACATGAAAAAAATAGATGAAAAAAACGACAAACTTTAAAGTCGTATTATGTGTAAACTAAAGTAGATTACTTCAAAGAAAAAAAATGTTTAAATAGTACATACCTTGAGTAGAAAGTTCCATAGTTTCCACAAACACAAATTAACAATATACCGAATTATATATGTTTTAACTGCAAGGGCAAAAATGCAAATGAATACCCTGTTAACTAATTGCGACATTTTATATTTTTGACCTAGGTGATTAAGTACACATTAATTATATTTCAGAAAAATACCCACGTGTTAATGACCCCTAATTAGTCCTAAATATGTTTCCATTAACCCCTAATTGATTTGTTTACCTTGCCTTTTTTGAATTTCGAGCGGTAGTTTCGGTTAAATGATGCACTGTGGGCTGCCTTAAATGTTTTTATCGATTTTACTTTCGACATTCAACTCCTTTATTGTACAATTTAAAAAACTAGGTATCTCTTAATTTTTATTGTTTCATTTATTTATTTTTTATTAATTTTATATATTCAATTCACGATGTCCATTATTGTTACATTTGTTACATCAAAATAAAAGACAGGTTCAATGTCCACCAATGTATAAAGAAACATGGGTGATATTCGTACTAACCTACCGTTTTACTCCACTAATTTACTAAAAATAAACGTTATTTTCAAAGTTGAAGAATGAATTGGAGGAGTAGAATCGACAACTTAATTCGAGCCTCAAGCATAAATGGATTTTGTATGAAGTGCCTTGCGAGAGTAAATATACAAGATGTCCAAATAAATAATGTCAAGCGGAAGTCCATGGATAGAGCACCTCAAGGAGTATCCGTATCACACTTTGTACGTTCGGGGATTTTGCGTAGTTTAGGAGTTATAATCTTTTTTATCGTGTTAATCTACGACTACAAAGACAATTACAATTTTATTATACTAGCCACAATAGACGAGATTTCTTCTGTATTTTCCTAAGATAACTGGATAATTGATACGTATGATACTTTAAAAAAAAACAGCTAAATTTATGTTTTAGTTATTTTTCCGTGTGTACTTCTCACAAATCAGTGTTTACACATGGGCCGTTCCAGCCCGTTTAGGACAGATTGGAAAAACTCCGTTGGAAAAAGTACCAGGAGTTCATTATACAATAGGAGATACCAACATTGACAAATACACTACGATAACAAGTTGCACACTTATGCAATGAATTTCGTAACTGGCGTATTAAGTCCAATGTGTGCAAGGGAGAAAATTATATTTACCGAACAACGGGAGTGACAAAGGCAGTGTCACGGTAGGAATGAGGGGTGCGGGTGGCGGAAGAAACAGTACCCCTGTGGCGTTACACTCACACAGCTTCAGTTCAGTTGACGACCAACTTTTGCGCATGTCCTCCCACCATGTTAAATGATCAGTATTTTTTTAGTACTTTAATTACCTATTATATGTATTACCAGGGGACGCCCTCAACTTTGTACGCGTTGATTTCCGTTTTTCATTTCATTGGGGGATGATTTTCAAAAAATCCTGTAAATAATATTCGCTCTTAATTTAAAGTCCCTGGGCGCAGCGAGTTGAGCTGCGTATTGTCTGTCAGTCAGTCAGTCGCGGAATAGCTTTATATGTATAGAAAATAGATCCAATTTATGATAAAAATAAAATCATGTTTTGCATAATTTTATTATAAAGACTGCATGAACCGTAAAATTATTGTGGTTCCATACGATTTTAATAAATGCGTTAGGTACCTATCTCAATGATTTTGATACAAATGGTCTTTAAGTTTTCTCCTCGCTGCTGTGATATGAAAACTGGTATGTTTCACGGGTGTAGTAAACTAATTTAACACGTGCATTAAATTTGAATCCCCTCTACCTACTTCTTTTTAAATTACAGAATGGTTTTCTTACTATAAATTAATTACCAGAACTCGCACTAAAGAAAAGCTACGTCTCACTTACATACCTCTCAATCCATATCCAATGCCATTTTATTCTTCAATACTCCCAATAAATTTGCAAATCAAAACGTTATAAATGCCGTTCAATTCATATTATTAAGTAGAATCATAGTCATAAGCTAGTAAGATTCAATTTGAAACTCCATTTCTAATTTATGTTACGTCACTTTAGAGGCTCAATTTTATGCCCTCGCTCGTTTCAATACACCCCTTTGAAGTCCTTGGATCCTAGTAACATTCGAACCACCCTCTATCCCACTTTTCATTGAACCAAATTGTTATTAAAATTGGCTAGGTAATGCAGGTCTTATGCATTTGCCAGTAAAGACTGCCGTACCGTTTAAAAACCAAATTTGTAAAAAAAGGAAATTAGAGGGCCTAATACCGAAAGTGTACCAGTCAATGTTCTATGTTAATTTAAACCTTAATTAAAGAGTACTGATAATTTTTAATTCAATAAACGTTATCACCAGCTGGTTCTATCCAGAATCCTGATTTACTAGTAACTTGGTAAGATTTGATTACAAAATGTTACTTTAATTCAGTATGATGTGTTTATTTGTTTATTGTAACATCTTTTCAATCAAATCTTACAATAATTTTGACTTTGAAGAGATCAGAACACTGGCTCTTGCTATTGCACTTCCACTCGCAGTCGATTATATATTTGTCACTTGCGATTCATAGAAAAACAAAGATCGCCGATCGATATTTTGCAACTAGTAGTTACTCCGTAATAAACAAGAGCCAAAGTCGGACATTCCTACTAAACCTTGAAAACGTCTCATAGTAATTGATACTATAGGATCACAATTTAGTAAGTTTTGCCTATTAAATGGCATTTTTTTTTACACATAAATTATCTCTTCGCATAAAATCGGTTTTTACAATAGAAACGGTTTTATTTTAATTATTATAAAATTCTAACCTAACCTAATCCACAAAATACATATTTATTAAATTCTGCAAACTCAGCCTAAAAGGTGTTATGTGAAAAGATAAATTATGCGAAAATATTTTATGCGTTTTAAGGGAATCCCTTGAGTAAATTATAATATTGTACTAAATGTATTTTAAAAACAAGTCATTTTTAATTAATGGTCGTCAAAAACTACATTGAGGTTTATAGTTGCCGTACATATTTTTTTGTTTATGGGAAAGTTTTTGGTTATTTAGAGTCATTTAATAACTGATAAAAAACACGACATTTGGTTTTTCTTTGTTATGATAATTTTCAGTTTTTTAAGCCATATAGATAGAGTATTAGAAAAAGTTCAACATGAGTCATCACATCATCCCAGTTGGCAATACTATAGTTACGCCGACGAACACCGTTCTTGAAATAAATTTATCTCGATGTTTTTGTTATTGCTAATAATTTACAGCATTTCGAGCATAATCAGAATTTATGGTGGGGTGCACTCTAATATTCATAGCCTCGTGTTCATTCATTTACAATCATAAGCTCAAATGTATACCCACGCAATACTACTTAGCATTTCACACTTCGAGCACCACTACTTGAATGTGTGTGTAAATTGGGTTGGGGTTGTGGGCGTCACATGACGTCACTAAATTCTGTTGCATCCGCTGCATCTTCCTTGTCATGAGCTCCTAGTAGACCGATATCGTAATATTTCAGGTTTTTGAGGGAGCAGCTACGTGAATGTTGCGGCATAAGAAAGCTTTATACCAGCGGCCCGCAACATGGTTTTACCTATATTTTTATTTAAGGTTTAAATGATACTTCTAAACAACACTATGTTACGGTAAACTTTTAATTTCCTTGTATAAAAAAGCTTTAATTTGTAATTCCATAGTTTTTAATCTAAACCGCAATACTGTATTACACTATACCTAAAGAATATAGAAACATCACATATATCCATACTTTCAAAGCCACTAAAGTATTTCACGTTTTCTATTTCACAATGACGTCAAATTTTCCTTTTTAATAACCTTGTTTTGGTACCCTCTATTTGTAAATTCTGTACTTTGTACTTCTAGCACTATTGATAAACTAGCTATTAAAAGCCGATTTACACGAACCAAAACTCGACGAACCTACTTTAAGCCATTAATTAGTTCTAAGGCCACCTCTAGACACCATCATGATACTCAAATATCATCGTATTGTCATCAAAATGTTAAATAAACCCGATGACTGAGTAGATTACAACCAACTTCCTAGATTTGTTAACTTTAGTTTAGTTTTACTTAGTCAACGCGCGTCAAGCTGACCATGAGGTTGGTTACAATGTATATTTTTGTACTAGGATATCATAAAATTAAAACATCATTGGTTCTGCGTGTCACAAATCTGTTAAGAAATTCCAATTTCAATCTTATGATATTTAAGAAATTGCATTTCCTTTCCGTTCAATGAATTTTAGAACAGGCTTATCGACATCACGGAAGACCGAAGAGCTTTCATGTAGATGATCCAATATTGGAGTAAAAAATATGATATTTTTATTTATTCCAGCTCATTCTAATTCAAATGGGACGAAATAAAATAATTATTTTTCCACCATCATCTATTCTACTCCGGAAAACATGTAAAAACCATACAATAGGTTAACTTTTGACATGTAATTGAATCGTCAACTTAACGATTAACTCTTATTTACTTAATAATGGCGACCGATTTAAAAAAGATAACAATGTCAAAGGCATTATTGTTTTATCTAATAGACTAGAGAGCCCACGGCGCAGCATCCCAAAGAAATCTGTAAAAATATCCTAAAATAAATGTTTTCAAAAACAAAAAACCGTCGTAAAGCATGAAATTTTACTTGTTTTAAAATGATAGGTAATAATAGGGCAGTCAAACTGAGTTTTGCTTTTGTTTGGCTGTTGCTAAAATATATTGGGGCGCCGACTTCAGTTGGACTGACTTGTTGCCTATCATTTTAAAAGAAGTTATTTTTTGCTTTTTGAAGACGGTTTTTAATATTAAAACATTAATTTTATTTCAAATTTTTGGTGATCATAATAATACAGTTATGTCATCCACGTACATTTATCAAAGATGCCATCAGCAGATCTTGACGTGCTGCAAATGGAACCAACTAGAAAATATACTCAATCGAACAAAAATACTTTTTTTAAATCAGTACTGCCGTCTTTATGTAATCGGGGAACACACATTAAAATAAAAACCCAACGAATTGATAACCTCCTTCTTTTTTAGAAGTCGGTTAGAAGTGGCGGATATCTAAACTTTTGCAACATAGAATATTAAAATTTTACTGAACTAAATACTCACACACTTATTCCAAATACAAATACACCTGTAGATAACGTGTACAATGACGTATACAACGCACATGCGCGGTCGAGCAAATTCTGTTTACACGAGATATCGATTTACAACATAATAACCTCAAAAACCTTTCGCATTTTGTATGTTTTGTATAAATGGCTGTTAAAAATTGACTCATTTTGTGTATTTAAAACAATGACAACATTAATCTTGTATGCTGCGTTCTTACTTATTCATTTGCTTACGTTTTACGAAATCGCATTTACTCCTGTAGAAACTTGATTTCCTAGTACTTTTTTCACAGACGTTTTCAACTCCCTTTGTTCTCTAGAGTAAAACGCGCATGCGCTACCGAGGTGGAGGTGCGTTTAGGTGAACGAACATAGAACCCGATCACTAGCACGAACATTCTTACGTGGTATTTAAGTGTTAACGATTGTTTTTGGGTTGTTTCTTCAAAATTCAAGTGGAAATGTGACCTGTCAATAGATTTATGTTGGAACTTTTTTTGCCATCCTTAATCTTTAATTGTCAATACTTGTGAAAACACGTATTTAATGAAAGTCAAATTATTTTAAATAACACGTATGATTTTAAATTAAGTATTTTTTTTGTACATAGTCATAATCGAGCTAACTCGAGGCACGTTCTAGGGATTTGATATCGATAAATAAGACGTAGATATAAATATTTGTTTCCTACAATCCAATCAATCTAAAGATCAAAAATTCCAAGTCCAAAAGCCCAGCGTCCAGTGTTTTTTATGTCATATAAAAGGTGAAATCACATTTTCCTTCATGAATCAGATAACGAATTTGAGTCCTTTTAAGTATTTGAAGAATGCCCCGTTAATAACAGTTTACGTTGAGAGAACGTTAAGCAGTTTATGTGAAAATTACGGTAATTGAGATATATATACGAGATTTTGCCGGTTTTGCTTCTTTTCGTGATTTTGCAGTTAAAATACTGCTTTTCTATAAGTTATTAAAACTGAACAAATCATGAAAAATAATTTCAATTATGATCGAATAAATGAGTTACGAATGAATGAGCTACTATTTATTTATTTAATGCGAGGTTTAGGTTGTTTTAAACATTATAATATTGCCAAATATTACTTGTTCTTTTAGTTTTATGAACAATAGTTTTATGTAGCCGAAATCATGAACATTTTTTTGCCCGTCTTCTATAAAACTTTACAAAGTTATAATACATTTTTTTGATGACTTTTATAGCAATATATTATAATTGTTACATACCTTTTAAACGTCAAAGCGATTTGTGGATATACGATTTTTTAAACCTCTTACAGCAAGATTCATAAAACAGTCGCCGGTTTCAGGTCGATTAATCATAATAAACTAAGTAATAAAAACAAAAAAGTAGCTCATACATTCATTGAAATTTAAAATTAACTTTCGTATTGCGCATTAAAATTTGTAAAAGAAAAGTATTCCAACTATAAAATCACGTAAATCAGCGAGATCAGCAAAATTTCGTATACGGCTTCTTAATGCTCTAGAACATGTTCGTTATCTATAACACAAATGAAATATCTACGATCATTCATAGAATGGCGGTGCGCTCGTTTGGTCTAAACGCACCTTGACTGGAAAGTGGATGTAGACTCGACTAGCAAGCCAGTCACTCTGTGATCTCGTTAGGAAGCTAACGTCTCTCGCCAGTAAGTTAAAAGAAATTACGTAAACTTTTTTTTATAAAGATCCTAAGAAGAATATAAGTTTTCCATCGGTAGGTTCCAATAGTAATCTATCTCTTATCTACCCGTGAAAATATGTTGAAAATTGGAACTAACTTTTGGGGTACCAAATAGTTTAAAAGTTGAGGGCTATATTTTTTTTAATGCAGAAACAGTCACTTGTTATTATCAAATTTACGGTTGTTGATATTCTGAAGTTATCGCTTGTAACGAGGTGTGTAATAAATTACACCTTTTTGTATAAAACCATTCAGGTCATTTTATTTATGGCTCTTTTATTCTAAATTTGCGCGGATGGAGGTCAGTCGTTGATGAGCTCTCAATCAGTTATCATCTGTGTCTATGAAATTTCCTTATAGTGAAAGATTGATTTATAACCCAGTATAACTTTATTTGTGTACCGTAATAAACCTTTGGATAATCCTTATATTTGATCTCGACCGCCAAAGGGAATATTTGTGCCTTACGCTAATTTTTTTATATACAATAAACGTTTCCAGCCCTGGAGATCTTCTTTCATCCTTACCCTACCTTTATTTTTACCCCCATAGATACAAACAGCTTAAAAACCTAAACTCCTTAATGGATGTAAACAGTTGCAACCGCTGTGAAGATCGCTCTTTGTCGGGTAAAAAGTTAAACAACAACATAATTTATTTAGTAGCAGTCGTTTAGTATTCAGAGTGGAGTAGGTCTTTGTCATGAAATATTGGTTCGTATTTAGGGGTTTTTATTTAATCTACTGCCGAAAAACAATTAATGGAACGCATTAATTTAAACTTTAAATCCATTCATTTTTTATTCATTTAGAACCGTCAAACACTTGATTAAATTAGGTAATTGTTGTGCCATGCTTCAGAAACGATGACCACAATTTGAAAGCTCTTTTAATGATTTATGAATGAAAACTGCTTCAAAATTTTGTTTAAATTACAAATAAAACATCGCAACTTAATACAGTAACCATTGCAGTAAAATATATTCAAAATGTTTTTAAAATTTTTGTTCGACAAGTTTTCGACGTAAGCAATGAAAAATACTAGGACAACATGAACTAACAGAAGGAATTATTTTAAAGCAATTAATGTTGACAAAACTGCCCTCTCTTGTATAGACATTGCGTTCACTGGCTGATAGCCTGGATGGCTTTGTTATTATATCCATATTTTTGAAACAGATAGCGCTATTTATAAATCTACCAAGGACATGTAGTTTATGTGTAGCAATCATAGAACGATAATCAGTAAATTTACTGGTATATAGATTTATATAAAAATTTAGGAAAACTGTTTGATCTACATTTAATAACCATGATATGATGGGAATACAATTATTAAAAGTCAGAGGATCATTTGCTTGCATTATTCAATTAAATAAGGGATTATTTTGGGTTGCTTTTTGTTAAATAGATTATTTTAATGGCATTTAAATATTATTTTGTTAACAAACATGTAATTTAGTTACACCTACTTTTAAACAAACCTTAATGTTTCAGTTCAAACAAAAGTAACTTTATGAAACGTAGTACAGAATATTATAGAAGAAATGCATAAAAAGAAGGAAAATTATCAATAAATGCTACGACTCAATAACATACAATTCTTAACATCTATGTCAACATTGCAGTAAAAGAAAATCCCTTGTATTTGTTACATCAATTTGTAGCTGCTTTTGAGTTATTTAGTTTTTAGTAATCATAGCATTCATAATTTGTTCCGACTGATTCAAACCAAAAAAGTAATAATTATTTAGCTTGCTGACGTGCTTTTACTTCGTAAGTCTCACGTATTTCCATTGTAATTGCTATCAGACCTGCTAGCTGTTCAGAAAATTGTTGGTAGTAAAATGCGATGCATGTTGCTGTATTAATCTTGGCTTTCGACTACGAACAACATTTTGGGCAGCTTTATAGCAGGCAGGATTGCAATCACAGTGTTCTTGGTTTTGTTTGATGAAAATCCTCTAAGGGCCGTGTTCACCAACAATTAATCGGACGGTTAAGTCTTAATCAGCTGTTAATCAATATATCTGACACCCGTTAAACTGCTAATCGTCCGTTTAATTGTTGGTGAACATGGCACTAAGCCATTTAAAAGTTATAAGTTATTATCCCGATTTTGACGGGAGTTTTATTTAGTACTTGGAAACCAGTAACAAAGTCGCTGCAGCGAAAATGTACGTACTCGGAACCCGTTGAAGTTTTTGGTCATAGCTCAGAAGTTTTTCTAGGCTCGAAGCAAATAATCACTTCAAAACATCGCCCAAAAAAAGACGAATCCATAGACACCTCATTTGTCAACATCCGTTAATTACTAACGATAGTAGAGTGAAACATCTATACATAGTATTAAATTTACTTTCCTCAATACATACTTATATAGAGTGTCAATACTATATGGCTTACTACGGCTTTTTATGCATGCGATATGTTCATGCTTATGAGAAAGCAAACGAGCACACTCAGCCACTTCTTAGTGAAAATAGACATCCTCGTACGTAAAAATAAGGGAGTAAAAAGTACTGGATTACTACCATAACTAATGAGATGACTAAGTTATACATACTTGATTTAATTTAAATAATATCTCAATATCAAAATTTGATCATAGTTCTTATGTTTTTTGCTTTTGCTTCACCCATTATTTTCAGATATCAGATGAAAAAAAATATATGCATATTTTGAGCACAGAATTGTTTCAAGACAGACGCGGGGTTTATAATATAATTTCGCAAATTTGGCACTGTTAATTTTTGTTTATCTGATCATTGCGTCGAAACACTAGAATTCAGATTTCTTGGTAATTTCTATAAAACATCTCCTGTGCCATTAAATTAGCCATAATATTTTATTAATCCATGAGCTTGATTCCACTTTGATAAATTAAATTCTGAATTAAATGAAGTAGTTTTTAAGGTACTAGGCCATGATATTAATGATGGTAAAAAAAATACTATATTGCTTCAAAGTTTGATCTAGCTCTTATATAAGTCTTAGATTGTAACTTTGATAACATTGATTTACTTACGACAAAACTGCTTACTATTGCAAATTGCAAGATATTTTTAATGAAGTGATATTATTTGTTAAGCTTGGAGACTAGAAAACAGAGGATTAATTATTTTAAAAATAAAAGCGGACACAGGCAGTAACAATGACAGAGTGTAATGACAGATAAGAACATTTACAGATAAAACATATTAATAGACGTATTTTTGCATTTATAACTTCAAGATTCCCCTTATCAATGCAAATCGTATTTCTTCAGGCCCATCATCTTCGAACAGTTCTCGACCTGTTGCTTGAAAGTAGCCTTCGTTAGTATGTCAGCAACCATGTTGTTAGTTGCAATGTAATGTACCATTATTTCCTTGTTAGATATCTTCTCACGTAGAAAATGATATTTAATATCAATGTGTTTGCTGCGCGCATTGTACGAGTCTTTGCCTGCGAAATGAATTGCGCTTTGGTTATCGCAGTGGATGACAGTAGGTGCAGCAACTAGCCAGGGCTGCAGCTCAGCCTGTAGCTGGCGCAACCACAGCGCCTCTTGTACGGCACCCGCCAGCGCCATGTACTCCGCCTCCATGGTGGACAACGCCACCGTGGCCTGCTTCCTGGAGCACCAGGATATCGGGGCACCCTGAAACATAAATATGTAGCCGGAACAAGACTTCCGACTGTCAATATCTGACGCCCAGTCAGAATCGCAGAAACCAAAGATAGATTCTTCTTTATTCTCAATGAAAGCTAATTTGTAATCTTTTGTTTCCTTTAAATAGCGTATCACCCTCTTGACCGCTGTCCAGTGCTGTAATTCAGGCTTTTTATTGAAGCTACTCAATTTGTTTACTGCGAAGCATATGTCAGGATGGGTACCATATGATAGATATAATAAGCTGCCGATTGCTTCTTGGTATGGTGCATCATCCAATAAATTTTTCTCCTCTTGAGTAGCAATTAGTTTATTATTCGGATCACAGGGTGCACTTACAGTTTTACAATCAGTCATTTTAAATCGATCCACTACTCGCTCTATGTATGCAGTTTGATCAATATATATTTGACTTTTATCTTCATTTTGTATTATTCTCCAGCCAATAAATTGATGAACTTTTCCCAGATCTTTTAAATTAAATGTTTTCTTTAATTTGTCCTTAACATCTTGAGCTTTTTTTATGTCATTAAACAAAATCAATATGTCATCCACATACAATATTATGTAAAACATATTTTTACCTTCTATTTGGTAATATACACAGGCATCCATAGATGAACAGATAAATCCCAACTCTTTTAATGCAGCACTTAGTTTTAAGTTCCACTGACGACTGGCCTGTTTTAACCCATATATGGATTTATTTAATTTACAAACTTTATCACCATGCTCATATAATGGGGGTTGAGTCATGTAAATCTCGGCATCAATATCGCCTTGCAAGAATGCAGTGACTGCATCCATTTGTTCAATGTGTAATCTATGTTTTACTGCCAGTGATAATAAGTACCTGATAGATGTATGTCGTACTACTGGAGCATAAATTTCATCATATTCAATTCCTTTCTTTTGTTTGTAACCTTTAATCACCAGCCTCGACTTATATCTCTCTATTTCGCCATTAACATTTGTTTTTACTTTAAATACCCATTTACAGGGAATAACTCTTTTATTTTCTGGTAAATCAACTAATGTCCAGGTGTTATTTTCAATTAATGACTTAAATTCGCTGTCCATAGCTTCTTTCCATTCTTGAACTTGACTGCTTGCCAGAGCTTCTTCTACAGATTTAGGTTCAACATGTGATGATGCTGGTACTGACAGTAGTGTGTCCTCATAGCACAGGTAAGTAGGTTTTACTATTTTATCTCTAGGTCTTAGAGTCATACTACTTGGTTGGGTGGGGACTTTTGTCTTCGGTTGAACATACTCATCATCACTGCTGTTCAAAGTGTGTTCCGGCATGCTGGTATAGGAGTCATCGGTCAGCACATCTTCGGAGTTCAGATCAGTTTTTGTTCCTTCTTCTGTGTCATTTATAGTCAACTGTAAATCAGATAGTGGTATAAGTACAGAGTTATCTTTTGTAGTATCCTCTATGAAAGTTACATCTCTACTTTTAAATATTGCTTTCTTTCTTTCATCATATAATCGATAACCTTTACTACCATCACAGTATCCAACAAATATCATACATACAGACTTCGAATCCCATTTTAATCTTTTTTGTTTTGGTACATGAACCATGGCTTGACACCCGAATACCTTCATATGCTGTAAATTAGGCTTTTTACCTGACCAAAATTCTTCTGGAGTGCGGTAGCCGAGTGCTTTTGTTGGCGAGCGATTGATGATGTATGCTGCTGTCGACACTGCTTCAGCCCAGAAGTCCTTTCTTAGCCTTGAATTCAAAATCAAACATTTAGCACGTTCAATAAGGGTGCGGTTCATACGTTCTGCTAAACCGTTCTGCTCTGGACTATAGGGATTTGTTGTTTGATGTATAATTCCAGATGATTTTAAATACTTGTCAAATTGCTGATTAATATATTCTGTGCCATTATCTGTGCGCAATATTTTAATGGACTTGTTAAGCTGTTTTTCAGCCATGACTCTAAATTCTTTAAATTTTTCTAGTGTATCTGATTTATTTTTTAAAAAATAAACAAACACTTTTCTTGAATAGTCATCAATGAATGTAAGAACATACTTTGCATTACCAAGAGAGCTTACCTCCATCGGACCACATATGTCGGAGTGGATTAATTCTAAGAGTTCTGAAGCTCTAGTGCCTGTATGCTTAAATGGTAGACGACTCTGCTTGCCTTTTACACAAGTAGTACAAACCATGTTATTCTTAGGAACTGACACTTTGACACCTTCAGTACATTCATTTAGTTTCTGCAAGTCAGTGAAATTAAGATGGCCCATCCTTTGATGCCACAAATTACAGTTAGTTTCACTTGCCATACATAACAATGTGGCCGCATCCACAGTATTTAATTTGTACATATTGTTATGACAGTTGGCTATAAATATCAATTTGTTATTCTGATATACCTTGCAATTATCTTTCTCAAATACAACATCACAGTTATTCTTTGTCATCTGACTAACAGAAAGTAAATTTGCTGTCAATTCGGGTACATATAGTACATTTTTCAGTTGAATGTTCTTTTCCAAGCCATCCGAGTCTTTAATACATAAATCAACCTTACCGCATGCCTTCACTGTCACCGTTTTACTATCTGCTACTTTTATACTTGTGATTGGAGGGGTGGTTAAACCATACAGCCACTCATAGTTGTTGCACATGTGCATTGACGCTCCTGAATCAATGAACCAGCAGTTTCCATCCAAGCAAGCGCCAGCTGAAAAAGCAGCAAAGTAAGTACCACTGTTTTTATCATTTTTAGAATCATGCATCAGTTTTTTCTTCTGAAAGTAGCATTGTTTGCTTAAATGACCATATTTGTTACAGTTAAAGCAGCGGGGCCCTTTGCCCTGAGGTTTTAAGTCATTAGTATTTCTCTGAGACTTGGCATTAAATTTATGTTTGACATAAAAAACAGCATTCGCCTTTGAGTCTTTAACTTCTTGCAAGAGTTTAGTTTTAACAGAATCAGCAGTGATCGGCACCCCTGAGCTCTCCAAAGCCATAATCATGGGTTTATAGGTATCAGGCAAGCCAGCTAGTAACAAAGTCCCAATCCATTCATCACCCACCGTAAACCCAATATTTCGAAGCTTGTGTGCCGTCGACATGATTTTACTAACAAAATCTTCAATATTGTCACAGTTGTCCAGCGTGGTGGTAATTAAGTCACGCAAAAGACCCACCTTGCGAGTAAGACCGGAGTCATCAAAAACCCTTTCTAGATTCGACCATACCTGTTTAGCCGTAGCAGCTTCTTGTACATGGACATAGTTGATTGGATCTATTAAAAGAATAATTTTCGACCTCGCCTTAGTATCCTTTTTTTTATCCTCGACGTAATCGGCGCCGGGTGTGATTGTCTCCCAGAGTTCTTCATGCTCCAAGTAATTCTTAACAGCAAATTTCCACGTCGCGTAATTCTCCTGTCCTAATAACTTCTCAATATTCGCAATAGGAATTGATGCAGACATTTTGTTAGAGAGTGCGCTCCACGTTCTAATGAACCGGTAGTGAGGTTATATTTTGTTAATCTTTACCAATCTGGAGATTCAGTGGATAATTTACGGAACTTTAAGATTTATAAGCAATTGATGGGACCATAACCTAATGAAGTGATATTATTTGTTAAGCTTGGAGACTAGAAAACAGAGGATTAATTATTTTAAAAATAAAAGCGGACACAGGCAGTAACAATGACAGAGTGTAATGACAGATAAGAACATTTACAGATAAAACATATTAATAGACGTATTTTTGCATTTATAACTTCAAGAATTTTGGTACATATTTACAGCGTAACTAATTAAAAATAGTTTATCATAAACAAATTGAGGTTAATCCTTAAGTTGCGAAAATGCGATTATTTCCAAAGCCGTAACACGCAAAAGCTAAAATAAATATGCTTAAAATATGATTTTTGTCCTTATCTGTCATTGTAAAATTTGAATCCGACAGAAAATTACAAAGGATACTTTAATTAAAATAGGTTTATATCCTCGGGAGACCCGATGTGCTATAAAGATATATGACATAAATACTTACCCACAAAAAACTCTTCTTCCAGGATAATTTAATAAAAGAGTACAGAGATAATGTTCACGGTCTTAGTTTAACAAAATAATAGCTAAGTCTTGCTTGCACTAAAGGCAAATTTTAGAGTCACAGTTAAACTCACCAAATAGTTCAAATTCATTCATTAACAATTACGAGTATTAAATCTTCACCAAATTTTAAATACAATTTATCACTTATTACTTGAATTTATGAATCAAAGAACTTGCCCCTTAGTCTGTCAACTTTCACCTTTAACTGCTTGGGGTTAGGAAACTGGGGAAGAAAACGTCTAAGTACCAGGCTTGCATAGACAGCAGGAAATCATTGGTTCCATAGTACCGATAGTGGCAACGTAGTAGTAGTAACTAACACTCCTACAGTTGTAGTGCCTAATCATACGAAAGCGTATTTTATAGGATAAGTTTACTTGTCTTTGCCTCGGTGTCTCAGTTGTGAAAACTAAAACTGACTGAGAAAGCAATAGATGCTTCACTACATCGGTAATTCGAGTGAACATTGTTCATTGAATAGTCCACGAGTGTGTGTAAGCAAGAGTGATATGATATTAATATGAAAAACTTTAGGCTCGTTCCAGTAAAATCCAAGATTCGCATTTAGACCTATTCTTCATCATATTACGTCATGTATTTAATTCGACGAAGTAAACTGACCCGTTGACAGTATTTGAGGAAATTGGTGTGGCAAAAGCATTCACATAGGGACTATTTTCAAATTTTGATATTGAGATATTGTTCAAAGTAAATCAGTTAGTCATTTTGTTAATTATGGTAGTAATCCAGTACATTTTTTTTCTTATTTTGACTTATTTTTAATTCTTAATTATAATACTTGTTGATAATTCTGTAACCACATTTTGCACAATCAGGCCAAGACAAGCCCATCACTTAACAATACTACAAGCCCTTATTCCCTTAGTCGCTTCTCAGGATATTCATAAATAGATATGGATGAATGATAAAGTATAGTGTTCTATTTTATATTTAATCCATTGTTTTATAATTAAACAGGTTGCCGCGATACCTTTCAATCCGTACACAAATTAGCGTATTTTGATAAAACCTTTTTTTACTGTAAAAAACTGTATTTAACTCGCTTAAAGCCACCATATTTGCTTTTTTATTTCTTTTAAAGGTGAATTCCAAACGAATTAGGAAAACGTAAGTATTACGGTACAATATGATTTAAATATTTACAGAGAAAACGTCGAAGAGTATTTTTTATAGAAATAATAAGCAAGGTGGCATAGAGAAGCAGGATAGCAGAAAGTTTCAAAATGTATTCAATTCACACTTATCTGAAAATATAATTCGTAAATACTACTGAAAACTAGTTCTTTCTTTCTTTAGAATGGGTTTTTGACATGGTTGTCTTTGCTGCTAAATATTGACTGCTACTAAACTTAAATTTATATTTTTAAGCAAGTGTCCGTTAATGACGTCGTTGGATTCGGTTACTAAGATAACACACGCAAGTTTCTTAAATTAACGACTTAATTGTCTCTAAAATGTCTCAAAGTAAGTATTCGTTAATAAGCAAGGTTTTTAAAAGAAGTAGGTAAATATAACTAATTTTAAATTAACTTTATAGTCCATTCGCTTAGATAGTGTCATCTCCTTCGACTTGCGCTGCCTTCAGAATCAGAATCAGAATCAGAATCAGAATAATCTTTATTCAAGTAGGTTTACAAATAATAAACTCTTTTGAAACGTCATAGTAGCGACTTAGCCTAAATTGACTGCAGGTTCAAATCGCGACCGATCAGAGAAGAACCTGTAAGAAACTCTGTCGGATGTCTTTTTTTTTTTTTCGACGTTCGCAACCTTTTGTCGTAAGGACTAAACATTTTATTACAAGCAATTCAGTCCCAAGCATTGTTATCATTAATATAGTCTTTAATACTATAATATGCTTTAGAAATTAGTTTACGCTTAACGTAACTCTTAAATTTATTTACTGATAGTTCAGTAACATTACTTGGGAGCTTATTATAGAACCTAATACAATTACCCATAAAAGAGTTTTTTATTTTATGGAGCCGCGTGAAGGGCACTGCGAGCTTATATTTATTTCTGGTATTAACATTATGTATGTCACAGTTCTTTCTAAATTTAGTGATGTTTTTATAAACATAAATAATGTTTTCATAAATGTATTGACTGTGCATGGTCAATATATTAATTTCTTTAAACTTATCTCTAAGCGAGTCTCTCTGGCCCATCTTGTAGACAGCACGAATAGCCCTCTTCTGCAGAACAAAGATGCTATTTACATCAGCAGCACTACCCCACAGTAAAATACCATATGACATAATACTATGGAAGTAACTAAAATAAACTAATCGAGCGGTATCTAAGTCTATTAATTGCCGAATCTTATTAACTGCTAAAACTGCTGAACTGAGTCTACCCGCCAATCCAGCAAGATGAGGACCCCATTGGAGCTTGGAGTCTAACGTTATACCAAGAAACACTGTATCATTAACTAGGTCTAGTTTGTCATTTTTAATAGTTACAGTAGTTTGACTATTTTTCACATTAGTAGTCATGAACTTTATACATTTCGTCTTTTTTTCATTCAGTAATAAATTATTAACACTAAACCAATCGACTACTTTTGATATAGCATTGTTTACATCGACATTAAACTGCTGTTGTCGTTTAACTTTGAACACAAGTGACGTATCATCAGCAAACAATACTATATCATGGTTGTCCTTTATAAGGTAAGGTAAGTCATTTATGTAGATGAGGAATAAAAATGGACCCAATATTGAGCCCTGTGGTACGCCCATTGAGACCAATGACCCAGGTGATCGTAATCCATTCACGTCTACCCTTTGTATTCTCCCGTATAAGTACGTTTTTATTAAGTTTAGCGCAGTACCTCTAACTCCATAGTGGTGTAGTTTCCTGATCAATGTGTCATGGTTAACGCAATCGAAGGCCTTGGACAAATCACAAAAAATACCTAAAGCATTCTGTGACCCTTCCCAGGCATTAAAAATGTTTTTAATCAACTCAACACCAGCTTCGGTTGTCGAGCGACCCCGAGTAAAACCAAATTGTTTATTGTGTAATAAATTATTATACCGAAAATGTTCCGCTAACTGTGACAAAATCAATTTCTCAAATATTTTACTGAAAGTGGGTAGTATGGATATTGGTCTAAAATTTGTGGGGTCAAAAGTACTACCCGTTTTGAATAATGGAATTATCTTACTATGTTTCATAAGATCAGGAAACTCACCACAATCAACACAGTGATTAAATACGACCATTAAGTCAGATGCTATGACTTCAATTAAGGATTTGAGTACATGGACCGACACTCCCCAAAGGTCACTGGTTTTCTTTATATTGATTGAGTTGAATGCCTTAATTACATCCAAGGCAGTAACGCGCTTGAATTCAAAGTATATACTGCATTCAGGCACGTTATCTTCTAAAAGTACAATGGCAGACGCAGGCGAAGAGTTCAAGCACTTAGTCGTGGACACTGGTATATCGGTAAAAAACTTTTCAAATTCAATTGCGATATCTGGATTGGAATCTATTATTTTACCATCTACTTTTAAACGATAGTCGTTAATGTTCTTTTTTCGGCGACCTGTTTCTTCATTAATTATTTTCCAGGTCGTTTTAATAACATCAGAACTATTCAAGATTTTGTTACTTAAAAAAATTCGCTTAGTTATACGGCAGTCTATCTTGAATTGCTTAGAATACTGTTTGACATGTTCCTTAAACTCCTCACTCGCGTTATACCTCCGTTCCTCATATAGTTGATACAGTATTCTTCTACGCTTATGTAAGTCCGCAGTAGCCCAGTCACTGAAAACCTTTGCACCACCAACCACAACCGATTTGGATGTAAATACTGCGTTAAATTGTTTCATGAATATGTGAAAGAATGAGTTGTACATGTCATTGGGTCCCTTATCAGTTGTTAGAAAGGGCAAATTATGCACTAGGTTATGTCTCATTCTTTCCACACGGTCTGCAGTTACTGGCACAAAAGTAATTTCTTTTTTTGGAATATTATTCGATACGGACTTGAATTTAATTAATTGACCCAAATGATCCGATTCCAGGTTGCTGATCACACTCTTACCAATAGGAATTATATCAGTAAAAATGTTATCAATACACGTGGCGCTAGTGTTAGTAACTCTAGTTGGCTCCATAAAAGTATGTGTCAGGCCGAAAGATTTGAAAAGATTTATTAATCTTTTGGTTAGTGGACTGTTTTCTAAAATATTTACATTAAAATCTCCACATATAATTGTTTTTTTTTCTCGAATAAGATAATTTTATTAGAACAGTTTCCATAATCTTCTCAAAAATTTCGAAATTGCCTAATGGTGGCCTATATACACATACAACTATGAATTGCTCTAACTCTATTGCAGCGAGTTCTAATATTCGTTCAACAGATAAGGACACAATGTCCTTACGGTCTTTAAATTTTAATTTATTGTTTAATATGATTAACGACCCGCCATGTATCGAGCTATTTCTTGTAAATAAACTGCCGACCTGGTGGTTGATAAAATTAAACATAGCTTCGTTACTAGTTAGCCAGTGTTCCGTTATACATAAAATATCAATGCTATTACTATTAAGAAATAACTCGACTTGCAGGTCTTTACTCCTTATACATTGAATATTCTGGTGAACCAGAGTGATATAATTAGATACTTTGCTGCTAAATTTGTCCTTATATTTATAACAAATTTGGTTGCCAGGGTTGAGCTCCTCTGTTGTCTTGTGATTTAATTTAAATGATTGATAGTAATTGGAACATGTTCCAAAAACCTGTCAGGTTGCTGAATAGCAGCAGGAGCCAAATTCTTGGCTGAAATGACAAAAAAATAGGATAGCGACATAGCTATCTGTTTCTTAAAATAATTAGGCAGGTAAAATTTACCTTTTGTTAAAATATAATAATTGCTAACATAATTGTTAGAGTCAATAATGTCAATTTTTTTATTATATGTACACATGTTATAAAGTGTCACATTTAAATTATGTCTTATGTCATTTTCCAACTGTGACAACTGTTTACAATAAGGGAATGTAAACAATATGATTTTTTTCACACTAAGGCTATTCAAAGTTTCAAAAAAATTCATTATTTTATTTTTGTTTACATTCCCTCTATTTCCTACAAGAATAAGCAAAGTCGTGTCTATATCAATATAGCTGTCCTCTAAAATTTTATTTTGGATATTTTCCAAGCTGCTTAGAGGTAAACAGTTGCTGATCACACTATGTCCCTTAGTGTATGAGTTCAATAATGAGCCCATATTGCTACCAATCTCATCGCAGTACATTATTATGTCAGGTTTGGATGTCAAATTGGTATTACTATTATTATTTAAGTTTTTATGAAAGGAACACTTCTCATCATATTCCTTTTGTGTAGGGACACTGACACACAAACTCTGCTTCAGTCCACCGGGGGCCGGACAGTCACTCTTGTGTTGACAGACACATGTGTGGTCGTCCTCCAGTGACTGAACTAACTCTAAATTATAGTTGAGCTGCCCTATTAGATCATCCATTCCTAAAGAATACTCATCTATAATTTTATTTGAATTTTCCTGCATATTGTGCAATTTTTGTAACGACTCCTCTAAATCCTGAATTTTTAATTGTAACATTTGTGTGTCATTGTCATACTTTAACTTATTATTTTCTAACATAGTGGTATATATATATAATTTATCAACTAACTTTACATTTATTTTACTTAGTATACATTTTCTATAATACAGTTTATTTTGCTTTAACAACCTTCGGATTTTCCTTATATATCTGTTTATTTTAATATATTTTTTTAGTTTATTCCTGCTACAATTACTTAACCTTGTTGTAGTGGACGTCTCATTAGTTAAGTCTATAGTAACAACAGGAAGGTCAATTGAAGCAGTAACAAACTGCGGGTCATTCTCTACCAATTCATGAAATAATGACTGTGTGTGTACCTCTGCAGCGTCTTGCATCGTAGATCTGTTGCAGCTCGTAGATCTGTTCATGGGCAATATGCAGCGCTCTCAGGGCGGGCAATCTCTCTGGGCAAATGTAGCCGCAAGTGAATTTAGCAGTTTACATTGAATTAAATTCGTACTTTATTACAATAACCACGATTGCGTGCGGGTGTAACGATACCATCTAAGCAAATGGACTGTTAACTAAACTCTGATTTTTCTTCTTATACAACATTTAGGGGCTTTGAGTCACTTTTTAATAGGATACAAATTAATTTTGTTAAATGTATGCTACGCACATCATTAACAAACTTAAAATGCCAGTATTAAGTAATTTAGGAAATTAATGAAAGCGTGTTATCGGCACCCGGATTGAGGAATGAGCGACACATTGTGTTCCCTAGCAACTCGGCACAGACAGAGGTGAACTATTTGAAATGATAGTACTAGGCAAACGTGACTTGCAAAGAGCTTTCCTTTGAAAGCTAAATGACGTTAGAACATTAGCAGCAACAGTCTTAGCTCTCTCGAATTCGAATATGTGACGCAAGTATGATCTTTATAAGGTCTATAATTTAAACTGTTAGCACAAGGATATATGTATATTAAATAACGAAAAAAATTTTGAAAAATATTTTTTTTGATTTTGAGTTGACCAAAACTCAAGTGCTTATGTTGAAAAAGTCGTTTACTTGTTAGCATGACCAAATAAATTCACGTAATACGTAATAAAAATAAATCCTGAAACGCACGTACAGAATATAATGAAGCAAGCTATACTCATAGGATGCCTAGTTATACGTAGGTGGGTCTAGTGGGCTGAAAGGGAAACTAGTTTGAACCGTTCCCCCAGATCACTATGCGACGTTTGCACGTATAAACATTGCACCAACTTCCTTGCGATGCATTTCTAGTGATTACTGGCGTTTACGCATGCGTGCCACGTGCTTTATGTGCCAACGTGATGTAACCTAAAAATAAATAGAAATAGTTTCATTTCACGTTTTCGTTTAGTTTAGTTTAGTATACTAACACTAGTAACACTTGAAGGAGAGTATCTTAATAGCTTTAAAAAATTAAATTAAATTAAAAAATTAAAAAATAAAAAAATTAAAAAAAAAAATTAAAATCAATCAATTAAAAAATCATATTCACATGATAACATTATTAAGTCGTTCGTAGCAGTCCCGTAGCGCGTAGATTAGTGTTGATATTATGCACGTGGATTGACGTAGCACTTGATCCATTTTTAGGAGTTTTATTAAATCTTACAATATGGAACAAATTTAACCTATACGGACGTACCCTTTATTCAACTTATTTGCGTTTATTTAAAATCGTAAATCAGTTGATTAAATTAAGTATTTGTTATGCCATGCTTCAGAAACGATGATTATAATTCCAAGTATTTTTCAATGATTGATAAATGAAAAGTGCCATAAAATTATGTTATAGTTACACATAAAGCATCATAAATATTAATAAAGACCACATCGCAGCTTCAAATACATCAAAATATTTAAGTTAAAAATGCTTATAAAGCGACTGACGTAAGCATTTAAACATACTAGGAAAACATAAACCGGGAGAAGCACGGAGTTGTATCAAAGTAACTCTTACTGGATAAAGCTAACCTATCTTGGCTGGGTAGATATTGCATAATCTGGCTTTGTACTGTACTTATTTGCTAATAGATGGCGTTGACCTGAAAATGTTGTATGAAAAATCTCGCTTCAAGTTATTATATTGCAGTATTTATTTTCACCGGCACGGTAACGAGACCTGTTGAGATAACCTTAATTAGTTTAATTTTATTTGACTTTTGTGTTGTTTATATTTGAATTAGTCTCACCCGGGAAATGAAACAAATAAAAATTAGTTAAAGCTCGTAAGTTTATTTTTTATTAGAGCGAGGTTTTATTTAATTAATTTTTAGTTGGTTCGATTCCCGGGTGAGACAAGCAAATTTTAGATCTTTGAATGCAGTTTTGTTTCGTTTAAAAAATAAAGGAATGTTTCCTTTCAGTAAAATGAGCTAACTCAAGGGTTTAAGGCAGTTCCCATAGATTTTTTCCACCCTGTATATGGTCAGGCTTTATCTAAATTATATCCTTATTTTTTTAACAGATATGCCCCAATAAATCATATTACGCGTCCTCTAAAAATTTCCCTCCCGTTTTTCCAGAAGCTTCGGAAAATACTTTGCCCCCCGCAACCCTCGAGTAAACGACAGGCACCAATAATTTGCATCTCGCTTGCGCAGAAGCTTTAGAAAAGTGGCGTAAAATATACCATATGCAGAGACGTTAACAAGTTACATAATTGACACTAGTGATCAATGCAAATTATGCTTGTGCCGCGATGAACGAACGGACATTGTTCGCAAATAAACATTAGTAATGCTGTTAACAAATCGATGAAAAACACTACTTAGGGCCTTGAGGCCCTAGTTCAACACGGTAAACTCTATTGACTTTATCGTATTATTAACGTTTTGTCAGCGTTAAAATAATACTTGACAGTAATAGTAGTTGGGTGAAAAACAATATCATTACACGACATGTCAAAATAACTAGCTGAGATTTTATAATTAGTTGTGCCACGTCATAAAAAAATACTTTATAATGCCATCTGTGTCCTTATACCTACATCACCAAAGCAGCCAGTTAGCGCAATGTCTAACTAGACAACAGAGGGCAGCTTCATCAACAAAAGTTACTTTCACATAACTCCTACTGTCGGTTCATGTTTCCCTAGTAACTTTCATTGCTTACGATGATTTCTTCCTAACAAAAAAATACCAAAATATTTTTAAACTTTTTGAGCTGAATTAGATTCCTAATTTGTTTGCGATGTTATATATCTAACTTTAACTAAATTTCATTAAACTTTTCATTCATAAATCATTGAAAAACCCTTCGAACAGTCGTCAGCGATCCCTAACCGTGGCATTTTAAATCACCTAGTTTAATCACGTGATTCACAGTTCGAAATAAACAAAAAAGAACGAGTAAGAGAAACATTACATAGTATAGATTAAGTTAAGATGATATTACATTTCATATTTCTACAAATGCTTCAAACGCAGACATACGGCCAAAGGGTCCCGCCTACACTTCTTGGCAAGAGATCTCAAAAAATCAAAGAACTATAAGCACTGCTGGCCGTCATACGGTAAGATCTATATACGCAAAACCGACGACTCTCAAATCATCCAGATAAACTCCGAGGAACAAGTGCAACGCTTATTTCAACAGGACTGACTAGATAGTTATGTGTTGTCTTACCTCTGTGACGATTACAATCCGCATGCCAAATGTATAACGCTCTCTCCCACTTATAACTTACTGGCAACCCTCGTACAAATCTCTTGCTTATATAATACAAACACACTCGGCAATTATACACTCACTCATCCTCACACACACAAACAACACTGTCACACAAACAAAGTAACTCCAAATTTACATAAATATATATTAACTGTCTGTATATCATACTCGTACTATCGTCTGCTCGTCAAATATCTACCAGACTTGTCACGGCCTATGTCATGCATTCTGCGCCGCCATACTGTATACATCTCAATATACTACATATATAACTACGTACAAACAATTACTTGCTTATTCTTAGAGTACAAAAATGTGTGACGCATTACAATCGATAAATGAAATTGATGACATTGAAATATCGCGAGTTATTGAATGTGATAGTACGGACGACTTACAGAAACAATTACAAATAAACAAATCTGATTTTACGATTACGGCACAAAACATAAGGAGTATATACTGTAATTTCGATAACTTTTTGCTTACACTGTCTAGCTTCACTTTCAAAACTGACGTTATTATCCTTACAGAATGTAGACTTAATTCTAATAAGCCCTTACCTCAGCTCGAAAGTTATGATTCTTATTCAACAACATGCCAACAAAACCAAAATGATGGCGTAGTTGTTTATGTTAAAAATACTTTGAAGCATAAAGTAACGGAAATAAAGCTCAGCCAAGCTTCTTGCCTTCAGCTAGACATCTTAAATAATACTGTTTTTTGTATTTATCGGTCCCCGTCGCAAACAAATGCAGAAGACTTTATAGAATCCTTAAAAAATGAATTGGAATCTTTGAATTTACATAAGAACATCATTATTGCAGGAGACATTAACATCAATATAAAATCAAAGCCCTCTGAGCCATTACACGAATACAAAAACCGAACAAACTATCTTAATATGTTGTCTAATTTCGGACTTCTCGCTGGTCACAGTAGACCAACAAGAGAAAAAAACTGTCTAGACCACTTTATCTTAAAAATAAATAAAGTCAGATATTCCTCCACTATAGCTATTATAAAAACCACTACAACGGATCACTTTACCACTTTTCTATCACTTTCCAAATCAAAAAATGTACCAATAATAAACTAAAACCACAATTCACTTTGAAGCCGCGTTAAAATATCTACAGACTAAAAACTTACCTGAACTGATGTTTTGTCAAGACCCAAACATTGTAACTGAGCGCCTCATCTATTTACTAAGCGAATCCGTAAAACAAAACACGGAAACTACTGTGATACCTAGTAGTAGACGTATATTAAAACCATGGATCTCTCCTGGGCTATTACGATGTATACGTAACCGTGACAAATTACAGAGAGAACTGCGTAAAAACCCATATAATGATGTATTAAAAATAACCTACACACGATACAGAAACTACTGTAATAATCTTATTAAAAAACTAAAAAGAAAATACGAGAGGGAGCTTATTGCAAAATCAATTAAAAACACTAAAATACTTTGGAAAAATATAAAAACCCTAACTTATACTAGTAAACCTATTAAAATGAACCCAGAATTACTAAATATGAAAGCTACTCCCCCTGAGTCGGCAGATTACATAAATAAATATTTTGCAAATATCGGAAAAGGGCTTGCACTGAAAATTGCACCGAACTCTCATTCGTGTCCACCACTGGGTGCCCCCCCTACTCAACCTCAATCTTTTGTCTTATTACCTGTTAGCAATGAAGAGGTTTATACTACGATAAATAACCTGAAATCCAATAGTGCGCCGGGTTATGATGGCATACCTACAACATTCTTGAAGCACATATCTAAAGAAGTAGTGCCTATTATAACTCATATAGTAAACCTCTGCTTTGACCGCGGTGTTTTTCCTAACTCATTAAAACAGTCAATAATCACCCCGGTGTACAAGGGAGGGGACAGAGATGACGTCAGTAATTATAGGCCAATTTCAGTTCTACCTGCATTATCGAAAATCATCGAAAAGCTAATCAACGCCAGGCTCTTAAGCTATTTAAACAAATTTAACATTATCTCTGATGCCCAATTTGGTTTTCGACAGCAAAAATCTACTGAAGATGCCATAATTGCACTTACTTCACTAGTGACTAAAAATATGGACTGCAGCAACAAGTGCCTGGGTGTTTATCTAGACTTGAAAAAAGCCTTCGACGCCGTCTCTGTCCCCACTCTTGTACATAAACTCGACCGAGTGGGGGTTAGGGGGGCACCGCTGTCACTACTCGAGAGCTACCTTTCGGGCAGGAGACAGAGGGTGAAGCTCGGGGACGTCATAAGTGGGCTTGAAGAAGTCACTTATGGTGTCCCACAGGGAAGTGTGCTGGGCCCGACTTTATTTCTGGTATACATAAACGATCTAGTTAACATGACAATCCCAAATGCGAAACTCTTTTCATATGCAGATGATACTGCAATAATATTTGCTGGCAAATCTTGGAGTGAGGTTAAGATCTTTGCTGAAAAGGGTTTGGCACAAATAGACAACTGGCTTAAACTGAACTTACTAACTCTGAACACAAAAAAGACAAACTACATATGTTTCAGCATTTCGGATAGTACACAGCCCAAAGATGATATGTCGCTCAGGATCCACTCATGTTTGTCTCCAACCTCGTCAGTCTGTGGGTGTCCAGCAATAGATAAGGTTGCTCAAACTAAATACTTAGGAGTTATTCTCGATGAACATCTTAACTGGTATCCGCAACTTGAACAAGTCATAGGTAGAGTCAGGAAACTAACATGGATCTTCAGGGCACTGAGGCACATTGTACCAGGGAAGAACAACCAGTCAAACTCCCGTAATATCTTAAATGAAATATATATATCCTTGGTCCAATCTGTCCTAGTGTACTGTGTTTCCGTTTGGGGTGGGTCTGCAAAGAGCCGTTTTATTGAACTGGAACGTGCTCAACGTGCTCTAATTAAGGTTGTGTATTTCAAAAAAACCAGATTCCCCACTGAGCAACTCCATCTGATCAGTGATCTACTATCGGTCAGAAAATTATACATCCTGCATATCGCACTAAAAAACCATAAAATATTACCTTATAAGCCAAATAAAACAAATAGAAGGAAAAAAGCTGCTGTAGCAGAATACGTTAAAACAAGAACTTCATTTGCGCGCAGACAGTTTTACTCCAAATCTTCACATATTTACAATAAATTAAATAAAGAACTAGACATTTACCCGAAACTTTACCACGACTGCAAGAGAGTAATCACAAATTGGCTTAAGACCTTAACTTATGATGAGACAGAGTTTTTGTTACAATAATCTTATAAATACAAACACAAACACAATACGCACACACACACACACACACACACACACACACACACACACACACACACACACACACACACACACACACACACAGGGATGAGATTTACATCCTGGTTTTGATTTCTTTCATGTAACATACACCTGGTTTCATGAACACCAAGTTGCCTCTTACCTTATCTTATTTTATTTAAACATAGCACACATTTTAACTTTGCAATCATTACCATGTACACCATAATTTTGGTTAACAAGCTTTATTTGATTACCTAAACATTGTAGTAGTTTAAGCATAGCACATACTCATGTAACCTAAAGGAAGAGCGGTGCCACCCAACACAGGCATTTTTGCTTACCGGGTGGCTCCATCACTTAGATCATAGACAATGTGTGTTTTATGAAATAAATAATTTTGAATTTGAATTTTGAATTTGAATACGGCGTTTACAAAGTTGTTTTTTTATGGCTAAATAAATGATTCCTCAAAAGGGTCATATTTTCGGTTTATTATATAAATACTATGACATGTGGAAAAAACAGCGTCACATTGTTTTATATCCTAGGAATATTGGTACATCATTTTTATGCTACAATAGAGTAAGTACATTATAATAAAATTACAAAATGTATCGCAACGCAGTACATTGCAAAGTGTTAAAATTATGTATGGGTATTATTTGATGTTTCTTGGAGAGCTTGATTGAAAAATTCATAGGCCAGGGCGTTATTTCTACTGGATTTTTATAAACCTTATTGCCTTTGACAGAATATCGTATAGTCGACATTACGATAGCTTTTGTTTACTTGACAGTAACATCGAGACCCGTCGTTATCTAGCTAAGACTGGCTTAGTACCAATTTGACCATAAGATGTTAACCACTAAACAGACGATTAGAGCGTTAACAGTTGTCAAAATGTGTGAACTAACAGTCGATTAACATTGATTAAATTTAACATCGCATGGTGAAATTGGTACTTAAGTTCAAAAGTTGTAATGATTGACGTTGCAGAGGTTAGGAATGGGTGGCAAAAAATAAGCAGCTATTATAAATTAATACAACATACAATTTTCTTCTTATTAACTCCATCCATAATAATATTATAAAAATGACAGTAACTTTGTTTGCCGGTTTGTAACGCTTACAGCTAAACCGTTAGACTGACTCAACAATTTATACTACATTTTATACTGATCCACACAGTTATTTATTCTTTCCGTAAAATAATAGTTTGCAATGTAAAAGTTATAACTAAGTTGAAACCTGAAATATTACGATGTATGTTTACTAGGAGAGCATGGCAAAGAAGATGCTTCAGTAACTACAGACTATAATGACGTAAGCCCTAGGATAGCTAGTTTAACGTAGGTGGGTGTAGCGGCATGAAATTGAAACTACTCATGGGTTGGACTGTTCCTCTAAATCAATATCAAACCATAAACAATGGACCACCCTCCGCGTTATGCATCCCTGGTTAATCTTGGTATTTACGCGCGCCACGTGCTTGCGTTGATAAAAACAACTCAAATTTAATGTAAATTTATACAGGTGGAACAAAACGAGGGACTTTTAAGAAAACTGTACTTTATTTTTCACCAGTTAACTATATTAATATTTCTAACCGTTTTAGAGGTACAGCTTGTTAAACATCTGCACATTAGCAACCCTAGCAAGTAGATCCGATGATAACATCAAGATAAGGTATCTAGATAACTTAGACCTTTTTCACCGACTTCATTAGTTAACTAACTCAATGAATGACGAGCGGCAGCATGCATGATACGACACGGTGGTACTTTTGAGCATCGCATGTTAAGTGAAGTTGATGACATGTGTCAATTAAAATGTAAATAATTTTGATCTAGTAGTTAGTAGTAGGATTGTCACTGATATTAAATTGATTAATTTTAATCATTTTGTTTGACTTTTAGTCCAGCTTTACAATTATACTAAATCGATTGTAGATCACTTAGATAACACTATCCTTTCAGCTCAGTCCCTCGTTTTATTCCACCCGGTATTCAGTTTGAAGGATTCATGCTACATGCTAATTGTAGCTATTTGTATGCATAACGGTAAAACTTAGTGATTCTAATTAAGCCGCCATGTACGATGATGATGATGATGTGTGTCTATTTTTTCAAACAAAATTATTTGAATTTAAACAAAAAAACCGTTTTAAAATTCCGACACCGTACTTAGACTTTATGAACATTAATGAGTGTATAACCAAGAAAATAAGAAATCCCAAAAATGTACAGGTAACTTTTTCGTTGCAACGGAGTTTTATTACAATGGGACCCTTTTTTCCTGATTTTAGAAATACACATTTGCGAGTACATACTACGTCTGGGTGACCGCTGCGTTAGCAAAATTCAATACCAATTTCAATAACAAAAAGGGCGTCGCGATACATTTTGTTTTTTTTTTACTAAATATTAACTTAGGTATCTAATTTCAATCATACAATTTTTAGAGAATATGCGCCGTTCACACCCATCAGCAATTAACGAGAACCCGGCTTAACTCGGCATCTCGGTGCAAATTGTACTAGGACATCATATTCAGCAAGGGATTACATTGGCAACCCACACATCGACCACCTGTTGCTCACCTTCGAGAACTATGCTATTACTGCTATTAGCTATGAAACTAGCGTATAGACGACTTCTAATAGGGACCGTGTGCACGTGATATTTTTTTTATTTTTATAGCTCTATGACAAGTTATAAATATTCAACAAATGTTTTGAGAGTGATCTGTGACAGAATCACATATGAAATTCTACAATGCAACATGATACCAAAATACCCTAATTTACACTTCATAAAACAATGTCACGTTTACATCTCTAATAGAGGTTGATTATGGACCTATAAATACAGAATTAACCTGAACACGAGAAGGACGTAATACTTAGTCAAGAAATAAATTCGAAGATTTACATATGTATATTATACATATTACGTATGCATAAAATAATCTCATATAATGATTGCTGACGTTTTTATTATAAGGCTACTCGCAGGAAAAATACTTAGATATCTAGAACCGGCGTCAATGGAGTCATTTTGTCTTAAATCCAGTTTTTATAATTAAACTAGGTGTATCTATTTTGTGCAAGTGACCGTTACTATTTTACATAAATACATAACATCACGCTTTCATTCCCAGAGTGGGGTAGGCAGAGCTACAGAAATACAACAACTCTAAAAAGACTAATTTAAAATTCTGTAATCACATTTGCACAAACAGGCTAAGAAGTGTACTAGTGTTTTAGTGAAAGGTTGCAAGCCCATCGCCTAACAGTAGAACAAGCCTTTATTCCCTTAGTCGCCTCTTACGACATCCACGGGAAGACATGGAGTGGCACTATTCTAACCCGGCAACCACACGGGGCCTAGGGTTAGTATTTTAAGTATGCGTTAAAGTTTAAAATATCATAAACAAGCCTTTGTTGTATCTTAATAACCTAACATTGTGTGCAGTAAAAGCCTTACTTTTTCAAGATTATCAGTTTTTGATGAAATTAATATTTTTCGCAACCTATTTAAAAAAAAATATGCCAATACTATTAAGATTTGAATAACTTTAATCAACGATTAATATAAAAAAATGAAACAAGATGCATTTTTTTTTAAAAACACTATACGAGTAAATAAGTTGATCATGTACCTTTTAGTACAGACGCCTTACACTTTTACTCTCTTGTGACTTATGACAAAGTCTCCTGTTTTAAGTGAGCACGTGTATAAAAGCTTTAAAACATTTCCCTATTACACACTACGTAGCTATTCTATATTACCTTGTATAAAATATTGATTTAAACCGACCGCTTTTACGCTGGACAGTTAGAGATGCTGTCATCCCTTTCTGATTAATGCGTTTCCGCGATCGACTTATTATCTCACCTGATTAAAGGCGGATGCAAAATGGATGCGTTGAACACTGCATCAGTTATAACCTCCTGGTATCTCACATTGTCGTCACTCTCGTCGTCGTCGGGTCGTCAAGTTGCTCGCTGTGATCCCTCAAACGGCCCTTAGCTTAGTGGACGTAGCCACTTTTAAGCCAAATAAAGTTATCTAGATGCATATCACAAGTAACTAAATAAACTTCAACTCGCATGCCAAAGTCATCCATAACTTCTACAGATATATTTTTTATTTGTTTGCAACGTACCTTGAACTTAATTGCCTTATAAGCCGTTATTAAGGCCTAATTTTCTGGCTAAGACTGCTTTAGACCTATCATATAAAAACATAACACATATGCACACAAGCTTCTAACTATTGACCACAAGAGAGACATTTATTTGTTTTGTTTTTAATAGTGTTTATGATCCAGAGTCTACAATCGTTTCAGTTAAGGACATGCGAAGAAAATTTACAATAACTATTGAGCTAATAATGGACGTATAACATTATTAATTATTATTTTTATGAAACGCCAAGAAGGAATTGTGGCCAAAAGTTTATAGTTACAAATTGGCCCCATTCAATAAAATTCGGCATCCCAAGACGTGACCGAGATGAACTTGATAAGTACCTTTGTTCAAGACTGGAGGGAGAGTTCAAGATAATTATAATTAGAAACGGAGTGACGCTTAATATTGCCTAGCACTGATATAGCAACCACATTGCGGTTTACTAATATTATGCAGGACTTTGATACAACGTGAGATATACCCGGACGATTAAAACTAGAAGCTTTAACGAGTACTAAAGGGGTAAAGTTCGTAAGGACTAGATTGCAAAACGTTTTTCTTGCATAGCGACCAACTAAACAAAACGCCTTTTTTGTGCAATGTCCTATTAAGCAAAATGTCTACATTGTAAGTAATTCCTAATAAGACATAACGTCATGGTTGTAAAATGGCCTTAGTTGTAATGTAATAACTCATTATGCAAAGGGTCTGAATAAGGTCTTGGTGGGTCTAGGTAGCAAAACGTCGTAATTTGTAACGACTAGGTTATATTAGATTATTAATATGTAGGAACAAGTATTTTTGGTCAAGGTCTACATACCAATGAATTGTTAAGCTATTGCATAGCTTCTATCGCGGGCCTTGAGCGCGGGGACCGAATCCAGAAATTCCGTAACGGAAAAACCTCACGCTCCCCACTCCGACGGGCAAGGAGGTGTGGCTTGAAGGCCGTGCATCGTCTAACGTCGTTTCAGTTCGGCAGTCTTCGACACGGCGTTGTGTGCGATTAGACGTATTGTACGACTCTACGAAACTCGCACGAATCAAGACGAGCTGCTCCGAAATCGGATAAATATTCAATGATAAATATTTCTGAATAACCAACAGCTACCTGTAAGATAATAAAACCCACATGTATTGTAAAATAATAAAAATATTTTAAACAATATTAACTTTTTTTATTTATTTAACAATAGAAAAAATTGTTTTCTTATCGGTCACCACGCTCAAAAAGTGTAACTTGAATTAATATCAAAGAAAAAGAAATACTGCATGAATAAAATAAATAAATAAAATTATAATTGCATAAGTTGATACAAAACGCTAAGCTTTACCGCGGCAGTCCCCGAGTACCACACGTCTTTTTTTTTTAAACTTTAAATTTGATTTTGAGTGGTCAGATACTCAACTTCTTTATCCAATATATAAACAGCTCCTTCACAAACTACAGTTTGTATTTCCTTGTAATCTAACCATGTAGTCGTTTCTTATATTTGAATACCGTTACCGTTCTTACTTGAATAACGTTATTTAACACTTGAAATTTGCAACAGTTAATGGACAGGGCAAGGAATACCCTTGTAGCACAAATAACCTAAAATTATGTCCTTTCGGTTGAATTCATATTTTTAAGGTTATAATTGCGCACGTGCTAAGAGCACGTGGGTCGGTTGCCACGCAACACACGTGGTATTGAACAACAATAATACCAGGATTCACTAGGAGTGCATAACATGGAAAGCGGTGCATTGTTTACAGAATGCACCTGAGCTGGGAGTTACATTATTGATTTACGGGAACTGTGCAACCGAGTGTCTCTGTTCAGCATGCAATATACCTCAAGTCCCGCCCCCATATAACTATCGTAGTGCTTGCGTTATACCAATATTCTAGTATTACTGTGATTTTAGTACTTCGCGACATTTTCGTTGTCATGCGCTCTTGGTAGATTTTGTAACAAATTTCAGGTTCGTTTCGTTAGGCAATGTTATCAACAAAGGAGGCTCCTAATACGAGTATATTCTCTACTTGGTTCTGGGCCTCTATCCGCGATAAAACAATATTGCTATTGACGTGTTATGGTATAGTTTTTAACTCAGCGGCCATAACTGTCAAGTAAATAAGATTTATGAAAACGTTAACAATATGGAAACACACCAAAAGAAAAAAAAATAAGTTAGTGTGACCTGCAGTCAGATGGACATGGTGAAACTATAGGGTTCTTGGTTTGACTTCGAAACCCTAAAAAGACGTGTCACTTTACTGACCGCTTGTTTCACAATCGTTAAGTAAAGCATAATTCTGTCAAATAAGTTTAGCCCTTTTGCTTTCTTACACTTGAAAATAGACATTGTGAGGGCTGTCTATATTTGACTGATGTAATTGCTTTATGGTTGTGAAGGATGCCCTCAGTGGTGAACTTGGGAATAACTGTGACGTATTTTTTCTCCAAGTGAATTCAGTTTTAGCCATATAAGTTAACCGACTCGTTAGCTCAGTTGGTTAGAGCGCCGATTTTATTAGAGTAGCATAGCAACCATTTCATCGGAGACGTTGGTTCAAATCCTTCACGAGTCAAACATTTTTTATCTTTTTTCGCTTTTATATATTTATTTCCAAATTTATGGCTTTTTGAAGAACCGTCCTAAGGGAGTGGCAAGTCAATGTAACAACGACATATTCACAAATATAAAGTAAAGAATTTTGATTTGGGGGTTAGCTTTTGTTTAAATTCATATTACTGTTAGAAAAAACCCTTAATCTGACACCGTTTATTTGTATAAGTGCTTATTGCCGTATCAAAAAGTTACCATTTGTTGTAACCAGTAAAATTCAAGCAACCTAGGTATAATAGTTTTATAATGTTAAAACTGTATTTTAAGACTATCTTTGTTTAGTGAACTATATTTTGTTACATGTCGTACATAACAAACTAGCTTAGTCTAGATAAGAGCTTGAGTAAGCATTTAGAAATTAAACTTTCCATAACCTATGCTTTCCTGGTAGAATTGTCATGCAGTTGCTTCGTTAATCAATAACGGAGCAGTTTGTTGACCCTGATCCGCTGGCATATTGATTACTACTATCTCATAAATAACCTCCAAGAGTTCAAGTTCATAATATTTCTACACCAATATGCAAAGAAAACTAATGGGGCTTCTAAACTGGCCATGTTTTTCTGCAATTTGGGGCTGCACTATTGGCAACTAATTTCCCGGCCATCACAAAAATATTTTATTGCAACTGATGGCCGAGCAATCTATGGCCGGGCAATGTGTTGCAATGTGTCTGCAATAGTATGGCTCATGATGCAGACTCTTAAACAGGCTACACAAACAATGGCTGACGAAACTCAGGGTGTAAATGTACTTCATTAATAAAATCAATAATTGTCTCGTTAGACCACGTAGTAGTCATTTGTTATCAACATCGAAATGCAGCCACGGATTAGAAAGCAGCTGATCGCAAAGCACAGAATATAGCAACACGGCGTCACTCACAACAAACTTCATGTCATGTCGCGTAGAAAAGGATACACTGTACCATAGCAAAGAGAGCGACTGAAACAACAATAGAACTGGCTGAGCAATATTGCTGTAAAATCGATCGCCTAGCGATCGTCCGACGACCCATCACGGCAATATCGGCCATAAGTGGCAATACAAAACATGTTTGCCTATGTGGCTGGGACATTACTGCATATTGCATAGTGTGGGTGGTATTGCTTGCAATGTTGCCGGGCCACTGTGTTGCAGCCACAAATTGCAGCATAACATGGCCCGTTTAGAAGCCCCATAAAACAAATTATTTAACTTGTAGTCTTTTAGACAAAAAATCTACCAGGAACTTAGAAATCGCAGGGAGTGACCACGTTTCGTAATACGTAATTGGCATGGAATATGTGCATGTTACGTGTATTTTGAATTAACTAAACATACACTATATACTCGTATAAAGTAGTCCAATTTCCTTAGAATTTCATAAAAAAATATATCAAGTTATTTACAGCAAGTAGGTGTAACATTAAAAATAAAAGTATAGTGGGTGTTGCACGTAGCATTTAGCTTAATTTCATTTTTATTCCTGGGCCTATATTCTACTTGGTAAAATAAAATTTCTTTTGATATGCTATTGTATTGTTTTTAACTAGGCCGTTATAAACTGTAAGGTAAATAAGAGCTATGAAAACGTTGACAATAAGATAACATGTCAAAAGTAATACGGTTTTACCGTGTACAATCTCGGCTCTGGGCCTCTATTCAGGTGCGTTAAAACGATATCGTGTTTGACACGTTTAAGAATCGTTTATGTCACAGTCGCCATTATTGTAAATGACATAAGAGTTATCAAAACGTTGACAATACGGAAACAGGTCAAAAACGATATCGTTATAACGCAGTTGAATAGAGGCCCTGGGCCCTGGGCCTTGGCTTCAGTAAACTGCTGCCTTACTCTTTTTCTGTATGCACTCATAGTACTGCTACTATTGAGCTAGTTCTGGGCGTTGCTAGTAAAGTAGAAGGGGGCGTGGTCCATGACGGCTCACTACGTATTTAAAAACACTAATCCATGTTTAAAGGGAAATCATGACTAGCCGGTGTAACAAACAACAACCAAGTTTTGATAACTCGACTACCATGGACGTATAATGTGTTCTCTCTATTCATTGCCATTTCTTTACCACCTTTTACGACATGTCGGCACTTTCTTGTTTTATTTGACTCTTGGTCTACCTTTTCATAGCTTCTCTTCTTTGATGCTCTTTATCTAGCTTTTACCTCTTCTGTTATCATTTGTATTATTGTTAATAACTAATTCCGTCATTCCAGTACAAATTATAACCTTTAACCAAATAGATCCATCCATATTTATAATGACACTGCCCTCCTTAGCCAAAAAACAGTATGTCAGATTCGATAGCCAATGTAAATTCAATCCTCTCGTATATTTTATAGGTGCTAGAATAACACACACAAGCGTCATATAGTTTTCGTATTTGCGCAATTTTAGCCTCCGCCGCCACCGCAACGACGTCATTTTACTTTTCACGCTAGCTGATCAAGTGTAAAAATAATGTGTTAATTCAGGATAACAATTATGTCCATTTTAAATTTCATCCAAATTTGTTCATCCGTTTCAGCATGTAATGAAGTACTTACAATCATATTTACTCACAGCGCATAAACTTTTGTATTTATAATATTAGATTTAGTGCGAGTTTTTATCCATGTTTACCATCCACGAGAACAATATTAATTTAAGATAAAAGGTAGCTAAGCTGGTAGCTTTTGTGATAGTTCAGGAATATAATTAAGCTATGACATATTTCAACTACGTTCTTTTTTATTGCGTTTCCCTTAACGTTTTCGTTCATCAAAATCTGAAATTATATGACATGTACTAGGAACTCATGACAATGAAGAGTCAGCGATTGTCGTACGAGTTTATCACAATATCCCTCAAGTTTAGGGGTCTGCGTTAGCTCTAGGATACCTAGTATAGTTATATGGGGGAGGGACTTGAGGTACCTAGCAAATTGAAAAGAGAAACTCGGTTGCACTGTTCCCCCAAATCGATGCAATGCAATGCCTTATGCTCATGCATCCCTAATGGGTCCTGGCACTTTTCGCAAACCACGATCAATACCACGACTTGTGCTTAGGACCTGTCATGCGTGATAAATAAATAATAATGTTAAAAAAAAATATTCGTATTACAAAACATAAATAGAATAGACTTACCTATATTCAAACCGCGGACAGGGTCTCTATTCAGGTGCGTTAAAACGATATTCGTGTTTGACACATTTAAGAATTGTTTATGTCACAGTCGCCATTATTGTAAATAACATAAGAGTTATCAAAACGTTGACAATACGGAAACAGGTCAAAAACGATATCGTTATTACCTTGTAGAATTCCAGCCCAGATAGCCTTACTTCGGATTAAAATTTGACACATTTTGTATAGGCAAATGTCAAATCAAGCGCTACCCCTAATGACATGCCGTTTGAACGAGTTTGAGCTATACACATGTATGAGTAAAGTGTTCAGGGCCTCTACTCAGGGTCGTTAAAACGATATCGTGTTTGACACGTTTAAGAATCGTTTCTGTCACAGTCGCCATTATTGTAAATGACATAAGAGTTATCAAAACGTTGACAATACGGAAACAGGGCAAAAACGATATAGTTATTACGTTGTAGAATTCCAGCCCTGTGCGATGGCTAAGTCAATGTATACTTTAAAATTAAAGATATCTAATAAAGACGATTAAACAGTTGACAATTATTCTTATGTCATTATGTAGCCAATTGTTGTAATACTAAAGACAAGACTTTTTTTTTGGTAATACGATTCATGGTTTTTTACGTTATTATTTAAATATCGCGCATTATAGGTCCCGAGCGCTGGTCGTGGAGTTGTTGTTAGTTATTTTATTATTTAGGTTTTAATAAAGTTAGCTGGGACGTTTAGAAGACATCAGATTTAAAAGATAACATCTCTTTGTTTTTTTTATTGTACTATTATTACCTGAGTGCTTTATCTGTCTAAAAATTCCTATACAAATTTAGCTTCGGGCGATAACGTTTCGCACTCCCTAAATAAACTCTAATTTCCACAATTTTTACATATTTTGTAGTTTGTTTGTTTCCGTTTTTTTTCTTTTTGATTTGTTTTCACCTAATATTTTCTTGCAAATAATAACATACAGACGTAGTTTTTCATAATACCTACGACATAGTCAAACATCTTAAAAATCAGAGTAGGTTTCAGGGGAGATAAACGTAATTGCATTTTGTTTAAAAAATTTCAGCCACACAATCCTCTTAAATGTTGTTGTAGTTTAGTGTTCATTATCCTTGCTACGTTAGCGTAGACGTGCGCTACGCCGCGCCGTAGACGCTCGTAGCGTGCACGAGCCAATTTTTAAAAGGTTACGTGAGCCCAAAAGTTATAATTTTTATTAGATGAGTAATCAATAGTTCACATTTGACTTGAAAACATTTGTCCTTTAAGCACAGTATGGCTGGTCAAACTTTCTTTCTGTTGCAGGATACCGTCCGACGATACGTTAAGGTTACAATTATAGACAGAGCATGTCTGTTAACATTTCTATAAAAACACAGGAAAACACGTGGTAAACCAATACAAATCACTTTCCAATGCTCCCGGTTCTTTTATGGACTCCTTGTACTTAACAAGACTGGGCAGCCGACCGCGCATTTGGAGCGGGGTCTCTATTCTATTGTGTTATGAAGATTTCGCATTTTATGTGTTTAGAATCGTTTATGACTCGGTCGCCATTATTGTAAATGACATAACGTGCGTAAAAAAAGAAAAATGACGTTATTACAAAAAACTGTTTTTTGTTTTATTGTATAAATGGACTACATTCTAACCAAAGTATATGGTGGTAAAGTGGCGGTTTTCTTCCTATTACGATAGATGGAGCTCAGGTAACTTTTTTATAACGAGTGATCCTACAATCTTTTTTATGGTATGATTCCCTATTTGCATTTGCGGCGGTATACGTATGAGCGTTTTTATAAAAAAAGTGTCGTATTTTGACTATAACTTGTACGAGGACAGCGTATTAAATGACAAAAGTTTTTTTTTAAATACGTCACTGTTGTTTGAAAGTTTACATCAACCTAGCGGCATATTACAATCACTCTTTTTGTTTTGAAGCCAGAGAATTGCTGTAGTATTTTGTTCGAAAGTGACACTTTGAATTATGACATTTTTCTTTATTAATTGTATCGAATGTGTATTTTATTTATTTCTAATTAAATACATATCCGGCTACTTGGGAATAGCCTGGCCTAACGAAAGAAGTATTGCTAGCTGTTATTGTAGGAAAAGAGTTGTATATCGGCCTAAGTAGCGTGTAATCGCAAATACCTATCTCCAACATTAGAGTGACGCGGGGAAATATCGACAATTATAGAAAAGTGCTATCCCATAAGCAGGAACATCACCAATTTAGTATAAATCTACGATTTTTATTATTAATAATAAAAGTTTTCATCAAGATTCTAGTAAATAAATAAATAAATAGTTATAAATCTAGAAATATATATAGAATATTGACATTTTGAAGTAAATAAGGCTTTAAGGGTTTAAAACCAACATGTAGACAAAAAATCGCTTATGTAAATGATATATAAAAATTGTAGATATATTTATTTGAAGATTATTTCTAAATTTAAAAATAAACGTACGCAAAACTTTAAACGCTTGTAAAATTTGGTAATTTTGAATACAGTCACTTTTCTTTTTAACGCACGATAAGAGTTATCAAAACGTTGACAATACGGAAACATGTAACGAAGTAATTACATTTTTAATCTGAGATATAGTGTGATAAAAAAGTCTGAATGTTTTATTTGATATAGCAGAAAATATATACCTCTATAAAATACGACACATACAAAGTGATTCAATCCGTAAAGGTTGACATTAATCAACATTCTACATAATTATTATCATTAAGAAAAATTAGAAACATAGTGTCTTTTGCTTAAACGTATGTGCATACGGGACACTATGGGTTCGTTTTGCATACTTACTGTGCGTAGCAAGTGCTCATCTATGCATAGGGCATGTTACGGATGTAAGATAATGATACTTATATGAAGTCACAAAGTGGAATAGAGACACGGGTCGAAAACGTAAGAAAAAGTAATGGCCCTGATCGGAGGGAGCTTTCATCCTATTTTTACCGAAAACCTGTTTCTGAACGCGTGTTTTGTAATTGACCAAGTCAACCTCTTTTTCCCGCAGCTAAAGTTTATGTTTAATAGAAAAAACTCGCTACTTTTAAATTATATTTTGTACTTATTCATTTTATTGTTGAAAGCAAAAATAATTTTTTTGCGTCATGATATAAAGACCGTGCAAAAGTCATTAACCAAGTAAACCATCATAGACGATCTAACTACTTTAGTCAACAAATAAATATTATTTTCACTTTTCATTTAAGAACTGTAAATAATTTGATAGAACTAGGCTTAACAGGTGAAAAAACTATGTAAAGGACTTGTTGTATGTATTTTATTTTATTTTATTTTATTTTATGTAATTGTAATTGTAACACATTTATGTATAAACCGTTCGATATTCTTTATTTGAAATTTGACGTAAGTTCCAAATTACTTTTGTACACAACTACATATAACGGTCCTTTGCGTTGTATGGTTTTTTCGTAATTTATGAATGAAAAGTTCATTGAAATTTACTTCTTGACAGTCAAAAAATTACGCACGATAATAAGAAACATATTTCAGCTTAAAATTCCGCAACATATTTCCAAAAAAAATATTTGATGATTTCAGTCGTAAGCATTGAAACGTACTAGGAAAACATGAGCTTACAGGAGGTTATTAAAATTAGTCTTGTCGCCGAAGCTGCCCTCTGTTGTTTAGCTAGGCATCAGCCACAGCCCACAGGCTACTAAGCCTGAATTGCTGTGTTGCCCATAGTCGCTGACAGATGGCGTTATAATTAACAAAACTGCCAAGCGCAGTATTCATTGTAATTTATGTAAAGATTGATTACGTTCAAATATTTTTTTACACTTTGAAATAAAGACTTTTTTATATTTTTGCTACTTACTTTGTGAAATTAAAAAAATATCCAACAAGCCTAGTTGAAACAAACTAAAACCCGTTAATTGTTTTGTCGTTATGACTACAATCTTAAGAATGCGATCCAAAGACTGCAAACGCATTGCCAACCTTAAAAAACTAAGATTGCTTGCTTTATTGCTTGTCATTATATTATTATATAAAGATGTTCCACTTTAGTGTCGTTCCTCATTAACCGATTTTAATAAATGAAGTATCTATCCGTCTTTTTTTAAGCAATGGTAAGAAGCTATTGTTTAATCCGAGCCTTACAAAACCTCAGATCAATAACCAAAAACTTCAACGAGCTCCAAGCACACATATTTCCACTAGAGCAACTTCGTCACTGATTTCAAATGGTTTATAAAACTCTTGTTAAAATCGGGATCAGAGCTCATAACTTTAAATCGGTCAAACGGATTCTCATTAAAGAAAACTAAGAACACTGTGATCGCTATCCTGCTTTCTGCTAGCAAGCTGTTCAAAAAATGTTTAGTAGTCGACCAAACTGCTTTAATAATCCTGTTTGTCGACTACGAATAATATTTTGAGCAGCTTTCTAGCAGGCTGGAAGATGATCATTTAATTAAATTTGATGAAAATCTGTTAGGCCATTTAAAATTTAAGAACTTTGATTCCAATTTTGACCAAAATTTTATAAAATTCTTGAAATCAGTGACGAAGTCGCTCCAGTAAAAAGGCACGTGCTCAGAGCCTGTTGAAGTTTTTGGTCAATGCTCAGAGATTTTTTAGGCGCGAATTAAAGAATAGCATCCAACCATTGCCCAACAAAAGACGGATCGATAGACACTTCATTTGTCAAAATTGGTAAATTATGAAGGACACTAGAGTGAAACATCTATACATAATAAGTCACTTAATTTAGTTTGATGAAAATCCGTTAAGCCGTTCAAAAGTTATGATTGTCTGATTTCGAGTATAACGGTAGTTTTATATAATACTTAATCAGTGACGAAGTCGCTGCAGTGAAAATTAACGTTCTCGAAGCCCGTTGAAGTTTTGGTTATCGCTCAAAGGATCTTTAAAGCACGGAACAAAAAATAGCCTCCAACCATTGTCCAAGAAAAGATGGATCGATAGACACGTCATTTGTTAAAATCGGTCAATTAGAAATGACACTACAGTGGAACATCTAGTCTTAGGAAGTACTTCAGTTAGGGTTCCGTAGTCAACAAGGAACCTTTATACGAGTAGTTCCACATTATGCCGCCGACCAAGTTGTAATAAAATCAAGAAAAAATTACCTAAGTCTCCCATGATACAATGTAAAGCAATGTTTAGTATTTTATTTAGCATAATAATATCTAGTGCGGTTTCATTGGATAGCTTGTTAAAAAACATTGCATGTTATTATCAATTTGAAGATATGTTTACTAAAAATCTGAAAAATATCCATAATGAAAACACATACTATTAATACTATTACAGAGTCGTAGCAGTTTAAGCTGATAGTTTGTAGCGGTATGGAAATCATTGCGGTTATTAAAAGTTTGATAATTAGTTTTCCTTGATATAATAATAATATGTATAGTATTTTCAGCAATATACGTTCTGATTGATTTGTGTTATTTTCAGCCAAAAAAATATGTTAATATTCACATAATAACTTGTATTTAAGGCGCTACGAATCACACGATGCCGGTAGATGTAAGTAACGTCTTGCAAGTACAATTTACTTAACACAGTTTAACAGCCTCGTGTAACCTTGACTTTATTCAAGTGGACGACGCAGGCGCGTTGCGCTCGAGCAAACGACGGGAAATGAAGACACCAGTGAAAAAAGTACTAGGGCATCAGAATTTTACAGAGGTTTTTGCAAAACTAAATAACGCTTTCTTTTTATAAAAGAAGTGTATGGAAATTAAGATTGAGACTTGTTTTACCTAAAATATCTAAAACGAGCAAGTTATCGATAGTTCTTGGTATAGAAAAGACGATTAGTTTAACATGCTTGAGGTTATAACAAATCGTAATCGATACCTTGTTACAACGATGCTCGCAGGCTGACAGCGCATGTGCTATTAATACAAACTTACTGGTGCGGGCGGACAAACGCAGGAAGTTTTGCTTCCAGTACCAAACCCTGTTGAATCCATGCTGGAAGCGCCACTTTTAGTGGAAATTAGATTCCAGTATATTGGAAATACTGTTATGTTCTGGCCTACTCTTGCTTTGCCGAGAAATGGAAAGGAAGAACGAGACTAATGACACGGTTGCATGTCCGTGCACTGTATGTGATTGGATAATGGTACGGCTTTTATAATGGACTTGTGTGTGTAAATATTACATAATACTCCGTTATACCATCATCATACCGGCGGCGGAATGACGTCATATCCGAAGTCGGAAAAAAGTCGCAACAATACTTCGTAGCGTCGTCTAAAATAAGACAAGGCTTTCTATTTCGACACTTTCTACGTCATCACACAGTTCCCATTTGATTTCCTGCTGCCCAAAAATAAGGAGAAATTTTAATTTAGATTACAAATGGAACAAGTTTAAAAAACCTTGTCTGTTGCGTCACAAGCCTAATTTTGATACATTTTAATATAAAGAATGCATTTATACAAAACAATGGGAAGCAGCGGGAAACTAATATCACGCAACAAAGTAGCAGGCGTCCTCTAATTGGCTTTAGAGATAATTAATACATACATACATAAAGTCATGCCTTCATTCCCAGAGTGGGGTAGGCAGAGCTACAGAATTACCAACAACCCTAAAAAACTTGTGGATAAATCTGTAACCACATTTTGCACAATCAGGCTAAGATGTTTACCAGTGTATTAGTGACAGGTCGCAAGCAGGTTGCAGGTTGATAATTAATAATTTGTAATTTTTTAGATCGTTTACTGACTTTGGTATCCCGCCGCGACATTAAAGCGCCATTTTAACGAGCGAACCTTATAGTGCCGTGTAACAGTTTTTATAATTGAAATGTATTATACTCAATTGAATTTAATAGCTCAACGATAGGCTTTACTTTTGACTAAATATGTCAAATGTTTGCTTCTCTTTCGCTATAGCATATCCGTTATGTCATCGATTAAAAAAGTCTAAGACAGCGTGCTTGAACCGAAAACGCTTATTATCCACTTAATTATGTCAGTTTTGATGAAAACTTATATTTATTTAGAACAATACACGTTTAGCTTCTAAACGATCTAACATAGTAGAAATTGAAGTCAAAAGTGTCATAAATCATGAAATATTGTTTATCGCAGTTTACTTTTGATCACACTAAGGTAAATAAGTTATAAAATTAAACTTTTCAAATAAATCATTAAACGATGCTTAATGTAACGCCAGATATAAGTCTTTCGGTAGTTCAAGGACAAGATTAAAATATGATATTTAAAACACTTATAGTTAAACCTTTTTATTTTAAATATTAATCGTCCGAAGCAACACTTCTAGATATTGCGGGGGCACGAGCTGCATCTTCCGTATCATGAGCTCCTAGTAAACCAGTATCGTAATATTTCAGGTCATTGAGCGGCCAGCTTTCAGACTAGAAACAACATAAGAACCAACTTTTTCATTTCATCTGTTCGGAAAGTAAAGGTTCCTATATTTCTAGAGATCCCACGGAAGAAACAAGATGTATAAAAATGATTGACCTTTTTATCATATTTTTTTCTTAATCTTGATTTATTAACGTTAGCTCGCTGACCACACCAGACATGACCATAAAAAAAAAGATTAACGCCGAAACCTAAGTAATATCATCGTATAAATTACTGGGGCTTTAGAAAATTTGCTTAACGCTATCGTTAACGATTTTTGAAAGCTGACGAAATGTATGGAATTCTTACAAGCACGCAACCGCCCGTTGGAATACGATTGCTTTACATTTTCGAAAACGATATCGTTCGCCTAAAACAACTTACCTAGGGTCATTGGACTGTCAGTGACATCACGCAAATGATTGATAGCCATCCTAAATTGAAAACAAGGCAGCCATGTGGAAAGAGTTCTGGTTCATTGTTAGACAACAACGAACCGTTCTGGTTTTGCCATGTCCATCTGTCCGTAGTTTAATTAAAAAATGTATTTTTTCGTAAAAAACTGTAATTTTGCAAAATAAATAAATTAATTATAATTAATTATGTAAATTTAAATTACGCCGACACATTGTGATTATATTTTTTCAGATCGATCTTAATAGCTACTTAACTACTTACCATAATGGAAAGTTAAGGCCATTAGATTTAACTTTAATAATAATATTAAAGTCAAGTTCTCGGATAACCTGTAGATCCAAGAAACATTACTAAAGTAAGACATTTGTGGAATAATTGAAGTAAAAGGGAGTGGACAATGGCATTATCACTTGCAAAAGTCTTTTAATTTTTTGTTGACCGGCTATTCCTCAATAGGTAGAATTAATTGAAATAAATATATTATTATTGTATTTCACAATGTTATAATACCCTTTAGTGCATCAAAGCTGAGATATTAAAGTATTGATACCTGGACGTACTTTAAGAACCAAAAACTTAAAATAATCTTTATTTTAAATGCCTTAATTTATGTGTATTCGTACCTGAATCATTTTAGAAAAATCATTCGTGATCGCTGGAAAAAAAAAATGCCATTTAAACTATTCAAGTCTAGTGTCATTACTCAGCATTAGGTTTTTACTATTACAACGCCATCTGTTAGCAAATACGCTCAATTCAAAGCATTCCAGGCTATGAGCCAGTTAATGCAATGTCGAGCCTGACAAGAGAGGGTAGCTGTATCAACAAGTGTAGCTTTGATAAACTCCTCCTGCTTGTTTATGATTCCCTAGTACGTTTCATAGCTTACGTAAATTTCATCCTAACAAAATTTATGGAAACATATTTTTGTTTTTTTTGTTGCATTCAATACCTTATTATCCTACAATATTTTGTGTCTAACTATAACTTTAATTCAAAGAACTTTTCATTCATAAATCATTGAAAAACCCTACAAACAGATGTCAATGTTGTCACTGTGCCGGGGATATGCTATAAATAAGTTTCAAATACGACTAAGTCTATTACGTTCAGGAATGGAAGTAATCAAGAGATAACCAATTTTTATTGCAGTTGGGGGACTTACAACATAATTTTCCATGAAACTGTCCCCCAACTGCAATACAAATTTGTTAATCTCTAGATTCCATTTTTTTTTTGGCGTATTGTCACAGTGATTGTAATGCTTGCTTAATTTCACTTTAAGGTATGGCAGGCGTGTTTTTTTACATTAATTAATATAACTCTCGTTTTCTGTTTTGTCGGCAATGATAGAAATATTCGGCACGATGATGGTAGGCCAGCGAGCTACTGAGTTGTTTTCCTCCACAGTCTCGTTAACAGGTCATAAAAGTCTCTTTAGTCAAAAAAGTCTGCGTGTTTGACATAGTAATTTTCAAAAAAAAACCTCTTTAAGAATGAAAATGATACTTTATGAACAAAAGGGACACACACCCCTCTTTTTGCGACGGGGGTATAAAATAAACATGTGCCAGATTTTAGAAGCATTCGAGTTAAACGGGATTTGGATTCCAACAGTTCGGAGGCAATGTTACCAGGATTGCATAACCAAGAGAGGCATGGATCGCTGAAGCACGTTAGTGCTCTTACTAGTGTGCGTCGGCGATCGATGCTGACCTGGTTCACACAGCTTGATACGCCCACATAACTTCGCAACGAACTTTTACACGATGATTCGCAATCCCTGTAAGTCCATTTGACTCAAGTTAACAGAGCCTGTATAATTCTACTGCGTGAAAACGATATATCTAGTGACGTGTTTTAGTATCTTTTAAACTCGGTCACTATTACAGACAAGTAAATAAAAGTTTTCAAAACCTTGAACATACGGAAACACGCAAGAGGCAATATCGTTTTTACCATGTAGAATCTCAGCGCTCGAAACACAAAAATCAAAATTACAGGAAGTCGTCGTAAATGGTGCGATTTAATAGTCATTAACTGATCCTGCACAATGAGGCTACAAGTACTATAATGTGTTTCAATGGATACTAAAACATTTAGCAGTCGTGAAGATTTCATCCTTACCACATCTTCAGATCATCTTATGGTTAATTTTCGGTAAAAATATAAAGTTTTTATTCAGTCAGAAAGTCGTTTGGAAACTTTTAATACGTCCATAATGTGATTATATTCATGTTCTATTCTCACGCTCTAAATTGACTCATAATAGTTATGGCGTATAGGCGGACGAAACTGGTGCATTTAATCCCTAGGGACTAAAGTGACATTCTACTCCCTAGAAGCTAAAATATTTTCTTTTTCATTTCCCTATAAGTGAAAGCCTTGAAAAAAAAACAAAAAGACAGGTACATGTGACATTTGCTGATGTTGCCGTTGACGTCAGAGTGCGCATTGGAGGGCAGGCTGGGACTGGGCACACAATTTCCACTGCTGATGACTTTGTTTCGTAAATAACAAATTTGTTCTTGTCTTTTTCTGCGTAGCAGGTACAGGTTGAGAGTAATATAGATAGCGCTATTAAGTAGTAAATATTGTACGTGTCTATGTTAAAAATATTATAATTTAAGATTTATTTTTCTCGGAATTGTAGAGAAAAGTAGAGTGTTTAACTAGAGACTAATAAGCCTTAATGACACTCGATTTTCATCCACCCTCGCTTTGCTCGTGTGGATAAATATCTCATGTCATAATAGCTTAATTCAGTCTATTGTTGAACAATTTAGTATTAAATCTAACGTTTATTTACCTGGTAAAACTCACTGTCCTTAGTTAAAATTGTATTAATTGAATTATTGTACTAAAAATTTAGCAGAAAATAAAAAACAAACTAATATAATATTTTGAACGGCCGCAGTGTGTTTCGTTTTGTTTAGTTATTTATTGCATAAAAAATAAATTACAAATTACATTTAAATTTACATGCATTCATCTATGTTCGTCTAAATACGTACAATAATTAAAACAAATTAAAAGTAACAATCATAACAATTAAATTTGTCAAATAACAGAAACCTAGAAAAGTATACTAATACTTATTGGCAACTTTCAGTTTAATTTAAGTCAGTTAAGCTAACAGCTTCCTGTGATAAATATGATGTAATTAAAGTGATGTGTGCTCAATGAAAATAACAATTAAAACTACCAATTTAAGTATTTTGTTATACATATAGAATCAGTTTTAAACACGTCGTCGTGTAGAAACTTTTAACACAACCGCCGCTAAGAACTCAATAGATTATTTGAACATAATTTACAGACTAGCTGCCTGTCAGAAGCTTCGGCTCTCTAAACAGACTTTGAAGGTGTTTTATACACAAAAGTCAAGATATTAATGATTCAAGTATCATTGTATATGAGTTTCTCGTTTTAGATCTGATGCACAGGGGATGAAATATCTGAAATGATAGTTTTTACTAGGCACTCATAACTGTAAAAGAGCTCTACATTGAAACGAAAGTGAAAACCCCGTCCAGTATCTAACACACCTGTGTTATATTGCACACATAAACACACTGGCGAGACAACAGATCAATGGAAACCCATTTATCGGAGCGGGATGACATCCTTTTTAACTATCCCACCTTAAAACGCTCCAATAAAGCCAATACTCATTTTGCACGCGAGTATAGAATAGCTACGTTCTTTGTTACACGGCAACATTTTAAAGCTTTAACTCACGTGCTTAGTAGTGAATGTCTTATATTTCATATTTTTGAGACTTACTTGAAAGCTTTACCATTATTAGTTCTTTTTTCAAAAAATTAAGGGTATCTGACGCGGGATGTTGTTGTATGTTTGATAAAGGATTATGGATCAGTAGGATATTTATGACTAGAGATGTAGGGCCTTCAGTCCGTATCTTGCAACTTAATATAGAGGGTATCAGCGCTGCTAAAAGCGACTACCTACATAAATTATTGTTGTTTTGTGTTGTTTAGTGTTGATCTATGTCTGACATGAAAAATCCTTTTTTAATCACTCTGTATTGTAAATGCCTATTTTGTAACTAATGCCATACGATTAAATAAATAAGGATATTTATATAATACATAGTATAAAAATATCATACCAAATAACATATTTAAGGGCTATAATTAAAAAAAAAAACTTAATTAATTCTTTTGTGTAACGAAAGCTAAGTAAAGACACCTGGGCCTCTATTCAACTGCGTTATAACGATATCGTTTTTGACCTGTTTCCGTATTGTCAACGTTTTGATAACTCTTATGTGTCATTTACAATAATGGCGACTGTGACATAAACGATTCTTAAACGTGTCAAACACGATATCGTTTTAACGCACCTGAATAGAGGCCCAGTACTCGACAAAGGACCAATGTTCGACACTGACTCTTATTCAAAGAAGATAAGAGTTATTCATTTGTTTTGCAACAATCAATTTATAACCCTACGATCTTAGAATTAAAAGCTTCTGTCGATTATTGGTGCATGTCAGCTAAAAGTGTCGAACATTGGTGTTGTTACCTTACCCTTATAGATTATGTGACTAGGTTTCGTTACACAAAGGACGAGATCGTGATTTTTGTTTTAATTATTCTTTAACTATGTATATTACATTAATCACCAGCAAAAACAATTTACAAAATGTTACATCGGAACTTAAAAGATAACATATCATGCAAGATTCTGTAAAGTGAAAACCGACTTAACTAAAATACATGAATAAATTTGACTTATAACCACTTGACTAAACTTACTTTAACTTAACAATGTTTGTATCCATCGGTCCCAAACAAGGCGCAGTCTGTATCTTGGGAACCTGAAGTACTTATATACCATACTAATTTGTATAATAGCATTAAAAAATACCGTTTGGTACTAATGTTAAATAACTACTACGTACACATTACACATAAAAGCAAAACTGAAAACATAATGAGTGAACATAAACGCTTGTGTGGAAACATAGAAGAAAGAAAAGACAAACGAGAGACAGGGAAAAGAAAAAAAAAATACTCAATTTAAACTTTTACGCTTTTAAAATACAAAAAAATATTCTTAAAATAAATATTTTACGAAATTGTTAAAATTATGGATATGCACAAAATAAAACATATCATATGCAATACATCAATCTTTTCTTATATTTAGATACGGAAAAAGCTTCGTTTATTCTAGAACGCGTTAAAGTTGAAATAGCACAAAAATTGCGGGAGCGTGGAAAAAATAACACTTAATTTAATAAAATATCGTTCTGACTTGTGAAACAGCCTTAATATGGAATTGCACACATTGAACGTCTTTACGGTCGTTACTACGTTTATCGCATAGGTGTGCAACTTGATATCGATGTGTGTGGGTCCCGAAGATAATTCTTACCGGAATATGGAATCCCAGTACCTTTTGCACCGCAACGGATTTCAACCGTACCCTAAGCCGAGACGGGGCGAAGGGCGCGTGTCCAGAACTTCTCTTGCTATTTATAATTTTTCTTTTTTCATGGGCCGCTCGTCGGCTCATACATTCTTATTTAAAATATTTTACTCAATTTTATACATGTCATATTACCCGGTCAATTTTTTAATTCAGAATAATTATGTGTTCTGCAGCGGATTTCCTAATTAAGAACAACTAATAAATAAGCAAAAATAAAAATAAAATAAGGAGGAAGTATTGTCTGTACAAGAAACCTTTATTTTCCTTTTGCTCCATTGTAAAGTGCAAACTCTAATATAGCTTGCGCCCTCTCCTTGCTCGGAGCCAGTAGAAGTTTTTGGTCGTTTGCTTAGAGGTTTTTCAAGGCGCGAAACAAAAAATAACCTCTAACAATTGCCCAAAAAAAGAGGAATCGATAGACACCTCATTCGTCAAAATCGGTTAATTAGAAACGACACTAGAGTAGAACATCGTAGACATTCGGGAACTTGAAAATGGTAAATGGAATAGTTCAGATTTATTGTACATTCTGTAAAATAGTCCCTTACTTAGGTATTCTTGCACTATTAGCTCTATTAGTGTAATTCTAAAGAACAACTTTGCTTCGTATCTTTATATAGGGTGGCCAAATAACAGGTATACACTTGTTTTGTAAAGTACAGGTATACAGTTTAGTTGTGTAATATATGTAAAGTTGTATACCTCCAAGTTGGCCACCCTATATATATTATATAATGATTGTTAGTTTAAGCATACCTAGGACTTTCATTTACAAACAAACATAGATGTTAACATATACATCCCAAACCCATAACCCTCCTTTTGGGATACTAAGGTAAAATGTAAATTAAAGCAATACCGTAGCGCGTGGGTCTACGTTTGCAGCACGTGTTAGATCGGTCCGCATTTTTATGGATTTTATTTAATCTACTACCGAATGATAATATTTAAAGAATACATTAATATTATAACATTATTAAATGATAATGAATGGTGAATACTATTTTGTAGATTATTCCTTGATTTAGTGCCATAAATCACTTGAATAAACGAGGGATTTGTAGCGCCGCGCCTGAGAAACGATGAGAACATTTTCCGTGGTTTTTCAATGATTTATGAATGAAAAGTTCTTTAAACTTGAAATTGAATAAGTGATAATATATCACAGATTAATAAGGAATCTTTTGCAACTTTCCTTTTTTCAAAATGTTTTCAAAAATTTTGTTTGGAAGCCTTCGACGTAAACAACGAAACATACTAGGAAAACATGAACCAACTGGAGTTTAAATCAAACTTCGCCTTGTTGATAAAACGGCCCTCTCTGAAAGTGGAATGAGTAGGGGGGCATCGTCGCTGCTACCTGTTGACAGCAATCAATTTTCACTTCCTCATATTTAATCTATTTGTTTTATATTCGTCTCTTTCTATCTTACGGACATCATATATCACTGCTTCGTGGAGCAAATCCATGATGGTCGCTGCCTTCCTACCCATTCTAAGTTCAGGTCACACATATGCAATCCGTACTAAGGAAAACGATACACTTTAAATAAACTTAAGTTGGCGCGTTTGAGTTACGTCGGAGTGCTTTTGCATGACTATTCAACTATAACCGTCTAAGCATAATGATAGGGACGCCTTTCATTCAACATAAATATCCTTGTTATTTACCTCGATTTATATTTATTTGTATACCCTTGACGAGAAAATAAGGGTGATATTAACGTATTATGTTAAGCTATATGTATATATCTATATATAAATATATAATTATTCTTTTAAACGAGCAATTATTTAATATATATTATGTATACATAAAATCTGAATCTCGGAAACGGCTCCAACGATATTGATGGGAATTGTGGAATATGAGATTTTTGGGTCAAAAAATCGATCTGTCAAGTATTTATCTTTGGATAAATTTGGTTTCTGAGGCATTTGAAATACGAGTCTGTAGACACCCGAGTAGCGCTCGGTCGCCCAGGGCCTCTATTCAACTGCGTTATAACGATATCGTTTTTGACCTGTTTCCGTATTGTCAACGTTTTGATAACTCTTATGTCATTTACAATAATGGCGAATGTGACATAAACGATTCTTAAACGTGTCAAACACGATATTGTTTTAACGCACCTGAATAGAGGCCCTGGTACTGATAACAAAGGTGGCCAGAGTGGGATAGCAATACTAGCGATAAATTGACTGGCATTTTTGTTACGCCCGTTGATGTGATGAAGAATGGAAGAGCTCTAAAACATTCAATACTTAAAACGTTACATGTATATCAAAATTTGTAACCAATATCAACATTAATGTTATGTTTCAAATTCTTAAAATTGTAACATCATATAATTTTTAAATGAACTGTAAGTGAATGTGAGTTTTTCTTGAGAATCAATGGTAATTTCGTTTTTAGTTTACACAACTTCTTTACAACAAATTGAACTCTGTACCTAACGACACTCGCTCCATTTTACGTTGGAGAGTAGATCTGTCCCGATTGCTACTAATTTAACACCTAACTTCAGAGTGGTCTAAACGTCAAACGGGTAGAATTGATGGCTTTCCAAGGAAAATGAGCGTTTTCTGAGCGTTTTGCGAGCGTCTTAAACGCCGTTTTCCAGTTTTTGCTACCAGGAACACATAGTTCTAAGAAGTGCACTTTAAGTACTTTCGTACATTATAAGTCGCAAGTCATAGATTGCTTGTTATAGCAAAATCAGCCTTAGTTACGAAAGCAATGGTAGTATTTTGTGAAAGTCAGATAAGTTAATATGGCATTATGAGGTGCGGATGTCCGAGTGGGTGGTGACACCCCCTTCACCCCTTGTGTACAGATAGATTTCCTATGTAGTAGTGTTTGTATTTTACCCTGCGCTGTAGAAGCAACAGGTTTTAAAGACCTAGAGGCAACCGTCGGTAAGCCTTCCTCCTCGAGTTTAAGCACGTTTCAGTTATTGTAGAAAAAAAAAAACAAAAATTATATTTATAAAAGTAACTAAATCTGCCTAGCTGGAAGTTTGTGTAATAACTTTTGATGACGTAAATTGAGCGTGAGTACTTGAAATCATTAAGAGCTACGAGTATAACTCCGGAAGAAATAGACCGACTTCCATGACTTTAACTTTATGTTGGTTGTTACTGAGCACTGACTGGTGCTAGTATACTAAAATAATTATGTATAAAATACTAACTCTCAATTTGGAGCGATTTTTCGCAAAATGCAATCGCAAAAACGGGTTATGCTGGAAAAAGAAAGAGAACGAGCAAATGCGCCTGAGCAAATGCAATCACAAATGCTAAGATGAGCCTTGGGTATCATATTAGTTCCAAAGTAGCCAAGAGAAATGAGTCAGTGGGAAAATACCAGGCCCATAACGTGGAGGAATTTTTTGTTAACGCAATCTTCAGCCGCCTACCTCGTAAGAAGCGATGAGAATATGTTAATTTGTTTGGCAATTGACGTAAACATGCTCTGTGATGATTCTGAAGTTTGAATAGAGACAACTCAGTTCGAGGTATTTCAGGATTCCGTACCCAAAGGGTAAAAACCGGACATTATTACTAAGACTTCGCTGTCCATTTGTCTGTCTGTCTGTCACCATGTTGTATCTCGTGCACCGTGATAGCTAAGAAGTTGAAAATTTCACAGATATTTCCGTCCCATGATATTTTTGCTGCCGCTATAACAACTTATATTAAAAGAAAATAAAATATAATATTGAAGTTTCTAATGTTGTGTAGATAATAGTACGGAACCCTTCGTGCGCATGTCCAACTCGCACTCGGCCGGCTTTTGTTCATATGTATACCGATACAAAAGACAATGTACCTACTGACTGACTCACCAATACCCACAGCCAAAGCTGTTTAAATAAGAGACACGAAATATTGACAATAGGTTAGGAGTAAGACAAATTCAACTCCGTGAGTTTGACGACACGGTGGCCTAGTTGGGAGTGACCATGCCTCCGAAACCAGCGATCCTGGGTAAAAATCCCGGTAAGAGCAGATATTTGTGTGATGAGCGCGAATATTTGTTCCTGAGTCTTGGATGTTTTCTGTGTATTGAAGTATTTATTTCTCTATGTAAGTATTTTTATTGTTGTCTAGTACCCATAGTACAAGCCTAAAGCTTAGTTTGGGACTAGGTCAATTTGTGTGAGATTGTCCCCTGATATTTATTTATTTATTTATTTGAGTGGTGAACACGAGTGGTAAAAGTTGGGTTACCTAGTCGGTCAAAACAATTCACATAATATTAATTCGTAACAGAACTAGTATTTTAATAAAAATAAAAAAACCTGGTCTGCTCTATTTGTCACGCCCTGACTCAGCAGATTAGTTTGTCCGACTGATTCAAGGGTCTCATTTGGAAGTCGTTGTATGTCATCAAGTACCATTAAATACTAGCACGCAACTTTTTTATCAATAATCGTGGTGCCCAAGCTACTTTTACTACGTAATTCTCAGGTCTGCCAGATTTTAGCCTGGCAGTTATTTTCTCTGGCCATTTTTAATAAGAACTCGTAATAACATTGTAAATGTTTACAAGACATTGTCATTGTTTTAATGTCTGGTGATTTTAAAATACTAACAGATAATACAAGATTTCTACCAAAAATATACATGGCTTTATACAACTTGCCAGGCTTATCAACTTATATAAAAGTCACTTTTACTCCTCCTTACCAGTGAGTGATCCGCTAGTACTCGATCAGATAGAGTTATACCAACGGCGTCCCCCTGGTCTAACTGCAATATTCAGCAGCTCCTCCTGTTGGTTCATGATTTCCTAGTACGTTCCATTGCTTACGATCGTTTCTTCAGTACAAAAATTATAAAAATATTTTATAAAATTTTAAGTCGCAATAGATTCCTCATAAACCTCCGACATTAAATGCCTGATAAAAACTTGATTTCAAAGAACTTTTCATTCATAAATCATTGAAAAACTATCTAAACCGTTTTACATCGTTTCTCAAGCATTGCGTTACAAATACCTCGTTTGCCTAGTTTATATTTTATGTTTTATGTGACTTATCGTTGCAAATATACTAGAAAATAATGAATTAAAATTTACACTACATTTTAAATTGGTTTTCATTGTTTTACAGTAGAAACATAATAAATCATTAAATGCGGACTCGTTACTCGTACGACTAAACTTCGTTAAATAGACTTTACACTCGACTGCGCATCAAGAAGGTTAATGGTTTTCGGGTGTATAATATTATTAAATGTATTCATATATTTATGTGACCTGTGTTGACGGCGCTTGACAGATGTTGTAAATGTATTAGCCGTCGGTTCTACGTGTCCAAGTAATGTCTGCCAATAAGCAATAAAGTGGTAATACAAAGTGGTAAAATTGTGTTTCTTTGTTGGCTTTTTTGTAAGTGGGGTGTTATCTCTGGAGTTATTGAACCGATTATAATTTAGTTTCAAATTACTTTGTCAGATGATTAAGCTGCAATAGTATTATAGTCATTGAGTACTGAGTTTTATAAGCTTTTGTTAATTTTTCTCCTAAAACGTATTAATAAAACTCAATTCTGATTTTCATTAATGTTCTCTATTCTCTTGACTACAATCACAAAAATGCCATCCAAACACTGCAAATAATTCTCAACCTTAAATGACTACGATGGTTGCTTTTGTGCTTGTAATTATATTAACATGTAAAGATGTTTCACTCTACTATCGTTCCTAATTGACCGATTTCGATAAATGACATGTCTATCGATTCGTCTTTTTTTGGACAATGCTTAGAGGTTATTATTTATTTCGAGTTTAGTAAAACCTCTGAGCAAATGACCAAAAACTACGTACGTTTAAGGACGATTTAAATTCGTATCTGTCGTGCGGCCGGACTAGTGCTTAAGGTAATAAATTAAAAAGATATTGATATTGTATTTTACATTCATGTTTACAGACTTTGATTAATCTTTCATGAATGTTTGTTTGTTAGACGATTAAGTTCCAATAATACTCATTGAGTATTGCGTTTTATAAGCTTTTTTACATTTTCTCCTAAAATGTATCAATTAAACTCAATTCTGATTTTCATGCATGTTCTCTATCCTCATGACTACTATCACAAAACTGCCATCCAAAGACTGCAAATGCAATTTTAACCTTAAATGACTAAGATGGGTAGCTTGTGTTTGTATTATATTAACATGTAAAGATGTTTTACTCTTCTATTGTTCCTTATTAACAGATTTTGACAAACGATGTGTCTATCGATTCGTCTTTTTTTGGACGATGGTTAGGAACCTACTCTTTTTTCAGCGCCTTAAAAACCTTTCAGCAATAACCAAAAACTTCAACGGCATCTGATGAAGTTGTGCGTGAGGGATTGAGGGAACTCTTTAATATTATATGCATTAATACAGCGAGTTTTGTATTTACAGTAAAAAGACCAGTATTTTAATTCAAGAAATATTATTTGGTGAAGTAGAACTGATGATGAAGTCAAATGATGGCCACCAGAACTCAGAAAAGTGATCGGTAAGGGAAAAAGAAATCTGAGAGACCTATCCAACGACACCCCACACCATGCATCTTATAGGAATGAACATAGCGATATTGGTATTTTCAGCAAAAAGCCCAGTATTTGCATGCTTTTTTGCTATATATTTAAATACTGCGAATTGTACCACATTTAAGTTAATATTTTAAGTCAAAAAGCCATCGCAGGGTTCTTAAATCTTTTCATTTTTTCATTTCACGCAAGCTCTAGTTCCGCACAAAACACCCGCAGAAAGAATCTTCCCGCAGTTATACCAGGTTGACATAAAAACACAGAGCCCAGACGGAGAGCTTGATAGTCGCAGAAATGTTCTTTAACGCCATCTCTATAAACTAGACCGTAGTAAAGAGAAGCACCCCGTTGGCCGGTGAAATACAAGGGAACGATATGAAATTCAACAGCAAAAGATGGCGCTGGGGTGCAGCTTTAAAGTGTAAATAAATATAAATTCAACATAAATAAAGTTTCTGTGGCTTTAGAGAAATCTTACATAAGTTAAATTTACTATTAAGAGGATTGTGAAGCGATGTTTAAATCTTGTAGCTGTCAATAATAATTCGTACATATTTAACTCCGGGCGATGTTTCTCAACCCCTTAATGTAATCCAAATTCCACAATTTTTAAACATTTTGTAGATATCATGAAAATTAGGTTTATACGTTTCCGTTTTTGTTTATTTATTTGTGTTTTACCAATAAATATTTTTTTTGGAAAAGGTAACGTACAGACCTACTTTTCCATAATATCTAAATCGTATTTAAAGATTGTAAGATTGTTTTTTTTTTTTGCTTTACATTCCTCTTGATAGAACATTTTGTCAAATTTATGATTATTACACTCGTATCTAAGTTTTCACAAATTTATTATTTGCAAAAAGATCTGGAACAAGTTTTGTTTGGATATAAGTGGGCGAAACAAATAAATCATTAAATTGTGGTGTGGGAGGCACGCTGGAAAACCACTGCACTTTTCACATTCTTTGTTTAGGATTCGGAAACGACACTAAAATATTAAGTGGAAAGATTAAGAAACATAACAACACCGACAAGAATCCAGCTCTTAAGTTATATGATGATGATCTGTACTACAATGGCCACTTTTTTTTTTTCATAGCCTTTTAAAGGAATGAAGCAAACAGGGGCCTTATTCTTATTGGACGTTACCCTTTTCGTCGTTGTATTGTCAACGTTGCGATGTCTCTTATTAACATAACAGTATAGGCGTCCGAGATGAAAACAAGACAATAGCTATATAGCGTAAAATCTAGCCCTAGGCTGCTTGACCTGCCCATAGCCGCAAGAAATGCCACAGAAGCCGTTAAGTCACTTTTAGTAATTAGTTGATTAAAAAAAATATATAATTAAAGAGACTGCGCGGAGTAAAGTTTAATGATCCCTCATTTTACTTAAATTGAATAAGCGGCTTGATCGGCGGATGACTAGTATATATCTCACAAAATAACTGTCAATGAAATTTTCCTGAAAATGACCTCCAGTCGGATTAATTTTTTGCTCCCGTAAACTGAGGATAAAATGGGTTTTAAGACCGAGTTATATACACTCTGCTTATCACTTTGATTTAGAGGAAATAAAACAGTGTCTAAATTAAAAAAAAACTTTTGCTTATATTTATTTAGGCGGCAATGTCTATTCAATATTTTTTCATAATTCCATTAGTGCGCTACGTGGAAGCATTATTTTCTCTTCGCTTCACGACATTTTAATTGAATTCCGTAACACAACAATTATTGCAAAGAAAACAATTAATTATGAGTCGAAAAAAACATCTTTCCCGCCGAAGCGTTTCTTAAAATAACTACTTGAGATTTTTAACTTAGGTCGAACGCAATACTGCCAAGGCATACGTTATTTTTGTAATGATTTTGTTAATACATACATACATTATATCAGTAGAGCAACAAAAATACCAAGAACTCTGAAAAGATTTATTTATATTTTTTTGTTAACATATTTCGCGCATCAGGCCAAGATTACCAGTGTATAAGTGACAGATTGCAAGCCCTTCGCCTAGCAGTTCTATAAATCCTTATTTATTAATGTTAATATAGAATATTTTTAGTATTTATAAATATATTTTTTGTTAGATGCAACAATAAAGGCAAATAACTTAAACGTAAAAGTATTTAAATAACAAGTTTATTTAGTGCAGTCATCTCGTCTGTCTGGCTGTAGGGTTTAATTATTGTCTTAGTCTAGATGAAGACAATACTATTATGCACAAGTGCATGAAATGCCTATACGAGCATGAGAAGGGAAAATAAGTTATACTTGTGTCCTTCCGAATGAATTCACATTTTTAAGGTTATAATTGCGCACGTGCTAAGAGCACGTGGATATCGGTTGCCACGCAACACACGTGGTATTGAACAACAGAAATGCCAGGATTCACTAGGGGCGCATAACAAGGAAAGCAGTGCATTGTTTATAGAATGCACCTGAGCTGGGAGTTACATTATTGATTTACGGGAACGGTGCAACCGAGTGTCTCTTTTCAGCATGCAATGTACCTCAAGTCCCGCCCCCATATAACTATCGTAGTGCTGGCATTATACCAATATTCTAGTGTCCTTGTCTTGTGCTCCTAGTAGATTTTGTAATATGTTCATGTTAGTTTCGTTATCAACAATAGGGGCTCTTATTCTACTCGATTCTGGGCCTCTATCCTCGGAAAAAAAATATGTAATTGATTTTTATAGTAGTTTGTATAGTTTTTAACTCAGCGGCCACTTCTGTTAAGTAAATAACGTTTATCAAAACGTTGAAAAAACTAAGAAAAAAATTAAAGATAGTGTTACATGCAGTCAGACAGACGTTTGTCATGCCGTTTTATAAACCTCCCGTCAAAAAAGATGGATCGATAGTCACCTCGTTTATCAAAATCGGTCAATTATGAACGACACTAGAGTAGAACATCAATACATAATAATATAATTACAAGCACAAAAGCTACCATTTTAGTCCTATCATAAGGTTGACAAAACGTTTGCAGTCTTTGGATTGCACTCTTAAGATCGTTGTCATGACAATAATATAGTCAACGGGTGAGTTTGCTTATAATACAAAGAGTTGGCCGAGTGTGCTCGTTTTTTTATTTTCTGTGATAAAAATAACAAGCATGAACATGATGCACGATGCTCAGTGATCGTTGTATTGCTATAAATACAAACACAAAAAACTTATAATTTTGACACCCTGTGATTTAAAGATGCAGTGGTTAATAGGGTAGGTAGACCGCATTACGTCGTTATTTTATAAGGTTGCTTTCGTTGAAGAACCACGAAATTAATAATCTTGGTTTCAGCAATAGTAAACCATATTTTTTAGGCAATAAGAGTCACGTTGAACGCAATACGGGTCAGTTGAAACGTCAACTTAAGTCGGATGTCATAGTGCCCAGGTTCGAATTCACTCTAATGTTATTTAAATTTGCTTTAATTTATATTACTTACTCGCATTGAATGTTTATCCTTGTTTTGGTGGGTTTGAATTAAAAAAGGGACACTTCGAAGGTATGAATAAAGGAGCGCACACATTCTGTACTTGTGTCGTGGAGTTATTTAAGAAATAATAGTATTTGGATATTACTGAAATTTATTTTTTGTCTGGACATGTAACTTGTGGTGGCAGTGCAACTAACTTGCAACGTATCATTTTGTGTGAGAGTGAGGCGGCAAACAGGGGTAAGTTTAGGCATTAAGATTTTACACGAAACTAATGATCAGATTCCAATAAGCAATTGTTAATTTATCTTTGTAACTTGTCCGTTTCATTGTGACTAAAAATGTTTAATGTGGGTTATTCCTTAGAGACTAATAAAAAAATACAATATACTATAATGGATTTTTTGTAGATATTTTTAAGGTGAACATTACTGAAGTAAATTATTTTGGATCTATCTGGTAGGGTTCAGCCCGCGATTGTAATATCAGCGCAAAAATGTGTTTATTTACCGCATCATACTCGTATTAGACACTTGTAAAATTATCAGTGTTTATCTACTATATTATACATGTATTGTACATATGAACCTTTCTCTTGAATCTTTATATCTATTAAGAGGAACCGCATAAAAATCTGTTGCGTTATTTCAAAGATCTAAGCATACATAGAGACAGACAGCGGGAAGCTACTTTGTTTTATACTATGTAATGATTATGTATCGATGTTTCACTCTAGTGCCGCTCCTAATTTACCGATTTTGACAAAGTAACTGCAAAGTATCATTAAGACTATCACAAGAATACACTTTCAGTTTCTAAACGATCTAACTGAACTAAATAAGTAGAAATTGAAGTCAAAAGTGTCGATGAGAAGAATCTCCGAGGTTTTTCAATGTTTTATAAATTAAAACTTCTTTGAAATTGAAATTAAATTAGTGATAATATATCACAGATGAATAAGGAATCTTTTGCAACTTTAATTTTATCAAAATGTTTTCATAAAAATTGTTGGGAAGTCTTCGACGTAAACAACGAAAAGTACTAGGAAAACATGAACCAACTGGAGGAGTGATTTAAACTGTCTTGTTGATAAAACCACCCTCTCTGGAAGTGGAATGAGTAAGGGGGCATCGGCCATCGTGGATTTCCATGATGGCCGCTGCCTTCCTACCCATTCCAAGTTCAGGTCACACATATGCAATCCGTACTAAGGAACACGATGCACTTTAAATAAACTTAAGTTGGTGCATTCGAGTTACGTCTGAGTACTTCTGCATGACGATAGAACTATATCCGTCCTCCGTTATATACTTCGCATACTTGTTGACTTCAGCTTTGACATGACGAGATATATTACTAAGCATGATGATAAGGACGCCTTTCATTCCACATAAATATCCTTGTTATTTATCTCGATTAATATTTATTTTTATACCCTTGACAAGAAAAGAAGGGTGATATTATTTTAACAAGTGTATCTGTGTTTGTGTTAATCTGAGTAGCCGTGTGGCGGTGTATCCTTGTGTCGGTGTATACGTGTGTCGGTGTATACGTTTCGGTGTATCGGTGCGTCGGTGTATCCGTGTGTCGGTGTATCCGTGTATCGGTGTATCCGTGTATCGGTGTATCCGTGTGTCAGTGTATCCGTGTGTCGATATATACGTGTGTCGGTGTATATGTGTGTCAGTGTATCTGTGTATAGGTGTATACGTGTGTCGGTGTATCCGTGTGTGGTGTACAGATGGTTTTAGTTAGGTAAATTGTTAACATATCAGCTCTGAAAAAAGAGGGCATTTATCTATTCAACAGTTTTGGATAAAAATACAAGAGCCTAGTAACAGCAACAGAGCGTCCCAAAGCAATAGACATACATACATAATTACATAAATCCACTCTAAACACAAAACACTCCTTCGCGCAGTCAGGTAAAAATAGCCTGTCTTGTCAAAATTCTTTGACACGCTTTACCCGTTTTACCTTTTTGTTCAAAGTTAACTTTTTTTTAATTTGTCAATATAATTATATTTTAATTCTGATTCTGATAACAAATGTGGCTAGAGAGGGATAGCAATACTAGCGATTATTCGACTGGTATTTTTTGACACCCGTTGATGTGATAAGGTAAGGAGGTGTACTAGACATTATGTTACCATCAACGTTACCAATCAAAATTTGTTTTCAATATCTAATTATATGGTATATTTAAAGTTCTTAAAGTTCTAACATCACATTATTTTAAAATGAACTGTAAGTGAATGTGAGTTTGTCTTGAGAATCAATAGTAAATTCGTTTTTAGTTTACACAACTTCTTTACAACGAATTGAACTCTGTACCTATCGACACTCGTTCCAATTTACGTTGGACAGTCTATCCGTCCCGATTGCTACTAATTTAACACCTAACTTCAGAGTGGTCTAAACGTCAAACGGACAGAATTGATGGCTTTCCAAGGAAAATGAGCGTTTTGCGAGCGTTTTGCGAGCGTCTTAAACGCCGTTTTCCAGTTTTTGTTACCAGGAACACATAGTTCTAAGAAGTGCACTTTAAGTACTTTCGCATATTATTCTACTAGTGACCCCTGATTTTTACACCCTAAGTCGTTATATTATGTATGTATGTAGGATGGTTAATTATGATTGTGTATAGATATTCTACTTTAGCGTCGATTCAAATTAACGGATTGTAACAAATGGGTAAGGACCAAATAGTTGGACCATAGTTGAGCGTAGTTAACCATACAAACAACAAAACTGAAAAAAGTTTCGTTGTGACACGAAAATTATCCCTACAAATGTATGGCTAATTTTCGTCACACAACGGAAAAGTTTCATAGAAAATTTAATTGAGTGAGCGTGGCCTAATTATTCGTCCTTACCCAAATGAGGTGTCTGTCAATCCGTTTTTTTTTTGGGCGATTGTTAGAGGTTATCTTTTGTTTCGTGCCTAGAAAAACCTCTGAGTAATGACCGAAAACTTTATCCGACTCCGAGCTCGTAAATTTTCCTTAGAGCGACGTTTACGTTTTTGCAATTTTTTTGTAGAGATTTTCAAGGACTATGAGCATGTGTCAAGAAAAAATACTACAGTGTACTAGGGTCACATAAAGCATAGGCGTTTGACGCATAGTTGTATTGATTTTGGTGAAAATTACGAATGATAGGAACCTCCCCCTTTCAGTGAAATGTTATCGCCTACCCACGTTTCAAAACAACCTAGCTCCTCCTCTGATACAATCGGATTAACGTAAACGGCCCCTATAAACAAAGTCGGATCTGATATTAACCATTTGCGATTCAGCCTTATTTTTTAACACCACATTGAAGTTCTTTTTTTGAAAAGGTTAAAAGTATCGGATCTCACTACAACATACTTAGTAGTATAATTAGTTGTTAAGTAAAAACGTTCGGGAAGAATATCGTTTCAAACGCCATGCAAAGTAAAAATAAAATGTTTAAGATTCATTGTATTATTTTACGTATGGACCTGCCACTAAGTCGAATGTGGAAGTTACCGCTATTTTAATTGCATTATAACAAGTTTTTTTACATCGCATGTGGTGCAAGTGATTTTTTTAAATGGAAACTTTATTAATTTTCATGTCGTAAGTGTAACGTCTTGTTAGAAGTGGTACAACCAACAGTTTTGGCAAATATTGGGTTGTAATAAATCGTAAATATTACTTAACCTTCATCAATCATCATTTTGTAAGGAATTACAAAACTATTCCAATTTCACCATCATTTGTAAGCGGATTGTCATGTTGACATTCTGTAGAAAAATTAAATACCTCTTGTTAATTTAGGAGTTAAGTCAAGTTTTCTTTTGTGTTTTTTCTGTTTGTTAATTCTTTTCATACTTAAAATGTGAAAGTTTGTGGAGATATTAATTTGTAATTTAACGTATTTAAATGAAAAAAAAATAACGCAAACTCTTTGTTTTGGAATGTTTTATAACTCCCGAGAAAAAAATATTGTTTTTACTTAGGCAAAATTTTTGAAAATGTAAATAATGATTACTTACCTTGATCCCACTCTTACACATGTCACACTCGCTCTCGCGCACACCTTACAGTACCTTTTACTTTTTGCGTAATTAACAACATACAAAAAATATTACTTATTGCCCAATAGTGATAATATTATATTGTTTTTAAAAATTTCCATTTTGTAGATTCGGCTTAATTTGCAGGGACCGTTGGTGTGATGGGCGTGTTCTATTTGGCCTGCGAGAACTGTTTAGCTTTATGAAGTCTTAGTACCAAGGAGCGGCGCGTAGCTGAAACTGACCTACCCATACGTGGCCACGCCGCGGCCTAGTAAATATTTTTCACAAAACGTGTCTTGAAATCAGAGGGCGTGCGTTCAGAGCAAGTCAATGTTACAGAGAGGTTACACTTGCACCTCAAACATTTCGTAATGACGACTAAATGCAAGAGTGAGAAAATGTGGTTCATCACAACCCCGTTAAAGGTTCCAAAGCTTATAATACCAACAAAAGCTTTGTTGCCTAGGTGATCATGTAGGTGGGCGTTTAGGGCGGTACTAGCATGCTATGAGAGGAAAGCTAGTACGTCATTCTGTTTCACACAACGAATTACCCTCTTGCATTTCTTGTCGTCCTAGTGTACTGAGCCAAATACCAGGAATTCATAGTAGTAGGAGGTATTTCGTGGAAATAAACCTGGGAAAACAAACCTAAAAATAACCAACTATAGCGCTGTCTAAACATCAGATAACGTTCCTTTTCACTCAGTTTCTATATTTGAGCTAATTACATATAAAAGCAGTTATGTGTTCCAAACGATTGTTTCAGCACTCAATTGATATTTAACATATATCAAGATAGTAATATGAACGTACATAAAGATCTGCCTGCAATGAGACTACGGTGTAGCCTTTGTTTGTGTGCAATGTAATCAATTTAAGTTGAATTTTATGTAGTTAAAACTAAGTATTAAGAAATAATTTTGTTAATTTTATCAGTTTTAGATAGTTATAGACATGCCATGACTTGTTCTGTGTGCAAATTCGGTTGATTGTATAAAAATGCAACAAAACCTTTCCCTGGAATAATTTAGTGATTTTCAAACGACTTTATTTCTAAAAATTATTTAAAATCTGCCTGCCAATGTAGCGTGAAGAAGTAACGGTTAATATAATATCTTATGTTTACTGATAATAATAAATTCATACATACATAATGTCACGCCTTCAATCCTAGAGAGCACCAGAGCTACAGAATTACCAACAGCGCTAAAAAAAAACTTGTTGATAACCACATTTTGCAAAATCAGGCTTAAATGTTTACCAGTGTATTAGTGATAGGTTACAAGCCCATCGCTTAATAGTATTACAAGCCATTATTCCCTTAATCGCCTCTTACGATATCCACGGGAAGACATGGAGTTCCACTATTCTAATCCAGCAACCACACGGATTCATATACGAGATATACTGTTAACTTATTGCCGCGACATATTACAATCTCAATTTTACGAATTGCTCCAGTATATTTTTTATTCTTGATATGTCTCTTAAAAAATAACTTGAAAATTCATTACTTGGACAAGGTTTTGTCGCAGCTTGTGCAGCTTGTGTAACAAGGGGCCCTAGCCAAGATGCAAACGCTCCTAACGTTTTTCTTTTCTATCGCTCAAAATGTATGAGATGACATTCTCGTGCGTTTCGATAAAGCACGTTTGCATCTTGGCTAGGGCCCAAGTCCTACCTCGGCGAGACTACTCTTCAAAATGTAAGCGGAGATTCTGTTGCCACCTTCTGACTCCAACATCAGAGCCGCTCTAACCTTAATATTTCATGAGCATCGGGTTTACACATTACTTACTCGTAACAATGAGTTGAAACTGATTCTCAATTCGATCTCAATCGTATTCCGGTTAAATTATTCTATCATAATTCCAACTGATTGTGCTAAATCCAGTTTTAAGAATTGGATTCGATTGTGGCCCAATGTGTCTTATTTTAGCTTATAACATTTTCCATTAAAGTACGTTGACCTATTCAATTACTTATATTCTATAACTCCTATGCTTGAGTGATATTTTGAAAGCTTGAAGATAATCTCGCAATGATAATCGCACGTAAAACGGAACGTTTACAATGAATAATAGCACGCATGCGCTGTTTGACCCCTCTCGACCCGGTTTACAAGGACCATTGTCGTATTATTATCAACAGTTATGCGAAGGAACAGGACGACTATTAGCAGAATCCATTTAGAATGACAGAGATAAGAAACAATGTTGGCGTCTTCATTTGAGTACCCCTTTTTTGCTGTCAAATATTTAACTAAATACCAAATATTGTGAAAAATGGTAAAGTTGCAGTGGCTATTTGTGGTTTAAACTATGCGAAAAGTGTTCCAGGTCTTTAAAATACTGGTGCGTTGTTCTATAACAGCTGGTGAAGCAGCTGTAATCAAAGTAATTTATTGGTAAGTGTAACGCCTTGTCCTTTATTATGCTTGAGTCGTACAGATATAAATACAATGCAATAAATATCGTCGTATAGCCGTATCAAAACAGTAACAATCTGCTCATCTCTGCTCTGATCAATCATCTTAACTTGTTTAGTTAAGTAAGTGGGTACCTAAATTCAGAGCGCGATTTCTGGCCATAAAAACTGCACGCATACTAAATGATGTGAATAAAAGATACCTACGGTACTCATCAACACGATTTCCTTTTTTTTTTATAATTATTACTATTTAACCTATTTAAATCGATAAAACTTTATCGACGTACAAGCCGGCTATTTACTGAGTAGGTACTAAATCATTTAGTCCATAACATAAATGTAAATTAAGCAGTAATATTACATATGCAACCGCACATTGTGACGTCAGATAGATTTTTTTTGTTGTTGGTCTCTGTCAATATTTGAACCATAATATTGAGATAACAATGTTAGTTACCAGAATTAGTGGTGAACCTAACTGAGAAAGAAACGACATTAAAATGTTAAATTGTATGCAATATTCAAATTTTCAGAAAGAATACGTTGTAACCAAAATGTAAGTACTGTGTTTTCTTTTGCAGGAGCTGCTGTATAAATGTACACGTTGTTAAAATATTACGGTTAATCTCATATTCGTAAACAACGCGATATTTTAAGATTTCCATGTTGGGAATAGAACGATGTCAAAGAAAAAAAGAAATGACGCAAAAACAATTGAATCACTATTCAAAACACCAATGTTATGTGCTTCAAATAGAAATAAATTATAATTTGGTAAGTACCGTATCCCAAAAGTCAACAATTTTAAATATCTCAAATGTGTATTAATTATAGATATAATGATTATGAGATCATGAACCATGATCTATAAATTTATTCGGTTAGGTAGTGGTTCTTTTTACTTCAAAAATAAAACAAATTTCCGAATTGATAAGGCATTGTTTGGATCACTTAACACTAAAAGTATTCCAAATTTTTACCCGATTACTTAAACCGTTTAAGACGGAAAGGGCATTGACGGACAGTAAGATAGACAGATGGACAAACGGACAGACAAATTAACAGATGTAAAGCAAATTCACCTTATAAGGGTTGAGTTTTTCATTATTTGCTGTGATTACAGGGCCTTGAAGAAAAACAAAACAAGCAACAAAAAAAGCGAATTGTTAAAAACAATTATAAATTAAAATAAAAAATAATATAGCCACCCACGTATTCGGCCGGGCTTTTTTTTAAATGGTTGTTTACTTAGGTGCCGATAATTTGGCACATTTTTTAAGAGTTGACACGAGTTATTGTAGAGGGCATAAATTAGGTTCAATGGGTCAATTATGCTTTTAGTAAATACAAAATTAAGTACTTTACATTCCCTTAATTCTTATAAATTTATATAATTTCCTATTAAAATCATTTGTACTCTTTGCTTGTTAGTGAATAATAAAGTCTGAGCAGGATTCGACGGTTTCGGCGCTGTAGTGTGTTTGCTTTACTCAATAAATAAAGTTAATAGATTATTAGTATTTCGTAAGGCTTTATAGATAGTGACTTAATTTTCGTGAGGCGCTGGCACTACCCAGTTTCCGTGGAACATTGCCGCTTAAACGCGTCAAGAACGATTAGCAATATGGGTATAGATTGTATTGTACGCGACTCTGCGTAATTGGTATTACAACACTTGTGCAAATCTTTTATGAAACTCGGCTTGCGGTTCCTGTCATAAACTACTCCATTGCTGTAATGCCTGCCATTATGTAACCGTCACGTAAACTAATGTTGTTTCTCATAGCTCTTAGAACACTCAAAATATTTAAAAGATCGTCGACAAAATCGTTGGCTTCGTCATACTATTTTACATATCATTAACTGTGTAAGGTCATATTAAATTTATCAAAGCGGATTTCGCAAGTTTACAGTTGTCACACATTTGTGGAATTTGACGTCAATTACTCGCAAACAGTTCAAATGCATAAATCTCGATAAAGTATACTTGTGTGTTAAGAGTATAGTTTTCACTTTATAATGTTTTCTGTAACCGTTTGGAATTTAGTACGTGTGGCAGTGGCTACAGTTCCTACTCGTACAAACCAGTTGTAATTGTTGAGTACGTAGTCTTGGATTACACAAGACAATGATTTTATTTTCCAAGAGCGGCCTAGGAGAGAACATCCGAAGAGCTAATAGATTCAGAACTCAAAGCCATCAATTACCAAAACTATGATCATCTATATATTTGCCAGCAACACAACTGCTGGCAAAGACTTTAACTGAACGAAAGCTAAATCTACAGGAAACCGCAGTTAACTCTGATGCTACGATCGTCTTTGGAACCGCCAGCGATTCAAGGCATTAAACTTTGACTAAGATAGGTCTTTTGTTAAATAATTTAACTACCAAAGGAGGTTTTATTTGTTATTATCATCATTTAATCAGCCAAAGGAATCTATTAAAGGTCAAAGTCTGCTTCTAGAAGATAACTGTGACTGGGTTATGTCAAACTAAAGATTTTTAGTAACTATGCTAGTCATTTCCCCGGCTGTCTTTTCCGAAACCGAAACAGAAGTAGGTACTTCAACACTGAGCAGCTTGGCGGCAGGATAAAGACAAGAAAACAAGACGATGGTTGTGGTTTAGACAAATTCTGCACTAAGTTGTTTTACCTCGAGACTACTACTTCTTGTTGACAGTTGATGTTTTTAGTCCGAGTTGTTAGTCTATGCTATGCACATGGTAATGGAATGCGCAATAATATCCACCCTTACAAGAAAACTCATTTATGCAGTGAAGCAAATCCAAAAAGGTCCATACATTGAGACGGCGAGACTGGTGTATTAGTTATTTCATAGTTTTATGACTTATGGGATTTTGTTTTAAGAAAAAGCAGCTGACATCCAGGACATCACGTCACATAGGTCCTTAAAAACATCATGTATGCCCCAGGCATAATCAAGACGTTCACAAGTTCAACACGCGACATAAAGATTTAGGTAGTCGCAGGTAATTCCCAATTCGTACAATGAGCACATCATTCATGGCGAGCTGTATACATTTTCACAATAAGATACCTACTCATATTCTCAATTTGGCATTCAATAAACTTAAGTCTGCGGTTAAGTTATGCATTCGGGGCATATTATACTGTAAATGGGGTATTCTAAATCGATGTGTACAACACTTCTTTTAAAGAAGTTTTTAAATAATGTACTATGCGCTAATCATCTTAAAAAGTAATTTTCAGGTATTTATATTTTTCTGATTTAAATAATGATCTTCTGCTGGAGTTTCTTCTCTGCAATGATCTTGGCCGAAGCGCTAGTAGATTCACTCTATATTATCAACAAGTGGCCAATTTACTCAATAAACATTTTGAATTTTACATTTTGTATTATTGTGCTTTCAACCAATGACGTCCAGCTTCACTTCTTAATATTTCATACCGTAACGCATCCGCGCAACATCACATTGGCAGACTATGCGTGACGTAAAGGGTTGACGACACCTTAGTTAAAACTAAGAACCCACCTGCATACTGAGAGCAGCTGGTGAGGGCTCTCAAAGCGCCGCCGACCAATTCTGCTTCCCGCTCGACTTTTTTACCGTGGTCGTGTGAGTGCTGCCTCTTTGGCCCTCATCTGGAATAGATACATGCAATTTCTGAGTTCCTGATACCTATAGCAAAATATTTGAATGCTGCTGCCACACCCTGTCCAATATGATTCTGCACAATTGTGATAAATTTACAAATAGAAATAGAAAATATTTATTTAACGCTTCCAGAGACACATTTAACACAAGTGACGATTGCTTCCTATTTCATCGTATTCCTGATTCGATGTTTTCTTGTTTCGTCGCATTTCATTTTCGACATTATTATGTGGACATATTTGAACTACCGAGTTATAATATACAAATTAATATTTCAATTAAATTAAGTAAATAATACAGAAAATATAATCATGAAACGAATTTCTAGGAAACAAATATCTTACATTGGTTGACACAGCCTATATAAACACTCCATAACATTTATTTCATTATTTAGAAAATCAACTACGATGGGCCCTGTCCTAAAATATTTTCTCCTTGTCTTTTTTCCGGCGTCGATTTGTTGCATCTGGGCAATTAATTTGCATTTTTTTTAAATAATGTCTTGGTATGCCGCTTCTGGTCTGAGTAATTTTATATATAAAAACAGTGAAGGTTTCTTTGGGATTCCCTTTTTTAGCAATGTATATCTGTTATACCAAGAAACTAGCGATTAAACCTCCCATACTAGTGAACATACACAAAAAAGACAATATTTTTACTGGTCAGGAATAATGTAGCTTTATATGGGTGGAACCTACTGAAAACCAGTTCTGTGGTTCCAGTGTTTACCCCAACATACAAAATAAAAAATGCGCTGGTAAAATATTAATATCTAATCCTACTTGTGCAAAATGTGGTTACAGAATTTGAATATAAAGAAATATTTTTAAGGTGTCAGTATTTATGTAGGTCTGCTACCCAAATCTGGGAATACAGTGATGTTATGTATGTAATGTACATATGTACAAACTAAAAAAACACAATACCACTTTCTTATAATATAAATACAAGGTGACTTCAAATTGGTAATACAAAACATTTGATTGTGGCTTAGTTAATGCCACACAGTATAATACATTAACCCCTTTGTTAAAATTAACTGTAATTAATGCTAATTTTCAAACGAAACAAATAATTAAAGTCCCAAAGTGTGGTTACACTACATTAAATACCTAACTGTCATACCTGTCACTCGATGTTATCAACTAATCAAAACACTTTTTCTTCATAAATTGCGACAGGTGACGGATAACCAAAAAGGAAAGTATTCATTTGAAATTCTTTAAACTTCTTTGTTAATTATTATGGTAGGATAACCATGTTAAGCCAACTAAAATGGGTTTTTTTTTTTTTTTTTAAATACTTCTGATTATTTTAAAAGTATGAGACTTAATTGAGGGGCTAAGTTTAGGGGAAATGTGTGTAAAACATTGATTTTGTACTACCAATTTGAAGTCACCCTGTATTGTTAAGGGAACCAAAACCACTACCATATTGAAAAGTTAAAATTATATTCTGGACTCGTGGGGAGGTTTTCATGCTGTAATATTAACACCTTGAAGAAATGTGATGGAGTCGTGGATAAAAGGTTAAGTATAATCTCTGTATTTTATGACTGACTACAATAAAAACATCTTCCCATAGTGTTTTGACTGCTTGCAAGATTAACAATTAAAAAAATACAACGAAATATTAAGTCCGCCAGTATTCGCGCCTCACGCTAGATGGCGCTAGTTGTAGATTAGATGGCGCAATCCTTTAGATCCCTCGATTTGACCACATAGCGATCCAACTTAATTTATTTATTTTCCCCGTCATCTCAGGTTCACTCCTGTAGATGATAATGTTTGGAATTGTCTATTTAAAGTCAATTGGTGCCATCTTAGATGATTTTAGTAAGTATGAACACTTTAATCGTCTGTATCTCAAGAACCAACTATGTCTACTTACTCATGATAGTTTTCCTGTAAAACTCGTTATATGTTCTTTGATTTAAGTTTGTTTCAGATTTTTAGTACATCATTTCATTTCATTTTTTATTTTATTTTTTTTGTATATTTTTTCATTTTTTGGCTAGAAAAATACATCCCCACTTTACGTGTAGGGGAGGTACACTAAAAAAAAAATGTTTTACATTTTATTGTACCACTTTGTTGGCGTGACTAATATGCATAATTACAGCTTTCTAGTACTAAGAGTCTCTGTGCTAGGCTGCGGACGGACTGACGGACATGGCGAAACTATAAGAGGTTCTAGTTTGACTACGGATTCCTAATAAAAATCTAAGACAGCACCAAACAACTTTATATAGAAAATAAGTTTATACTCGTAGTTTTTTGAGATACTTTGTGTTTGTATTACTTAAAGGGACTCTTCACTGAGCATGTTTTGACATGCTCATGCCCGGTTTTTATTTTATAGCCTTTTTTGTAATTATCTATATGGGTTATAATATTCTCGCATGGTCATCGCTGCCGGTAAAACGGACCGTAAATTGAAGTTTGCACATGCGCCGTTCAACCCGTCTCGACCCATTAGTACGGGTTCTCGTCACGCCGCTGGTGGAAAAATCACCAGGAGTCCATACTCAAGCAGAAAATATTAAATTTGCAACATGGATTTGTTAACAGGCAAGTGACAACATGAAAGTGAAAGAGGATCTCTTTTGTTAATCACTCCTGGAAGTAGTATTTGTTACTAGTGATGTTTTAAGTATTGAAAGTGCATATCAACTGCGCTATCGATCGGCTTGTCGTGGCGGCTTGCATTTAATAATGCAGTTCAACGCATGATTAAATATGGCGCGACGGATCTCCTGTGCCCACCCATCTCCTGTGTTAGGGTAAGGATGGGACCTGTTATGTTTTTTACGCAGAAGTTATACTACTCGTATTTGCATGAATTGAATATGTTAGTACTCGTAGCAAAGCGGGAACATCAGTTGTAGATTCACCTCATGGACCCCGCTTTTGAAGAATCAGTACGATAATAATTATGTTATTTTCGTTACTAAGATTTGAGTATCGGGAGTACTTACAAAATACACTGTTTAATTCTTCATTTGACAAAACTAAAAGTCACGAATTCAAGCCTCTTTAAACTGGATTGGATTTATTTATTTCATTTTGAAAATTTACATGACATTATTTTAAATTAAAATACCATAAATCCACAAAAAGATCGTCAGAGTGTATAAAGAATAATAATAAAATAAATAATAATCAAATCAAAATTCAGTGCAAATTAAAATAAAACAAGTAAACAGAATAAAAATATACATCGACAAATAAAGGGTTATAAAACCGGTTAAGTTCGCGTCGGACTCGCGCACGAAGTGTTCCGTAACATTATCTACTCAACATCAGACACTAGGTATATTATAAAAAAGCGGCCAAGTGCGAGTCGGACTCGCCCATGAAGGGTTCCGTAGCAGCAAGTAACATAATATAAATGTTCGTTGTAGCTTTGATCAATGTTTTTATGACGTATTAAAAAAAACTACTTACTAGATCTCGTCCAAACCAATTTTCGGTGGAAGTTTGCATGGTAATGTACATCATATATTTATTTTAGTTCTATCATTCTCTTATTTAAAAAGTTACAGGGGTGAGACACACATTTCAACACTTTGGAAGTGTCTCTCGCGCAAATTGTTCAGTTTAGAAAAAAATGAATTTAGTAACCTCAATATCATTTTGGAAGACCTATCCATAAATCCCCACATGTATGGGTTTGATGAAAAAAAAATTTGAGTTTCAGTTCTAAGTATGGGGAACCCCCAAAATTGATGGTATTTTTCTAGTTTTGTGTGAAAATCTTAATGCGGTTCACAGAATACATCTACTTACCAAGTTTAAATAGCGTAGTTCTTATAGTTTCGAAAAAAAGTGACTGACATACGGACGGACAGACAGACAGACATGACGAATCTATAAGGGATCCGTTTTTTGCCATTTGGCTACGCAACCCTAAAAAACACGTTTATTGTATAGGAGCCCTCCTTATTTTATTTTTTATTTAATCTTTTGTTTTGAAGTGAACCTACAACTAAATATTCTGTGAATATTTCAAGCGTCCATCTGTTGCCTTTATTAATATCGAGCAAACAACGGCCTGAAAATCACGTTTATTGTATGAGAGACCCTTAAATATTTATTGAATTCTGTTTTTTACTATTTGATATTATAGCGGCAACAGAAATACATCATCTATGAAAATGTCAGCTGTTTAGCTATCACGGTTCATGAGATACAGCCTGGTAACAGACAGACAAACAGGCGTATAGTAGAATAGGGTCCAGTATATACCCTTTGAGTACGGAACCCTAAAAACAAAATGGATGTTCATCCCCGCTCTTCAGCACCACTTAAAGTCAGTCTCTATTTAAAATTGTCTTCATCCTCTTTGCTAATGAATTGATTTAACGTTATGATAGGTATTATTAATTTTGCCGGCAAAGCGGCTGATTTGTGACAAGCGTGGTGGTAATAAGAGTTACTATAGAGCAGAAGAGAAGCGTTGAAGATTAGCGTCCTTGTACGCGTGCGCGTGTAGTTCAAATAAGTACCAATAATTATAAGCTCCGTACATTATCTACTGACACTGTGTTTGTATCGGTAATTTTTCTATTTTACAGATGTCAAATTTTTAAATCGAAACACAAAATGGCTAAACTTTAAAATTGTATTAATATAAGGTAACAAAATACGGAGGTGGTGTGTGAGCAGAATCATCTATTTACCTATCAGTGTCACGGAGGATGATTTCAACGAAGGTACGTTGTTTTATGACAAGCTTAGCATAACAGATTTCGACCAGGATCGGAGCGTGTTGAATCTTGTTTAGTGTAAGGTTCTGTCATCGTCACTATAAAAAAAAATACCTTCAAGAACTACTACTACTACTAGTCTAATATTTTTCAATTGGTTAAATTGCAGTCAATGCCCAATAGTGATTCTTTGTGCTAAAAGGTATCCACGGAATTTGAAAAGGAACGCTTGGTAGTCTTAATTGTGCATTAGAAATTAATCTACGAAACTTATTTAGTAATAACAAGAAAAAGATACGAGTTGGGGCGTAGGGGGGAGGGGGGCCACCAAGTTCTTCAAACACGTCCACATCGTCTCGGGCTCTGCTACGTACAGACCCAGGGCGAACCCACTCATTTTGCGTAGTGGGTCGTGCACCCTGGAAATGCTAGCGGTAGTAACAGGCGTCGCATATTTACCAGCTATTAAGCAGCTAAATATGAAGGACGATACTCCCTACCCTCTCCCGTGATCCAAACATCCCTTTCACAAACACCATCCCCCCCATCCACACCTATCCTGAAGGAGACAACCTCGAACCCAGAAACCCAACCCTTTATATTCCCTAGCTTATATAGAATTTTGTATTTATATGGAAGAAGCAAATAAAGAAATATAAGGTACCCTGGAAGTCCTATGCCACGAACTACTGCCCAAACTACTGCTTGGTGCGGAGCAATCTGTTCAAACTCAAAAGCAACCTATGGAGGTAGTGGAGCCTACCAACACGGTGAAAAGGGTTGCTATCGGACCAAACTCACTGTCTGGTGAGCCCCACACCGCCAACAACAAACCACCCAAGAAATTGGGAGGTTCAGCAAAGGGGCACTATAAAGCATTAAAGGCTATAGGGATACCGCCTTCCTAGGTGGCCGAACTGGCCCAAAAGAGCTTCGCGGAAGTCAAGAAGTTGGGGTATAGGTTCGGATCCTTACAATACAAACTGCATCAAAAGTCGGTAAAACGGCTCCGCTAGGAAGAGGAATCACCACAGTGATATACACCCAAAGCCCTGAAGGTGAGTGAGACCCCCCCCCCCCCTCCCCCAACACCCCATTATCCCTCCTCTGCGCCCTTAGCCTTTCATAACGTCCAGAGCATGATGCGGGTCGGCATCAACCCCACTGTAATGACGGACGAACAGCACCAACATTGAAAGGCTACTCGTTCAAGCCAGGATGGTTGCTAGTAACCCGCAGCGATCAACGGTCCAAAACCTGGCTTGAAAAGATTGTGCCATCTCTAAAACCATGGCCGGAAGCGAATCTCACAGTGTAACGTGAGAGCGAACTCCTGAAGCCTACCTAAGAACTAACCAAATATGTATCGCAGTCGGAGGACTTTCAAAATGTCATTAGTGTTCTACAAAACTGTCCCCGGACTGCAATACAAATTTGGTTATCTCTTTATTCCCATTTTTGTTTGGCGTATTATCGCATTGATTGCAATGCTTGTTATAGTTATTTTTTAATTCACTTTAAAGCGTGGCACACGTGTTTTCATTCCTTTCAGTGATAACTGATAATAATTATTAGACGAAAATTAAAAAACAAAAATGCATATTCGATTTTATATTTATGACTTAAAAATATATGCAATGACTGCTGCCGCCATCTATTATCGAATTGTGGAACTAAGCAATATAAACTTTAACTGCGTCCTACTCATAAACAACTCAAAATAGGATTGTATATTTTGAGCCTATTCTTCAATTTATAAACGGCAATAAAAAAAACATAAAGAATCGATAACTTTTTAAAATTTTGATTTTAGTTTTTTGAAACCATTGTCATCGCAAGTTTTTTTTTAAGACAAAACCTAGCCTATGTTACTACCCGTAATTTTACAAATCCAATGATGTGAGGAAGGTATCGTGTAATAAAGAAACTCATAAATATGCTTACATCAATCCAGGGCCTCTATTCAGGTGCGTTAAAACGATATCGTGTTTGACACGTTTAAGAATCGTTTATGTCACAGTCACCATTATTGTAAATGACATAAGAGTTATCAAAACATCGACAATACGGAAACAGGTCAAAAACGATATCGTTATTACCTTGTAGAATTCCAGCCCTGAAAACACTACACTCGATTTTTGGGGAAGTCGTGTAATAACCGTGTCTTCATGGCTAACTTTCAACAGCATTTTTCTGTTTTTTTTTACATACTCACGCAACGTACATATTTTGTGTATTTATCTTGATATACTTAATGAGTAAAATGGACATTCCTAAAACAATAATAGTAGGAAACATTAAATTATGGTTTTTAATACTCATAAGACGTTAGAAAACAATCAATATCATATAATATTGAATGTTAAACTTTTCCGAATATGAGACTTTTGAATCCAATATTTTACATATTGAAAATCGCAAAGCCATAAATATTCCCAACTGTCAGGCTCCGATTTAATTTATTTTGATAAGTCCTCCGATTTGAGTTATTTTAGAGTAGTCTGAAATAATAGACACGTATTTTTATAACTGCCCAATCCCAACCTATTGGGAAAAATCGTCCTTCAAAGTACTGAAAAATTACTAAACCCACTAATTTCTGTTGAGAGTTTTGTTCAAGCAAATTGTTAGTTAAGTACTCAACGCACCCGTCTGGCAACTTATGGCAATCTTTTATATTTTCGATAAAGAAAACTTTGTAGAATGTATCTGTTCTAGGATTACCGCTCTGCTGAACCACTGCGGGGCGAGACGCAGTCGCCGCCGCCCCATGACCTAGCAGAATTCTCAGGTACATGCTAGCCATTTTAGGCTAAGATCCGAGAATACAACGATCTTCACCTATCCGGTTAATAAATGAAAAATATTTTTTAAAAAAAATAATTTGCATAAAAATACATTACATGTGGGTTGACTAAAAAAATTCAGTCCAGTTGATTGTTTTTTTCAATATACAGGGTGTTAGGTAATGAGTGGATAATCCTTGAACTACGGATAGAGGGCACTTAGGACGTTATGAAAAAGCTAAAATAGGTCTAGTAAAAGTCGCACGGTTTTCGAGATATTGGTCATTTTAATCGGTTTTTTTGTCATTTTTCCTTATGTCCGTGTTACGAAAAACCCCTATTTCATGTATTTATTCCATTTTTTTTGTTGTTTCTTGCATGGTTAGAATCACTATGAACTAAGGAAGTTTTTAAAGCTACATGCCCATTTTTTTTCATGGCAACTTTTTGAGTAAACGCACAAAGTTTGTTTTTCCATACTACGTGAAAAAGTAGGGGATTTCTTAGTATGGAAAAAGTAACTTAGTCAGTTTACTCAAAAAGTTATCTCAAAAAAACAATAATGGCGACTGTGACATAAACGATTCTTAAACGTGTCAAACACGGTATCGTTTTAACGCACCTGAATAGAGGCCCAGTGCAAATGACTAATGTCAATTTACTCGTTTTTTTTTATACCTGCCTACCCAAAAGTTACGATGGGAAAAAATAGTCAACCTAACGTTTGCATATTCTGTAGGCTTCATACTTTTGATTGGTATGTAATTTGTCTATTAACCAAAATGGTGATGTTGGAAAACATAATATAATAGTTTATGGAATGAAGCCTAATGACAACTATTCAACAGGACCTCTACTTCCAGAGCTGATAACTCTTAAACGGGATTTATTGTGTGGTAGGAACGGCCACGCGCGTGCCTGCCTACATAGTGCGCGTGTCGCTGGACGGCGTGCCGGTCACCATGGAGGTGGACTCGGGCGCCACCGTCTCGTTGCTGAATGAGCACACGTGGGCGCGCCTTCCATCGCGCGCCACGCCGCGCCCGTACACCGCCGAGTTGCGCACGTGGAACGACTCGCGGCTTTCGGTCCTTGGAGAGATTAAGGTTTTGGTGAAGTACAACGACATTGAGTGTAAACTTAACGCAGTGGTAGGTAAAGGTGCGGGTCCGAACCTAGTAGGACGCGATTGGTTTGAGGCCCTGGGCATATCTCTAAATGTAAATAAAATACTACATATTGAAATGAGCGCGATGCAAGCTGTAGTATCTAAGTATAGGGAGGTTTTTAAAAACGAACTCGGTACACACTGGAGAGACCCAGTTGTGATTCAGGTAAAACCGGATGCTACACCCATATTCTTAGAGGCGCGTCCTGTACCATGCGTTATTAAAAATAGGGTCGAAAACGAAATAGATCGTTTGGTAGCTAATAACGTACTCAGGCCGGTTTCGTTTTCGGAATGGGCAACTCCGGTTATTCCAATAGTTAAAAAGAATGGCAAAATCTGTCTCTTTGGAGATTATAGAAGTACGGTCAATCAGGCTACAGAGTCTGATACATATCCAACGCTGACCGCTAGTGATGTTTTCGCGACCATTTCTGGAGGAAAATATTACACCACACTTGATCTTGAGAGGGTATACACTCAAGTAGTCTTCACGGATGCCACAGCGCGTCTACTGACTGTGAACACATGTAAAGGTTTGTTCACTGTACATAGGTTAGGGATCGGCGTAAAAGCGTGTTTTGGTATTATTCAGAGACTGATGATGGCGCTGCTTGCGAGCGTGCCAGGCGTTGTGGTGCACATTGATGAAATTATCATCAGCGGCCAGACCATGCCCGTAATGACGCAGCGACTAGACACAGTGCTCGCGCAGATCGAGAAAGCAGGTTTGCGGCTCAATAAGGACAAATGTAAGTTCGCTAAGGAACAAGTACAATTTTTGGATTTCATTATCGACGCCGATGGTATACGCCCGGCACCGAGTAAGGTTGAGTCAATACTAAATACACCGGAACCTAAAAATTTTCAACAGCTCCAAGCGTTCTTAGGTTTGTACAAATTTTACGAGAGCTTTATACCTTACGAAGCCACAATTCTCAAGCCTCTACATTATTTGTGCTACACATCTCAGACGTGGACATGGTCAGACCGAGAGCAAAGCAGTTTCGATACTGCTAGGCGACACCTGTCCTTTGACCTGACACTCGTACCCTACGATCCGAACAGATCGCTGGTACTCGCGTGTAAAAGTTCCGAGTACGGGGCGGGCGCCATTTTGTCGCATGTCATGGACGACGGTCAAGAGCGTCCTATAGCTATGAGCTCTAGGACACTGCACACGTACGAGCAACGGTACTCTCAGCTGGAAAAAACAGCTACAGCTATCATGTTTGGAGTTAATAAATTTCATAAGTACTTGATAAGCAGATTTTTCATGATTGTGATAGATTGTGAACCCTTGTTAGGAATTTTAGATACAAAAATACCTTTGCTTAATATTTTGTCACCCCGATTAATGAGAATGGCTTTACATCTTACTTTTTACAACTATAGTATAACATATAAACCAGTGTCACAGATGGGTAACGTTGATGGGTTGAGTCATTGGCCACAGCCAGTTCCGGAAAAACCGGAGCTACAGCTGTACGACATAATGCTCATGACCGAGGCTCCCAAAGATTTTCCAATTGACATGGGTCAAATAGCGTTAGCTACTATGTGTGATAATGTTTTTAATCAGGTCAGTCATCATATTTTACATGGTTGGCCTGCCGAAGCGTCAGCCGGTCAACTACGTCCATACTGGCTGCATCGCACAGAGTTGTCGATACACAAATACTGTATTATCTTGGGATGTTGCGTTGTGGTGCCTCCAGCGCTGCGTGAAACTATTTTGCGTGCTTTTCACAAAGCCGACAGTTGTATAGTACAAACAAAATCCTTGGTCATAAGTTATGTTTGGTGGCCAAACTTGAATGATGACATTGAGGATTTAGTTCTAAACTGCAAGCAACGTTCCGAAACCCATCAAAAGCCTAAAATGCCGTATGACTGGAGCACACCGGCAAAACCTTGGTCTAGGTTGCACATTGATTACGCGGGGCCTTTCCAGAACAAAGTATTTCTGGTACTCGTCGACGACTATTCCAAGTGGCCGGAAGTGTTTAAACTAAATAGTATTACATCAAATTCAGTAATACGGCATTTACGGATGATTTTTTCCACTCATGGACTGTGTGACACCTTGGTTTTTGATTCTGGCACGTCATTTATTTCATTTGAAATAGAGAAGTTCCTACTAGATAACAAAATTAAGCATGTTACCTCAGATCGTCTCCACTCATCCACCAATGGATTGGTAGAACGAATGATAAAGACTGTCAAAGAAAAACTTTGTAAAATGAACGTCATGTCCTGGGATGTTCAAATTCCTAACATGCTTTTAGGACTTCGTACTACACCATGTGCGTCTACAAACAAGACTCCCGCGGAGCTGTTGTTCAATAGGCAACTGCACACATTACATGACACAACCAACCCACATCAACAGCGTAAAATCAGGGACGTAGAAGTTTTAGAGAAAATAGTAATGTATAGAAATTTATGTACTGGACCACGTTGGTTACCAGGAACTATAGTAAGCAAAGAAGGTCCGTCTAGTTATCGAGTAAAAACGAAAAATAGAAAAATAGTTAGCAGACGTATAGATCAGTTAATTAGAATACAGACACCCAACACACAAACACGTCAGACAGAACAAGAGAATCAAACGCAGGTTAGTGATGTGAATATGGAGAGTGACAACCAGGGTGTGGAAGAACAGGAGCAGGTAAGGAAAAATGACCTTACCAGTCAAAGAAGTGAACAAATAATAGAAATACCGAGTTCAGACCAATGGGCCATAATGCTAGGTATACCGTTTAAACCACAGCCGGGTTACACCGGCGGAAAAGAAAAAAATAAGCCAGCTAATCATGCCAAGCCTCCCTATACTAGATCTGATCGAGATTCTATGTTTTTATTGTAAATTGTAATATAGCAATGTAAATTTTTTTTATTGTTCAATACAAGGAGATACTTATTCACTTTATTTAAATAGTAAGGTTGACGTTGAAGTAAGGGTAGTTTTATATTATCATATATTTTTTCTATACAGTATTTATGAAAATATGTTGTTTTTAAGGTCGGTACAGATGGAATAAATAATATGTTTTTAGTTGTTAAATTGAACATGAAAAAACTAAATATAAAAAAGAAGGAACTGAAGTGACTGACGACTGGCTTCCAAATTTGCCACGTAGGTTCCTTATAATATATGACGTTTAAGGGTGCACTAAGAAAGGATTTTTGGAAATTCAACCCCTAAGGGGGAGAAACGGGTGTCCAAACTTTATGTTGGGAAACAAGATTAGTGAGACTATTTTATTCGAAACTTCACAGGAGTACTACTTCTATCGATAAATGTGTAAATAATTTGTTTTAGGTTTTTTCACAATTCAACCCCTAAAAGGGGAAATAGAGTGGACAAAATTTAAAAATCAACATGGGTATTTTTTGTATGGTTTATCGGGTAACTGATTATGAAAACAACGATTTTAAAATCCTACGTGGCGTACGTGAAATACTATCATTCCTTGTTCGGGTGCAATGGGGTTGAAATATCTAAATATTGATATGTATGTCGTTTTTATGGTTTCGGAACAAATTTGTTGTAACACATGGACCAAAAGACGGGTTCTATTTTTTTGCTTTGGAGGTATGGAAGGAGACCCGCGTTATTCTAATAGGTTTTTAAATTTGTCTTTAGTCCCATCTCGATCGTCGTCAATCGGTACCTAGGCGAGCGCGGGTGACGCAGCAAAACGGGAGGAGAATGTGTAAATACCATGGGTGTTATTTACATGTTCTTGAAGCATATAATTAATTCAAAGCCCTGACTGACTGATATATCAACGCACAGCCTAAACCGCGGCGCTGGTCCTAGTGACATGAAATTTGGAGGCTGAATTCTTTGTGATCTGTAGGTATCCAATAAGGCAGTGCTTTTCCAAATACCACTTCTATGAAGGTGAAATGGGGTGTACTAGTTTATAATAGAAGTACAAGTTTAGTTTTTAATTTTTGAAGCTAATGACGCGTCATTAACGCGGAAAATGATGTTTAGACTACCGCTTTTAAAATGAACTTTTTGTGGTTTAGAAAAACTATTCCTAAGGTGATAAAGTGCAGGGTTTAAGTTTAGTTATCTATGAAGTAAGAAATGTGGATCTTGGTATCTTAGTATTGTTTATAAATAAAAAAATACTATTGTTAATTTTGGAAAAACTTAGATGATCATTTTTGAAGAATAAAATGTAAAAAAGGACATTTATTATTTTGGTCTTCAGTTTATAAATAACAAATAACTCTGAGCGATTTTGGAAAGCCCTTAACCTAGAAAATCTTGAAGACTTCTTAAACAACTTGAAAACTAATCGAAGAAAGTCGTGATCATACGAAGTTTCCAAACTTTAAGGAATTTATGGCATTTACAAACAAGCAAACTAAAGTGCTTGAATGAACGTTACCTAGCACTAGCTCCTGGTCAATGCCTTTTAAGGGAGGTTCCCCTCAAATGTCACATCCAATAAAATTAATTTCCCGCAGTAGGGACAGTCAAGGACTTTAATTCTTATGCCACTATGAAACCCTGTCAAAATGACAGCGTCAAACGACATGAAAGAAAGGTGAAATAATGATTAACGCTGCCATTATGACAGGGTTCCATAGTGGCACATCAATTAAAGTCCTTGACTGGACATAATTAGTTGTTTGAGGCTAATAATAACATTAACTTCAAACTGTCTCGATTTAAACAGCCTTTGCCCAAAGTAGACTTGATAATGCTTATAGTTTTAAATGTTACAAATTATACCAAAACAAATTAGTTTTTGGTTATTGTAAACAAAAGTATACGAATTATCGATGAAGACAAAATGAAATATCGATGTTTCTGTCTAGATCAAGATGTTAAACGACATTAATATATAATAATTACTCTATTTACATATTAAAATAGAAACAATAATCGAATGTCTATTTCTCATTTCGAAAATGTATTTCATAGTAAACGAACAATGTTTTTATCCATATCTGTCTTTAGTAACAATTGCCGTCTAAATTAACAAATTTGCACTTTAAATTACTAAACGTCCTCTCAGCGTTCACTGTGGTCAACGGAGCAATCTTCAAATAATTAAAATGGCTGAAACCCGTTTCTGATTCATTAACAATATTGTGATTTATTCACCTTTTATAAGACTATGGCTTTCTATTTTAAGAGTAGCAGAGATTTTTTATAAATAAGCATACATGCAAATACATTTCGACATCTTATCGATATCAAATCCCTAGGATGTGCCACAGGTTAGCACACGTATGTTCTTGTGGAGCGTGCGTTTTGCGTCTCTACTATCTTTTACATTGCTATTCGGGAACATCGACGGCGTTAGCGCATTTGTTTAGCTCTAACGCGCTCGCAGCGGGTTCTTTTCTGTCACACTCACATTCCGCGTGTGCTGACCCAACTGCCACAGTTAAACAAAATCTTCTTTTATTATTTAATGTGAGTTTCACACTGAAAATGGCAAAAAAGAACTCGCAACAGTGAAAAAAAAGCGTCTAATACAATATCTACATTGAATAATAATAAAGGATTCAATAGAGCTTCGATAAAAATAATGAAAACATATGAAAAAGGACATGTCAAATGTTGACATTATACAGTGTGGACGCGACAAATTGCCAAATTTGTTAAGTTTTTTTTTGTTGGTTCAGTACCAATTAAAGATGACGATAATTATTTAATATGGATTGTAATAAATCTCGTGACTCACTAGTCTAGGGTAGAATACTAATATCGAATATGTCGAATCAGATATCTTTTTTTAATGAATAGTTGCTGTCGTGGGTTTTTAGATGTTCTCATTTAAATACTTTCTCGAAAAATTAAATGCGTAATACAATAGAAAAACCATAATCCTGTGAGCTGACTGTACATTTTATTTCCATCTATAAGCTGCTTTTAGCGAAACTTTCCCACAACTCGTATACAACATAGGCTATATATAGGTAATAAGTAGTAGGTTAAGTTAATCATGTTTAATATTAGTTTACACTTAAATTGTAACTAATTACTAACATTAGTCACATTTGGTACCTTAATAAATATTAAAACATTCCTATTTTGTAGATATTGTGTTTGAGCTTCTGTATTTTATGACATGATAATTAAGTGATCAAGCAAACCTACCGTAAGTAAAGTTGGATCACAAATAACCTGTCTTCGACAAGTAGTAAAGTCTCTCCTTTGCCTTGAATATTACTCCTCTTAATTAATAGGATGTGGCTGCTTATTTTATTACAAGAATAAGTAGCAATATAATTAAGTAAAATTATTCTACCTAACTAACTGACTAATAGGTCAATAGTCGTCGAAGAATGTGATAATGATAAAATAAAATAGTTAACAAATAAGAGTAGACCAACAAACTATCTAAAGTCGAAAAAACAACATAATTAGGTAAGACATATCTTGGTCTTACCTAACTATGTTAACTATGTATATGGTAGAAGAATGTGGGAATACATGTTACCTAATATCATAAACAAATTACCTGACGACGTACAAACAAGGATAGTTTATAGTAATAACAAGAACTCATGCAAGAGCACAGTCAAAAAGTTCAACGAGAATGATTATTTGCTGGTACTGGTTGTAATAAATATAACACCAAATTTTAAGTTATCTTAATTAATTCATACTTATGTTGTGAGCGAAGCGACCTCATTCGTGCTAAATATAAACGTCTCACAAGTGTCCGAAACACTTCTTAATGTAAGGAATTAATTGGTGATAATTATAAAAACAGTGCCGACTGCATTTCTCGCCACGCCTTAACGACGTCATCTTGTGGGCTTTTGTCTCCATCAACGTGCTGACCATTTTAGAGCCAAATAGTATCATATTGACAATGGAAAATGGCCCGTGGCATAACTCTCGTTCCGTGTAACAAAGGGAGGACGCTTATTACGTGGGATGCTACATGGGTAAGGGCGAATTAGTTGGACCATAGTTAAGCGTAGTTAACCATACAAACAACAAAAGTTAAAAAAGATCCGTTGTGACACGAAAATTATCCCTACAAATGTATGGCTAATTTTAGTATCACAACGGAATTTTTTTTTAAAAAAATAAATTGAGTGAGTTAGCGTGGCCAACTTTTTGGTCCTTACCCACCTGCGTCGATAACCTGGCTTCGTCCTAGAGGCCCTAGCCAAGATGCGTTCACTAACTAGAGTTTCTTTTCGTTTGGTTTTTAAACCAATCGCGTCACTAGTAGATCACGTGACTTATCGTTTAACGTGATCTACCAGTGACGCGATTGGTTTGAAAACAAAACGAATAGAAACGCATCTTGACTAGGGCCTCTGGTTACCTATCTGAAAAGCGAAAAATGTTTGACCGATTTTTGGTTCGACAAATATAGTTGGGATTTTTTCTATTAACTCACTACTTGTTTTGGTTTTTTAACTATTTAACGGATTAACAATTCCTTATTACTGATTTCGCTGCACAATTAGTTGTTCAATGTAAATGTTTGATAGTTTATTTCCCATTGCTGATTTTACCTTCGTATCATTTACCCAAAGTAACGGCTACGTCGACAAATTACAAGCAAGATTTTTTGAGCAGAAATAAAATTTACCTCGAGGGCCAAGGCGAGAGCAAAGCTAACGTAAGTTGGCTGTCTAACCTAACCTATCCGAGCCGGTTCTGCTCTGTTTGGCCTTGCTCATTGCATTTTCCACATAGTTAAAACAAATTAAAAGCAAAAAGCTGCTTCTGCCGATTAACTGAAACGGCGCTGATCTCGGCTGCATGGTTGTGCCGTTGGAAGTTGAGACTCTTGGGACTTGGGGGCCAGGCGCAAAGGATGACCAGAGGGCTGGCAGCTACTTTGGTCAAGGAATAAGCCTTGCTGTTCAAAGAGGCAATACTGCCAGCCTCCTTGGCACCATCAGTAGTGACAACGATGATTTTTACTTTTAGGTAGTTTAGTAGGTAATTTAAAATAATTTAAGTAGTTAAGTTTTAATGTTAGGTACTTAGATTAGTTACTATTTTGGCCTAGTTTTTACATTTTAACCTGTAAATATGGTATTTGATTTCTTGTGTTTTTTGCAATATAACGTTTATTAATACAAACTAATAATTAATATTATTGAGATATTGTAATATCTTTCCCTTACAGGGAGACATGTTCAGTCAAAATAAAAAAGCTGATGATATAGGCTGTCAAAAATCAGTATGTATAATAAATTGAGTTACATGTCACTGACTCTTGTAGTTTAGCATAAGTAAATTAACTCATAATGTGTCATACGTCAGTGATCATATTCATTTCGAATCTTTAAAACCAAGTGACATGCCATTCTAACAGGTAAAGTTATTACTGAGCGTTTCAAATTAAACAGCATTTTAATTAGCAGTAGTAAGACTAGCAAACTATTATAATATGTAACTGAATACGGGTACTTGGGACTTCATGACCTCTCAAGACCACCTCGAACTACAAGTTAGATGTTCGGCTAATTTCGGTTGTATTCGTTAGACTAATAAGCAAACGACACCATGATAAAACCACTCATTTCCGTCAAGGCTTGTATTTTATTTATGCCGTGAGTATTTATTTAGTAAATCGGCATAGTTTTTTTTTCACATTTTGGAATGTTGATTTTCTCTTTCTGGTAATTTGCTTAAAATATTGTGTCCCTGTACACAAAAGCAAAATGACGAAACAATAAGTCGTGCGAAAAAATAATACACGATGTCATAACTATCTCTTTCATGGAAACTTTAATAAAGAATGATGACATATTTTAAGCACCCCGTATTGTGATATTTTTTTATGACTATTTAAATGTTCAGTTGAAAATAACACTTTGGTATCTGTTACATCAAGACGACATGCTAGAACATTTTGAAGTGTTAATTTTGATCAACTACTTGTGACGTTGCTACGTTTGAGGCGACAAAGGGCCAATAAATGCTTGTAGTACTGTTAGGCGATAGGCTTGCAACCTGTAATACACTAGTAAACTTCTTAGCCTGATTGTGCAGAGAATGGTTACAGAATTATAAACAAGTCTTTTTGGAGTTGTTAGTGTTTCTGTAGCTCTGCCTAGCCCACTTTGGGAATGATGGCATGATGTGATGTTATATATGTATGATATGAATGTACTATAGACGTAGACTACCTATCTGCTTACACATTGTAATCTGGAAAATCCTTTAAATTGTACATGAAACAATTATTATATAATTAAAAATAATAAAGGAAGAAGGCCTGCTGTTAAGTGGAGCTGAAGAGCGGGGATAAGGAATCATTTTATTTGCCCCTTTTACTTTGCCCCTTTCAGAAGCGCCTAAATAATGATGCTGATACATTCGCGAGGATACTACTACACTAGTAGAAATTGAGAATTTATTAATTTAGTAGAAGACAAGGTAAATTGTGAATTAACGCCAGTTAGGGCTAAGGACGTTTGATCTTATAAAGGTTCCGTTCACACAGACCGCCTTGGAGAGCATCGGCCCGCGCCCTTTTTTCCCACAGACCGGAGCCGGTCGGCTGCGCGAGCGCGGAACCAGCGCGGAAGAGCACGTCAAGCAGCCGGTCGGCTCCTCTTATTATTTCACACAAAGCGCGATCAAGCATTCTCAATGACAAAAGAAGTGCACAAAGAAAATAAACCTTATTACAAAGATTCAAAACTCAGTTTCCAACGTGATTAAAATCTGGTCTATGTGAACGGACTCTAAGTGTATTTGAGTGACCAGCCACGAGCTAGTTTCATAGTTCTGTCCGTCAGCATCTCGTTAATATTTTACAGTATCATAATATTTAATTTAAATTTCGTTTAGTTTGACTCTGCCAAATGAGTTAAGAGGATCGTAAAATATCGATAACGTTTCTCTTTCCATAAATCAACTCCAATTTTTAAGATTTTTGAGTAAAATGTTGTACATATTATGAATGCTAGGTCTGTTCATTTTCTAATGAACTAAATAAATAAGAAAACAATTAAAAACAATCAGAATACCTAATTTTTCAAAAAACTACAGCAACTAAAAGTAGCACGGATGAAAATAAAAACATCCACAGATATAATTAACCATGTGGAATATAACACCAAAATATTTGTAATTAACGTTACACGATTTAACGTTACTTTTAACCCTTAGGACTCGTTCACACTTGGTCGTGGCGACAAATAATCATGCAGTTTAAGTGCACTTGTATATTTATGTAGAGTTGTTCACACATAGCAGAACATGATTAACTGTCGTTCCAAACTTTTAAATGTCGATGACAGGCCGTCAATACAATTAACAGAGCTAGAACGACAGTCGTCATCGACAATAAATTAAAAGTTACGATGATAACTTGAGGACAGGACGTAGAAACAATAACCAACTGGAACAGCTAGACGCGACAGTTGTTCAACGATAAACGACACGGTCACAACACAGTCGAGATATGGGAACTGGCAAGAAACGACAGTCATTCATCACGGGGGTTATTATGACATAACTATGCAGTTCTGTTTACGCTCAGAGAAAAGGACAGAGCTATATAACTGCCATAGCTCTGTCCTTTACGATCACGCTGCGTAGCTAGGACGTAATAACTTAATAGGAATGCGGCCTTAAATATAACTAGCATTGGTATGTCACAGAGCTAGCACAAGTTTAATGGTTATCACTTATCAGTGTCACAAGAACAATCAAGTGTGACATGTCATATATACCGAAATCTCAACTGTCGTTATCACAATGGAAAAATGCATTTAGGCAAAATAAAACCATTTTTTAGTAAGTCTTTAAAAAAATGTAATGGTTTTCTTATTTTTAAATTTTATAATAAACGAATAAACGTAATGAACAAATATTTTATCACGCCTGTGCGTACAACCCTTAGGAGGAATGTAGACCAAAAAATTCCATATTCTCTTCTATATTGCGATAACGTTCTTTTCCCCTTAAACGTTATAAAAAATTTCAATTTTTGAATATGTTGTAGATGTTATAAAAAAGTAGGTCTGTACGTTTTTCTTTCCAAGAAAATACTTATTGGCATAAAAAAAAGACAAACAAAAGCGGAATGACCAAGGGAAATTGGTTTTTTTTTTTATATATAGATTAATAAGAGACGACTTTGCAGCCATTTTATACACGGCAATAACGATATTGCGTTTGACGTGTTTTAGAATCGTTTATGACTCGGTCGCCATTATTGTAAATAACATAAGAGTTATCAAAACGTTGACAATACAGAAACACGTCAAAGACGACATCGTTATTACCGTGTAGAATCCCAGCCCAGGATAGCAGAACTCCCGAAGTTGCAGTGTGCAATACAAGAAGCAGCGTTAAAAAGATTGATGAAGTTTGTTACCAAATTCTGTCCTGCTTTTTCCCAAACATTTGTAAGTCAACTGTCTATGAAAACGTATATGTATACCCGTATATTAACAGGTTATAACTTATAACGAAGGGGAGCTGTCTGACTGCCCCGCGACCTTCAATTTATATTTATACCTCGAGAGCAATGTGCGCTGTTGTCCCACTGACATTGAATAAGTGAAATCGTTACGGATTGCCGTTACTCGTTAACTCTGCTTTTAGTTTTAGAAGGTGTCATGTCAAGGATTTCTTAAAATATCGTTTAACTGGAACTTGGTAAAACTATTTGATGATTTTTTTGTGCTTATATCATAAGCATATTTTTGACATTACAGATGCTCTCACTGTCAAGTCTCACCGTCACGTCTAGGTATTTTGATTAGGATTTGATAATAATAATACTCATAATATTTATTGATGTTCCACCGGTAGCTGAGCCCAGCCCCACTGCTGGCTTTACCTGTGGGTTTTTGGTTTAATGTATTTTTTAAAGTTACTTTGTTATTTTCTTTTATAATTTAACATTTATAATAAAGGAAGCGCCAATCCTGTTTTGACGTTGTAACTACAGTCAGGTTTTAGTTTAAAACTCTTGAACTATTAGAAGAAGCTACTATTAAGAAGAATAACTACAAGATCGCCGTACATGTGCACTGGTATTAACATATTGTGTGAGTACAGATAATATTGACGCGTAATATTTGTTAGCTCCACGACTGCGCCAACTGCACTTTTGGTCGCCATATTGACACGTTGCCATATAGCATCCAAATTTTCATTGAAATACTCGTCACGTTATCGTTTCAGATTGATCGTAACGACGGATCGTTCTGTATATGGCAGCTTTTACAGCTACGGCTCGTTTCACTCTCGACTCCAACGCAAAGCTCTCATTAGGTTATGTTTGCTTGGTAGAATCAGAGCAAATAGCTTTTTCGTTTCAAGCAAGAACTGGTTTGGAATGTTTGATTCACGAGGAAGACAAATTTATTATATTTTTGTTCATCGGATTGACGTTACGTAATATTGTGAGCTCCACGACTCGCCAACTGCATTTTAAAGCCGCCATATTGACACGGGCACAGAACGATGTGTATGGCAATATCGCATCCAAATATGGATCGTCACGATGTCGTCGCAGATTTATCGTAACGACGGATCGTTCCGTAACTATATGGCGGCCTTTACAGCTACGCCCCGTTTCACTCTCGATTCCAACGCAAAGCTCTCCTTAGGTTATGTTTGCTTAGTAGAATCAGAGCAAATAGCTTTTTTCGTTTCAAGCAAGAACTGGGACTCTATTCTACTGCGTTATAACGATATCGCGTTTGACGTGTTTAAGAATCGTTTATGTCAAAGTCGCCATTATTGTAAATGACAAAAAGTTATCAAAACGTTGACAATACAGAAACAGGTCAAAGACGATATCGTTATTACCGTGTAAAATCCCAGCCCTGGTTTGGAATGTTTGATTCACAAGGAAGACGAATTTATTATACTTCTGTTCATCGGATTGACGTCACGTAATATTGTGAGCTCCACGACTTACCAACAACATTTTAAGGCCGCCATATTGACACAGGCATGGTACGATGTGTATGGCAATATTGCATCCAAATATGGATCGTCACGATATCGTCGCAGATTTATCGTATCGACGGATCGTTCCGTAACTATATGGCGGCCTTTACAGCTACGGCTCGTTTCACTCTCGATTCCAACGCAAAGCTCTCATTAGGTTATGTTTGCTTGGTAGAATATGAGCAAATAGCTTTTTTCGTTTCAAGCAAGAACTGGGCCTCTATTCTACTGCGTTATAACGATATCGCGTTTGACGTGTTTAAGAATCGTTTATGTCAAAGTCGCCATTATTGTAAATGACAAAGAGTTATCAAGACGTTGACAATACAGAAACAGGTCAAAGACGATATCGTTATTACCGTGTAAAATCCCAGCCCTGGTTTGGAATGTTTGATTCACAAGGAAGACGAATTTATTATACTTCTGTTCATCGGATTGACGTCACGTAATATTGTGAGCTCCACGACTCACTAACTGCATTTTAAGGCCGCCATATTGACACAGGCATGGTACGATGTGTATGGCAATATTGCATCCAACTATGGATGGTCACGATGTCGTCGCAGATTTATCGTATCGACGGATCGTTCTGTATATGGCGGCCTTTACAGCTACGGCTCGTTTCACTCTCGATTCCAACGCAAAGCTCTCATTAGGTTATGTTTGCTTGGTAGAATATGAGCAAATAGCTTTTTTCGTTTCAAGCAAGAACTGGTTTGGAATGTTTGATTCACGAGGAAGACAAATTTATTATATTTTTGTTCATCGGATTGACGTTACGTAATATTGTGAGCTCCACGACTCGCCAACTGCATTTTAAAGCCGCCATATTGACACGGGCACAGAACGATGTGTATGGCAATATCGCATCCAAATATGGATCGTCACGATATCGCCTCGGATTTATCGTATCGACGGATCGTTCCGTATATGGCGGCCTTTACAGCTTACGTCTCGTTTCATTCTCGTTTCCAACGCAAAGCTCTCGGTAGGCTATGTTTGCTTGGTACTATTAGAGCAAAAAGCTGACCTTTTTTTTTTTTTTTTTTTTTCTCGTTGTTTACGTCGAAGGCTTCCTATTATATATATATATATATATATATATATATATATATATTTAAATTAATAAATTAAAGTTGCAACAGATTCCCTATCAATCTATGATATATCATCACTAATTAAAACTCGTTTTTAACAAACTTTTCATTCATAAATCATTGAAATACCCCACAATTTATTTTCACCGTTCCTCAAGCACGGCGCCACCAATCCCAAGTTAATTCAAGTGATTAATGGCTCTAAATCAAAAAATAATCGACAAAATAATAATCATTGAATTATCATAAAGTAATGTTACAATAAAAATATATTTAATTATTATCATCATTCAGTAGTAGATTAAATAAAATCCGTAAATAATGCGAACCAATCTAAATAAACTACGAACGTAGACATACGCCACTCTAGCGTTACGTTAGTGCTACAAAGCTCTGGTGCTTTTATAATATTTATTACGACTGAATAAAATGATTCGTTGTTAATTTACTTTTTCTCTACTTAATATGCTATTTACATAAATTTCGACGTTTTGTCATTTTTGGGTAGCAGCAGTAAATTAAATGACAACATAACTGTGTGAAAGGATAACGTAGAAAGTTTTCCTTTTTAAAGAGCAGACCTTATAGTTGCGTCTTATTTCCGATTCCCATATCGTATCAGATATAACGTTATGCTGCCGCCGGTTCGGTGATGGTATATTGTATTGTAATAATTATATATTATGTTTACACACACATTATTTCCATTATAAAAACCGTACCGTCCAATCACATACGGCGAACGGACATGCATCGGGTCGTTAGTCTCTTTCCTCCTTTCCTTTTCTTGGCTTAGCAAGAGTAGGCCAGAAGATAACAGTATTTCCAATATACCGGAATCTAATTTCCACTAAAAGTGGCGCTTCCAGCATGGATTCAACAGGGTTTGGTACTGGAAGCAAAACTTCCTGCGTTTGTCCGCCCGCACCAGTAAGTTTGTATTAATAGCACATGCGCTGTCAGCCTGCGAGCATCGTTGTAACAAGGTATCGATTACGATTTGTTATAACCTCAAGCATGTTAAACTAATCGTCTTTTCTATACCAAGAACTATCGATAACTTGCTCGTTTTGGATATTTTAGGTAAAACAAGTCTCAATCTTAATTTCCATACACTTCTTTTATAAAAAGAAAGCGTTATTTAGTTTTGCAAAAACCTCTGTAAAATTCTGATAGCCTAGTACTTTTTTCACTGGTGTCTTCATTTCCCGTCGTTCGCTCGAGCGCAACGCGCCTGCGTCGTCCACTTGAATGAAGTCAAGATTACACGAGACTATTAAACTATGCCAAGTAAATTGTACTTGCAAGACAGCTACTCTACCTGGGCTGGGATTCTACACGGTAATAACGACATCGTCTTTGACGTGTTTCCGTATTGTCATCTTTTTGATAACTCTTATGTCATTTACAATAATGGCGACTATAACGGTTATAACTCAGTAGATTAGAGGCCCTGGTGTCGTGTGAGAGTACCGCTTTTGATCCAAGTAATTACGCGACTTACATGTTTAATTTTGGCTATTAATAACACAAAACAAACTGAACGTATCTAAAATGTTTTTTTATATGTCATTGAAAACAAGTTATCAAACTTTGAGTAAGCGCAACAATTTCCTGAGCGAACGAGCTACTACTATGTATTAAGAGCTGTTACGACACAAATAATAAAAAAATACAATCAGATAAGTTTGAAGGCAGGTTTACAAAGTAACTGACTTTATTAATCTCGCGTATGCAAACATGTATAATTAAGTATTTTTTATGACAAGTCGATTTTACTAACGATTTTTTTTTTGTTTTCTCTGTTGTTGTTTTCGAGAATTAATTATTGTCAGTGATTTTCTACCTGTAAACAGATTTAGCTCTCGGCGCCAGCACACTGTCGCTAGCGACTGACTTAATGTAAACCTGACTTAACGTTTCAAATACAGCCTTCACTGAATACATTCAATGGCTTGCTATCCCGCTCATACGTAGACGTAAGGGTTCATTCATAACCGCCTTACCTCCCTCTTGCTTTCACATTTTCAAGGCGTCAGGTAAAAGAGGCATGTCGAGGCCACGATAATACTAGGGCTAACGAATCAATGAAGAGATGTTTTTTTAATATTGAAGGGTGTTTTTGTATGGTTGATAACGGATAATTATTTAAGGCCACTTGCAGCAATACATTTATTAAAAAATGTATATACCCCTATATACTCGTAATAGCAACCCTTTTTGAGCTCGAACTCGAACTATGACGGACCGATTAACGCACCGTTAAGCTCCGGTGTGGTCGTTCGTCGTTCATTAAGGAGAATTTATGATTATGGGAAAATAACGCAGCGAAGCAATTGAGGCCAAAAGTGGGGTCCCATACAATATTAACCTGGTGTCGCGGCAGACCAACTGTTGTCAAGACTGGTGGGAATCGGGATCGGTACCTTTTTAAAGGTAGCGATAAGATATCTCGATTAAGATAAATAATTGAGCGACTGAGACAGCGTCCAGTAATAAATTGGCTCTAGTGAGACGGTTAATATTAACAATAACATTGCTTGTACCTATAGTTAACTTAATAAGTGATTTTTGTATTTTTATCTTTTAATTTTGTACTTAATAATTAAAAATATTAAAATTTGATAAATGCGTTTACAATCCGGTTTTTTTTCTCAATTAGGAGCGCATGGCTATGGAGGAGTATCATCAAAAAATGCATCTTGGTGCCGGCCGGTTTGTCTCTCACCCACTTGGTACGGAGAGTGGGGTTTTTATTACCAGGATAACATTAAGAAACAGGAGTTACACGCAGGGCTCTATTGATTTCTGGGAGGCGCATGCAGAACTGACAAATCAGATGATGGACGCATCTTTAGTAGTGTGGCTACGGATCGAAAATTGGTGCAAATGATATTCAATTGGCTCTAGTGAAACGGTTAATCATAACAATGACATTGCATGTACCTATAGCTAAATTAACATGTTTTTTTGTACTGTAGCTTTTTATTTTTGTACTATAATAATTAATAATAAAAAATATCGTAAGCAATACAATAAAGTTTCCTATACTATCACTCATAATTACTAACTTATTTTTAAGAAATGCGTGTTCTACCTAATAATGGTAGAATCAGGTACAGTCAGCGATTATAAAGCGGATCAATATTCCGTTTTTTTTCTCTTAACTAGGAACGCATGGCTATGGAAGTTACATTAAAAAAACATCTTGGTGCCGGTCGGTTCGTCTCTCACCCACTTGGTACGGAAAGTGGGGTTGCAATTACCAGGATAACATTAAGTAACAGGAGTTTCACGCAGGGCTCTATTGATTTCTGGGAGGAGCAAGCAGAACTGACAAATCAGATGTTGGGCGCATTTGTAGTAGTGTGAGGACGGATCGAACATTGGTCCCGATTACGTCATGGGGATGTCGCGGTCAAACGAAAACAGCAAGGGATGGCAAGGAGCTCTATTCTAATTAGTTTTCGCTTATCGTGTTTACTTCGAGAACGTTATCATATCGCACCTTTGCGACAAAACTGTGACAACTTCTTTTGTCGCAACTTTGAAGATACCGCAGTTTTGTCGCAAAGGTGCGATATTGTTGAGTTACTCAAGATCCCACTGTATTCCAAAAGTTTATTTTGTAACACAGTTGCTCAAAAAGTGACACTTTTCGTAGCTGTATATCGTGCGGAAAGTTGTACTAGTGCGCTTTACTTTGCCAATTTTACTAAATATAATTTTATTTTGTTTTAATTTCCAAGCCGTGCATCCAACCAAACATTTTGCTTGTTCAACCACTTTTTGATTACGTCATTTAGCATTGAAAAAATACATAGGTACATAAAATGTATCTAGGTAATATTTAAAAAAAAAACAGCTCTCATTAAGATGGCTGAATCTGAATTAGTATTAATACTAATTCAGATTCATTCGTAGTTACGAATGATCGGATAGTTGGGTATTAAGGTGGATTCACATTACACCATTCCGAAACCGGGCCCAGCCCAGCACGGCGTAATGTGAATCCACCTTTATGCATTACCGCTGGTTAATAGAGAATTATATACTTTTTGATTTTTAAATATCGACGGTTCTGTGACTCAACCTCGTATATAGATTACTGTCCAGTATAAACTGACACTCACTAAGTACGCGAGTACATACTTAGTGCGTGTCAGTTTATACTGGACAAAACTAAATATACGAGGTTGAGTCACAGAACCGTCGATATAGGTAATGAAATTACTACGTGATATTATTTTTTGTGGCTGAATGGTCACAAACGTTTCTATTTTATAAAGTGTGTGTCAAATAAAAATATTTTTTTCTCTTGTAATATTTATTTACTGATTTATTTTTGTTTCATTGATATTTTTTCATAAATGACACCTTGGGACTCGTGTAAAATGACATACTTTCCGCCCTTGCATCAAAATGTACTATTGTATAATTGTAGAAATTTATACCGCGCACTAAGATGAATGTATAGCTAGAGTAAATGATTTTCTTAACTTTACAACATGTACGAATGTATGTTAACACTTTATTGTATAATACAGAAATTCAGATACAATATTTACACAGCATTGTTTGACATTAGTGATATATTTTGTTATTAATTGAAATGATTAAATAAAGTATTTCCCAACAATACATTTTACTAAACGTTCATTATTTTGTCAATATGTGTGAATATGAAATAAAATATATTTTGTCAAGGAATGTTTATATTATTATAGAATATTGTCTTTTCAACTTAATAAGTTGTCTTATGAACAATAAGTTAATCAATATTTTACGAAATAATTTTTAAAACGAATATAATAATGTACAAAGTTTGTAATGAACTAATGAAATGATTGGATAGTTTTACTACACTTTCCCAGGGTCTGTGTTTTTCTTGTCGGGCTGTCTTGAATTAACACGATATCGTGCTGGTTTTATTACTCTTGGAATGTATTGAAAAAAGTATAAAGTCTTGAGTCCCACCTTGTGGACACGTTTTTTGTTTTCCTATTATTTAACTTGATTTAATACCATGCTTAAAAAAGTGCAATTTTAAAACTCAACCTCTTTAAGGCAACCTCTTTTTAAAGCATATTCTGTTCACCACTGCTGCACTGGCGTAATGCGCATGTACAGATAATTTGAATTATGTGTCAACGACATCGAAGTAATAAGCACAACATTTATCTGGAATGTGCACTCAACAAAAAAACGCGGTCTAAGTGGGACATTGGCTACGAGGTGTTCGCATCTCTCTCTGGTGTCAATTTTTTGGAAAAATCCTTCTTCTTCTTTTTTGTTGATGGCGGTCCGCCGCGATATTCCGCAGTGATTTCGCCAATGTCAAGTAAGTAGAGTAAAACAGTAAACAGAATAAATCAAAATCAAAAGCCGGACATTTTTCAATCGGCCATCTTCCCTCCCCGAAGGTTACCGGAAAAATCCTAAATGTGGGATTGCCACGCCAGCCGTAATGTGATTAAGGAATGTTGCCAAACAATTGGCCTCCCTAACAGTGTGAGACACAAGCACCCTATGGTTAGTATCTCACTCGTACCATTATTTTTCAGCCGTGCATATAACAGTTGTACGTACTACTTAATACTTCCATGCGCAAGTGCTGCGCAGGTATGGGTGGTGCGCAACGCAAGTGGTATTGACCTGGTACGACAAAAATGCCAGAAGTTACTAGGAAAGCATAACATGGAGGATAGGGCATTGATAAAATTTGCATATTGGTTTGAGAGAAAGGTGCAACTAGCTTTTCTCTCAGCCTATGAGTCCCTCTTCTGTAACTAGACAATCTAGAGCTTGCTTGCCGATCGAAACAAAAAGGCAGTATGCGCACATGGAATTCATGTTCTTAAACTGCTTTTTTATTTAGGTTGGCATTTATGGAGGAGGGGCTTGCAGAGAAAACGAGACAACTGATTGCACCGTTCCTTCACGTCAATTCATAAAAAAAAAAAAACAGCAGGCAAACGCTTCTCTCAGCCGACCGAGGCGAGAAATAAATGTTTTTTCGCACATGCACATTTAAGGCAAGGCTTGGAAGCTAAGCTATCTCCATACCAAAAATTTCATCGAAATCGTTACAGAGGTTTAGCCGTGAAATTGATACAAACAGAGAAAAAAGTTGCGACGCATTTATAATGTTATTATGGATTATGTTCTACTCGAAATAGTATAAATCAGGGCCTCTATTCAACTTCGTTATAACGATATCGTTTTTGACCTGTTTCCGTATTGTCAACGTTTTGATATGTCATTTACAATAATGGCGACTGTGACATAAACGATTCTTAAACGTGTCAAACACGATATCGCACTATAACACCTGAATAGAGGCCCTGGGCCTCTATCCCACTTGGTAGGACTGTATAGTACTGTATAGTAAGGTTTGAACGTGAAACAATAGAATGTATAATGTCACGTCGTTTGGAACAATGTTGACAGGGATTTAAACACAAATTTAAACATACATTTGTGCCATATCCGGAAATAGCACAACATTTTGACTGCTATTTATTTCAGAACGTGGATACACTCGAAGAACAAATTAAAAATGTATTTTTTAGTGAAAAAAAAATGACACCGTAGTTTGGGCTTTTTAAAGTTAATGAATGATAATGAGCTCGCTGTTATTATAGTTTGATAAGTAGTCTAACAAAAAGCAAGCTTTTAAAATCCAACTGCATGTTTTGATAATATCATCTATATACGTTAGTTACCCTTTATATACTGGGTGATTTTGGGGTCATGATCCGGAATGGCCAAAATTGAATAAGATGGTCATACTGAACAATCTTTCCCATGGGACCAACCACGAAATCGCCAAAAAAAACCAGCTGTTCCATACATTAACTCTCAATTAATTCACCGTTAATGTATGGTACAGCTGTTTTTTTTGGCGATTTCGTGGTTGGTCCCATCGGAAAAGTTGTTCAGTATGACCTTCTTCAATCTTATTCACTTTTGACCATTCCGGATCATTACCCCAAAATCACCCAGTATTTGCTGTGCCTCTATATTTTTTTTGTTTTCATATAAGTACCCAGTGGCACTTACGACGTTATGACAAATCTAACAACACCTTGCTTGTTGAAATCGGCCCACCCATCCAGCCTCCACGAGGGAACATACAGGTCAAAAACATAACCCTCCATTTGGGCTTTGCCTCAGTCGGGTAAAAAGTGGATATAGCACCAACGTATATTAACAACGATGCACGATGTTTGCTTTTCGTAGTCCACTAAGCTCCGACTGCGCATGTGCTGACCTATTATTGATTTTGGTAACAACGCCATTAGTGAGTTTCAGTCGAGCAGGAACCTCGCATTTTCTCAAACTCTTAATATTTATACAGCTATAATCGTTGGTGTCTCAGTGTATCATTGTTGTCTGACAGCGCTTTGCGTGCGTCTAGTTCCGCGCCAGCGCGGCCGCGAGCTCAAGTAAGTGCGAGGCTGAGCAGAGTTCGCACACGCTCGACCGGGGCCTGTGGGACAGTCCTCTACAAAGGCGACATGGCGGGTCATAGTTCGTGGTCAACTCCGTGGGTACCTGAAAATGATCCGACGACTGATAACACGATCGACGAGCCCGATCTCAGCGATGAGTTTTATAAAAATGTAAGAAAAACGCTGGAGCATACGCTCGCACATTTTGCTGATCTGGAGCCTGAGGCAAGGCCGCCTTTACCGCACTTCCCTTTAAACAAAACTACCATCGAAATTATTGGGGTTCTCGGCCAGTACCTGGAACCATATTTGGACTTCAGCGATCCGGCTGGGGCTATGTCAGTATTGTATAGCGGAGGCATCGCGGCGTGCCGTCTGGCTGGCATCGAGCTGCCACCCGCAATCGTTGAGAGGATTTGCGACAAACCCTATTGTTATCTCCTCCAAAGATTTTTTTTTAGCCAAAATTAACTTTACACTCTATTCCTCGTTAATGGCTAACGTTATAATTTGTTAAATGTTTTCATTGACTCATGTATAGGTTGTTCAAGTGTTTTTTCTTTTTGTCGATTATAGTAAACCAAATTGATGTCCCCTATGATTAGGTAGATCAGTGCCGAACTCCTATATAACCCTTTAATTATATTTAAATGATAAATCTCGATTAAGGCTAAAAAGGTCAGCGAAACTTGTGTCAAATCCAGAATTAAGCCATTATCAAGATCAGGTAAACTTTTACTTGCCTAAGTACTCAAATAGTCTTAATAAAAAAAAAAACAGCAATTTTTGTCCTTGAGTGTAACTAAAATAGTATAATAAAAGTCGCTATCTGCTTGTCAACGTACTCCTTCTCTACTTGGACATACTACATTGTTATTTGTGCAGTAGATTGATTCTGTAATGACACTTTGATGCAATTTAAACATAGATAAGTTTTTAGTAAAATAAATCTTCCAAGTTTATGCATAAATACTATATATTCTGGTTATGTTTATACACAGTAGAGAAAAGTAGAAGTTTTTGTAATTAAGTGTTAAAAATTAACCCTATAATTTAAATTTCTTCTTGAAAGTTTATGTAAACAATATATATTGTTATTAAGTTTATACATAGTAGGGAAAAGTTGATATTTTGTAATTAAGTGGTAAAAAATACTTCCCCTATAATTTAAACTTCTTAGATTTAAAAAATCTATTCGTTTATGCATAGTAGATAAAAGTTCATATTTTGTTATTAAGTGGTAAAAATTACCCCTATAATTTACTAAAGAAATGTACGTCTTAAGAAGATCTACAGGAAGGTTTAGGAAACTAATAAGGAAGGAAAAAGAAGGGTATTTTGACCAACATACTGTAGTATTGAACCTTATTTGGTTAAATAAATTAGTTATCACCTGTTGTATCTATTCTATGTCTTCACATACATTTATAATATTATTATAATATATTAAGTATACTTAACATCGTAACAGATTTGAAATTACGTGGTATTGTAAAACGTGACGTTCGCGCGGAGAGACTTCCAATGTTTTTTGAACGGAATTGCAGAAAACCTATTCAATTAAACATCATTAAAACTTTTGGCTTTAAATGTAGGTAAACGAGGGTAACATTGTATAAAAATCACCGTGGGCTACATTATTTACGCCTGTTCGGGATTTATACACTCGAGCCTGGGGTACAGGCGCGGGGGATGGTGATCGTGATGTCCACGTGAATGACGTTTTGGGTGAGAAGGCTGGCAAATTATACATAAATGTTAGGTAGGTAAGTTTTAAAATTACTCTGTCTTTTAGTTATTATTTAAATTACTAATTTAAACTTTTCTTAAGATCAAAAATAGATCGTACCCGTCCCTTTATTTTTTCCATAATTTTTTTAGTATATTTTTTACAGTAATTTTGTTAATCAATGTATTTAAGTATTTGTTCCTGAGTCTTGGATGTTTTCTATGTATTTAAGTATATATTTCTCTATATAAGTAAGTTTATCGTTGTCTAGTACCCATAGCACAAGCCTATTTAGGGCTTAATTTGGGACTAGGTCAATTTGTGTGACATTGTCCCGTGATATTATTTATTTATTTATTTATTTATTTAATGAGTTTAAAATTACTAGATGCTTTTTATTATTACTGGCATAAATGACTGAGTGTGTAATAGTTACTTTTTTGAAACCACGTTGTTTCCTGGAAATGAAAATGTGTTTTGTTTCGAAATGTTAGTAACTTATTAAAATATTCACCTGTTTTAAAAACAGCACGTTCCGATGGAATATAATTTTCGCTCTTTATTCAAAGCCAAACCAAACTTAAATAAAATCACTGTTTTTCATGAAATCTCTGTTATTTTAGTTTTTAAAACCATATTTGGACTAGAATAGATAATTTTAATCTATATATCAGTTTTATACTATATATTCGAATGTTAATAGCATTACGAATGATGTTGTGTACTTGAAAAAGGTATTAAAAGGCTGCGATGTATTTTTATTTCAAATGCAATTTTGGAACGGTTCTCAAACGGTGCTTAAAATAATAATTGTGTAATGTTTTTTTTTATTGTTGTAGAAAAGCATAGTCATACTTTTATGCCTCGGCCGAAAGGTGTGGTGCTAGCTCATCGTGGTCTGATTGTTAGGTAGTATTAGTAAATTTTATTTATATAAAAATCTACCTTTCTATATGACATTAAAAATTAGTGATTATAGGTAGAGAAACTTTTCTCCATTTTGGATGTATATGAGCAGTTTCGCATCCCAATTAATGTTGTAACTAAATCTGTAAAACATATCTAGTTCTGTTTATTGTTAAGTTGCATCGCTTGAATGTATGTGTACTAACTGTATTGTACTGAGTCTATAGCAAATAAATGTCTAGTTGAAAAAAAATGTTTATTCTTATATAACCTCCCAAAGCCATACCATCGCAAAGTAACATTTAACTTAGCAATGAGTTAATTTGCGATCAATTAAGATTTAGATACGTAAACATATTTGTAAGTGAAAAAGGAAGTTAAACAAGCCATTAACATATCCTTAACTCCGTCTTAATACACCACCATAGGATTTCATGGGTTTTTGGAAAAACACCATGCATAATAACTTGATAATTTAGCTCAGTCAATGAATAATTTGCTAATTAATTACATCATAAGATGTGTACCACATTTATTGGCTAACATTAAAAGTGTGTTTGAATAAAAGTTCTTAAAAATATTTTAAAAAATGTGTGGTTGCCGGGTTAGAATAGTGCAACTCATCACGCCATCATTCCCATAGTGGGGTAGGCAGAGCTACAGAAATACCAACAACTCTAAAAAGACTTGTTGATAATTCTGTATCCACATTTTGCACAATCAGGCCAAGAAATTTACCAGTCTATTAGTGATAGGTTGCAAGCCTATCGCCTAACAATACCATATGCCCTTATTCCCGTAGTCGCCTCTTACGACATCCACGGAAAGACATGGAGTGGCGCTATTCTAACCCGGCAACCACACGGAGTAACGGGGGAGGTGATCCTACTATTTAGTTAATACCAATGATTACCGTTACGATTACACGAAGATAGTTTATTAACTAATAATATAAAAAAATTAGAAGTAAAACAACTTCCCGAAAATACGAGTATGTTGCTGTAGGAATTATTTACAAGTATTATCAATTAAAATAGTAGATCGTTAACAAGGGTCTAAAGTAAGCCATTACGATATGAGATATTTATCCTAACGAGCAAAGTGAAGGTGGATGACATTCAAGTGTCATAATAAATCTTAAATTAGAATAGTTTTATCATCGACACGCAATAAACTACAATTTAGTAGCGTTCACGTTTACTCTCAACCCGTCACTGTAATTCAGAAAGAGAACACAACAAGGTTTATTTTAGAGTTAGAACGTAACATAACAAATAGTCTATAGACAACATTTCCGAAGGCGGTGGAGGTTGAATACCCAGCCCCACCAGCCCCAACCTGCCCTCCACCGGCTCCACCTCGCACTCCAAGTACTAGGGCAACATCATCAAATGACAACCCCCGGCACAGAATCTATTAATTGCTGAAAATGTGATGCTCAAAAATAACTACGAGTATGTACAGTCAAGTTCAAAAGTATGTATACACTTTAGTACCTTGTCACTTTAATCGCTTGGATAATTTCACGAAAATTAACGTATGTAAATGTATGGCTAATTTTCGTGACGAAATGGAAAAAGTTACATCTTCTTAACTTTTGTCCTTAACGATGTACACTTTTTTTGGAAAACGCCCTTATCTGATGATTAAATAATTGGCTGGTTAACAGTTCCTCAGCTCCTTGGGTCATTCGTCAAACAGTTAACCCGAGCTTTGGACTTTGCTTACGTCTTTTTTGTGATCCCGTAGGCGTCAAAAAACTCGCACATTTGAAGTATTGACATGAAGAATATACAAACCATATTTCAACTAAGGTAAGGTACTTTAGAAAATGTTTAAAAGTGCGTTTTTTTGACGCCGAGTGTAGTTCTCTTGAGCAGCCTATGGCCTTGCAAAGTGCACATTCTTATGCATCGAAACTCTCTCGTAATAGTTTTACATACATACATACATAACACCACGCCTGTATTCCCAGAGTGGGGTAGGCAGAGCTACAGAAATACCAACAACTCTAAAGACATGTTAATAATTCTGTAACCACATTTAGCACAAGTAGGCTGACATGTTTACTAGTGTATTAGTGACAGGTTGCAAGTCCATCGCCTAATAATACTACAAGCCTATAGTTGTACATTGATGAATAAAAGATTTCCTTTAGCACGGCTCATCCTAACGACCCAAAAGTTGAAGTAGATTTAGAAGGGGAGCCATTAAAAAATTAATTTTGTCAAGTTGGAGGGGGACCATACAAATCACCCTAGTGTTATGTGGCATCTTGAAAGACATCATTGCATTGTATCAACAAAATAATATGCCATGTGCATACCTTTTATGTAGAATGAATGGGATGGCTCCTCTTTTTAAATCAAGTTTTGGGTCTTCAGATTGGGCCCTTCAAAAGGATTTTTTTTATTCATCAAACGTCGCAAAATTGACCCTATAGACGTGACTATCAGAGGAAGTAATAGTGACGGTTCCTCGGTCGAGCGAGACCTTGGTCTTCCACTGGACTTTGTATTAAATTAGCATTCGATGTATAACTGTATACTAAGTTGTACAAGTTTATAGGAGCCCTCAATAAGGTTGTATTTAGTTTATTTGGGTTAAAAGATTGACAAACGCCTGCTGCCAGTTTATCTCTACAATGAAATGCCGTGCCAGGACAAGTTAAGTTATTCTACCCCCAGTGAGTTTGGGCCTGTAATTTTTATGGAGGCGTGGATCTAATTTTTTTTTATGTTAATTAGTAGGCATACGGGCGCTCAGCCCACGATGGTAAGTGGAATCTGAGACCCATAGACATTTAGATTCTCGAGACAATAATCCAAAGACCTCTAATGCGTTGCCAACCCCGAAGACTAAGATGGAATGCCTCTATGCTAGTAATTTCACCGGTTGTCTTATCTCCACACCGGAACACAACAATGCAAACACTGTTGCTTGGCGGGTGGTTAATATATTAACAATAAACAGGCAAAATCTGAGCCCCCTAAACTCAATAAAATTTTGTAAAACGATAAAAAATATTTTCCTTTTTTTTCTTGCCAACCGATTTCAGCTCGCGTCATATGGCATAAATTACATTTTAATAATGTCATAGAAAAAAAAACTGACTTAAGTTATAAGTTTTTTTTTTATTTACTTCGACGATACACACCTACGAGCTATATGATATATTTTTTCTAAATTATAGATGTAGAAGAGATATCTTTGCATAAAAAATTCACCGCCATTTGTTACAGCCGCTGTGTTAAAACAATACCTCAAAGGAAATGATTGAAACCTCTTTAGAAAAACGTGCATGTGGCATACTTAATACTGGCGAGTTACGTTTCATTAGGTTTTTATAATTTAAATTAGTGGAGGAATGGGCCAATATCCCGCCAGTTCATCGCATATCAAACTTTTTATCACACTTGCTCGGAAACGGTGTTATTACACGCAGGCGTATTGAGCATTTATGGCCGATTTACCTCCCGCAGGAGTTATGGATTTTTATAACTATTTTTCGAAATACAGTATAATTGGTTTGTAGTCAAACCTCCATAGTCTAAGGAGGTTTAAAATCAGCCAAAGTTTCTTTTCTATCTTCGAAACTTGGCTACAAACATATTTTTCTGTATTTAAAATTTACACGATACATTTAACTGTCTTATATTTATATTGCAGTATTATTTCAGAGACATTCACAATTGTTTGTATTAAATTTTATTTTGAAAATTGGTACAATCTGGCAGTATGGTCTGTCAAGTTTAAAAACTAAACGCATTATCTGTGGAAGACTATATTGAAAAAATTGTAATTGTTTTAGCAATCGAGAGCTATTCATTTTTTGGGTTTTTTTTTCTTGATTATTTTTTCCTCTCAAATGTGATGAAAAATGTGTATATCACGGTTAGTAAGGAAAAAAAACAGGGCTGGGATTCTACACGGTAATAACAATATCGTATTTGAAATGTTTCCGTATTGTCAACATTTTCATAACTCTTATGTAATTTACAATAATGGCGACAAAGACATAAACGATCCTAAAACACGTCATTTACACATAAGAGTTATTAAAACGTTGACAATACAGAAACAGGTCAAAGACGATATCGTTATTACCGTGTAGAATCCCAGCCCTGTACGACTGCATCGCGACAGTCACGCGTTTGTATCGACACAAAGCGGTTTTATGGTCACTCATTGCAAATGTGACAAACGACCACACGTCGCTATGCCATCGCGCGTTCACGAAACAAGCGAGTGTGTCGTAAAAACTTTTAATTAAATTATAATAAGGAGAAGACACACGAGTACTCAGGCCACCTGATGGTAAGTGGAATCTGAGACCCATAGACATTTGAATTCTCAAGACTAATAATCCCAAGACCTTAAATGCGTTGCCAATCCTGAGGACTAAGATGCAATGCCTCTATGCTAGTAGTTACAAACACAAATAAATAGTACAAATTATCTAAATTTTACCAATAAACTTTAGTAGAATAAAGTCTTCAAAAGTACGAGTATATGTTGTTCCTATCGCTGTTTTTAACAAAGGCTACTGAACCAAAACTTTTTTTAATATGTGATACTCGTAATGTTGTTGGTTGCACATTTACCACGTTTCAAATTTTAACTTTAAGCACTATTAATAGTGCTTTAAGCTACATTGTAATATATGTGTGTTAATGTTTGTTGACGTTAATAACGATAAAAACCAAACATTCATCGAATTCTCGTCAGCTGTTCTGGGAGCTTTGCGGTGACTGGGTCATGAGGTCATATTAAATTGTGTATCTTGTACGGGTTGCCTCAGCTTGCTCGCTAGGTAAATCGATACTAGATAGCTAGCGGGACGTAGAGATAAGTTCTTGAACACGGCTGGGATTCTACACGGTAATAACGATATCGTATTTGACGTGTTTCCGTAATGTCAACGTTTTGATAACTCTTGTGCCATTAACAATAATGGCAACAGTGAATAAACGATTCTAAAACACGTCAAACGCGATATCTTTACAACGCAGTAGAATAGAGGCCCTGATTGAACTGCGATTGTGTTAAAATTTGTCTTGTACTCTACCATGGTCCGTTCTTACTTTTTGGAAATGTGATCAAATAACATTTTGAGTACATTTTGAGAACACCCTGCCTGCAATACTGATGTTTGATATTTACCTCCTTTCTAATAATCGTTGAATAAGCTTGAAAGACGGAGGATCCAACGTTACGAAATTCGCATTCCAAGGCAGCCAAACGGATTTTTCTTAGTAATGCTCCATCTCTTTCTACCACACTAGTCGCGTATGGTGCTTGCAAGAGGAGCTCCCAAAGCGTGATAGCTATCCTGACAAATTTTATCTAATATAATAAATGTTTATCGCGTTATTCTATTTCTTTAGACATACCCATTCTTATAATCTCTGGACATTATTAAGGTAAAAACTGAATGTGAATATTGTGAATGCAATACCAAGAACATTCTTACTAGCATTTACTGATTAACCCTTTTTTAAGCAGTATTTAATGTGATTTTATACTTACAATCATGACGATCTGCTATAAATGTTCTAGCCTTCGTGTTAAACCTCTTAGAAAACCTCAAGACAAAAAAAAATCACCGTTTCTCACAGGATAACTTCAGAGAATTAATATATTAATTTAATCAACTGTAACAATTTTGTTTTTAAATGACATCAGCTGTCTTCGAATGTAGTGTTTAGCTAGCGAATCCAATAGTACTAATAAGGTAAAGTATTGAAGAGGTTTTATGTTTTATACAAAAAAGGTTCACACAGCATTATGGACCGCTGTTACAATAAAGTCATTTTTTGGGTTCCGTAGTCAAACTAGGAACCCTTATAGTTTCGCCATGTCCATCCGTCCGTCCGTCCGTCCGTCCGTCCGTTCGCAGCCTAGTGCAAAGACTATTAGTACTAGAAAGCTGCAATTTAGCATGAATATGCATATTAGGCACGCCAACAAATTGGTAACATAAAAAGAAAAAAAATTTTTTTTTTTAGTGTACCTCCCCTACACGTAACGTGGGGATTTAATTTTGTTTCTCGTCTACCAATAGTGTGGGGTGTCGTTGGATAGGTCTTTCAAAAATATTAGGGTTTGTGAAAACAGTTTTTAATTAAGTAATCCGTGAAAGATGATGGGCCACTTGATGCGGCACGATAGTTTCTTTTTTAACATTTTGGAGGGTAAAGTCGAAGGAAAAAGAGGAAGAGGAAGACCTAGGCTCACATACTTTAATCAAATAAGACAGAAGGCGACTTTCGTGTCGTATCAGGAGGTGAAAAGGCTGGCACAGGATAGAGAAAAGTGGCACCGACAAGAGCCTGGCTCTTAAATTTAATGATGATGAATCCGTTTATGATATATTAAGCTTTAAAGCGCTAATTTTTGTTAGACTCAAGTGCCCTCCCCTCCTCCCCCCACTACAGCCAAAACTACAAATACTAAAAATCTGAATAAAAACTTAAATGAAAGAGCATATAACCAATTTTAAAGGAAAACTATCACGACTCGGCATCATTGGTTCTTGAGATACAGGCGATTAAAGTGTTTATACCTACTAAAATCATCTACGACGGCACCAATTGACTTTAAATAGAAAATTAGTAATTACCTGATGGTTTTTTATGTTTATAGTACTTAACGGCTTCGGAACCCTACTCTGAGCATGGCCCGACATGCTTTGCCCGGTTTTAAATTTTTGATGTGATTAATTCATCGTAAGGTTTTTTTTTAATCTTAATAATAATAATAATAATAATCACAGGACAATGTCACACTAATTGACCTAGTCCCAAACTAAGCTCTAGGCTTGTACTATGGGCACTAGACAACGATAAACATACTTAGATAGAGAAATAAATACTTAAATACATAGAAAACATCCAAGACTCAGGAACAAATACTCGTACTCATCTAGCACCGTACCTATTGAACCGATTTTAACAGATGAGGTGTCTATCGATTTGTCTTTTTTGTGCGATAGTATAGGCTATTTTGATTTATTATAAATTAAACATGGCGGCTGGAAATTAAAAAAATGTAATCAATTGACTTCGAGGACCATCTAGCGGGCAGTGGCGGTACTACGCTTGTAATATGTCCAGTAATCAGTTCCGCTATCGGATGGTAGATGGCGTAGGGAAGCAATGTTTGTGTGATTTGTTACAAGACTATATTTTTTATGATTTAACGACAAATGTATAGTTTTCAGACTTTTATAATTATAATATAATACTGTATTACTTGCCAAATTCCATAGTTCTTGGTCTACAGGAAATACCTATCCTATGTTAGTTATCAATGTAATGGCATAGAAAAACATTGATTTCCAACTACGCCGATAGATGACGCTCACAGGCAATTAATTATAGTTCCGCTACCGGATTGTAGATGGCATAGGTAAGCTATGTTTTTGTCATTTTTTTCTCAGGCATCTACCGAAAAAGTACCATGCTTATAAATTACCGGGGCAATCAGGACATTTTGGCTTTCGAGAACCGAGCGCTCCGCGAGTTAATCACCGTTCTTTGTTTATCATTACTTTAATAGCCTTGTTTGTAACACAATTTAGTGAACCAGCTGAACGTTAGATGTCACTAGTTAACAATCTAATGGCACAAAATATTGTGTATAAAACATTAGTTTCCAACAACGCTGGCAGGCGGCGCTAACATGCAATTAACACGCACCATCGTGAATTAGAAAGATTGCGAAATTTAACTGTACCTAGAGGATGTGTGATTTTAAATGACATTTTATTTATGTTTTTGTCAAAACTTGCATGTTATCATATGTATATTTTTCCCAAAAAACCTGAGGATCATCAAACTAAATAAACGAAAAGAATGAAAAATTATATTATCAACACGATTGCAAAAAACTATTCAATAAAAAAAAAGTTTGATAAAGTATTAAATAAAAAAAAAAGTTTTTAAACCAAACCCCGAATTAAAAAAACTGTGAAACAAGTTTTAAACTATATACACCAGTATTTACCAAAAAGTGGTATTAGCTATCTGATAAAGAATAGAACCTCTCCTAGTGTTCGTATGATAACGTACAGTCCAAATTTAGGAAAATTCAACACATTGGCAGCAGTCATCACCTCTGAGTGGAACTCCATCCTTTATGATCGTCATCCTGTCTACTAGCAAGCTATTAAAAATATTGTTCGTAGTCGAAGGCCAAACTTTGCACATGGCTATATAATTTCTAGCCTTCGACTACAAACAGTATTTTTAATAGCTTGTCAGTTTTAATAAAAACAGAGAAACAAAGCTGGATTTATTCATTACAACTACACAAGGCAATCAGTCTTCCTTAGATCAGTTAAACTTTAAACAAAATTTATAAAAATTACTTAATACGTTTATCGGTTATGTAATGAGCTCAATTTGACATGGCACATCTTAAATTCCTGCACATGATGTAATTTCCTCACGTAAATTCTGACATTGAATATAATTTTACCCAAGTTATGCCTATAACAATGTGTGATTTATTTCTATGTTAAACAATTTGTCTATACTTAACAAGCAAAAGAAACTAAGAAGGTTATTTTTTAATATTTTTACATAACCTATTATTTACTAATAGGGAAAAATGAATAATTTGATTTTATCCATTATTAAACTCCAAAACTTACTTTATCGCAGTATAAATGCTATTTACGATTAAATGCGTTGCCGAGTACATAATATGTCTTATGTATACTGCAATTACGAAGTATTACGCTTTCTAGCTACTTGTCTTTTAAATGAAAATAAAGAATTTCGATAACTTTTAACGACAACAAAACATATTTATGTACTGCGTTTTTACTAGTAAAGTTAGACAAAAAACCGATTGAATAGGTGTATAAATATGCGTCGATTCTAAACCAATATTAACACAAAAACGTCAAAAGGTCGAAAACAACGTTTTACAATTTCTATAAAATACTAACGTAACTTTTAGAATCGGTTCAGTAGTTCCAAAAATTACCCCTACGTATAAACCGCCTTACAGTATTTGTACAAATTATTTATTGACATATAGTTTTCGTAACATAATTATAGTATTCTTATTTAATTTAGGTATTTAAACAACTATTACATCATTTATCATGATAAATCCCTTCCAAGTTGAATATATTTATACACGGTGGGAACGAGTAACCCGCCACATTTTAACCATCGATTCTAGAGCCTATTTGGAGTATATAATGTGTAACATGAAGTCCAATAAAGCATAATTTAAGAGATTTTCATGTTATTAAAATCAATTCCATAGTTAATTTAATTTGAACATTATCACCTATACCTAAATCATTATTTACTAAGAAATTGATTAAATTAATTTATGCTGTATTTTGATGATATTGCTTTTTAGTAAAAAATGCTTTAGGTTAAGGTGTCAGAGTTCAAATTAAATTAACTATGGAATTGTTATTTAAATTATAAAAATCTCGGAAATTATGCTTTATTGGACTTCATGTTATACCACATTATATACTTCAAATAGGCTCTAGTATCGATGGTTAAAATTTGGTGGGTTACTCGTTCCCACCGTGTATAAGGAGTTTAGATTGGCAGTCTGATCCACATCCAAGCCACATACTTAATGTCTGAGATAAACGATGACTCATGATTCAGGTTTGTTTACAGCTAAACAAACTGCTACGGTATGACTGTCTATTTCTGCACGTCACAATTTGGTATACCTACCTATTATCAGTAATATCACACATTTGGTTCTGATTTAATTTATGATATAGATATTACGTAATTTTTTAACAAGCTTCCTTTCACCCTACTGTCACAACCCCGGGCACAATACTACAATGATTTAAAATGATTTGGATGTTTTATATGATAATAAGATTACTGCAGTATTTTTAATAAATAATTAAACATCTAGCGAATTATATTTACTTACAATAAGACTACTAAAAATTACAGTGATTAGGCGAACAGTGGCTAAGGCTCGGGAGCGTTTGAACTGCTGTTATGAAACCTTTTGCTGTAGTAAACGATAAATCGGAAAAAAATTCGATTGAAGTAGGCAAGAAGTTAACCTAAGGTTCTAAGAAAAATCCCCGAAAGTTAACGTTATGTGTCATCTTATTTAACACAGCTTGAGCGTTTGAAACGCTCGTGAGCCTTAGTCAGATAATGGGGCCAAATTAAGATGTGCTTTCTTTAATTACAAATATATTTTAATCAAAAAGTTAAATATCAATAGGACGTCTCCGATTTTTTTTACATAGTTACGGGCTTTAATTAAAACAAAACTTAATTGATTCCTTTGTTTAACGAGAGTTAGTATCAGTAACTTTCGTTACACAAAGGACGCGATCGTGATTTTGTTTTCACTAAGCCTTTAATTATGACATAATTAAAGGCTTAGTGAATTTTTTTTTTTTTTAAAACGATCTTGATTCTTTTCTAACATAAATAGAATTATATGGTTACAAGTGTAGGTTTACCGATATTAAAAACTAGAGAAAACTGATCCGAATTAGCCCCATTATTACTTAATACTATCTAACATAAGATAATGCAGAGCTCACTGAAATAACAAATTCGCTATGCATAAAAAATAAGGCTAATTAACATTCCAACATCGCTCTGCAAAACTTAACTCTATTTAATATTATTTAGTCTAAGTATACAGGGGTGAGTTGGTAATAATTACAAAAGAGAACATTTACGAGTATAATTATTAAACTGCTAGTTCCCAAAAGCCATCCAACGAATTAATAACAATGCCCCCCCCCGAATAAACGTGCAAAGGTTAATAAGGTATTATTTTGTTTGCATTATTCTATTCACGAGGTTGTATGGCCTTCCTCAAAAAATGTGGTGGTTTTTATTTTTTATGGGAGGTCATGCTTATTTTTTTCTGAGTTATCACAGAAAGTATTTTATTACATGGAAAATATAATCAACAACGCTACACGAACGTTAGTATTCTCACTTGTTACACAAATTACAATCCATAATCCAATCCGAACAAACATGCGCGAATATAAAACATCTTTTTTCACAACATTTACTAAAATTTATATTGGTGTAGTATTCAGAATTTCAGATGCATACTTTTTAGTGTTATGGATGATATTATTTTGTTGAGTTTTGTTTCCTGCCGTATAAAGTCACTATAAAAATTGTAGTAACAAATAGAATAGTGCCACTCCATGTCTTCCTGTGGATGTCGTAAGAGGCGACTAAGGGAATACAGGCTTGTAGTACTTTTAGGCGATGGGCTTGCAACCCGTCACTAATTCTCTAGTAAACTTCTTGGCCTGACTGTGCAAAATGTGGTTACAGAATTATCAACAAGTTTTTTTAGAGATGTTTGTATTTCTGTAGCTCTGCCTACCCCACTCCCTGTGTAATGAAGGGGTGATTTTATGTATGTATGTATGTATGTATGTATGTATTATTCTGTGTCAAATTTCGTTTGACGAGCTAAGACTATTTTTGCGCATGTCATTAAAACAGCAATAACTGATGAGTCAAAGAGGGAGAGGAACTGAAACCTGCGCGTGACTTTATAACTAGAGGGTAAAGTATCTAGACGGTAAAACAAACTTTTGACGTTTGCTCTTATTTACTTGGCGGTCGAGTAACAATATAATAGAATAGCACATCAAAGGCATTATTTTATGGTTTTAACGAGTTGAATAGAGGCTTTGAGGTCGCGCCCTTATCGAGATTAGTTGTGCGGCGCGTGATACCTAATGCACTCCCCCAAACGAAAAGTACTCAAGTTTTTTTTTTTTTGCAAATATAGAGCAGCTATTACAGCGTTAGCATTTATGTTAACCATTTACGTAACACTTAAACGCATTTGCGTCTTCTTCTCCCGAAGATATTTTGTTGTTTTTTAAGTAGACTTCATTATTTTTTTGATATGCTGTTTTGGAAATATGGCCTGTCTGTGCCATTTCCGTGGTTTCTCGTATGCATTGAAATGTATTTTTTTCGTTATTATTATTATTACTATTTAGGAAGTACGCTAAAATAATACGTGTTTTACCTGTAAATTTCAATCCGTTACCTTATATGGCTTGCAAGATACAGCCAAATGAATTTTATAATAAAAATAAAATCGAAGACATCAAACCAGATGATTTATTTTCAATTTAAGTGTTTATAATGAAATAATAGGTTGGATTTTTTTTTTACGACGCATAACATTAATATCCTGATTGGCTGATTCTTTTCCACGTCTCTAGACGAACTTGGACATAACCAGGGTTATGTTTAACGAACATGTAGTATGTACATGTACACTATGTTAACCTAGGACAATCTCTGCTGGGTAGAAAAAATATCGGGAAAGCGGTACACAGAAAGACTGAGCTGGTTGGGCAGCATATGGAAAATTGCTATGGAAGGGCTCTGTGAGTATAAGGTGAATATATGAGTAAGTGAGAATAACGTGATCCGACACAGAACCAATGTTATCGACGTAGTTCACCGGATAAACCAGCTGAAGTGACATTAGATCGGCCATTTAGGCCGTAGAACTAATTATCATGGGTATTATCGTATTCTTGAGTGGAGACCACGGGTCGGTAAATGCTGTGTAGTCTCAGACTACATGATCTTCGCAAGATGTGTGGCAAGAGCTGGATAAAAATTGCCAAGGATCATGCTCTGTTGCGAATAATAGAAGAGGCCTATGTTCAGCAGTGGGCTAATATAGGCTAGTGATAAATTATAATGATAGCGATAATCAAGGTTTTAGGATTTTATAGGAATAATGAGTCCTTATTCAAAACGAAAACAAACTGGTGAGTCGCTAGAATCACTTTAAAGTTAAATGTTCTGGTTCGCCCTATTTTTTTTTGAAGAATCATTAAAAATCCTATTATTGTGTAATAGAAATTAAATATTGTGTATGTGATTTATTAATACATGATCTCAGTTTTAACTGCCTTGTTGAAAGTCGAGTCCCTGGTTTATGTTCAATGATTATGAATCAGGAGGTATATTTTTGTTTAAAAAAAATATGATTAATCGTTTATTTCTTAAACGTTTTCATGGAATAAATCCCGGTGTTATTTATTTATATCGGTGATAACACCGAGGTAAGTACTAATTTTACTAAAGCCACAATATCATAAAGGTTTTATTAAGTTTTAACAGTTAAAAAGCAAACAGTTTTAGTTAGAAAACATTAATTAAACCGCCTTGGTTATTGTTAAGAATATTTTCACGTAATTTTATTAAAAAATCTTGCACAAGTAAGCTTTCAACTGTTTAAAAGTAATATTAACAATAGTGTATTTATTTTTAAAGAAGCATGCGAACTTGCACTGCTTGCTTTTTCATTTTGAGCTTTGTACCCATCAAGGCAATAGTCTTTATTCTACCCAAAAACTAACGTTATGTTGCATTACATTTAAAGGAGACAGGACTTATAGCACAATAAAACATCTAAACATCTAGAGCACAAACTATCTGCGCTTCTCTATACTAAAATAAAAGTATTACATGCTAATTCTCAATTTTCTTGAAACTAGCATTTATACTAAATGTATTTAAATTTTAATAGAAATAATATTTATGTACCTATTCAGTCAAAGTTAGTTGTATTTACAGTTCTTAACATTGTATTTTTCCTGAAAAGACAGCTTTTTACACATGCACGTTTATTCGGTAGTCTTATTAAGAGTTTTGCAAACCTTACAGATTGATTATATATATAATACTGTTTTTAGTAGCACTCTCGTTGGTGTAAGATAACAATGTAATAAAATGTGCGCATGAGTAATTATCCCTGTCACCCACCTCATGCTATAACTAAACCGAAACACCACTCATGGCTCTTAACGATTACGTAGTTCGCTTATGCATCCAAGTAATTACAGAATATCATTTGTTTAGGATTAACTTCGGTCGAGGATCAAATGAAGCTGGTCGATAAAAGACACCAAGACCTACTTTTGAAAACTTTACTAATAGTTTTATATCATTGTCAAAACATGCCAGCTAATTTTAGTTAAGGCTAACAGGTGTAATTGTTATGCTGTTCTTATAGGTTAGAACCGAGTGCAAATTTTAGTAGAAAAAATAATCTTTAACAATCTTCGTGAATCCTACTTGAGCTCTATCTTCCGGGGTTATTAATAAAATTCACATTGCGTTTCTTTATACAATAAAGCTTCTATACAAAATTAATCGCATTTAACACTCAAAATTATGCAAAAATGGTTATTTCAAAAGCGAGAAATTAAGGATTTCCTTTTAAGTGAAAACTTGCGTTTAAAGCCTTACAAAAGTATCGTTTTATGTTTAAATAACATCAATAAGTGAAATAACTCTAAATCGCTATTTTAGTTGCAAGTTTATTTAGTTCTTTGTCAATTTGGTCAATTCCATCTCTCTGTATTGGAACGGGCTCCGATTTGGTATGCATAAGTAAAGTAAACCTATACTTGTATTATTAAGATGTTCTAAGTACTGATCTGATGACGGAGCTTAATGGTAGTTCAAGGACCTCCACTATTTTTAATATAGATCCATAGAGTTTGATAGTTTTTAAATTAGCAACTTCCGGAGCAACCATTTTCGGATTAATCTCTCCATAACTTGTATCTTAATGAAACAAATTGCGTAAAATGATTTTATGACAACTGTCGAATTACGTGACACATTTTAACGTTTGCCGAAGAAAAACCGTTTCTGTTTCATAACTGTACGGAGTGCCGACCCAATTTTTTTCCTCCCAAACTAAAGTACTAGCTGATACTTCAAATTTCATGAATATCCAAAAAAGGCTATTATAGTTACACAATGGTCGATTTTACAAAGGGAATGTGGAGACTGGTAGCGCGTGAATTTCAGCAGACACGAAAATTGCGGGTAAATTTACAAAAAGAAAATAGAGATCTGGTTAAGATTAATATCTGTAAAATTTATCAAAAGCTATCTGCGAATTTTAAAATAGGTTTTACAATTTCAGTAATATTTTAGGCATAATAAATAGAATGATCCTAATCATTTTAATAAAATCATGTAGATCTGTGAGTAAAAAATAGCGAATGCTTTAACAATCATCAGATCAGCACTTAGACATCTTATTATTATAATGTTTCCGAGATTACATGTGCTTGTCAAATTGCAGCCCATTCCAATACAGGGAACTGGGTTTAAAGTTAACTTGCGAGATTTTAAATTACAAACTCCCTATGTATTTATATAGTTAACACTAAAATTTCACTTATTGCTGTTAAATATTCTCGACCAAAGTTACACCTTGTATAATAATTGGATTCCATTAAAGTATTCTTTAAATCGTAACCTGTTCTCTGCATGTTTCATCTGGTGATGCTGCATTCTTTGAGGCATCTGGAAAATACATGTTTTATTTTTAATAAATAATATAGGTGCAGGTGGCACCTCAAGTAATAAACAGTCTTCCAATACACCGCGCTGTTGAATTTTGAGACAAGGTAAGTTAAATAAAATACAGATGTACTCGTGGTACATACTTTTTCCCCACATAGATACTAAAACGGGATTTAAACGTTGCGATAAATTAATGTTATAGCGCGAATAAAACCCATTTCATAGTTTGAGTAGGTACACACGGCATTTTGTTGTGCATAAATTCGTATTAACAATACTTGCTTATGGATGTGTAGAAAAACAGAAAAAAAAAAATTGTACTAACTTATATTAAGGAATTTCATATGATGTCGATTGATTAAATATATCACCAGACTCCGCACATTTGGTGCCGCTGACGTAAAAGTGACGTAATTTTATATACAGCAAGTTGTTTTATAACACTAGCGGTAATTTAAGTTACCAAATTGTAATATTCTAAAACATATAAATGCATAAAAATCCACTTAAATAAAAATAAAAAAATTGTGTTGCATTTCAGTAACTATTTTAGTTTATATTATGCAATTTTCTAAGTGAATGACAATCAAAGTCAATCAAAGATGTTTTATATTTTATCTTCGTTTATTTTTAATTACGATAAAGATTAACTAAAGAGGTTATTATGTAATAAATAACTATGATAAAACTAATTTGAATCAGCCTATATGCAGAGTGACGTCGACTTTGTGTCAACGGCACCAAATGTACGGGGTCTGTATATCACATTTATACGCCCTGGAATGCGATTTTTTAATCTTATCTTTAAAATCAATTTAAGCAGAGTTTTTATCTACGAGCTGGCCCTCCTTTTGGATTTCATAACGCCTTAATCATATCAAATAAAAAGGTTGGCTCGCACGTTAATTAACTCGCTACACAAATTGATTTAAAGGTAGTCATTTTTCGTCGGTGACATTCAAAAGCGCCCCCTGTTTCTCCCATATGGAGCAGACACACGCTGCCGCCATTAAAACCTCTTATAATCAACTCACGTGGCATGTTAGGCCGGGTCGATAGTTATCAAGAAATAACTCTCCTTCGTCAACGCCACGAGGTTAACCGTGACTGAGATTTGTAACACCCTTTCATCAGCATAGGCTCATTCATCGGTAAATCTTTTACAAAAATCCAGTGGGTCTGCTTTAACTCGCTTTAGATAAGTGCAGGTCTATTTTTAAATTAATACTAGTATTCGATATTTACTTACAAACTGCACTCCCACTGTAGACGATTAACGCCGACCGAAGGTTTCTTATTTCACAATTGTTCTACACTATAAACTACGTTTTTTCCAGTTGACAGTGTCGTACAGATGACGTAACGCGTCAGAATCCAACAACTTTTGTTATGAGGCGAGGTGCATTTGACTTCTGCGCATGCGTACTTGGAATATATTGATTTCTAGGTCACCTCTCTTCATAGCCTGTCCTAGTGGAGTATGCATTCCTGGTACAATTTTCTTACTGAATCCTTACTTGAGGGTGCTAAACTAAAACTGCGCAACTGCAGCATTTTTTTTAACTGGTTTTTTTTTCGCTGGCAATATGTACAATTAATGCTATTTATGATTCTTGAAAGCACTCTATATCGAAATCATATTGAATGACATTGTATTTTGAATTGACAACGAATTTAAGTACCAAGATTTTATTATTATATATGAATGTGGAGTATTTAAAAAAACATCATATTTTTTCTTGCTGGTAATAAAATTAATGTGCCATAGAGCAAGCTAGCCCATATGCAGCTTATATGTAAACACTAGGAAATCATAAACTAAAGACGCTAATGTATGAATCTGTGCTGATAAAGGCTGGATTGCCCGGCTGGCACAAGTTGTATTTTCTCGCTTTTCGTTCAGTGCGTCTCTATCTTTACAGACTACATAGAAAGGGAAATCCGAGTGAAAAGAAGTCGTGGACAACTTGTGTGGATGTCCAGACTTTCTCTAAAGAGCTTAGTGATACTTGTGAAGTTCACCAGATGGCGTTATTTGAAGCATTTAGCATTTAGCTCATATTGTGAACAACTAGATTTCTAATAATTTGAAATAAAATATAAACGCTAATTTAGTTGCAATAATTAAACAACAAATTTCTTGAGTGTGTAAATTAATAGAAACATTTCTGTGCGTGGCGTGAATAAGTTGATAAGTCGAGATGTAAATTTAATGAAATTAGCATTTAGAATTAACTGTATATAGTTCAAATTACTTCATCTTTTTCAACGAGTTATCAAGTTATTCACGCCTGCCACGGACTTAAAAAAGACGTTTAATACTGGTACAAAATACTAGTTGTCTAATATGCTAGGTAAAAATAATACAGGGTGTTAGGAAATTAGTGGATAAGCCGTGACCTGCTGATCTAGGGCACTTACGACGTTCCGACAAAGCTAAATTTGTCTTAGTAAAAGTGGTATTGTTTTTGAAATAATTTTACTCTTTGTTCAGGTTAGAAATGTCGTCACATACATTATAAAAACAAAAAGTCTAAATATCTAGAAATCAGTGCCTCTTTTACAACCTTAATTTAGCTTTTTCGTAACGTCCTAAGTGCCCCCTATCAGCAGGTCTCAGATTATCCCTTAATTACCTAACACCGTGTATTGCCTTAGTCAAGTTAATTGTTTTCAGTTGCCGCCATTACAGTAAGTCACGGCCTCTATTGTACACGGTAATAACTAGCCCCCGGATTCTTGTCGCAATGACATCACAATAGGGTAGTTTGGGGAGTAAATGGAACGGTGTTAATTAATACGGTAACCTAGTCTATTGGTGTTTTACGGAAAAAAACATTTATAATTAGACTTTCACGATATTTTATATCTTAAGTCAAAACTTAATTAGGTTGTAAAAGCTGATGTAAAGATGATTGTAATATGTTTAATTATGTTCCACTGTTCCATTTGCTGAATGGAACGGAGTTAATTAATGCAAAAAACTGCCAGATTTAACCGAATATTTTTTATTACTTGGCATTCACAATAAAAATTACCTACTCAATTGATCAATGTTAGGTTTCGGTATATTACTGCAAACCATACATTTGTACATTAAACTAGCTTTGGTTTTTCGGGCACTCACTTATTGTTCGTCAAAAGTCATTTTAACGTAAAAATGTAGGGTTTGAAATAATAACCAAAAGATAGTCAATGCTTAGTTATTACAATTTATTCGGTTAAATCCGGCAGTTTCTTGTATTAATTAACACCGTTCCATTTACTCCCCAAACTGCCCTATTGTGACGTCATTGCGACAAGAATCCGGGGCCTAGTAATAACGATATCGTCTTCGACGTGTTTCAGTATTGTCAACATTTTGATAACTCTTATGTACTTGTCAGAAATGGTATCCAAGTTATAAACGATACTAAAACACTTCAAATACAATATCGTTTTAATGCAATAGAATAGAGGCAGAACGAGATTCTACACACGGTAATAACGATATCGTCTTTGATGTGTCTCCGTATTGTCAATGTTTTGATAACTCTTATATCATTTACAATAATGGCGACTGTGACATAAACGATTCTAAAACGCAGCAGAATAGAGGCCCTGGGCCCGTAACATGGTCACCTTTATCAAAGTGCATAAACATGGATAACACATCTGTCACTCTCGCACGGACGTACTCGTCAGAAAGTGAGAGATGCGTTATCCACATCGATAAAGGCGACCTTGCTTCGGTGCATGAGCTGCAAAACGTTGACAAGACGATAATGTCAAAGGCAAGTAGAATATAGGCTCTGATTTTAGACTAAAACTTTATGAGGATGGTGAAGCGATGCTTAAATCGCGTTGCTGTCGAAAAAATCCATACAAATTTACCTCCGGCTGATAATAATAATAATAATAATAATAATAATCACAGGACAATGTCACACTAATTGACCTAGTCCCAAACTAAGCTCTAGGCTTGTACTAAGGGTACTAGACAACGATAAACATACTTAGATAGAGAAATAAATACTTAAATACATAGAAAACATCCAAGACTCAGGAACAAATACTCGTGCTCATCACACAAATATCTGCCCTTACCGGGATTTGAACCCAGGACCCCTAGCTTCGAAGGCAGGGTCACTCCCAACTAGGCTAGCGTGTCGTCAAATAATGTTCCTCACTCACAAAATCTAATCCGGTACGATACCTTTTTTGAATATGTTGTAGTTCTTATGAAAAATTAGATCTGTACGTTTCCTTTTTTTTTTAATATCTTCTTTTTCAACAAATATGTTCTCGGAGAGAAAATTTCACAGACTTAGTTTTTCATGAGAACTACAACATATGAATTCAAATCGTACATACTGAATTAGATTTAGGCAGTGAGAAACATATGAAAAGAGCGTTAAACCTCGATTGATGGATGTTTGTATGGATTTTTTTTGCTTCACAGTCCTCTTAGTAACTACATACTAAATCTATCTTGTTGTGTCTAGGCAATAATAAAAAAAAATGATTTTTATATTTCTTGTTACAGCGGCAATATTATTTATTTTTACTAGTTTATTATTAATTAAACATTTCTATTTAGGGTCTTATAAATAATGATGCGTACAAATAAATTATATCAGGATTCAATCTGAATGTTGTTTATTTATTTAATCACATTTGGCAATTTTCATTGAATTCCTAATAAGTTACGCAAATAACGCAAGAATAAGGACTGCTTGAGCGTTTTCTATTACTTAAAATTATATAGTTTTACATTTGCAACCCTAACTAGCGTGTTTAACATTATATAAATACTTATAAAAAAACAATGAAACTAAATAAACAAACAAAGATTACGTATGAATAAACTTGCATTATTACATCATATAAAACAGATTACAAAGCATTTCATTTTTGTATTATTAACATTATTTTGGCACAGTAATTATTTTCTGAAGACTCGTCATCTCGAGATTTTTTAGCCAGCATGGTCACTAAAAGTTCTGAATACATAGTCACGACATGGAGAGTTTAGTTAAAGACCTTGGTAACATAAATGAAGTAAAATAAACCTTGCTAAAAATTCGACTGTAGATGTAACGTCACGGCTTGAAATTCATGATACTGCTATTTTTCTGTTGCAAAAAATATCATTTTAATGAAATGTTGCAAAAAAAATTAGTAGGCATTAACATTTTTTAATCAAGGGAAAGGTGGTCACCGCAGTCACATATGCACATGCAACAAAAGTGTTTGCGGGTTATTTCAACCACATAGACCTCCGTTTCTGCCTTTTGCATGCTGGACTCGTCGTTTTGTGAAGGCTCACTCTTCTTGCGTTCGACTTTAATATATGCATCACGAGAAGGAGCAGACTTGCCCTTCTCGAGCTTGGCGGCAGTTGTCTTCTGGCCTCCTTTTTTGTCCATGGCTGAAATTTTCATGTAATAGTTAGTATTGCATTTAGTTGTTCGTGGAAAAGCAAGCAGTCTTCCTACTTTATTAGAAAACTAGCGGCAAAACGTGGCACTATAATACGTGGTACGACCACATAGTACGCGGTGCGGTGCGATGCGTTGCGACATAAAGCATCTTGAAATAATATAATGTGACGCGATAAGATAAACAAGATAATACGCTACGTTATGTAGTAAGTATACAGTGTGTAAATGGTATACGGGCGTTCCTTTTAACTGTGGTTAGTACAACCCCTACTGAGCACATTTAGGCAGCTTTTGTTAAAATTAAATTAAAAAAAAATAACCATACAAAATAATTTAACACGCAATGTATAACGAAAAATGCAATGAATTAAAAACGCAATTAATGACGTTTCAAAGTTAAGTGTTATTAAAGCTGAGGCTACTTAAGCCGAAATACACATTTTCACAAGTAAACATTACGTACTTACCTGACAGATGGACTTCGATGTACATTGCGGGTCGATAGTATGTTCAAAAATTAATAACAGTGTATACGTTAGCGTAATCAAAATAATTCTTTCTGTTAATGATTAGTGGAGTCTTAATCTATGTCCAGTTTTAATAAACGCCCGTATACCATTTACACACTGTATAGAAGAAGTAGCAAAAAATAACATAGCGTTATTAGTTTATATAGCTGTAAGTAAATTATTAACTACACTGCTAGCAAGTCCCTCCAACTCTCCTCGGAAGTTGGAGCAGGGTCACTCGGCAATTCTCGATATCCAACAGGAGAAATTGGAAGTGCAAATGACACGAGACATATCGCTGCATAGTTGTGCACTTAACAGTCTAAAACAGTAATTTAAATCACCTGCTACAATGTAATTATTACTTTGCATTACTAAAAACTCAAATATTAAATTAGTATAAGGAACTTTACTTGTTTAAAAGCGTTACTTACAATAAGTACGAATTGTACGATTTATAATTAAAAAATACATGCTCAATCACTTTCACTGTCTGAATGAGAGACATTGATTATAAAACTGTAACTCAACTCTCATAGCTTCCTTTCTTGAGATTTTTTTTCTACATAAATATCCATACCACTGAAGCAGATTTGAGACGAGAAAATTTAAGAGATTAATTCGTCACTGAGGCGAAGTTCTTCTGTAAATTGATGTAAGGCAGTTTGGCCTCGTTTATTCTGGAAGTGAGTCAGCCTCCCACTCCACCTACACGGCATCCGGGCCTCACTACTTGCTTTCACTCACCGAATTCCCCGCCTCCCAGGCTCCTTCCCGAGGCATCACCACTGGCTCGGTACCTCCAATACCTCATTATAAAATTTTAAAGTATCTCAAAATTCAAAAACGGCGTAGACGACCTTTCAAAAATAATCGCCACCCTGCTCTTGCTATTAGGAAATTTTGTTTTTAGTGCCAATATATAATAATAATAATAATAAATATCAGCGGACAATCTCATACATATTGATCTAGTCCCAAAATAAGCTACAGGCTTGTACTGTGGATACTAGACAACGATAAACATTCTTAAATAGAGAAACGCATACTTAAATACATAGAAAACATTTAAGACTCAGGAACAAATATTCGCGTTCTTCACACAAATATCTATCCTATCGGGATTTGAACCCAGAACCACTGGCTTCGGAGGCAGGGTCACTCCCAACTAGGCCAACGTGTCGTCAATACTTAGCTATTTGCACTGACAAACAAAATATCCACCGCTGCTCCTTTTGGAAATATCTAATTGATACCCATACGAAAACCCGATATAATATAAAACTCAGCGAGCGTTCTTGGCCTCAGTGGGCCTAACACGCTGCCACGAGACAAGATTATGACATAGGCTCACACACACTTGAATTCGTCTATTCCATATTCCAACGTAAGAATAAAATGTTAAGGTTTAAAATAAAAGCTGTGTTTATTGTGACTTAAGTTATTTTATTACTAACTAACTTAAACCCCGGGTGGCTGTAATTTTAATAATTTCATAATTATATTGACACTTGTTCCCGTGGCATCATGTTAGGCCCACAGGTATCACAAAATGTCTAGTATTGATTTCCAGTCAGACACGCCCTTATACTCGCACTGACTTGGGATCCGCTAAATTTCTAGTGTTACTTCATCGGATTTTTTATTGCCCGTTCACAATAAAACCGGTCTCATATGTCAAATATTACGGGGTCGTCCTGCAAACTACGAGATCTCGTGCTTTTAACTTTTATAAAAACCGGCTACTTATAGGCGAGATCAACAAGTGAATCGTTTGAAATACTCGCTTACCCACTTTTGAGGTAAAAGGGAATATTATTAAATAGGAACACATTTGCAGTCCAGTGTCTCATGTATGGGTCTATTTCCACAAGTCCATGCCCCATATATACTACGTACGCACTTACGACGTGCTAGACGTACGAGGAAATTGAAACATTTTGTATAGGGACTGTTAACGTGTTACATCAAATAAAATCAATACTTTTTCTATTCGAGGACGTATGTAACACTGATACGTATTTAGTAACATATAATATGAGTAGTACATAATAGTGATAGCATTTATATTGTAATACCTTACATACTGACCTGTACTTTGATTAGCAGGACAACTCACTCAACTTTATTAGCAACTAGCGGCCCGCCAGTGGCTTCGCGCCGCTGCAAATTTCTGACTTTCCCGGTGGACTTTTCAGTTATTTCCTTTCATAAGATCCTTCTCCTGACACAATAAAAAAAGAATTAGCGAAATCGGTTCAGCTGCTCTCTAGATTTGCGCTTAGCAACACATTCAGCGATTTCTTTTTATTATATAGATAGATGTTCACCTGAAGTCGCGCGAACGAATAGCCTGTCCTCAGACAGCTCCCAGCCGGAAGTTATGTAAGAGGAGAGCGTATGGCGACGCGATCGATGAACACGTGATGAGTTATTCGACGCACTTTTAACTTTTCATACTCTAAAGTACATTATCATAATGATAATTATGTAGTCAATACACGTTAAAATGATAAAGCAAATTTAAAATATCAATTATTAATAATTATCCTTACACTTGGGCCATCCTGCTAAAAGAAGTCCTTTTGCTCATTATCATAGACCACAGGCGTTATTCTATGTTGAAGAATTTATATTTTGAGTGTTTTTAGTTAGGAAAAATATGAAAAAATAACTAATATAAATTAATAATCAATATACTATGCTTAACTTATGTTTCTGTAGGTATGTTTGGATTCTCGCAAATATGATTTGTTTTTAGTAAAACAGAACGTTTTAATCGATAGTTGTGCACAGGCGTCGTTCAACCCGTCTAGGACCGGTTCACATGAGCTCGGATGGCCGCATGACAAGACGTCTAATGGCCAAATAGTCTTGTCAGAGTTAGTTTTAGTACATCTATTAAGGTAAACTTATGTGACCCGTGTGAACTTGGAACATTTCCCGGATATTTAGCAGGAAGCTCAGTGGCACACAGCGATTGTGATAATAAAATAAATAAATAAATATCACGGGACAATGTCACACAAATTGACCTAGTCCCAAACTAAGCTTTAGGCTTGTACTATGGGTACTACACAACGATTAAATTAGATTGTGAAATAAATACTTGAATATATAGAAAACATCCAAGACTCGGGAACATTTGTTTACTCGTGCTCATCACACAAATATCGGCCCTTACCAGGGTTTGAACCGGGACCGCTGGCTTCGGAGGCAGAGTCACTCCCAACAAGACCAACGTCGTCGTCGTTTTCGTCATCGTGTGTCGTGTGTGATATACGGCAACAGTTTCCCTAGTGTGCACTAATCAGCTAAGACGCAAAGTAAACTCACAACTGGAAGCTATCCTTGAGGGGAGCATCGAATGATTTTCGGATGTTCCACAGGTGGTGGGAAGCTAGGACGTCTCCCTGTGTCCACGGTTTTTTTGTGCAGGGGTTTGTCCGCCTTGGAAGGACCGTGATTCATTGCTAGTGTTTAAACAATAGTTCAGTGGTATGGTTTTTTGAATAGTTTAGACAGATTTATATTATATTTTAATGTTATTGTACATATTTTCAGAAAAGGTACTTCGTTGTTGTTGAGTAGAGCAGCTGGCGGACGCAGTAGATATTATTGAGGCTTTGGAAACTTAATATGTTTATGACACTAACTGTACCTCAATTAGAATGTTAATGAAGGGTTGTAAAATGCGTTTTAAAGTAGAAGTAGTTAGTAAATAATAAATTATTTATTTTACAAGAAAATATTTTTTTTAGAAAATGGGGAGAATGCCGAGCGTCCAGTGGCGCCCTTATTTTTTATATTGTTAAAATCAAAGAGCGCTTTACTGTTTTACAATCAATACACAATTTATAGAGAATATAACATAACATATATGTAAAGGCCCGGAAGTGACAAAATTTTATAGTCTTTAAAAAGTGGTTTGCAGCTTTCAAGATGATTAGCTCCACAAACAACACGAAAATGAATACCATTCCAGCATCTACCGAGTTACCCCATAGTAGGATGCCATATCTTAGCACCGACGACACATGTCATAACCATTTTAAGCTAACAATGCAGTTTGTTTGTTCGCTACTCTTCTTAACCGACCTAGGGTGAAAGAAAATCTGACTAGTTTTAAGCATATTCTTAAATCATGACTTTCCCAGGAAAAAAATAATCTACTTCTTAAATATTTTCACCTTTATACATAACATTAAGCGTTACTGGAATGCTATTATGTGTCTGAAATAGTATTCAGTCTTGCTTAAATGTATGTCAAGTTTATTTTGTTCAAGCCATTTAACAACTGATTCAAAACATATGTTTGCTTCATTTTCCATATATTTGCTTTGTCTTTACTCTCTATTTGACAAATAGAGTGGTGTCATCCGCAAATAAGATGTACTTACTGCCTATGTACAAGAGAAAAAAAATGGATCCAAAACGCTTCCTTGTGGCACACCATAATCATTTTGCAAATAGCACAAACTGTATGAATTCCTTTTAGCGTCATTAAGTTAAATTATCTCAACACAGAGTGCCTACCATGTAAGTAGCTTTCTATCTATTCAAGAGCCTTACCATTAATTCCATAGTTGGCAATTTTGCTCACAAGAGTTTTATGGCACACATAGTCAAAGGCTTTGCTCATGTCCAGGAAGATGGATAAAATTGGTATCCTGTTGTTAAGACTTTCTGTAATAGTTTTAATTAACGAAAATCAAGCCAAAGCGGTAGAATGTTTCTTTCTAAAGCCAAATTGTTGAGATGATGATGATGTTATGATAACAGATTATAATGTTCATGTGAATTGTTCTAAAACTTTATGTGCACATAATTTAGCACATGAACTGTTTGTGCCGCTACCCTATAAAAGTGCAGGTCATCAGCTGAGGCGAGAATGCGCATACGCATAATTGGCACAAACACTTAGATGTTTTAAAATTTACCAAGAAAAGGACAATGGGCAAATTTGTCCCCCCCCCCACCAACAGTAACGGGATGCATGTCTATATGTTTATAAGACCCCAAAAAAAGACAAAATACTTATTTTAGTAGCAAAATCAATGGGATTTTTTTAATGAAAACAAGGGCCAAATAAGGCAAATCATCCATATATGTGTTCATTTTCAAACAAATTCCATACGATACGATTATGGTTTTCCAAGAAAACCCCATACATCTGGTGATCGTCTCCATAGTAAAAATACATAATGTTGCTGAGATCTATTAAATGAGACATGTTTCATTTCTGTTGGTGGGGGGGGACATTTCTGCCCATGGTCCTTTCGTATATAAACTGATATCATTTTCCATAGTTTATTGACGTGGGCATCCAAATAAATTTGAAGTCAATTATTACTCCTAGCATTAAAAGACTTCTCGAGTTTATACTTTTGTCTCACTAGTACTCACACGGTCTACTGGGACTTTTAAAGACCTCTTGCATTGTACACGAGCGTACCAAACGGTTTCACTGTGGTATCGGAGAAATAAATAATGTAAAGCATTTTATATCGTGGTTTTATTTGAATTCATTTAGTTCTAAATACAGATAACATTAAATTGTAACCTTGAACCCATTCCATTGAGTGCAAAATACGAGCGCATAACGGCGTAATGGTCTGGCAATATAAAGAAAATGCTGGCTCACGATGGACCAGACTAACTCGTAATAGGGCAAATTGGAAGAAACTTGAAGATGCATATACTCAACAGTAAGCATTCAAATAAATGCTGCAGAAGAAGAGAGAAGAAGAATTTAGCATTGGCCAGGCTGGCGCCATAGTTTCATCAATAGCCTAGTTCACCAATCCATAAAAATTCATTCAAATAACCTATTATTAATGTTCCCATCCTTCTTAAATAATCTTACGCTAATGTTAACGTAATGTTATTATCATTAAAAACGAGTGTTTCATCATTAAATCGTTGCCGCGTTATTATGCGAAACAAGAGTTGTCTCATCGGTGGCTTATCCAGCACGCCCTTAACAGTATGTTTTATGTGTAAAATCTTTTCTCTCACTTTTCTGCAATCTGTGGGATTCATTTCATGAAAGAGCATTTCTAAAAAAGTTTGTACATTTCATTCACGACTTCAATTTGCAAAAAAAAATGCAGGTTGGTAGAGTGAATGAAGGTGAGCCTAAATAACATAGTCTCCCAAAATGTCCTCATACATTTGTATGAAACTTTCCTTTTTTGTTACCATGAACCAAAGAAAGTTAGTAACAAAAAAGGAAAGTTTCATACAAATGTATGAGGACATTTTGGGAGACTATGTTATTTAGGCTCAGCTTCATTCACTCTACCAACCTGCATTTTTTTTTGCAAATTGAAGTCGTGAATGAAATGTACAAACTTTTTTAGAAATGCTCGAAAAGGGGCGGAAGTATGTAAGTCGGGGAAGCGCGCGCTATCTGAATTGACCAATGAGCACGCGCGGTGGTTTATAGAGTTGGCTATAATACCAACCAACGTACAGTCTTTCCTTTACGTTTCGTTTTACGGGTTGAATCGACTGTGTAAAATAAACTGGTGTCAAATTGTTTTTCAATAATATGACTTTTCATTAGTTAAAATTTTAACCATTAATTTGATAAACAGCCTGACAAACATGACTTTCATCATGCCTGAAAAAAAAGTAAAATCATATTTGAAAAAGAAAAACCTTGTCATCTGAGATATGACAAAGTGTTAACGACAAAAGAAGACGTTTACGTAGGGGTCCAGGCGGTCATTTATAATATAATAGTCAATCAACCAGGCGACGGTCATTCATATCATAATGGTCTTTTAGCCAGCGGTCACGCATACTCGTAAAGCTGGATTCACATGGGACATATTTCGCGCGCGAAATAAAGTTACTACATTATCGCGCGCGTTGTCCATTGTGAATCCAGCTTTATGCGCAAAAACAGTTTTCATTGAGAATAACCTATTCTTCCTTACGAAAACTAATTTCGAATAATATCAGATTATTTTTTTTTGGGGTTTGATGTTAATGTTGCTTATTACCAAGGTGAGATGTCTGATTACGTTATGCGACTAAAGGCTGAGATTCTGCACGACGTTTTCCCGTATCGTATTTTCAATGTTTTGATATGGCTTATGAACACGTCAAAAGCAATGTTGTTTTACCGTGACAAACAGAGCCCCAGTATGGCTCGCTTATTTTGAAAAATTGGGATTCAGTGTGCCAAAAAGAGACAGTTCTATAGCTACAACTACGCTAAAATGTCATGATCGTACACTGTTGCAAACTGTTGCATATATATAAACAACGTTTATTTAAGGTTCAAAATGGTATAATATAACAAATGTTTGTACATATCGTAGTTTAAAAAAGTTAAACAAGTATTTTAAACACCATAGCCGTCGTTCATACGAAATTTACGAGATTTGTATGATCACATCAGCAATGGTTTTTTAAATACTAAATTTTTAATTTACGATATGTACAAACATTTGTTATATATACCGTTTATTTAATCAGCTAACGAATTGAATAATAGCAATACAATCGGTCAACTTGTTCTTGATTGGTTGTCAATTTTGGTGAGTCAGGACAGAGTGAGTTTGGACATTAGCTTAGGGCGGGCACTGCACCAGGTTTGAGTCTGCACAATTTGTTTACGTAATGCTGGCACTCCACTTAGCGGTATTTGCCCAAATATTCGTGTTGCATCTTTTTCCTTCCTACAGCAAATGAAAGAGAGTCAACGACGCAACGCGAACACGCAACCCTAAGTGGAGTGCCACCATAACAGTCGTCTTCAAAATGTTTGAAGCAAATGCGACTGTTTCGACCAAGACCAATTTGGTTATGAAATAGCTTCTATCCAACTTTGCTTCATATTATCGTCGTCAGGGAATCTAAAATACACCCTACTTTGGTCATATTTCGAATATTAAAATTTACTACCTTAATAAATAATAACATTAATAACATTAAACTTCGCAACTGATTTATCGATAGCAAGTTATAACTTCACTATTATAACATATAACAAAACAATAAAATTCTAGTTAAATATTGCTTTAAAGGCAATTCGAACCCACATGTTTACTTCGGATGATGATATTCTGCATTTCTACGCTTTAACAATGCTTTCTGACGATTACAATCCGAAATAAATTCAAAATGCCGCTTTACCGGTGAAAGCTAATTTATTCAATTTGTTTTTTCTTGCGGGATGAATGAGATTGTTCTTCACGTTTACATAAAACATCACATGCTATATAATTGTTGCTAAAAAAAATTCAAACAATTAAAAAATCGAAACAGCAGCCTGCTAATGATAAACAATGTACGTGACTAAAGAAACATGACATCCGTTTCAAACCTGGCTTATGCCTAGCTCAATACCTTAGGCTATCTTTAAGAGATTTATGATTTGGCAGGCTAATTTACGACCATGGTGACATGATGGTCGCCAGTTGGTTGACCAGTTGGTTTTAGCAAGAACTGGACACTATAATCTTTCCTTTTTTAACTTATTAAACATTCATACTGAAATGTTCGAGACAGGTATAGATCTGACGCTTTCGTTTTAAGGCTCCTTCTATGCCTTTAGTTCTTATTCTGTGATCTCGCGTGAGCGGAGACATACTAATGAGTTCGTAGACGCACGAGCCATAAAAAGTGATACACTACAAAGTTCAAGAAATACGCTAGAATGAGCGCGTACACGCGCATTCGGTTCATTGAAACATGAAATGTAGCGCACGTGTAAATGCTCATGTTAAACCAAGCGTTAAGCGCGCAGAATAAACTCTGTAGCCGCTCTTAGCGCCCTCCATGTGCACATGCGCCGTTCAATCCTTTTAAGTTGCAGGGCAGGTTGGAAAAACGCGTTTGAAATCCTTCCAGACCCACCGTACCCCTCGGCCGTACCACTGGTGGTACTTAGACCAATTATTACTATTAAAATCGAATGTAACGGAGTCGACGGAGCTCTGCTATCGCAGAGCTCCTATTTCTGGGTAGTTTGGCCCTCCGGGCCTGCTGAAGAACTAACATAACCTAAACCTACCTCATATTTATGATGCTAATTTTGGTCAGTGGTACGGTTTAGTGGTACGGTGGGTCTGCACCCTTTGAAATGTACCAGGAGTCCATATCTATACAAGGAGGTGATAACCTACATCGGCATACACACACACACAGATAACAGGTTGCAGACTAATACTATAAACGTCCTCTGCGTGCAAGTGAGTAAGTGATATTCCAGTCAATGGGAGTGACAAGGGAAGTTGTTAGGCAGCGCGGAGGGGCAGGGCGGCGGGCGGCTCCGTACCCCGGCGGGGGCGGCTGGCCACCCTGCTGCGGCGTTTCACTCGCAGCCGACCACGATCCGTTGCGGATGTCAACTAGCGTTTATAAAATTAACACAAAAACCTCTTCGTCTCTGTTTCCCTAGAGGCCATCACGTATTTTTTGATGTGCGTAGTTGATGTCAACGTAAAAAATTGTTAAATAAAAAATAAAAGAAACTATAGCTAACAAAATACGCCCTACTTTCGCCTGAAAGGGCAAAGGTCCCACAGCTTTACCCACACAGCTGCAGATTCAAGCAAACGTCGCTAACCAAGCAAAACTCATTATTGTTTTGATGCAAAACCGAAACAACTTAGTATCCTAATACAAACAAATAAAATAAATATAATAATAGTTCACCAAATAATAATAATAATATGGTTAAGATGGATCTGTAATCTTTGTGTGTTTGTTTATTTTATTTGTATTACCAGTACCACAGCCTCTAATTTATCCCAGCACTGGTTTTTTTATTCCTATTGTTTGGAATCTTAGGAGAATAGAACTAAGTATTTATTTACCTCTCGCATACGTTAGGTAATAAGGTAAAGGGGGCATTAGCACCTACTTGTTTTATGCTTGGCAATTTTGACGTACTCGTACATAATGCATTGGTACCTAGTTCATCGCGCAGTGTTCGTCCGTATCGCTACCGCCAAACAATGTTCACATTAATGTGTCCCAGTGTAGGGATAAGTTAAGCAGTAAGATTACTAATATCATACTCAAAGGCCTCCATATTAGGGAGCGGTCACCACGATGCGTAAAATACGGTAACGTTGCGTAAACAAAAGAATGGGTGATTTAGCCGACTAAGGTCTAGATTGAAAAATGACTTAGTATTCAAATGTCGACACCTTATATAATGTCGGAAAATAACAAAGACAAGAATTTTTTTTGTCGATGTATAAAAAAGACGATAGTGAGTTGTAGGGGCTCCGCGGTAGCGGAGCTCCGTTGACACTCTTATTTCAAATCGATTATACAGTGTCTAAGGAGCTCTGCTTGCGCGGAGCTCCTATTTCTGGGTGGTTGGGCCCTCTCCTGTTCCACCTCGTCTTAATTTCATTTCGACATTATTATACTGCATATTTTTTTACTTCGTCGTTATTATTACTCGACAATTTTATACTACGACTTTTTTACGTTTGGAAAATCGGCACTATTATACCGCGTCATTTTTCAATAGAGTCATTAGTCGAATTAACCCTTCACATATACACACGTAAAACTTATAACACCTCTAAGGAAATTGATAACCATTCACTAATGAGATTATACAGGGTGAAAAAAAAACGCCACATGGATGACTGCTACCTTAAATATTGGAAATAGCAAATTCTAGGCCCAGGAGCCTTAGATTTACTGTTAACCGCGAATCGAACTAATGACAAAACAAAATAGGATGACGACCGTTGAAGAAGTTTATTAGACACACACCTCAGAAAACTCACTTGATGTTTTTATTTCCTGCAAATGAAGAGTTTTACCGAAATTTAATGACACCGGTGTAACATCGGGTACTGTTACACGCGAAGTACCTCCTCGTACTTTAAACCCACAGGTCTGCCTACTCATGGGAATCAAGACGTGATATCATGTATGTATGTATGTATGAAAACAAAAATAGGAAGTGATGTTTAAGTGACAAGGCGTGCGGGCTTGAGCACCTCATCGAAAGATAACACGAACAAACGATACGTTAGGGCAATAAATATTTGTACAACAAAAGAGTAAAGTTGTTTTTTGCTGCGAGGGCTGACTTTGAATCCCGAGCAAACGAAGGATTTTAGGTTAGAATCCTGAGTGCAGCGAGGGATTCAAAGAGACGAAATGCAAATAACTTTGGTCTTGTGTTGCACATACAATGTTTCACCTTAGCAGCGAGAAAATATAACCTTTATCTACACACATATCATAAACCCTGTATGATGCGTTCAAAAACCGCTAATTACGACTAGCATAAAAACAAACTGTTTTGTTAGAACGAATTTCAGCAGCGGCTTGTAGCACTGTTAGGCGATGGGCTTGCAACCTATCCATAATACACTAGTAAACACCTTAGTCTGATTGTGCAAGATTTGATTACAAAGTTATCAATAAGTATTTTAAGAGTTGCTGGTATTTCTGTAGCTCTGCATCTAGGAATGAAAGCGTGATGTTATGTACATATGTGTCTGTATTTTACGTATCTTTGTAAAAGTTAAGTTGTTAAACGTATTTTTATTTTTATTTTTTTTAAGGTTTTGAAGTCATACACATATAAGTATGTTACTTTGGCCTTTGTACAATTTTTATTCATAAAATTACACATACATACATACATAACGTCACGCCTTCATTCACAGAGTGGGGTAGGCAGAGCTACCAGAATACCAGTAACTCTAAACTGGTTGATAATTCTGTAGCCATATTTTACACAATCATGCTTAGACATTTACCAGTGTATTAGTGACAGGCTGCAAGCCCATCGCCTAACAGTACTACAAGCCTTTATTCCCTTAGTCGCCTCTTACGACCTTCACGGGAAGACATGGAGTGACACTATTTCAACCCGGTAACCACACGGAAACAAAAAGGTGATTAATTCACTTAAAAAGGCTTAAAAGAACTATTATTTTTAATGATATAATAAAAACACTGTGTTATACCATTGAACCTCACGTCTTAAGTTTCAGCACAAATGAATAAATTATCTCTGAGTTTTCACCTTTTTCGCCTTTAAGGGCCCGTCTTAAAAAGTTAAGTTTTTACGCTTAGGCCTTTATTCCTAGGATCCATCGATTGACTAAATGTTAATGATGATTATTTTCTAAAAGCAAAAGATCTGCAGCTTCGCCCTGCTGCAAATTTCTGACCTTCCCGTTTTTAATTTTCATTCTATCATAAGAACCTTGTTCTGACAATAACAAACACAACAAAAATAAATTAGCAAAATCAGTCCAGCCGTTCACGCGTGATGCCGTGACCAAAGGAAAGAGGGATACATTTTTATATATAGATAAGATAGGTTGTATTCGTGATGGTTATATAGCAGATAGTTCTGCTTCTTGACTTTCATTCATTTTACTGCTGGTTCTGGTTACGAGCGTGAAATGAATGTAGCAATCAATTCAATAAGTAATAGTATAAAATGGAGAAATACCTCCAAATATAATTATTTTTATGCTGTAGCTGTTTAGATTACTGAACGTGCAAATTCACTTTTCTATCAAGTATACGGAAAGATGGTGAGTAGAATTACATTTAACATAATGTATTTTACTTAGTTATTTTGCGATGTACGTACAGTCGAACTTATAAATAATAACCTTATTTGTCAGGAGATATGAAATAAAAAGGTTTCGTTTTAAATCTATCAAAAGTAGTTTCTAGAAATACTTATTTATATTTCCGTTTAATTAATTTAGTGTCGACAAAAAAAGGGACAAACAAAGCAACATATGAATGACTGACTGTATTAGAAAAGCCTATCAAGTGCGAGTTGGACTCGCGCACCGAGGGTTCCTTATAAGAATGTAAAATTCTATTGAGGACAAACTTGACTTTGCCATTGAAAAACTGTTGTCTCCATACATCGAAATAAATCGCGATTAGTTTACCAACGGCAAATAAGTTTGCCATCGCAAAACTATTTTTAGATGCAGCAAAAAGTACCAATTTGCATATTATTCCCTCCACTTATGCTGTAAGATCTTCCTTAGGTCTATGGGAAGGTTGGGTTAGGTTAGGTTAGGTTAGCACCCTATAAATTTTGATTTCCTTGAGAGTGTCGAAATAAAACTTTTTTGCGGCGTACACGGCCGTATCTTTATATATGTTAAGTTAGAAGTTTGATATTTTTATAGCTTCAAGGGACTGTAGACCTGAGGACATGGTTTTAATTTCAAGTCGATGATACCTTTACAACATCCCGAGATAAAGGGCATTGACAGACGAACGGACGGACAACAATCTGATCTTATAACGGTTCCGTGTTTTCCTTTTGAGGTACAGAACCCTAAATACGAAAATTGCCAATAGCTATTAAGAAACTGGTATTACTTACTATGCAGTAAAAAATAACTGGTTATATATCTTCTAAATGTTTTAGGTGAAGGTTTCAGCTACTATATTTATATTCTACGTGACAAGCTCATGGTCCGCCATAGAAAACCGCCCGCCAAGCTGGCTCGACCGAATGGTGTTCCATTACAAGAAGGAGTTCTTTGCTGAGGTGTCCAAGATGCCTGCGGTGCCCTTCCAAGGTAGGTACATTTTATGATACGACCAAACCACTACGAAAACACTTAGATTTTTCCTGATATTTTAAAATGTCAACAAATTCATCAGGTTCCCTGTTCCATGAGGCACATGCGCCCCATGGATGGTCTTACTGATACGTCCATGAGGCACATGTGTCTCATGACCCAGAGATAAAGATAATGCAGATTTATATATGTACTCGTATACCTATGTATCAATCAATATGACGCAAATACTTGAATGCAATGACGTGACTTATATGAAAAAAGACTAAATTAAATTTTATTATTACTATGGGGACGTGTCAAGTTAAAAAAACGGGTTTGTTTCTGAAATACTCAGTATTCAACGCCTTTCTTTGAATTCCTATGCATAAAAATTACAAAACGCAAAAAAAAACAAATAAACGTATTTTAACTACAATACAAGTAAACAAAGCTAAAATTACGGTCTGAACACGTGGTCCGATAGAACAATTTTTCTATTTCAAAATCAAATTTAATAGAGTCGACGGAGCTCATCTAATGCGGAGCTCCTATTTCTGGGTTATTTTGGCCCTCGGGGCGAGCTGAAGAACTAACCTACCTCATAATTATGACATAAATATCACGGCGCCTACACGTAAAATCTATATAATATTAGTATAGATTTGTGTTTATTAAGAAAAAAATAACAAGCACTTCTTTATATTCAACATCATAAAACAGAGAATGTCTTTTTTAGTGTTCCGTACCCAAAGGGTAAAAACGAGACCCTATTACTAAGACTGCGATATCTAGACAGTTGAAATTTTCACAAATTATTATATTTCTTTTCCCGCTGTAACAACAAATACCAAAAACAACATAAAATAAATATTTAAGGGGGCTCCCATACAACAAACAAATCTTTTTTGTGGTTTTTTGCTCGATATTAATAACAGGTAGACAGATGAAATATTCACAGAATATTTATTTGTATATTCCCTTTAAGAATAAATAATTAAAATAAAATAAAACTAATATCTTAGGCGGGCTCCCATACAAGAAACGTGATTTTTTTGTTATTTTTTCCTCTATCTTAATACAGACACCGTGGTTGTATAGATAACGGTACGGAACCCTTCGTGTGCGAGTCCGACTCGCACTTGGTTGGTTTTTAGTTTTATTTAATTGTTATTAAGCCATGCCTACAGTTACTTAAAGTATTTATTAAGTACTTATTTCGCAGCTACCATCGAGAAAGCACCCTCAGGCTACGTAGACTCGTCTGCCTGGGACTTCGACTCCGTCATGCGACTTCTCATGCTCATCCAGTCCAGTGACAACAAGCCCATGAAGCACCTCATCCACGACGTGCTTAAGCCAACGCGCAGGCTCTTCATTTCCCCTGGGAAGAACAAGTTCAGGCTCTTCCCCAGCTTGGCTAAGGTCAGATTAATTTTGATTACACGCGTTGTTGTTAAATTACTTGTATCACGTTGGTTGCTACAGTCATTGGACTGTGGGCCGAGCACGCTGCCATAGGACAAGTATTAACATAGGGTCGGGACATTAATTCGTCTATTCCATATTCCAACGTAAGTATAAAGAACTAAGGTTTTAAATAAAAGTGTGTTTTGTGTGATTTGAGTCCTTTTCAAGCTACTTAATCATATTTGACACTAGTTCCCGTTTAACGTAATTTGACACTAAGTCCCGTGGCAGCGTGCTCGGCCCACTGACGTCAAAGTCCTGCAGAAAGTATCTTCAGCAAAAAAAAACAATGTACAGTGCGATAGTTTAGCATAAGAGCGCATGAAAGCAAGTAAAATAGAGTTGCAAAGCCGAAAGTCGAATTCAGAGCTATGCTCTGTAGTTCTAAATCTGAAAAACTTCTTAGGCGCTGTTGCTACCCACTTTTAATTACTGCTGCATTACTAGCGAACCACCCACACTTCGGTTCGGTTTACGAGTATGTGAGTGTTCGTGAAAACCACATCAAAATCCGTTGCGAAACTTAGGAGGAATTTGTGGATATACAGACAGATACAAAGACAAAAAGACAGATAGACGCGGAGAGTGGCTTTGTTTTATACTCTCGCGGACAAATAATACAGGTCCGAGTGCGTTTTTCATACAAACGAGGCTATTCCGACGCCTTGGTTGCTGGCCAGTGGTTGCTTTGAGTGAGGTTTAATGGTGGATACTCCGAGGTTCAATAGAGGAGGTCAAAGTTTTTAAGATACCTAACTGATCGCTCAATTGGTTACTCGTAACAACACAGCGAGAGAGTTTGGGTCAGCCAGCATTTGGATTTTCTTACATTTTATTGCCTTTTTAGATGATTTTTTGAACAGGCACAATTCCGGCGTTAACCGCAGATTCAATCATTGGGTATCCTACGCACTCTTGAAAGCCCGTATCGATGCTCGGGGTATCCATTATCAGATTTCACTAAAAACATCCCATGGCGAGGAACCAAGGCTTTTCGAAAGAGCCTCTTTAGTACCAAAAACGGACTCTGGCCCGTATTATTTGACCGCGAGAGTATTATGTAAAGATACTTGAGATTTTTAATTTTCTTATATCCCTTTCGATAGGATAAATTCAAATCCATCTGAGAAAACGATCAATAAAAACATTTAGCATTCCTTCTAAAATCTAAGGCTTTTTGGATAATTCGCCCTGCATATCACTCCACCGTGTAACGTAAATCAGTCTACAGCTATAAACTAAATAAATATTAGGGGACAACCTCACACAAATTGACCTAGTCCTAATCTAAGCTCTAGGCTTGTACTATGGGTACTAGACAACGTTAAACATACTTGTATAGATACATACTTAAATACATAGAAAACATCCAAGACTCAGGAACAAATACTCGTGCTCATCACACAAATATCTGTCCTTACCAGGATTTGAACCCAGGACCACTGGCTTCGGAGGCAGGGTCACTCCCAACTAGGCCAACGTGTCGTCACTAAGTTTGGAAGTTTTGTTAATGGTTCATGCATGATGCACTGTTCAGGACCACGTGGATAACTTCTATTACGATGGCGTCGACAGCGCGGAGTACTGGGCGTCAGATGAAGTGAACGTGTTCAACGCGAGTGACACCTCAGCCATCATCCTAGTGACGAACCCGGTGGAGTCTCGTCTACCAAGTGCAAGGATCAGCGTTGACCTATTAAAGTAAGTTTAGAACAGTGATGGTAGGACCCTGTGCAGGGTCCATCCGGATCGCTACCGAAAGACAACCGGTCAAATTACTAGCATAGAGGCATTAATTCTCAGTTCTCAAGCTTGGCAACGTATTTGGGGTCTTAGGCTTGGAATCTTATGATTATAGCCTTGAGAATTCAAATGTTTATGGGTCTCAGATTCCACTTACCATCAGGTGGCCTGAGTGCTCGCGTGCCTTCTCCTTATCATAAAAATAAACTAGCAAATTGCATTCCGTGAAAACCTTTAAGTACCATTCCATTCCATTTACTCCCCACACTACCCTATTGTGACGTCATTGTGACAAGAATCCGGGGTCTAATTATAAGGATACTTTTCGACGCACGACGGAACTTTATTCGCCGTCGTTGTTTGTATGGTTAACGGCGCTTAACTATGGTCCAACTTTTAGGTCCTCACCAGTGTCAGGTCTAATAATATATTAACTTCGCGCTTCGCGATTTAATAAGTATTTCTTCTTCACGATGAGCCGAAGTGAGAAAGACCCGATTGTAGAAAGGCACGTTAGTAAATATACTAAATATGTCAGATGAAACTTCAGTAACTTCATACGATTTTTGACATTCCTAATAGAAACTTGATCTAACGCATCTTAATAAAACGCAAGTTAAACCTTCACTTTATTTATTCTTTACAGATGCTGAACCGACATTAACTTTGCGGCATTAACTTTTCATGATTTTAATTTTCTGTTATTGAAGTTAACAACATAATTAATCCTCATCCGTACATACAAACGATTTAACAATAATTGGACAGCAATCATATGGTTGTTAAAATTCCATTTGTATCATGTCTTAACTGCTGTAAGGCATCGTCGTACATCCTGCACAATGTAGATTGTAGAACGCATTTTGAACAAATAAATGGCCGATCCTACTCTGTCCGCGACTCTGTCGGTGTAGAAAAACATTATAGCTCTTATTTACTTGACAGTAATGGTGGCTACATTAACAAACCTAGCCAAATAAAAACAAGCTTTTGTTGCCAACTGTTTTTTTTTTGGGCATACTCATCATCTGCTTATCAAGACAATTCTAACGAGTCCTAACACGGGTTCGTCATGTGTAATTTAGCAGTTCCTATGGCCACCTTTCGTCTCCACCATCAAACCAGCTCGATGGTGCTATATTATTGTATTGTCATCGGGTTTACATAATTATGCTAAATTTCAGCTTAACCGGATAGCGGCAATTGACTGCAAAATGGATTGCAAATTTGGACGGACAACTTACATACTTACATACGAACAGTGCAAGTTAAATAAATGCCTGTAATTTGTAAAATTTTTGCAAAATTGGTTCAGTAGATCCGGAGATTACCCCTTACAACCTCACAAACTTGACCTCTTTATAATATTAGCATCGATAGCGCGAAGGTGACACACTACAGAGCCAGTAATGACGCGCACTGGAGGTCAGCAGAGCGGACGCCTGTGAATTAGCACTGAGTCCGGGTCACGCTCTATCTCAGGCGAAAGTCCTGTAGCAAGTGCAACCTTATAACCACCAGGATAGGATTAAATCTACTTTGGCCATTGAATTTGAGGTACTGCTTTTTGGCTTCGCACAGCAGCGCTCTGCGTCGCACCGCACCACGTCTTTGCTCTATCTAGACGGCCGGCCGTGTTTTTTATAAGGAAATGAAGCATTAAAATATGAGCATTTTGAGCCCAACTCGCACCTTACCGTATTTTTTCAGGGACATAATGATGACACGAGCCTTGGCTGCCCGAGAGATGCCGAGCACTACGCCCAGCATGACGTAAGTAATTTTTCAATTTGATTTAGATTTAGTGCGTATTCATGTATATTGGTTTCACAATAAAATAAATAAATAAATAAATATCACGGGACAATCTCACACAAATTGACCTAGTCCCAAATTAAGCTCTAGGCTTGTACTATGGGTACTAGACAACGATAAACATACTTAGATAGAGAAATAAATACATGTAAAACATCCAAGACTCAGGAACAAATACTCGTGCTCATCACACAAATATTTGCCCTTACCGGGATTTGAACCCGGGACCTCTGGCTTCGGAGGCAGGGTCACTCCCAACTAGGCCAACGTGTCGTCAAACATACACTTGTTGAGTGGGAAAATTGACTGAGAAAGCAAGACAAATGCATACTTTTCCGACTAAAAACGAATGTTTATCTCTAAGTACATCAGGGCTGGAATTCTACAAGGTAATAACGATATCGTTTTTGACCTGTTTCCGTATTGTCAACGTTTTGATAACTCTTATGTCATTTACAATAATGGCGACTCTGACATAAACGATTCTTAAACGTGTCAAACACGATATCGTTATAACGCAGTTGAATAGAGGCCCTGGGCCTCGATAACGATATCGTTTTTACCTTGTAGAATTCCAGCCCTGAACTAAGTTCGAGCCCACACATCTAAATAATGATCACATCAAAATAAAATTGACAAAAGTATCTTAAATAACTCGACTGAATCTCCAATTAAGGCTAGTTAGTCGTGATAGATCTTCTTTGTAATTCGTTATACTTAAAAACAATTGACAAAAAAATTGCTTCTAGGTAAGGTTCCGTAATCAACAAGGAACTCTTATAGATTCGCCAGTCCGTGGTTCGCCGCAGAGGCTCTTAGTACTACAATGCTGTAATTTAAAATAGTTATACTTTTATAATACGCCAACAAAGTTGTAAAATAAAATGTAATGAAAAAATAATTTTGTTCGTCCCACGCGTGGTTAAAATGACGAGTACGAAATATATGAAAAATATGATAGATTAACGCACACACACATGGGCTTGCAACTCACTAATACACTGGTAAACATCTTAGCCTGACTATGCAAAATGTGGTTACAGAATTATCAACAAGTTTAGAGTTGTTGGTATTCTATTGCTCTGCCTACCCCACTCTGGGAATAAAGGCGTGACGTTATGTATGTATATATTAACGCACATAATTATAATAAATTGAAAACTATCACGACTAAGTATAATTGATTGGTACTAGAGATACCGGCGACTGAAGCATTTATACCTGCTAAATATCATTTAAGACAGCGCTCATAGCTTGAAACCCAAAGGGGAATGCCCATCTCTCCTACAAAAAAATGGCTGAGGTGTACAAGAACCAATTATACACCAAAATATGCTACGAAATTGTAAGTTCCGAAAACACTTTCAGTGATTACTCAAAAAGTTGGTGAAACGCTGTTATTTTTATACAAATAGACAAAGACAATTTTCATCTCAAACTCGTTCAAAACGAATAAAGACGTTTAGTATGTTTACAAACAAAGTAGGTATACATAGGTAAGGTACATGAAAATAAGTTTCATGACTGGTTTAGGGTGAGGGCGATGAAGGCGTAAGTCCACGGACTGGACGACAGCGGGCGGCGGCGATGACAATCGATTTCATTGTGTTATTTATATGGAAGTGACGTCTCACGCCATTTATAATATTACAGATACGAGTAAAAGTCTATAATATATGTACATAATACTCCCATCATTATCAGACTTCAATTTAATGAGTATATTTATATTTAATTATAGCATGTTTTTTGGCATATAGGTTATCTCTGTACATTCCAGGCATTATATGGGCATTCTCCTTTAGTTCATATTTATTGTATAAAAAAAAAAAAGGTATTTGTTTTGTAGTAACGAGTTCAAAACTTTGGCTCCTATTTATGCTGAGCATAACCGACATGCTCAAGCACGGTTTTCTTATGGTTGCTCGAATGTGCCTATGCCCTTATTGTGTATTTTCTCACAACACGTTGGCCTAGTTAGGAGTGACCCTGCCTCCGAAGCCAGCGGTCCGGCGTTCAAATCCCGATAAGGGAAGATATTTGTGTGATGAGCGCGAATATTTGTTCCTGAGTCTTAGATATTTTCTATGTATTCAAGTATGTATTTCTCTATATTTATCGTTGTCTACTACCCATAGTAAAAACTTAGTTTGGAACTAGGTCAATTAGTGTGAGATTGTCCCCTGACATTTATTTATATTGTTAATGTATTGTAAACTTTTCGATATCTCTTGCAATCTCGTCGGTGTTGTCGGTGGTAAGTGGTCCAATGAACAATACGAATTGCAAAAGCGGCAATGGAATAGAGCCCCAGGTTTTTCGTCTACTTACAAGAGATTTATAATTATCGTGATTTGTGCGTAGTATGTACGTATGTTTTAAGAACATCCCTATTGCGTACAAATATGTAATTGCATACAGACCTGTATATCTCAGCAAGCTTCGTTTTTCTATGAAAAACGAGTGACAAATATACTGTCAGATAAGAGTGCGAGTGACATATTAAGATTATAGAAGCATTGTACGTAACAATTTTCTTTCTTTAGAACGAAACATAACAAAAATGGAAGCACTGGGCGAGGTAAGGTATAAATGATTAATTAGTAAAGTAACATCGTAGTAATATCAGACATAGGTATCTTAAAGATTCCAATATATTAAAGGGTCCAATAATCAATCGAGTTGTATATGCGGGAAAACTTGTTTTTAACTCCAGCTTTGTTTAAGAAAAATAATTAGTAGTAGCTACTCTTCAATTCATCTAAAAAGTATATTTCAATCTGACTCATTCTAATACCTTAACACTCCTGAATCTCCCGATATGTCATATTTTCATATGCCAGTTTTCCTTTGACGCACAACATGGATATTTTCTAAACATTTTTGTCTGTTAGATATTCCTTGACCCTATACTTTCTCAAGTTATTTTTAAATAAGTACTGAAAATGGTGACTAAGGCCGGGGCCGTACAGGGCAGGCGATGGCGACGCTACAGCTAGGTGACAGCGACGCGACAGCTAGGCGACAGCGATGTGAATTATTAGTGCCGGCATGTGAGGTTGCCCAAGCTCATAAGCGGTAGCGTTTTCTTGAGCGTCGCTAACCGCCACACCCGCATAAACAGTAGCGATGAAAAAGCGAATCGCTCATACATCGCAATATGGGTGGCCGCATCGACACGTTTTTTAAATGGCGACAAATTACAAATGATATCCCCACCTACGCAGCGCTGCGACGCGACGAGTAGCCAGCAGTCTCGATAAACAGCATTTATATTGTAAGCAGATGAAAACCGTGATCGTCATGGATTTTTCTGACCCAATTAACATGTATCAGCTTGACAATTAAAAGAGAATGGCGAATTTCACCACCTTTACTAAGACATGAGGAAACATGGTTTGACATCCAGATAGGCTGTCTAGCTTGCACACTAGAAATAAATTCTTCGATGTTTATATTAGACATGAGTTAATATGGCGTAATAACCGTCCTGATCGAACGTAAAAGTCAAACTAATTTGATTTTATTGCGACGCGACTTTTTCGCCACTAGTCAGTCGCACGAAATACCTTTCGCTATGTCGCTCAAGCGACGTTGTAGTGCGGCCGCTTTTACTTAGTGTTTTACATTTGATTGCTGATCGCCGTTGAATTACCGCGAAGCGCTGTCGCCTTAACAAAAATCAAAATATCGCCGCTTAACGTTGTTCCTAAACATGCAATGCACACGAAAACTGAATTGACTAAACATTTGAATACTATGAGAGACATAATAAAAACCTTGTCGCATGTTACTAAAAGGCGTTTGTTTTATTGACATCGCTGTCGCGTCGCCATCACCTGACCATTGCGTCGACTGACGTCGGGTAATGTATTATTATAGAAATTAATGCATTGACTGTTTTTTTTAACAGTGAACGCCTCGTCGACACCGGTAGCCCCGAAAACCTCGTCGACACCAGTTGACCAGAACGCCCTGACGACACCCGTTGACTCGAAAGACCCGGCGAAACCAGTTGACCCAAAAGACCCGGCGAAACCAGTTGACCCAACAGACTTGCCGACAACAGTTGACCCGAACAATCCGCTGACAACAGCTGACCCGAACAACCCGCCGACAACAGCTGACCCGAACAACCCGCCGACAACAGCTGACCCGAACGAACCGCCGACAACAGCTGACCCGAACGCACCACCGACAACAGCTGACCCGAACGCACCACCTCCTCCAGGCCGCAGGAAATGGTAACACTAACCGGCTTTGTTGCGTGTGCGCTACCTAGTTTACACGTTCTTATTTCACTAGTAATTCATTAAATTTAATCTTATGAGTACCTTGTCATTAATACACTGGTTGACATCTTAGCCTACGAATACGTGTGTAAAATGTGACTACGGAATTACAAACAAGTCTTTTTAGAGTTGTTGTTATTTCTGTAGTTCTGCCTATCCGACTCTAGGAATAAAGGCGTGATATTTATATATGTATGTAATCTTGTGAGCAAATCGTGACGTAAATACAGTCGGTCGAGTTTAGTGTTAAGATCATCTTTGTTAGAATCTGAAGTTAGTGTTGTCACCAAGTCGAACAAGCACGGCCATACGTTATTTTTTCGAGGCAATTCGAGGCTATTTTGAGACTGCTTTATTTTTTTTACAGCTAATCAAAAAAGCTTGAAATTAATGTTGCATAATTTAGTGCCTAGCATTTTTAATACAATTATATTCAATCAAAACTTAGTTATTTAATCACCCAGGAACTCACTGACGAAGATCATCATAATTTAAAGGATTCTTCTAGCAGACCTCATAACATTAAGTATAAAAACAAATAAAATAATATAAGGCTGATCAGATGATGGCGTCGGAAGGTGGCCACTGACCAAAACTAATTATTTTACAAGGTTAGTATTTAACAGTTATTTTTAACTTTTCATATTTTGTTATATTATTTGACCTCTTTTGACGTCACGATCTTGATTGGTAAGTTTTATGTACTCTGTGATCAACCATAGTACTGAATATAATGTGAGTCCGAAATGCAGTAATATTTTTTTAAGATTTTTTTTTATAAGTTTAGGAGAAGGCACACGAGCACTCAGGCCACCTGATGGTAGGCGGAATCTGACACCCATAGACATTTGAATTCTCAAGACTGTAATCCCAAGACCTCAAATGCGTTGCCAACCCTGAGGATTACGATGGAATGCGTCTAAGCTAGTAATTTCACTGGTTGTCTTATCCCCACACCGGAACACAACAAACAACACTGTTGCTTGGCGGGTGGTTAATGGATGAGATGGTGGTAGCGATCCGGACGGACCCTGCACAGGGTCCTACCACCACCATCGAGTGTTGTCTTATTTTTTAAAATCAAGCTGATATTTTAAACTGTATACAAAAATGATTGTGTAAAATCTATAAAAAATAAAATATCAAAACATTAGTCTGTTTTGGACTCTCCGCCCGTATGCTAGTCTGTTGGGTGGTCCATGACTAACATTGACATTTAACGTGGTCTGACAAAAACGCACAGTGTGCTGCGAGGCAAAATACAATCAATAACATTTACATAAACAAATTCAATAGTTTTAAAGCAAGTCTCAAACAAACAAAACGCGTATGGGATACAATTAATTATAGCCTTGACAAATAAATACGTGTAAATTAGACCCAATTCCTGAAGCTTCCCACTCATTTATTGTACAGATTACCAATTTGCGTTCGGCAAACTGTACTTACTGTTAAATATTAGTTGGCCAACAGAACACGTTAAACTGTTCGCCTAATGAGTGAAGGACTATGTACACATTTGTAAGATTGCCTCTAGATATTGATCTAAATATTAAGATTTGTATTTTATATTTTGGTTTTGTGACAAATTCGTACCGCTCTTAAAACATATTTCCTTTAATACTAGTTATTTAAATATTATTTTTGTTTTAGGCCCAAGCACAAAATCATCTCGTGAGGCGTCAGAGGTAATATAACTTCAACAAACGTAAACGTTTTAACCGCAAGAAGAAATTGTTGAAAAAGGAACTAACAAAACAAAAATCTCTCTACAGAGCCTCCGTCGGATATACCGCCTTCCCTGGTGCTCTTTCTGTACCTATGTACAGAATCTCGGAATATGCTTATAGATCACAGTACATATGTTAGGAATACTAAAACTGCGATGCATGCTGCTACAATAATCCTGACCTTCGACTACGAACAATTTTTTAAACAGCTTGCTAGGAGGCTGGATGGCGATTTCAATGGATGGAGTTCCACTCACAGTGAATATCTGCCGTCAATGTCGTGGATTTTCCTAAATTTGCCCTCGACGTCATCATACGAGGACTAGGATTGGTTCTATTGTAAATATCACATGGTGGTAAATGGTGTAAAACATTATAAAGGTCCAAATTTGCTTCGTTTTTCTTTGCACTCTTTGGGGCAAATTTTGGAAAATCCAAGATATTGACAGCAGGTATTAACTGTGAGTGGAACTTCACCCATTGTGATCGCCATCCTGCCTGCTAACAAGCTGTTCAAAAACTTCTTCATAATCGATGGCCAGGATTATAATACAACGTGCGTCGCTGTTTGGTCTTCGACTACAAACAATATTTTATAATTATATGTACCGTAATCTGTACGTGGGTGAATAATTATTGATATACACATGCCTTCAAGTTTTCAAGACATTATTTATTACTTTATAGATTAAAACATTAATTTCTACTTTTAGTAAATAAAGTGGCAATTTAACGCGGCCCAAAAAAAAACTTAAACCTGACTTCAAACAACAATGAAACCAATTTGGACGTTAGTAATATTTTACACTATTTACCTGATCTGATTTACAGTAGAACTACCCTTATCCTCGTATGATGACGTAGAAGGCAAATCTAAAAAAATCCATGACATTGACAGCAGTCATCACCTGTGACCGTCATCCTGCCTGCTGCTCCATGTAAAATTACTTTTAAAATTTACTTTATTGATGAATAATTACAAATTTTGTATTAGTCGTGTTTCCCTGTCATAACCTAACCTAAACTAAAAATAACTTGGTTTGTTGCATTCAGTTAGTTTAAAATACTAATCTAATATAGAAAAAAGATTAGTTTTCTTTTTGTTACTAATAAACTCAAAAGTTGCTGGACTGATTTTGAAACTTCTTTCAACAATATAATGCTACAATTATCATGATTTTATTTTCTACGTGGACGGAGCCGCGGCAACAGCTAGTATAAGAGAAAAATCAACTGCAACCGATACTTAACCCGTGGAGCGCCATGGCATATATATGTAATGCACATATATATGCTATGGCGCGGGTTAAACATAACAGGCAACAGAGCCGATATTCAACCTAGTACACCTGCCCTTCAGTATTAACTTCACCGGAGCTCATAATACGGTAACGCGCCTTAAACACAGCGACGTGACACACTGGATCTCAAAAAACCGGGCAAGAGCATGTCGGACCATGCTCAGTGTAGGGTTCCGAAGCTGTTAAGTACTAACTACAAACATAAAAATCAACAAGTAATAACTAATTTTATATTCAAAGTCAATTGGTGCCGTCTTAGATGATTTTAGTATGTATAAACACTTTAATCGCCTGTATCTCATAATATTATTTTATTCGTTATATGCGCTTTCATTTAAGATTTTTTCAGATTTTTTGTATTTGTAGTTTTGGCTGTAGGGGGGGGGGGAGACAAACACTTAAGTCTAACACACTTGTACCACTTTGTTGACGTGACTAATATACATATTCATGCCAAATGACAGCTTTCTAGTACTAAGAGTCTCTGCGGACGGACGGACATTGCGTAACTATAAGGGTTCCTAGTTTGACTATGGAACCCTAAAAGCGGTGACGCGGCCACGCATCTTTTACGTCACGTTTGTAGAAAAGTAATTATATAGCGTCCATTTTAATATAAACGCAACACCGGTTGACGTTAAAGACTCAACTGATGCGTATTTAAATGAGATCTGGTGTGGACGGAATGCTTTAAAAACGTAATAATAATAATAATATCACAGGACAATGTCACACAAATTGACCTAGTCCCAAACTAAGCTCTAGGCTTGTACAGTCGAAGTCATAAATATGTTTTGTTTACACTTTAGTACCTTGTCACTATCATTCACGGAGACAATTTCATATACAATACATGAAACTGTCTCAGTGAATTAAAGTGACAAGGTACTAAAGTTTAAACATATTTATGACTTCGACTGTACAATGGGTACTAGACAACGATAAACATACTTATATAGAGAGATATATACTTCAATACATAGAAAACATCCTAGACTCGGAAACAAATACAAAAAAACTTTTTCGGCATCGTCATTTTATTTACGTAATATTTTAATTCAACGATATTGGCTTAAATATAGTAATTTACAAAATAAATGCGAATTTCTTTACATGGTCCTTATATTTTAAACATGGAACAGTAGCTGTGACGTCATTCCTGTCGCCGATTTTGTGTAGTGTTTTTGCAGAGGGTCTGAACTATGACTTTTTAAAGGTTCATAACTTATGAAAAAAATACACGACAATTATTTCGCGTATACAGTTATTCCTCTCTTTCATAGCACTTTCCAGAGAGCGTAGGAAAAAAATATGCATGTTCCCTATTGTATGGCTAATTTTCGTAGCACAACGGAAAAGTTTCATAGAAAATTTAATTGTGTGAGTTAGCGTGCCCAACTTATTTGTCCTTACCCCAATGGGCTCGAAAGGTTCCCAAATGGCGTCCGCGTACCCAATTACGCAACATGCGTACCTCCAACGAGGTACCGAAACCTCAAACCATGGGAAAGCCTGTGTTCAGGTAGGTGATTCTACTTTTCTACATGTAACCTTTTCGCCATTGACTTGATACACAAGTCATCCTCACACGCTAATAACAGCTGCCAACCACAGCTAATTTCAACCTTACCTCACAAGTACTCGGGTCTATTTGTCATTGTATCTGTGACAACTATAAGTGTCGTTGGAGCAGTAGGCACGATAGTACACGACGCCTTTTGGTGTTCTTGGCGTTCAAAGGGTTAAGGGTAGGCAACTCTCAACCTACCCGCTTTACCCTACGTGTGAACGAGCTCATATGATTCTGCGAACTTGATCGATCGTTCTACACATAGCTGTTCTTGAGAGAATTATACCTCAGCAGTGAAAGACTTTAGGATATGATGAATTTTATGCAAAGAGTAGCAAAGTATTTTATTATGAATAAACATGTATATCGACATCTTATTTATCGATATCAAATGCCTAGAACGTGCTCCGAGCTAGCACTGGTATGCTAATAACGGGTAACTATCAATATTGGTTTAAGCAACAAGGATCTGGGCCTTTATTCAGGTGCGTTAAGACGATATCGTGTTTGACTCGTTTAAGAATCGTTTATGTCGCAGTCGCCATTATTGTAAATGACATAAGAGTTATCAAAACGTTGACAATACGGAAACAGGTCAAAAACGATATCGTTATAACGCAGTTGAATAGAGGCCCAGGGCTTAGACGCTTTCTATACTGTCGGCGTTTTGATATTTTTTATGTCATTTATATCAATGGCAACTGTGACATAAACAATTCTAAAACACGTCAAACACGACACCGTTATAACGCAGTAGAATAGAGGCCCAGTAGGCCTAACCAAGGTGCAAACTGTTTTAATTTCTTTTAAAGTTGATTAAAAATAAGACACTGTAAAAAAAAACTTTACATATGGGTTTATAATAATATAATTTTACAAAATTTCAGCCCATTCCGTCAGTGGGAACTAGTTTAAAATTGACTTGCAATATTGGATCCACAAAGTATTTTTATGTAAAAGTATGCAATTTAGGTGTGAAAGAGTAGCATGTGAGTATAAACGCATACTAACATTAAATTTCATAACAAATAACACGCATAATGAAAGGAAAATACTCTACTTTGTTGTAAAATGAACTTAACGTTGTCGATAATCAATATAATAAGCGTGTCTACTTCTTCTTTTTTATTAAATGGCGGTCCACACAGTGATTTGGCCAATGTCAAGTGAATAGAGTAAATCAGTAAACAGAATAAATCAAAAGTAAAAGCCGGGCATTTTTCAATCGGCCATCTTCCCTCCCCGAAGGTTACCGGAATCAATTCTAAGCGTGTCTATGTACATTATGTGAAATATGTGACAGGTGCGCGGTGCGCAATCTTGCTATAACGAAAGGCGGAAAAATACGAAAAACGTGAAAAAGTACAAGGAGCAGCCTTCTTAGACACGTCGAGCCTGGATGCGGATGCGTATTTTTAACCTCTTACTTACAGAACATGGGAGTCTGATGGAGACAGAGTAAAAACGAAATACATACATACATACATAACGTCACGCCTTTATTCCCAGAGTGGGGTAGGCAGAGCTACAGAATACCAACAAATAATTCTGTAACCACTTTTTGCACAATCAGGCTAAGATTTTTAAAAAAAACTTTTATGTCTAAAAACGAAATAAATTATAATAAAGTCAAATATTTACAACAAACAAAAATAAGTGTAAAACCGTATAAAAAATAAAAACCGTATTCAAAAAGCTAGAAAAAACTTCTTTTAAAATGGTAGGTCAATTCAACTGAATTCGGCTTATGGTTCAAAATATAGTGGGACACCGACTTCAGTTGGACTAACCTATTACCTATCATTTTAAAAGACGTTATTTATTGATATTTGAAGACGGTTTTTAGTTTTTTAAAACATTTATTTTATTTCATCCCTTTTAGTGATCATCAATCATCAAAATAATACTGGTTTGTCGTCCACGTATGTTTATTTCTTTCATTTGAGGAGTTATCTCAATTCCTGACGGATCCCCTCATAAGATACCAACTTGTTGGCAATGACCTCGGGATTACACCCTACCAAACGAAAAAAGAAATTTCAAAATCTATTTACAATTGACGGAGTAATCGCATAACAAACACACAAAAAAGAATATAAAAAAGTCAGTCGAATTTGATAACCTCCCCTTTTTTGAAGTCGGTTAAAAATTAGCGGGCTCTAGATTGTGATTGTGACACGTGAGAAAATAATATTAGCTTCAATAAAAACCTCTCATAATGGAAACTATTTTTATTTAGGTATTTGTGATTGGGATCTTTTTTATCGTTCATTTCTGCGTTTACTCCATCATTTATTTTCATCACTTAACAGCCTATATTTTTACATAAAAATTAACCCAAGTTCACGAAATTCTTCAATGACGAGCCCGCCGTTTTATGCATATTAGCAAACAAAGGTTTAAACACTTACACTTGATATTTGATGAAATCTAATGATTGAAAATTGTATATGAATAAATATATTATTAGATGACAATCTCATACAGATTGACCTAGTTCCAAAGTTAGCTTTAGGCTTGTGTGGTACTAGTATTGACTAGAAAACGATAAACATGCTTTTGTGGTAGAAAACGCTTAAGACTTCATCACACAATTTATTGTACAAAAAATAAATCACCGTATTTGCACCACAATCACCTCATGTTTAAAAATGAATTGCAAAAAGTGAACCAACATGATAAATAAATTAATAAACACATAAGAAAGCGACCTAATAAAAATAAGATAAGTAAATGCTTATCCGTCAAATTTGAACTTCAAATTACTTTTCACGCTAGCGGGTAAAATGGACGCATATCGCATGTTTAATTAACTACAAATGCCTTTTCAATCCGGTGAGGTAGTAAACAAGTTAATCCTCTGTAATGTAAGTGTATTATTTATAATCTCTAGAATATTTTAATCTATGACAGTGATAGTATTCTATATAAAAAAAAAAACAATAAAATTATTACAGTAACTACCAATCGCGACAATGAAAAACGAAATCTACGAGATTACATTAAGATTTGCTTTAGAGTCTTACAAGCACCGAGTTACATTGTTCCGTCATTCGATTTACTCTAAGCCTCGAAGCTCTTTCAAACCTTTGTTGCCCTGGTACGTATGCGGGTGAAACTTGCTATGGGTTCGGTGCGCTTCGGACCCAAAACAAGTTTCTCCCGCATCCGTACCAGGGAACCAAAGGTTTGAAAGATCTGCAAAGGAAAATGTTAGAGCTACTTACTGTATACGTCAGTCTGTGTGTGCCACACACACATGTAAAATCAGGTCGGTAATGTATGTTTCATCAAAACTGCGATGAATGAAACGAACGAAACCTTAATCTATTGTTTCAGATTTTGATTGTGTGAGTGCCGTCCTTTTAAACGTAGTTCAAATGAGTGAATTGTAGCACGATTTCAAAATCTTCCTTCGCTAAATGCCACCGTGATCTAGAGCAAGTGTTTTTCAGTACGAAGTGTCAAAGTGGTTAAATGAAAAACAAAAAATACTTTAGTGGCTTAGAAATTGTAGATTTGTACCACAAAGTAACCTTCTTTACCAGTATTATTAAAACCTTACTAACTCCTTAATTAATTAACAAAATTGTAAAGTTAAAACTGTGTTCTGAAGTGAACTGTATGAAAAGAACAAATCTTACAATCTGAAAAGCTTTTTGTCTAGAGATTTAAAAACCCTTGTAGTTTAATTTCTACCGAACCAAAGTTTTACAAATATTCATTGGAAGTTTTCCTTGACTGACATGGAAATAATTTCAAGCGTCGTTGCCAAAGTTTTTTGAATGATTGAGTACTCCATTCATGCCACGTCCGCTTCTCGTAGCTTGGACACGCCCACCGCACCGCTGCGCTGCCGAGCTGGCAGCGAAGCAGTGAGATCAGTCCCGACTGTACTAGGAGCACATAAGGCATACGGCAGTTCGACGAAAGAATAAGTTGTCCGCGCAAACCGTAAGGGGGAAGATGGCTGATTGAAAAATGACCGGCTTTTACTTTTGATTTAATTTATTTGCTTATAACCGTGATGGCACAAATAATAATTAGAATATAGATTATAATTGCGAAATTTACCACCATTTTGGTTTTAAACGCAATATTTATGACCGGATTGGGTTATGGGACTTATAGGCTTATAGCCCAGACTTAACCTACTTATCACTTCCCAAACAATTTATTCCATTATTTCATTTCGTTTAATGGTCATCCATCCATACTTATATTATTATAGATGTATTTTTGTCTGAGTTACGCTTTCACGGCTAAACTTTACATAAATAATAGTTTTTATGGCAAAAAAAAAATTTTTCAAAATAAAATAATACGACATGCCATGTAATATTTTATAGGTTGGCCTCTTAAGGCGACTAAGGGAATAAAGGCTTGCAGTACGAGTACGTTAGGCGATGGGCTTGCAACCTATCGCTAATACACTGGTAAACATGTTCTAGCTTATTTGTGCAAAATGTGGTTACAGAATTAGAGTTGTTGTTAATTTCTGATAGCTCTGCCTATCACACTCTGGGAATGAAGGCGTGATGTTATGTACATAATTTTATGTATGTGAGTAATATTTAGTCTGATATACCTCGGAACGGCTTAAAACTAAAATATTTATATTCTAAAATACTTTTAATCTTATTATAAGACGCCCCTTTATAATATGACGTGACTTAAAGTGTCAAGCACCGAGTTTTTAGTTCAATTTCCAGACACTGGGGCGCTTTTGTTAGTGTGGCCAAATTTACAGAGATGGCATAAATAAACATTTCTGTGACTGCAATAGTTTACCGCTGCGTTTTTATGTTAACCTGGTACTGTTGCGGAAAAATGTTTTTTGCGGGTGCTCGTTGCGGAGTTTTATCCTATCTTAAAGAGAAGGTTATCTTAATAACGTCAATATGAAAATTACTTTACACATGAATAAAAATTATTAGATTATTATTACGAGCATTTTCGTCAAGCCAAAATCCCCCCGTTCGCTATTTATAAGATATATTTTAAAACAAAACGATTATGGAAGATTAAAAAATGTTGAGGTGCGTAGTTTTATCGCGCTTTTTTAAACGTTTAAATTATCTAAGGATGTATGGAGACGAAAGCCTTAGCTCTTCCTTATTCACTTAATATAGATCTAGTTAATTTATTTTTGAGATTATAGCAATTTAATGACCTTTGGTTTGCCGCGTGTTGTTTTAAGTTGTTTTGTTTTGTTAGATTTAAGTTAATTTATAAATTATTATGACTACGTAGTCGGTCGTTTGGTTCTGTCACAAAGGTTTAGTCAAATAAAACTTACTCCTGTTTATTTTTTATTTATAAAATATTTTAAAATTGAAAGATTAATAATTGTAATTTTTTAGGAACTAATCATCTTTCCACATAGTCACCGCAATTTCTAATACGATCTTTTGACATTCACGGCCGGCACCAATTAAAACACGCACGATATTTGTCATTTTCACTTTTTGAAAACGCTTTAAAGGTTAGTCTTTGTTAACCAGGAAACTTTAAATGAAAACATTACAAATATCGTTAATTAGGTGAAATATAACTAAACTAAATAATTAAATAACTAAACTAAATAAAAATACAAATCAATTAAAACTAAATAAAAACTAGAAAAGTGAGGGCCCCCGTGGCAAAGTACCACAGATGCTGGCAGCATTTCCTCGTTGTATATATAGCAATGCTAATATATAAACTTTTATATTTAATATAGTGAAGTCTCTCATTTTTGGGTATGTACAGAGATTTTTTTTTATTTTTTAACGACACTCAAAAACCAGCTTATGAAGCTCGAAATTTGGTGTTTTCTTATTTCTGCAAATTGGTGTGAAGTCATAAGGTCAATTTAATGAGATATTAAGATTGACCGCTGTAGCTGATCTTTAGTTGCTTGAACTACATTTATATGAGAATTAAAAGATAAAAGTCTGGTCAATATGTCACGCAAATCTCGACTCAATACGAGAACTCTTACAAAAGTTGTAGCTCTTATCAGTATCGTGGTCGTGCGTGTTGTGACCCATGCTTTCTTGCCCCGAATGGGAATGCTTAAAGCTCATACATCAAATTATTGCAATAGTAAAGAACACTGAATATGCTTCTTTTTATTCTATATACAATAAGGTTTCGATTGATGTACTTTAAATTGTAATAAACCTTTGCGACAGAACTTAAGGACCGATTACGTATTTGCGTTATTAAATCTGTATCACAGTGACCTTATTTGAACAAAAAGTTGAAAAATTGAAATACTTAAATAGATTAAAAAAAATAGATAATGGTGATGCTTACCTTCAGAGCTAGTATATCTTAAACAACTCAACCGATTTTCATTAAACTTAGCTCGAACCAACTCTGAACATTACAACGCCACAAACTAACATAGAGAGTAGGTACACAGTTTAAATTTGACTTTAATGTGTGTCACAGGTACAAAAATAATGTTAAACCTACAACACATCTCTTTTAGCGCTGGGGGATTAATACACGAGAGTTAAATGAACTTCATGCATCCTACTCCTATATACCATTCGTTGCTTTTTGCCAAATTCAGAACGCTATTTACTTAAAGTTTTAAATACAATAGTATTTGTTTTAGATTTGTGGCGCTTTTGTATTAAAGCAGCGCATTGTCAAATACCTAGGAGCTTTTCGTGTATATAGAGGAAAATCTCACCATGTTTACTAAATCATACCATAGAAATAGATGATTTGTTTTGTAAAAAATGCTAGGTGGAAAAAAATTAACGAGCCGCGGCGTAGCATGTCAAATTGCATTCGCGGAATAGGTGGTAATCGTTTGGAATAGGAACACGGAATGTTCCTAGAGATAGCAGATGGGTATTTTTCAAAGAAATTGTACCTAATTAAGGACTGAAATTAAGATGTGGTAACTTTTACATGTTAGTAACGAAAATTAGTCGTCCATTTATATAGCTAATTTTCGTTACTCACATGTAAAAGTTACCTTAACTTAATTTCAGTTCTTAATTAGGTACAATTTCTTTGAAAAATACCCAGATAGCTGTCATTTACAGAACTAGATATCCTCATGGAATTCTGATATAAATATTTATTAATGCAACCTTATTAATAATTATAAAGTTCAATTTAAAAACGCCCCTTCCACCCCCACTGTACTAAGGCTGCATAAAATGAAACCGGTCTCATTAGGTTTGTATGAGCTTAGTACGCTACGCTACGCGGCCGCGGGTGGGCGTTTCCGTTGGACTTATATGATGTGGCCCTAGTATACTGTAGTCTTTTTCTTTCTAGTATACTGTAGACTAGTGCTCTTTGCGTGCCATTATAATACATGTAGCGTCATAGTGAGCATTAAAGTATTGAATTCATCTTCAGTAGTCGCAGTACATACCCGCCTGCCGTTGTTTACATACGAACTCCCGTCCCAATACATTAAACATTATAGAAGTTCTTATGCATTATATTGGTAGTTCATAGAAAAATCCTACAATATTTACAATTATCAATCTCCTATGATACAATAATCTTACCATCATTATGATTCCATAATTATTATACTTGAAATTTATAGCAAATGCAACGTCTGACTTCCTAGATTTATTTACCCACATACATGATTATTGATTAAGTAAATACAAGTGAAGTAAATCCCACCATACAAAAATAATAAAAAAAAAATAACGTGAATATTGCAGTTTTCAGTTAGAATACATTAAATGGCTTTTAAAATTTATAATTTATCCGAATATACATAAATATTACTTTTTTTCCCCACTGACAGATAGCCTATTTAAACATAAATCCAAGAAAATAGTATTTCTATATTTAGTTTATTAATAATTTACCTTAAAAAATATGGACTTTGTTGTAGTAGAATGTAATTACATTCCTCACTTTTATTTAACTTGCTTCGTTCGCATTTCTGTCCTGGAATTAGTCGTAAACGTACAACAAATACCCAAGAAGTTGAATAATATGAAATCCGCCATTTTAGTACATTTTAAAAAAAAAAATCTAGTGACACTTACAACGCTAAGCTCAATCTAACAACACTTCTTTTCTCTAAATCCGACAATATTTTCAGGCTCTAAGAGGGAACAAAGAACCATACGTACAAACAGTTTAAAAATCACTACCTCTTTATTTGGCATTTACCCCAGGGAAGATACGATTTCTTTGTATGGAGACTCAACAATATATCTATAACAGGTTTGTATTATGCGTGGCAAGATCATTACCATATTCTGTATTAATTAACCCACCTAAATTTATGGACGCGTCAGTAGAAAATAATGAAAATGATGACCATGTTTTAATTTTGTAAAAATAGACCAAAAATTGTAAAAGTATTATTTACTTTGGAAATATCTAGAGTAATTATAATCCACTGATTTTAGTTCCCACTCACAAAAAAAAATGATTGGAAATTAATTGCATAACTTGACCAAATTAAATCAATCATATCGGTTCAGTTTTAGTACGCTGATGGTTTAAAAAAAAGAACGGGATAATTGAAAATAATTTTAACTATGAAAACAACTAACCCATTTCTGTGATTATTTTTTACTTTCCCGTATACTTTCTTTTTGGATTTTTATTTCGGTCATTGTGTCTACAATAATAATACATTTTCACCATAAACATAGTTGTAGCATTTTTCCTGAAATAATCCGGTTCTTTTTAGAGTTCATCTTTTTTCTAGCAACTACAAATAAAGTAAGTCATTAGAAATTAAAAAAACCTCCGACTAAAACTCTAAAAAGTAAAAAATAAAAAGTAGTGGCCCTAAGGGCTGATTGTTTGATAAGTAGATAGTTAACTGAACACTGACACTAATTAAACTGACACGTCGGGGATCGCTAAGTAGCTAGGGTATTTTATGTTATTTCATTTAGTTAGCGGTCCCCTGCCGTGTCAGTTTAGTTAGAGTTTTTTTACTTTTTAGAGGTTTTTTAACAGACTAATTAGTACGGGGGTTTTTACATTTCTAATTTATTTTTTTATTTCACGCTTTTTAAATTTCTCCATCTGAGTGTCTGTTTGTGGCATCGTAGTTCCCAAACGGATAAACGAATTTGGACCCAGGTTTTTAAAAATAAACCTACATTAATCAGGATGGTTCTTAGCAAGATTTCATGAAAATTGGTTAGGTCGTTTAAGAGATATCAGCTCTGAAAGTAGGTTAGCCCATCTTGCTTCAATTTCGTAATCGCACTGTTTTCGTAATGGCCCCGTTCTACGTTGTTTTTCTTCCTTTTAACTATCGTATTAGTAACGTTATTAATACCCTTAACTTGTGTTAATTTATTTATTCATTTATAAACAATACGAGAGCAATATAGGGGTAGAAACCACACAGTCAGTTAGTCTTTCAGTGTTTCATCTATGCACGCAGCAGAACTTTTCATGTTCTTGCGACCCTAGTAACGTTCGTCGCCGAGCGTCGACATGCTCAGTGGAATGAAAATATCGCCGTGGCAGCGACGCTGGGGTCTCGTCTAGGGATCGGCGACGCGACGCGTCAAGCGTCGGGCCGTAACTAGCGAACTTTCCGTTTATGGAGAGGCGGAGCGTGCAGGGGTCAGTGCCCGCGCCGACGTATTCAAACACAAATACAACTCAAAAAGTTTTCAAAGAAAACGGGCACCCTTTTTTAAGCAGTTTACTCATACTGTAAGGAAATTAAACGCGTAAGCAATATTGACAAAGAAATTTAAATATTTTTTTTATCATACGTTTAAGTTCATTTTCCTAAACTATTTAATGTTTAATTTACGCAAAATAATCGTAATATGAGATTCCTAAAATGTCAGTTTGGAAGTGTTATTGCTTCATTTATCTTCCATCTGTGGGAAAAAAAATTACACTTTAATGAAAAATTAAAAAACGACAATATTTCGGTTGTTTAATGAATATAGCAGAGTCCAAGGCAGCACCCCAACCAGTAGACATAGCAAATACCTTATGCAAGGTAAAATGAATACTTTTATTGAACTACGATGGGAATGGGACGGAAACGTGACGGAATGTTAAGATAGATAGGCGGTTTTCAAATAAAAATAGTCGTATATTTAGATACGTTAATTTTCGTGACGAAATGGAAAAGTTAGTTTTCTTCATTTTTGTTCTTAACTCTTTTTGTTGATTATGGCGTGATCGTAGTTTAGGCTGAGAAATAACAGTGAGGCTGTGGCAACTCAGTTACTCGATAATATGTTGGACAAGACGGAGATGAAAAAGAACTGTGACGTTGTCAACATAATTATGAATATGTTACGGATTTAACTAAAATCAATTAACCCTTTCCCCACTTAACCTGGCATATTCTTGAATCAATGTATGTATTATGCATCTGTCGGCGTAGTAAGTTTTGAAAACTAAATTCGATGCACACACACCTCGACACCTTAAATAAACAAAGGACACGCGCGTAAAACGCCTGACCCGTTACAACAAGCTAACCATTAAACACGATTTATAAATGCACAATCGTTCCTATTTTCATAAGTAAAACCGACTCTTTCTACTTATTGACCAATGCATGTGTCGGAACAAGACAGTGATTGGTTTCCACGTGAACTAGGTATTGATTTTTCTTGCACCCTAGGTCTAGTGCATTCTGCATTTTACCTTTTAGCATTTCATAAAGTCCTGGTATCTGCTAGATACGAATTGCACTAGACCCAATGGTTAAACATTTTTGAAGGAACCAAATAAAATAAATAAACCAAACTATGTGAAGTTGAAAAAAACAAGCTAGTGAACACTCGCTAGCACCACCAGTATGACTCGGTCTCGCCATAGAGGCGTTCCAACATATAGTGTAGTTACCAGGAACGCATAAGCTGCAGTCGATACGAATTCCAGTGTATTTATTTGAATTTCAACCTTATTACCAAAGTAAAAGGTTAACCAGCCAACAGTTTGTAACCAAACTATCAAGGGGATCGAGGGGGATGGAAGCATAAAAGGGATACAAATATTAATGTTTTGCTGGATAGGCACGTCGGAAGAAATTTATATCCCGTTGTAAGGATAACTAATGCACTAAAACGAATGTTGATTTTTTCAATTTTATAGTCTTTTTTATATGTTATTGCTTTCCAAGAAGAGAATCAGTACCTAGTTAACAGGTTAAATTGTCTGATATTATATTTTAAATTTAAAGTAAAAACTTGTTACGATATTTCAAATAACGTAACTGACTAAATCTGTAAGGCAAGATAAAAATGTTCTACCAATTTACTAATTTTTACAAAAATCCTACGAACACTTGTTTACCAATATTTTGATGGAAACAGACTCCTCTTTACTTCCCGAAAGGAATACGTTGATTTTGCCGATTTGTTATTACTTTTTTCATAGAAAGTATAATAAGTTGGTTAAGTTGCATAGTTCAAATATGATATCTTGTATTTATTAAATTTAGGTAAATTGCTCCCTCTGAGGTAATTGAAACATGCAAATAGTATCCCAGTTTGTGACGAGCTGGCATATTTTATATGAGCATTCACGGGTCAAAGTGTTTGGTGTTGCCGTTAGATGTCTCTGGTTTCAAAGAAAAATTAAACCAACTTTACGCGATGGAGATACATGTTAAAATCAATCGTTTGGAGGCACGAGATTTTGTGTATATCAATGTGCTTCCATCTTTGGAGAACGTTTCTGTTTTATGAGCTCCTAGTACACCGCCCGTACATTGTGACCCGTCTCAGGGCCAACCAGCCTCAACTTGGCTGACCCAAACCTTTGTACGATGCAAGCGAAAATAGAAAATGTAATTTTGTATAAGATTGTGATATTGGTTTATAAATGTGTGCATTTCATGCCTTTTGCATTGCTTGAGCTTTTTGTTGTATGAAGTACCTAATCATTCTAATAAATTATACTTAAATCAAAATTCCTTACTTTTTCAATGCCTTTTGGTCCAATTAAACACCAACGAATAATTTGGGTTTCGTGGTTTAAATATTAGAAATTAAAAGCAACATTCAATTACCGAATACGACAACCTCTTAAGCCACCAAAGGTCTTTATGAGTTGTGTCTAAATTGACCATGCCCACCAAACCCAACCAGACTTTTTTTGTCTAGTTGCGAAGCAAAACTTGCTTCCAAATAATTCCGAACTGTACTAGGAGAGCAAAGGATAAGATAACAGATATTTTTTTTGCTGATAGCTCTTAAAACAACATTTGAGTTGTACTTTTCTTGACTCTTGGTATCGAAATACCAATTAGACCGAACAGTCAATCAATTCGTTTTACAAGCCACTGTAATTCTATGTAATGCCAACTATAACATGGTCTTTTTTATAGTGACGCGCTGTCAACCAAAATGTCCGAGAGTTCCCATGATTTGGTTTACAATGTCACGTGACTGTAACCGAAAATGGCATGCGTTGTCAGATAAGCATGCCTTATTAATTATAAGGTCAGATTAGCTTCTTGAACATGTTAATGTGGAATAAATATTATATAATATCCACATTATTACATTAGTAACAAAAAATAAAATCGTAAAATAAATAATTAGAAACTGAAAAAAATGGTTCTACCACTCTCATGTACAATTAATACATCCTTATTATTAATTCGTTACTTAATCTAAAAACAATATCTCATTTTGCGTTTCATTGTTTACCGCTTCCATTGTACAATGTAATGTAAGTATATTTAAGTATGGCACTCAAGGTCATTTCATAAAATGTATTTTTGTAATACTTATAAGACTGTATGTTGCCTAAATCAAATCAAATCATTTATTTCAGATGTCAATCCATATAACTATTCAGTACAAAATAAAATCTAAATTAAAATTAAAACAATTAAATAAATTAAAAAAAAAAAAACTATTTAAGCGTCAGAATAAGCAACCAGGGCCTCTATTCAGGTGCGTTAAAACGATATCGTGTTTGAAACGTTTAAGAATCGTTTATGTCACAGTCGCCATTGTTGTAAATGACATAAGAGTTATCAAAACGTTGACAATACGGAAACAGGTCAAAAACGATGTCGTTATAACGCAGTTGAATAGAGGCCCAGAACACGAGCTGTTTGAAAAAAAGCCTTTGTCTTTTTGATTATTTGCTCTTATAAATAGGTAAATATAATGTTATATAAGAAAACTAAAGGTTAAAAAGTGGTGATAGTGCGAGAGAAATGTATTTCTTAAAGACTAGCTTTTCAAATACAGGGTGGAAAGTTGAAATGCGTCGTGGGGATTCTATGCTGCCACGTGACACTACAAACTATTAAGTGATCACAATTGACTTTTACAGATTTTTGATACAATCGTAATATTTACATACATACATACATACATAAATCACGCCTGTTTCCCAGAGGGGTAGGCAGAGACCACTTCTTTCCACCTGCTACGATCCTGACAAAGCTCTTTCGCTTCTTCCACATTCATACTATGACTCGATGTCATGCATGCACGTCGGTTTCGGGTACTTAAGATTCGGCCCTTTTCCAGTGTTTCCCCGATTTGATTCAAAAAAGTACGCCTAGGGCGCCCTCTTCTGACCCTTCCACTCACTTTAGCACTGTATATTTTTTTTTTCATCAAACTTTTTCCAAATATCGTAATATTTAAGGTTATTTTTTATTATGACAACTAATGTACTAGAACACCCACAAATCAATGAAAACTTTTCCTTACATTAAGTAAGATGTAATTAGGCACATAGTGAAACTATCAATGTTATTTTGAACGCTTATCAGTACTTTATTCTAAAAGAAAATTAAAATGTAAAGAGACAACTACAAAGAAATCCTAAAGTGCAATCCAATCATGTCTAAAGAACTACATTGGTTTGTTTACGCATACCCTTTATCTATGTCCGCCGATGACGTGTGCTCCCTCGCGTCCGAAGCCGTGTCCGCGACGAGCGCCCCCGCTCCCCGCCTGACCTTCTGTGCCCCCGCGGCGATGGCACCCCCCTAGGACGGCACGTGCCAGGGCTGCAAGGGCATCCCCGGAGTCGAGTAGGTGCTCTAATAAAAGTGCTCGATTCCTTATAAAGACTGTACACGATAAAATCCGGCCTTGCATGCTCTAGTGTATTTTTTTAATGAATGCTAAGTTTCAAGCAGCTCTTTATAATAGTCAGTGGTTACGAAACTACATAATAAAAATACAATCATTACAAATTTTAGAGCATCTGTGACTTAGACCATTATGTAATCCTCAGTACCAATATTTATTCGTGCACGGTCTTCTGACAGTCTTTACCAAATTCTCCTGTTAAAAACATTTTATTATTATTACATCATCATTTCACAATAGTTAAAACTTTTACTAATTGTATTCAGATTAAGATAGTTCTGAAGTTTTTTAACTTTGGCGAATTTGACTATATTTTACAAATAAATGCCTCCCATACAAAAACAACTTTCAGTGTTTGGAGTAAATTATCTTCCTGACTACTACAAATGAATTTCAAAGAGTATTTCGGTAAGACGACATTCTAATGTGCGTAAAACGGCTTGTAAAAATATAAATACAGTTGTGACATTATAGAAGGAAGCGAGTGAAGATTGTCAAAAAACGCTGGACAGGAGGTGGAAGGTATGGTAAAATATGTTCGGCGAAAATTCACACAACTGATACGATATTATTTTTTTATATCTAAGGTATCATAATTATAGAAGTTATTAAAACTGCTTGAAAATATACATACATTGCAAAGATACACCAGAGTATGCATGGCCCGATTTTATCGTGTACAGTCTTTATATAAGTCTTGGAAAACTACAAATAGCCAGATACATGTTGCCATTTGATGATGTTGGCCTTGTCATCAGTGTGCGTGGTGGAGCCGGTGGAGGGCAGGGCAGGCTTGGGCTGGGCATACAACCTCCACCGTCTGAGACTTCGTTTTGGAAATCCTAAAAAAATGGCGGGTTGAGAGTAAAAATGACAGCGCTGTTAAGTTGTATTTTTAAGGGTCTACGTTAAGACTATTAATTAATTTAAGATTTATCTTTCTCGCAATCTAAGTTAAAATAAGATCTCGCTTTGCTCGTGTCGATAAAAATCCCGGGTCATAATGGCTAACTTTAGTCCCTTGTTCAACAATCAACTATTACGTGTCTGCGTGTTTTTGACTAATGTTTGTATGTTGGGAGTAAACTCCAAAATTACTGAACCGATTAAAAGTTATTTTACTAAGGACGCCTGTATTCCTGTCAAAAATGCATACTAACTAATATTAGAAATGTTTGTTAAAAACCACTAAATTAATTAAGATTAAGATACAAAGATAGCTTGAAATGATATCAAGAAATTTAAAACATCAACACTAGCGGGCTGATTATCCTGATTTAAATGTTAATTAAATCAGAATTTACTTTAAGATAATTGCAAATGGTGGGAAAGTAAAAAAAAACCTTAAGAAAGAAAGGACAACAAGACCAAAGGCACCCACCCCCCCCCCAAAACATTGGTACGGTACTAGGATGGCATAAAATACAGGATACTGAAATATCTACTGCAGTATTGCCTTCTCCTTTTAGCATATGAGTACCGCCCCGTTACCGCCCATCCACGTGGTCACCTAGGTTACCCGACATTTGCTGAGTATGAACTTTTAAAAAACAAATGAAGTATTGTATTCATATTTTCTCACTCTTGCACATGGTTTATCGTGTGAGGTGCCGGCGTGACCGCTTGAACACATCAATTTCCCAATGGTTCTCACCCACCGGGCTCACAATATGATTTCCTAGTGACAGCCACGTGTTTATGGACAAAGGAATTCTTGAGCTCTCCTAGTAACCATGTTTGAAAAATACATTGGTGACTCTACCTAAATCGTGTGTTCCTTAAATCCTTACTAATAAAACAAAAATAGTATCAACTCACCAAACTTTTGTATGAAGTTCGTAGACGTTGTGTAAAAGATTTTAAAATAATACAGTTGTATTTTGAGTTGATACTGTACTGACCTAGCAGTGCGATATATCGAAAGATCAATAAAACCTTTATATTTGAATGCTACAAATACACATACTGGGCCTCTATTCAGGTGCGTTAAAACGATATCGTGTTTGACACGTTTAAGAATTGTTTATGTCACAGTCGCCATTATTGTAAATGACATAAGAGTTATCAAAACGTTATGTTATTATTGCACTTTATCACAATTTAGGCACTAGTCGATAAAATGTAAGAGGTATATTACACATTATTGCAGCAATTATTCAAACTATGTTCTGCTCATTCTTAATCTAGGTTCACCTTGATAGTACTTCACATTAAAAAATCGTTTATGTTGTGTAAACATTTGTTAATTAAGAATGTTTTAAATGTTCAATAATCTTTGGACTATGTCGGTTTTCATATAATTAGGTAGGTGATTGTATATCTTAATCATTATTGGATGAGGAGTAGACGTTACAATTTTTAGTCTAGAGAAGGGTAATTTTAGTTTATTATGATTCCTGTAATTTTTTTTTATGTCTGATATTTACGTATATAAGCTCCATGTGTTTTCTTATGAACTTACCTGATTCAAGTACAGGGTATTTTTTTAATAGGTGCACAAATTTTAATATTTGTTTCGCTATTGTTAATCAATAACACATGTTGTGTTATTTTTACTCTAGCTTAAAAAATATTAGAGATATTGCCGATTCAATGATTCCACTAACTTAACGATATTCATGGACCCTCTAATGCAGGGGTGCGAGGAGAGGGGAGTGTTGTTAAGTACCTAAGTTAAGAAATGAAATCTCAAATTAAGAATATGAGTAGGAGAGGGGCTTGCTGTCTACATGAAATTTAAAATTTCGAATATCAATACAGAGTATCGCATACCTACAGCTTGACAACCCATGTCATCATTACTAGCGTGACTTTGTGTCCACACGAGAAGGTAAAAGAGAGATAATTAACAACATTTTTTTTTAACTCTTTTTACCGTCGTAATATATTATATTAACGTTACAAAATCATTGCAGTTAGGGTGAAAATTTCAAACTTGATAAAATGTGGCCGGAATGACTCCATTTGATATACGAGTATATTACTTAGTTATGTCTTTTGTAGGATGAAAATGTTATTAATATTAGTGCTGTGTCCCCATAATTTAAGGAACGGCGTTGTGTATTACCTCACTGCATACATAGGGGTTTTTACTTATTTATCATCAGTCATAAAACATGAAATCCGGCCATACACTCAGTTTTTACATGAGAATAAAGGACAATACTCTTTCAAGACCGTAATAGTTATTTGTGCAACAAGAAAGCAAAGTTGGTTTTTGGTGTGAGTGTTGATTTTGAATCCCGAGCAAGCGAAGAATTCTAAAGCTCGCTACGCTCATGATTATAGGTTAGAATCCTGAGTGCAGCGAGGGATTCAAAGACACGAGATGCAAATAACTTTGGTCTCGTGTTGCACATACAATTTTTCATCTCAGCAGCCACCTGAGTGGCTCAGCTTGAGGCATACTCGCCCTGTGCGGCGAGCTGCGCGCGAGCCAAATTGATGCACATGCGCGGGTGAGGCAGCGCGCTCGCCGCGAGCTGACATTTCAAAATGGAGTCGGATACGATGACAGCCGCGGCTGCCTGCGTTTATCATAATTCATCGAATTATTAACAACAACAAGAAGAAATCGCTTATACCGGAGCTTCTATAGCTATCGCTTCTACTCAGGAACAATCGCTGGTTGGTGTCCAACCACTTTATAAAATTAATGTTGTTTAAAGGCCCTCTGCATGTTGGCTTCGGCTCCATATACGCCTTCCAAAGGTCCAGGACTCCCACAGTCTCTTGTTTGGAAAAGACATAAACAATTCTTCAATTTAAATCTAAAACAAAGGTCAGTGCACAATTATAAGGAGTCAAGGCAGTATAATTATGTTCGTGAATCCTCAATCCTCTTTGTAGAGAGGCGAAAGAGAGCGATCCACGATCCTGACACAGTGAACCGAGAAGAATTTAAATTAGGTTTTTGATGTATGGGCTAGGAAGACGTGAGAAAATAACCCGGTGTATCCAATTAGTGTTTACTCACAAGATCAAACAATGAAAAGGTTATAGCGATAAGATCTATAAGCTATGGAGGGGTTAAATCCATGAAATGCATGTTAAACTAAGAAACATAAAAGTCCGTTTATAAAGTTTTTCATTATAAATAACAGGGGCTTAGCCTTAATGAATTGATATGTGATGCGAGTTACAAACGATAATTAATTAGTGTTGTAGCATAAGGGTCTACGGCGTAGCGCTACGAACTCGTAGCACAGACATGTAATCAACTACGCGCAAATAAAGTGTTTGCGGACATTTTAACTGCTTGAAGTTAATTTTAAAATTAAATTAGATTGTTCAACATCATGATCATCATGATACGAGATATTTATCCACCCGAGCAAAGCGTGGGAGCATGAAGTTCGAATGTCAACACTTCACGTTTTACCTTAATTGCGAGAAAAAAAATCTTAAATTTTAATAGTTTTAACACAAAAATATGTGAAAAATTGCAACTTAATAGCGCTTTCATTTTTATTTTCAACCCGTCACTGTACTGCAGAAACAGAAAAAAGCAAAGTTGTTTTTGAGGTTCGAACATAGAAAATAGTCCATAGGCAACATTTCCGAAACGAAGACTGAGGTGGTGGAGGTTGTAAGCCCAGCCTCATGCATCATTAAATGGCAATATATATCTGTAAAAAAAACCTATATTATGGGTTTTTTTTTATATTTTTCATAGACTAAAACGAAAAATCCAACTTAATTTTTGTTTGGATTTTTGTTAAGCTTTTGTTTATAGTTAAAATTAACTTATTTACACGTGCTACTAGAACATCTCTATTCACATTACAATTCTTGAACGGCGATGTTTCACTCTAACAGGGCTGGGATTCTAGATGGTAATAACGATATCGTCTTTGACCTGTTTCCGCATTGCAACGTTTTGATAACTCTTATGTCATTTACAATAATGGCGACTGCGACAAAAAAGATGCCAAAACACGTCAAACACATTCTTTAGTTGTCTGTAGTTGCATCGCTTTGTTGATGAGACGAACAGCTGAGCATTTCAGTAATGCAGCCTGATACGCTGACAACAGGTTTAAAAACTTAGTTTGAGAGACCGAAAAGTACGATATACGGTCATCTCTTTCTGATGAAAGCTTTTATGAATAACCCTTCAACTGTGTGGGTGCGGATGCAATTCTAGTGCGGACTGAATTCCTACTTCATTGGTTCTTAATCCCTGGTAAACGTAGTGTTGCATAGTTTCTCGACACGGTGCATCGACTCAAATGCAAGCAAAGTGCAACACATTTCGTTCTATGAATAGATAAGTTGCATTCAGTGAACTGAACTTTAGAAGTTGGTAGGTTTATCAGAATTTTACAGTCGTTTTTATCGCAGAGCAAAATCTTAGGTTTTAATCAGGTTCGGGCTATTTAAAACAGGTTAAGTTTTTGTTTTATAAACTTTTATTTGAAAACGTTATATTGTTATGGCGGTATTTTCCATACAACCTTATTATTAAAAGAGATTAATACATGTTTTAGCATGCATTTTATTTACTCATAATTGTGTTTAACATAACATAACATAACGTATTAATCGAATCTAGAAATTTAACTGGGCTGGCCACCATTGCACTTGTTGCCCAATAAACTTAAAGTCTAAAAATAAAGGAAGATTTAAAAATGGTAATCATCACTTTCAATTATTCATCCGAATTTATAAAAAATACATATATATTTTATATTCTTATCATCAAAAACGTACGTTATTGTCTTTTTATTGCATAAAAATAACGTGGCAGTATTTATTTATTTATTAAGAAGAACAAATAATAATTATGAAACAAGCGCAAATGGCTTCCAATTTTGCAACTCGGTACAGAGGTGAGCTGTTTGCAATGTTAATACTAGGCAAACATAACTTAAAAGGCGTTCTTTTGAAATCGAGAGTGAAAACTTTAACGTTGCACATAACAAATTCTAAGACAAAAGACAACTGTAAAATCTCAAGGATTGAAAGAAATACAAAAGTCTCACAGATAAAGATAACTTTGTAAAAGTGCATTATTTATTGCATACTTTTGCAGATTTTGCTCTAAAAATAGTAATACAAAAAACCAAACCAACCAAGTAAAATATTAGGTAAAGATAAAAAATGCCTTTATTGAAACGTTAAGTTTTGGGATTCCATTATATTGAAAATCAGGAGCTCAGGACAAGATGCTTATCGCTAACGTAAAAGATTGTCAAAAATTATCAAAATGTATGATATTGACGTAAGCGCTCGATCCAAGCATCCGGAACCTTATATCAATCCTATTTCGATAACTAAAACGTTTGCGGAACACCACTGTAGTTTAAAAAATATGATATTTCGATTATAAGCTTGACTGACATTCTCAGCAACAGGCATGACGCACAAAAATACAAAAGACTTTAATTAATATAAAAAAATAATTAAAAATGACTTAAACAACTAGCAACAGATCTTTGCTTAAGTACGTTAAAGTTATTCGGATAAAACATCATCACACAAAGATATTCGGTAAAATTTTCTTCAAACCTTCATTAATGCACTCTTCTTTTAGGAGAACGCGTTTTACCCGACTGCCGAAGGAGCAGCGTAATGTTTTTGACCTGTATGTATGCACAATTATATACATATGTATGTTTGCATGGTTCCTTGGAGGAGTTGGAGGCTGGATGAATGGGCCGATTTCAAAAAGTGCGGTATCGTTAGAATGTGGGATTCTATCATTTCATAAGTATCATTTGACAACCCGCGTTTTTTTCTGAAAATGTGAATAGTTCTGGATTTATTTCTGGACCATCGTGTAGAACCCTTTAGGTTAGGTTAGGTTAGTGTTATAATATAAAAATCCTGAAATATTTGCAGTTACAGAAAAAAAATCGGGTTGTCAAATAGGTTGCGAAACGATGCATTTGTCAAAGATTTGTTGGCGAAAAGGCCGAGAGAACCTTAGAATGTTCTAAGCGTTGCGAGTGTCACAGAGCAAAACAAAAATAATAAATAACATTTATACAGGGCCTCTATTCAGGTGCGTTTAAACGATATCGTGTTTGACACGTTTAAGAATCGTTTATGTCACAGTCGCCATTATTGTAAATGACATAAGAGTTATCAAAACGTTGACAATACGGAAACAGGTCAAAAACGATATCGTTATAACGCAGTTGAATAGAGGCCCATGGCCTCTATTCAACTGCAAATGCGTTATTACGGTATTGGCATAACATTATGTATATTTTTTATTAGGGACTCAATACTACGTCTTTGTTACAGGTTATTCTGTATTTACAGGTTCATAATCAACCTCTGTTAGAGTTGATCATGTGTCTTTTTTGGTATTTTTGTAACACTTCTTCTAGTAGAATAACATATGCGATTCTGTCACATATCACCGTCATCAAAATATATATTGAATATTTCTTAATTAGTTTGTCATACAGCCATAATATTCTTTTATATCTCACTCACGTGAAAAATGGTCCTATTGGAAGTCGTTTTTACGCTAGTTCCTGAGTCAATAGCATAATAGTCGTAGTAGGTGAGCAACAGGTTGTCGATGTGTGTGTGTGGAGGCCAATGTAATCCCCTGTTGAATATGATATCCTAATACAATTTGAACTGAGTTGTCGTGTTAAACCGGGTTGTTCATATTTGCCGATTAGTTTTGAACAGCGCATGTTCAACTAATTCCCGTGTTCATAAAATCAGTAGCATAAGAACTAAGAAGATACAACTTAATATTAAGTAAAGTCTATCTTGATTTTTAAAATATCTTGTCTTTATGTTCACTGCTAGTAACTAACTGGACTTATGCGGCATTAGAATTTAAGGGAGAAGTTAATATTTTCCCTGTGACTCTCTTTAGGTACAATTTAACCCCAATAAATGTATGGTGATGCGTGTTTGATACTCAAAACTGTATTGAATTTTGGTAACTACAGGAACATCTCCATTTTTTTTTTGGGTGCAACCTTTTTTGGTCTACATCCAAGGAATTATTTTTTAACGTTCTGACTGTCCTAACCAAAGTAGTATAAAATTGTATGTATTCCCAAAATCTAATAAAAAACGGGTCCCATTTAGTACCCTACAACGAAAAAGATAGTTCGTATCTGGGTTTTTATTTTACCCTTATGAAACATACGGTGTCGGGATTGTAAAGCGTTATTTTTGTTACACTTGTTTTAAACCATATTTAGATAGTTCAAAATAATTGTACCTAGTTAAGGACTAAAATTAAGACACGGTAACTTGTACATGAGAGTTTAATAGTATGTAGGTTTGTATAATAAAAGAGAACAAAGTAAAAAACGAAACAAACACATAAAAGGTATGTACAAAGGCGAACTTATCCCTTTGAGGGATCTCTAACCTTTGAGCGATTGAGAGAGAAATAAAACAGCTGATGCCTGAACGTACAACAATTAAAGAGACTAAAGATAGAAATAGCTTTCAAATAAAAAAAAAATATTTATATAGTCCTACATTTATTTGGTTAATTTTCGTGACTCACATGTAAAAGTTAGTAGCGGTTCTTGGTATTTTTTTAGTGCCACGATACCAGGATTTACCAGGGACGCATAACCCATAGGGTAGTGCATTGTTTACCTACGAGTAGTTTCACTTTCAGTCCGCTAGTTCCACCTACCACGTGCTCTATCCTAGGGCTTACGTCTGTTGCTCGGGACTTCTATCCGGGTAGAAATCGTTTATTGCTACTCGTGTTAAAAATACCTTTGTCCTTCCTCAGGTTTCAGGATACCTTCATGCCAAATTTAATCTACTTTCACATGTATTTTTTTTATGGTAATGAGAAGGCACACGAGCACTCAGCCCACCTGATGGTGAGTGGAATTTGAGTCCCATAGACATTTGAATTCTCAAGACTATAATCTTAAGACTGCAATCCTAAGACCTCAAATGCGTTGCCAACCCTGAGGACTAAGATGAAATGCCTTATGCTAGTAATTTCACCGGTTGTCTTATCATCACACCGGAACACAACAATGCGAACACTGCTGCTTAGCGGTTGGTTAATGGATAAGATGGTGGTGGTACCACCACTAAAATGGCTGGAGTAAATAAGAAAATTATGTGTTGTATAATTTAAGAAATCTGATTTTCTCCCCTCGTAAACCCACGGCGGCACGACCCGCCACCCATCCCTAAGCTCTGCAACGTCAATCATTACAACTTTTGAACTAAAACCAGTCTAGGCTATATGGTTAACTACGTTTAACTATGATCGTATTTGTTGGTCTTCACCCATATCACTGTAATGTAAGATAATTTTTTATACATAGATATACATACAAATTTAATAATACACTCGTTTAACTTATAACACACTTATCTTGTTTGGTGGTTAGTAAAAATATTTTTTATTAACCACCATATTTTTTTCAAACATCATCCATGTACAGATTTTCGGCCCTCGCTTATTTCTTTGATTTTTGCACTCCTGGTACCCTTTGAGCCGGGATTTGCTAAGAAAAGAGGGGCGTGGTTTAAAACGTTACTCCCACGAGAATAAAGTTGTTGGTGCATTTTTAATATTACCTATGCCTAGTGTTACTCGCGACACTAAAACGAATCTAACAACACCTTCTTACTTGAAATTGAGCCATCCATGTAACCTCTACGAACCTAAAAATCCCGTATTAGACATACACATAGGTATCACATTATCCTCCATTACCAAGTTTAATTTCTCGTCGTCCGTTTTCCTTAAGACGTGTCCGCTGCACCAAAAACCGCTGCACATGTTACAAAACATGTTACAAAACATGTTTAGGTACAACTGCACGTCATTGCGACTTAAGAGTGAACAATCACTACATAGTATAAAACAAAGTCGCTCCCCGCTGTCTGTCCCTATGTATGCTTAGATCTTGAAAACTACGCAACGAATTTTGATGCGGGTTTTGTAATACATAGAGTGATTCAAGAGGAAGGTTTATATGTATAATACTTCAACCCGGAGCGAAGCGAGGGCGGGTCGCTAGTGATAGTATAAAACAAAGTCGCTTTTTCTGTCCCTATATCCCTATGTATGCTTAAATCTTTAAAAATACGCAACGGATTTTGATGCGGTTTTTTTTAAAAGATAGAGTGATTGAAGAGGAAGGTTTATATGTATAATACTTTAATCCGGAGCGAAGCGAGGGCGGGTCGCTAGTGTATAATATAACATTTCACTTGTCTTTTGACAGCTGTAATCCCAGTACAATGTGTCATCTTTTGTAGGATTGTAGGATATTTATTTATATTCAAAGGACAAGATATCAAAATGAGTTCCTAAAATTAACCCCCTTACTTATGAACGTGGAATAAGCTTGGAATAGTTTATGCCATGCTTTGTCCTTATCTGCAATTGTGACATTTGCATCTGACAGAAAGTGACAAAGCATGGCATAAACTATTCCAAGCTTATTTCACGTTCATAAGTAAGGGGGTAATAATTTAGTGCCCTATTTGATATTTAGCTCTTCTCTCGAACTCAAAACTTTCAAGAGTGAAAATATTCCCGGGGACGCGGGGAATGTTTTCCTTCCATGATGGAAAACATGTTTCTGTGTTTTTAAACTAAAAAAATTTTGGCCATACCCCTTTTCTGTTCGAAAATCATGTTAAATGTTTACAAACATCGAAAACACGACGCAGGGGACACGGCTTTGTTTAGCCGAAGTTTTTCACGTATCTTCGGACCCGTTGGAGATTTTAACCGCAACAGTACCAGGGAAACATAGGTTAGAGAGTGATACGCGGGCACTTTGATATAGACGTATTTAGTGTACACGTATTGTAAACGCATTGCTGTGAGCGTCACACACATAAAAACGTTTATATATTTAGTTATGCTTAGAAATGTATACGACGATCGGTTAACCAGTACTTCTTTCTATCTTACAGAATAAAAATTTGCCCCCTTTTGCGTACATCTTACTGAAAAATTGCAATTATAAGATACAAAAGTTCAATTAAAAATAAAACTATCGGTAATTTAAGTAAAATAAAAGAAGTAACGAATGAATTACCCAACATTTGAAATTAGCCTTGCAAAGTGACCTTGACTTAAAGCGACTCGTGGAAATTTTGCTGCAGGTGCCGGCTTAACACTAGGGTCGCATAGACAGTGGAAAGTGTACTGGCTACACTTACACATGCACTAAATGATATGATACAAACCCAGCCAGTAAAAAAATCTGAGTGTGTGTCACACACTAACATGTACGCTGTTAACATGGAACTGTGAGCGTAATTGTCTACACCACTACACACAGCAATATTTCGATGTTCTAACTGAACTTCGTTTGTCCTGTTTCAACTAGACTATTTAACGGGTAGAGTGAAAAAGATAGCGTCACTTAGGTTTTGATTAACCAGATTGTCGTTGATAACATTGACACACTGACCTTGATAAGCGGGTTACTCGTGGCGAATTTCTTTGAAGCAAAGATTCTGTACCAGGACTGCATAGGATCGCAAGTATGTTTTTGTACTTTGAATCGCATTTCGATGGTTCTGTGACTCAACCTCGTATATAGAATACGGTCCAGTGTAAACTGACATTCACTAACTACGCGAGTTCTTACTTAATGCGTGTCAGTTTATACTGGAACATATTAAAATACGAGGTTGAGTCACAGAACTGTCGATATGTATGTAGATGGGGTTTAAATAAATGTATGATTAAAACATTTTTTTTATGTAACGGAGGACTATAATTGGCTATAACATATACTTTGTATAGTTACGAAATAGAGGAAGCCGATTTTTCATTGCCGCGAGGTCTTGAAAAGAAGAAAGTTGCGAATAGCGTCCTCACAGGGCAGTCGTAACCACGCTATATGTCTGTACTTTCCGTTAAAGTAACTACTAAACATCTGGAGGCCTTACTCTATAACTGTTGATACATCTGTACATCTGTGTATCATCTGTGTTCTTGCAATTTCTTTTTAATCTCTGAAAATATACATCAGATTTAGTGTTATTTATCAAAACACCTTATTATTAACAGTAATCACATATTTTATACATCCATCCATTTCAAAATATCTGTTATCGCGTAGACGGGCGTTTTCGAAAAAAATGTACATACAAAAAATGGACAAAATTAAGTAAACGAAAATTAGCCATACATTTAGATATGTTAATTTTCGTGACGAAATGGAATAAAGTATTTTTTTTTAATTTTTATCTTTAACGATGTAAACTTTTTTTAGAAAACGCCCATACACGACTCCTTACATACACGCCAGGGGATGAATTTGAGTAAAATCTGATGAGGGATATCTCGAGCATCAATACAAGACTCGCAGAGTGCCTAGGATACCCAACTGCTTGAATCTGCGGTTAACGTTGAAATTATGCATGTTCAATCGTGTTGTTCTCCTAGACTCATTATTTTTAGTTTAATGTAATTAACCTTACACTTGTATTGATTTTATTTGTTGTAGCTTTAATAATTATTATTTATTATTTTATTAAGCACAAGTACTTGTAATGTAACTTACTTTTAAGTATTACTGTACTTTATGTTAGAAAATATGACCTTCTGCTGGAGTTTCTTGGCGCTTCTTCTCCGCAATGACGTCTGTCTTATCTGAAGCGCTAATAAATTCACTTCATATTACCGACGTGTAAAGGGCCTAGTTACTGAATTAACTTTTTTTTTTCCTCAGAAAACATGGCAATAAAATATAAGAAAATCGAATTGCTGACCCAAACTCTCTCGCTGCAGTGTTAACTGATTGTGCGATCAGTTCGGTATCTTAAGAACCTCCTGTATTGAACTACGGAGTATCCATCATTAAACCTTACTCAAAACATCCCTTAGCCAGGAAACAAGGCTTCGAAATAGCCCCATGTGTATGAAAAACGCACTCTGACCCGTATTATTTCACTGCGAGAGTAGTTATAGTTAGTTAGGCCACTTATGATATTTTTTTTTTTTTTATGTTAATGTCACACATAAACGTAATTTTGAAGATGATTACTTATGATGAATAAAACATTGAACAGCTCTTCAAATTGCTATTATTGCTTCTCAAGCTTGGCATAACAAACAGTTTAACCAAGTGATTTACTATTGAACATACATATACACATACATCCCTTCACGCCTGTAATCCCAGACGGGTGTAGAATGAATAAGAATGGTGTAAGCAGAGCTACAGAATTACCTACAACCCTAAAAACTAATTAATAATTCCGTAACCAAATTTTGCACTATTAAGCTAAGATATTAGTGACAGGCTGCTAGCCCATCACCTATCAGTACTACAAGTCTTTATTCCCTTAGTCGCCTTTTATGACATCCACAGGAAGATATGGAGTGGCCCTATTCTAACCCGGCAACCACACGGGATATTTACTAATTAAATAATCTAAAAAAAACAACTAAATACGGTTTTACGTTTTGTTTACAATTTGTATCAGTTCCATGAAGAACTCAGTAGTAGATGAATTATAATCTCTAATCATGCGAGCTAATGTAACAAGTGCTACGAGTCTACGGACGAAGAGCTACGCGGCCTACGCCACCCTACGCGCTACACTCATTTTAATATTGTTGCTAGCGGGTCGCATTTCTCCCTGGGCTGGGATTCTACACGATAATAACGATATCGTATTTGACGTGTTTCTGTATTGTCAACGTTTGACTCTTATGACATTTACAATAATGGCGACTGTGACATAAACGGTCCTAAAACACGTCAAACGCGATATCTTTGTAACGCAGTAGAATAGAGGCCCAGTTCAAGTAGTCTATGTCGAGTATCAGCAGGGGTTTCCGCATCTCTTAAGGTGGGTACAAATTAGAGCAGCCTCGGGTTGAGGCATGCACGGCTCATCTATTTTGCTCAAATTCGTACGCGAGCCGTCGAGCGTCGGTCTTTTGACCGCGCTCAAAGGCGCCGGGAGTGTATTCCTTGCTTAATTTGGACGTGTATCCGAGCGAGCTGCGGGCAGTACGACAAGTTCTAAATTGTCTGTGGACCAGGCGTGTACATAAATAAAGTTGCTAAGCCGTTCCACCACCGAGGCAATTTCTTCTTTTTGTTAATAATTCGGTGAATTATGATAAACGCAGCCGCGGCTGTCATCGTCTCCGACACCATTTTAAAATGCCGGGTCGCGGCGAGCATGTTGCCTCACCCGCGCATGTTTATGTGCAACAGTTCGGCTCGCGAGCTGCTCGCCGCGCGGGGCGAGCATGCTTCAGGCTGAGCCGCTCAGATTGGTAGCTTTAAATAGGCCTGATGCTCTGCGTTGTCCATTAGCCTTTACTTACATAACTACAATTTAAATTATAACAATGTTTCTTACAATTTAGTTCCACTGTTTTTTCTTAATTTATATTTTTTTGTAAAGTGATCTTTTAAATGCTTGTATATTTAGCCAACAGGGTCAAACTTGAAAACTAATTAGAACATGCATAATAAAATTAATTCATCCTTAATTCATCATTCCTCATTAGATTAGTGTTCGTAAACAATAATCGTGTTTAAAAAAAAAACATTATTTTTTATATATTTGCACAGTAAAGTTGTCATATTGAGGTTATTTCCATGGTCAAAAAATGGTCCATACACAATCACTGAAAATGGCGTTAATCCTCCATTCACAAACACCGTAATTGGTTGTTTCGGAGTTTCCAAAGCAATTAAAAAAAAAACTAAGATTAATAAGGAGCTTTAGTCCCAATGTGCATCTGCACTAAAAGTAACAAGCATGAGAAGTGAAAAAACCTATTAGTGCCATCTCATCATGTTTAAGTTTATAGATTTGATGTATTAATATTGTTTTATTTAAATCCTGTATCTATACTTTATTTCAATCTTGGAGCTATACAAATTTTCAGCTTTCCACCTTGGAAACTGCGGAAAGTTTCATAAAAAAATCATCCCCTTTTTAGGCGGTTGAGGGGAGATTTTCAAAAACCTTGAAGCAAGAAATTTATGTTTGTTACAAAGAGTCTGTTTACCAATTTTCAGCTTTCTACCTTTAAATCTAAAAAAAGTCCCATACAAACTTTCACCCCCTTTTTAAAAGGTAAAGGATAGATTTCCAAAAACTTATGCACGTCATTATTAAAGAGTCCGCATACCAATGTTTAACTTACTACATTGTAAAATCCGGAAGGCTCCAAACAAAGTTCCACCTATTTTAGGGGAGTGGGGGTTAGGAAGAGACAAAAAGCTGCCCAGGGCCTCTATTCAGGTGCGTTAAAACGATATCTTGTTTGACACGTTTAAGAATCGTTTATGTCACAGTCGCCATTATTGTAAATGACATAAGAGTTATCACAACGTTGACAATACGGAAACAGGTCAAAAACGATATCGTTATTACCGTGTAGAATTCCAGCCCATGTCACTTTCCAGACTATCAACTATCTCCACATAAAAAAACACGTCAGTCCGTCACTCCGTTTCGACGTAATAGACGGGCAAACATACTAACAAACGTGTATTTGTTGTGTCAAATGTGACTAATATTAATATAGATGGTAAGGGAATTAAAAAATCAATTACACCCCAGACATTTAGGCACCATGAGCGCTAGCAATGTGCTACGAAATCTACTAGCAGCTCATGACAAACAAGAGGCAGCGAATAACTATAATCACAATATCACTAAAGTATAGGTCATACGTAAACTCTAGGATGCCTAGGATAGTTATACGGAGGAGGGACTTGAGGGACCGTGCAAGCTAAAAAGAGAAACTCGGTTGCACCGTTCTCTCGAATCAATGAAGTACTACTATGAACAACGCACCGCTCTCCAGTTATGCGTCCCTAGTGAATCGTGGCATTCTTGTTGAGCCTCGTCAACAACACGTTGCGTGGCAACAGGACCACGCCACGTGCGCTAAGCGCTATCGAAGTTTTTTTTTAAGTTTGACGTTGTAACAGTGAAAATTTTGTCAAACATCATTGAAAATATTTTTTTTTTGTTATAGTATGTAAATACAAAATAGAGATACAATTTATTTGAAATGGTCCTTCAAATTTCTTTTAAATGTGGTCTTTAATTTTTAAACACATAAGTACACTTATCCTTATTTATTAGATAAGTTAATACGTAAATGTTTAGATTATTTTCTAGTCTACGGTATTTTTTCAAATTATTATCTTCAGTATTTTCTGAATGTTTTTTTGGTCAATTGGGTTTTTATAGAATGGTTTCATAATTCTTATTTCTATTGTTAAAGACTTGTGTAAACTGCAAATATTATTTCAAATCTCAATTTATACTGGGTGATTTTTGGGTCATGATCCGGAGTGGCCAAAAGTGAATAAGATGGTCATACAGAACAACTTTTCCGATGGGACCAACCACGAAATCGTCAAAAAAAAAAGTGTTCCATACATTAACGGTGAATTAATTGAGAGTATTGCGTATTGCGGCGTCTCTCTTTATGTTGCAATAAAACTTTTATCACCCGACTGCGACATCAGGATGCCGATATTATTCGAGTGCATGTATGTATATTTCTTTGGCACGCATTGCGGCCTACAGCTTGATTAATTTTAACCAAACCAGTATCGGTATACTCGTTTTGGTTGTGGGAGTGACCTAGGCGATAATATTTTAATCAAAGTACTAATGAGACGGGGTTAACATACACAAAATCAAAAACCACAATCGGTTTTCCAAAAGTTGCTATTTATTAGACTAGTAGTGATAGATTAAGTTATTTTGATGTGACCCTGATTTTCAACATTAACTGGCAGCTAACACGAGTATTTGTATTTTTGCTGCGATGTGCGAGGTATGTTCACGTCTCTTCAAAGGCATAAGCCTTTAAAACCCGGCTATTGCATTTGGTCTAGGGGGATAGGAAAATAATACAAATGATTTTATAATAAAAATGTGGTTTTTCTCCATTGTTAAACCTTATTTTACCTACGAGTTTATTAATCTCATGTATATATTTCTCAAACATCTACCTATAGGCATAGTAACAAAGAAAATGTTAGATGCTCACTGATAGTTTTTTATATAAGTAAACTTGAGGTAATGTTGCCTACAGATCAGTATTATAGAGGTTTCTAGATCTTGATGTAAAATATTTTTAATGTGATACATAATTTTAAAAGTTAATAATGTTGATACAATTTACAACAACGTTGGCTCTTTGACTAAAATAGCCATAATCTACTAAATCTCACATAATGAGCAGTAAAGAATTCAGACGCTGTTCAAGGTCCTTCTTACACGAGCCGCGCGCAGAGCAAAAACCTTCCTGTTACCAGGATAGCATAACTTCTGAAGAGAAAATCTGCAGTATACGCCGCACAAAAATGGGTTAAAGAAAATTAATTGAATCGGTTACCGTGCATACGTCCTGCTTCTGCCCGTACGTTTGCATAAGTTAAAAGAGTGCAGCCGTAGGCAAACTGTTCAATTTGAATCCTTACGTATGAACAAGCTATCACGGAGGGGAGTCTCCAGTTGCACGCCCCGCGACCTTAACCTTCTTAAATCTAGGGCAGCGTTCGCTCCCGTCCCACTGACATTGAAAATGTTAAATCGATATGAGTCGACGTCCGTAAATCTAGTTTTGGATTTAGATATGGTAACGTTGTATGCAACTGTGAGTCTTTGATCTGGTTTTAGACTAAAACTGAGTGCCGTTTTAATACTTAAATTGGGCGGTTTTCAAAAAAACATCATTAAGAACAAAAAATAAGAAACTTTGTCTTTTCCATTTCGTCACAAAACTAACGAATCTGAATATACGACTTATTTTCGTGACGAAATGGAAAAGTTAAAGTTAAAGATTTTTGAATTTCGCCCAATTATTAGAAGGTAATTAATTCGGTGCAGTCTGACTCAACGGCGTAGCCATTCGTAGCAGGGGCTACAAACTATGCTACGAATACCGCATTACTCCTGGTTTGCAATTGCTTTACTGTAAGTAGCTATATTGATTGTAAAACAGCAAAATATCATTACTAGTATAAAATTACTAGTATTTTTTTCACTATAGCAATGGCAGCGATTTATAACAGAGTTCAAAAAAACACCAACATACAGTCGAATTAAGCTCCTTTTTTTTTAAGTATGTTAAAAAGGAGGAGGTACTCAATTAGCCTGAATGTTTTTTTCTTTATTATGGTTATAACTTCCTCCCATTTTCATGTCAGATAAGAGGATCCGTAAGATATTTAGGGAACTCCTCAAATATTATAGGCAAACGTATTTTGGTATTTTTAGTATCAATTCCAGCATTTGCATTCAGAAAGTATCATTTGGTGAAGTGGAACTGATGGTGAAGACCGCTGATGGCCACCGGAACTCCTCAACGGTACCTTTTTCAAGAGTGGCGATAAGATATCTCTAGCTAGTTAAACGAGTATGACGAAGCATAATTATTCAAATGGTTTAAACATATGACTATGACTTTCCCGCAGCGTTGCTTGTTTCTTTTCAATTGAGATGTGAAATGACGACAGTAGGCATTATTATGATCACTAAAAGGTATGAAATAAAACAAATGGCTTAAAAAACTAAAATCCGACTTTAATTTACTAATGATCTACCGTAATTTTTTTAACCTATCTTTAAGGACCCTGGACTACCTGGAGATTTCTACTTTTAAGTTATCGTCCAATAAAAAGTATACCAAATGATATGTATCCGCGTATAAATAAATAACATGAAAAAGAAATGTTTAAGTTATCGTTGAAAAAAATTGGTAACTCAGTGGATAATTGCACTATTTCCATAGAAAAGTCGTGGACATCAACCTCCACTACGTTACTCAGTTTAAAGTTAATAATAAATAGTTTTTGTAAACTGGGATATTTCTAAATATAAGCCTATTTACGTCACTTTGAGTTTCAAGTTACAAAACACAACACTTTACCGTTTTATTAAATAAAAAACTTTTAGCGAGAACGTGGTGTCTAAAAATTATGTACCTACAACGAAAAGTAGAATGACCCACCTAACTTCTGGACTCAACTTGTCATTATTTACTGGGACACCCTGTATACATACATTTGATCCCCATTAGGTACAGGGTCAATTGACAACCAGTCGTAAATCAGCGCTGCGGCTACATGCTGCAAGCTTGTCGCCCTTTTAGTGCCTTTATATATAAATTCAATACAACTTGTTTGCACTTTGTTTTGTTATTTGGTATAGGCGATTTTCTTTATCATATTTTATTTATCTACGTAATAAAAAGTATTTCACACATGTATGTTTAGTCTGAAAGCGAATGTAAGACGCGGTGGTTCCAAACTATAAATTATATCCTTAACAGGATGATCGGGAATGTGATACACTTTATCAATCACCCTGTATAACTGTGACTTGAAACAATTAATAGTGGTACCGCTGTCACGCCCTTTCTCTCCCGTGCTGTTATAAGGTTGACCATACAAAAATATTGTACTAGCGAGCTAATTTAATAATAGAGACGGATTGGAGGTTAAATAAAATAAAGGAATTCGAATGCATGATTTTAATTATTTCATATTACAAAAGCTTACCGTAAATATGCCAAGAAAGACCAATCTTAATTCATGATAATTAACGACTACAGACTGTAAATAAAAAAAAACATCATAAAAACATCTCTTTTAAAACTAAAGTATGAGAATCAATACATGTAAAGTCTTGGTAAAAATAAATTCTTATAAAAATAACATAATAGTTCGGTTAAAAAGAGTGGCGTGGGGACAAATAAAATTAGAATATTCCCAAATAATGCATCAAGTTTTTTTATGGCCATCGACGGGCGTACTGGCAAACGGCTCACCTGATAGGAAGTGGTCACCGCCGCCTATGGATAACAACAATGCGTTGCCAGTTTCTAAAAGATTTAATGACACCCTTTTTAAAAAGCTCCACATTGTAACTTAACTCAAAATTCTTATAGTACGCACCAGAAACGTTCTAGCGAACCGGCGTTAATCTCACTCGAAACTATTATTCCTGAACTATTATTTACCAAGCTATATTATAGGTAACTGAAGGTTATTCAACATCTTATTTTACCGAAAAGGGCAATGCCTACTTACCTGAGTGCCAACGATATACAAGATGATAAAGTTAGCAAGTATCTGTTAAACTAGTCCGCGGAATTATGGGTTCTAGTTCAGTGATCATTTTCTGTACCATTTGCGTATAAACAAAGCGGTTGACACACAGATGGAAAAAATATACATTAAGGTGCTATCAATTTGCCATGTTGTGAAAGGGTATGTTCTCAATTTAAGAGATACAATGTTCTTTGACTTATTCTCTATCGTACAGAATGGACCAACGAACAGACTAATAGAGTTGAATAATCTATTTCAAACCGCTCACTTGTAGGTAGTGTTAATATTATTACGATATAGAAGCCAAATAGGCTTTAGCAAATTGGAAGAGTGCCCTGATTATGAACTTAAACTAATACAGTACAATTTTTAAACTATCTATAAAGTTGTCTTCCTAGCTATGAGGACAGTTACGTTAGTTATTAGCATTGAAGTTATAGTATACATAAGAACTGTAAACATAGCTGCTCATGATAGACACATACAAAAATATTTTCTATACCTCGAATACTTTTACAGCACGCTCTACTATTCGGATACATGACATTAAGAGCGTGAATGGCTTGGCAAAAAAGAGATCAACGTGGTTTAAGATGCAACTGCAATGTCCTCCAGTGGCCATCTCGTGCAGCTGCAGTGTTGTTAGTAAAAATTTAATAATGTTGCCAGCACTCTTGAAACAACATCCTAATTACTATCAAACTCTTTTTTGCAAAGTTATATAATATATCAGACACAGGAACAGTATATTATGATTTAAACAATTTGTGAGTAGGATATATATTTTTAAAGAACCTACTTAACGTTCCGTTACACTTATAAGGATGTATCTAACATTCATAACAAACATGCATATTTTAATAGTATACACAGACATCTTAGAGATGGGTATAATGTTTTCCATAGTTCCATTAGAATTAATCACACATTATATTTTAAACTACAAGCTGTAATCCGGATAGTAATAAGTATGTATACATTTTAATATACAGTATATTATTTACATGAAATCACGATATATTAATATATTTCTATATACTTTATTTCAATTAAAAATATGTTTTTCAAATTGACAATAGTTCAAAGGAGTGTGACAATTACTCAGAATTGTCGATAGATCAATACACGTACATAATTATACTTACTTATTTATATTTTGACATAATTTGGTGATGCCGTACTACTTACAATACCTTAATACTCTCCACTAATTATACCTTACAATAATGAAGCTACTTGATTGATTACCAAATATATTAAATCTATTTATATTTCATTTTATAATAACACCCTCTATACATTAGGGATGTAGTGTCCCTCGGATTTTCCACCCTGTATGTAGAAGTCATACCTATAAAAAGTTCAACATATACTACTTCAGCTACTAGCTTATTTTCTAGATTCGCGTTCACTAGAACGAACACTAGAGAAGTGTCTACGCTACAGAAAGGTTCAGAGCTACATAATAATGCGATAGAGACCTACTTAACATTCACTAGATGCTACTGTAGATGCTATGGCCATAGTTACACCAATTTTACCTAAAAAAAGGTCGGATTGCGTTGAGTGGCTAGACCGTCTGTCCATACGTCTGTTCAGATTGCGAATAATGCATAGGTCGCGATGAAATCTAGCCAACATTTGGATCGAAGTCGAATCTGTCACTCTTGCCTGCTTACAGTCCGAACTTAGGACGTAATAATGAGGTGTCAAATCCTTCCAAGTTCCAGGCAGTCGTGGCGAGGATTAAGCCAATAGGCAGTACCTGCAATTCAACAGCTAAAGCAGATTCAATCCTATCCCGTTAGTAATAAGGTTGCATTTGCTACAGGAATCTTGTCCGAGATACTTACATTTGTTTTAGTAGGGCATAGTTGATTTTTGGCAAGGATAAGGCAAACGGACACGCAGATCACTTTATATAGTGTGATCCGTGATCCATTAACATTTGAAATCTTAAGTCAAATACAATACCGTTTTATGATTGATGTATCGTTCGTCGAAATGCGGTTGTACAGTGTGTAAATGGTATACGGGCGTTCCTTTTAACTGTGGTTAGTACAACGCCTACAGAGCACATTTAGGCCCGATTCGACCAAACTTTTATACCGGGGTAAACGCTTTCTCTAAGATTAGTAATGTCAAAAAATGACAGTTTTCTATGGCATTTTGACATTACTAATCTCAGAGTAAGCTTTACCCCCGTGTAAAAAGTTTGGTCGAATCGGGGCTTAGGCAGCTTTTGTTAAAATTAAATTTTAAAAAAATCATAAAATAATTTAACACGCAATAACGAAAAATGCAATTAATTAAAAACGAAAATAACACCTGACGATGGACTTCGATGTACATTGCGGGTCGATAGTATGTTCAAAAATTAATAACGGTGTATACGTTAGCGTAATCGAAATAATTATTTCTGTTAATGATTAGTAGTCTTAATCTATGTCCAGTTTTAATAAACGCCCGTATACCATTTACACACTGTATGTCTAGCACTGAATGATATGACAATTACTTGGACATAGCCTAGTTTTATTTAGTTAAAATCGTCTACTTTTGTAAGTTGATTATATGTAGTATTTTTAATAAGACTCTATCAAAATATTGATTATACTGACAAGTTAATAAGGGCTATCCCAAAGTAAGCTCTCGGCTTGGCTCTAGGCTTGTACTGTTGGTACTAGACAACGATATAAATACTTCTATAGAGAAATACATACGTAGAAATCATCCAAGATGGAAACAAATTACTCGTGCACATCACACAAATATCCCCATGAGACCCGATGTACTATAGAGAGTACCTAATTAAAGCAATTTAGTATGAACTTTATTTCGGTCACTACCCGTGGTCCACCTAATTAGTTCACCTGGACATTTTAGCACACCGTAACAGAGTCGACGGAGCTCCGCTATCGCGGAGCTCCTATTTCTAAGGTATTTTGGCCCTTCGGGCCCCCTGAAGAACTAACATAACCTAAACCTACCTATATATTTTAACCAGTTTAGTCTCCGCAATCCACAGAGGTGAACTAATTAGGTGGGCCACGGGCGATGACCTCTTTATTTCACTAAGCATTTTTTTTATTTTTTTTAAATTTAATAATGGCATTTGATAGCAAAGGCAATTGAACTTTATTCCCTTGCTGTTAGATTCAAATTCCCTCTCATTTTCTGTAATATGGTGGGTCACGAGGATATTACCGAGTGGCACAAATCACTAATGACGATTACTGCGCTCCTTAATGTCAATTTTTAATAGATAAATGTCAGAGTACGGCGATTAGTGATTACTTGATTAGTGGGAAGAGAAAGCAGGACTCTTATACTACATTATTTACCCCTATTGTCATCGTATTTTAAACTCGGCAATCCAGGCGATTTCAATCTTTGAAACTTGCTTTGTCGCCGGTACTAGGATATCATAAAAATACGAAGCTTAATCGTTGGATTTCTACCATTTATGCGAGGATGTTGAGCGGCGCGAGGAAATGTCCCTCGCACAACTCTCGCACGCAATCCTCTCACACATATCTCGTGCTTTGCATACAAGGTAATTGGTAAAGTAGAAAATTATTATCTAATATCGCATGCCATAATTATAAAACACGGTCGGACTATTATTTACAGGTTGTAACTGAATCGGTTAGAGACTCGATACAAATGCCGACCGCGAATGTTGATAACTTAATGGAAGCACAAACGTGACAATGTTGTACAAAACCATTTAATTCGGTTTGTGTACTCTGTAAACTAAAGTAGAATTAATATTACATTACATTACATGATTATCATAATTATCTATATTATAATTGTTGAACTATATAATTACTGTCATAACTATTACCACTTTACACACAAGCAAGAATCCGATTGAGCCTTTCCATTAATAATTACTTATGATAATTATTATGTTCGCAAAACATCCGTCCTTTATAAACACATCACCGCTGATCATAAGGTTCCTAAACAGTCCAGTTACAAGAGCAATATAAATAAATAAATAAATAAATAAATAATCACAGGACAATGTCACACAAATTGACCTAGTCCCAAACTAAGCTCTAGGCTTGTACTATGGGTACTAGACAACGATAAACTTACTTATATAGAGAAATATATACTTAAATACATAGAAAACATCCAAGACTCAGGAACAAATACTCGTGCTCATCACACAAATATCTGCCCTTACCGGGATTTGAACCCAGGACCCCTAGCTTCGAAGGCAGGGTCACTCCCAACCAAGCTAGCGTGTCGTCAAAATATTGCTCGGCGATGTCTAGTCGGCAACAATTAGCCGTCTCACTATCATTTCTTAGGATAGAATGAGACGCCCACAGATCACCGGCTCAACATTTCCGAGGAAAGTTACTTTGTCGCATTCAGCTGATATGATATACTTACAGTTAAACTACTTTCTACCAATATATAGACGTCTTTTACAATAAATTTCATTATAATACACTTTTATTTACTAGAAATCGAAATATATTAATTACATTTATTTTAAAAATGTTAAATACTGTTTTTACTACGTGAACTTAGCTATAAAACATTTATATTCAATATTACACAAATATAATTCATGACGAATAAAAATCGATACATTAACATAGCATTATTGATTCTTTATATTTCATATTCAATGTTATGGAGTATGCATTTATGTACTACTAGCGACCCGCCCTCGCTTCGCTTCGGTGTGTTTTGTATAACACCCATGTATAAACCAAAATTACTATACGTAAAAAAATACTAAATGTTAGTGAAAACCGCACCAAAATCCGTTACTTGTTTTAGCAGGTTTTCGCAGATATACTGACAGACAGACGCAGAAAGCGATTTTGTTTATAACTATGTAAAGACTTAATCATTGTGTGACACTCGGAAAAAAAATATAAATAGGCAAATGGTCTCATAAAAAGCTTTAAAATAATATTATAAATAGTATTTCGGGTCTCTCCCAACATGAAACATTCCACGAACTTCGACTTCGACTAGCCCGCGCGCGTATCCCAATAATACGACGTATAAAAAGCCCTCGTGTGGCTACTACTGCTGGCTACTGGCGTGGTGTTTACTAAATAAATATTATTATTTTTTAATTTATTTTCGCCTAATACACGTCCCCGACACCTCTCTTCTCTATTTGCCAATTAAACGGTAAATTTACTATCAAGAAATGTATGCAAATTAATGACATTGCAAAGAGAACAAAACGATATGCTTACTTCAAAATCTTGATGGTTTTAATATTGTAAATGTTATAAAGCCGTTTTTTAACTATCATAGTCACCGAAAAATCGAAGTGCTACGCTAAATTTCTACCAGAACTGTGCAAGGATGCTAGGAAAACTATCAGCAAAATTATTCACTTAATTCCCCTAAACTTGCAGCCTAGCGCAGCAATGCTTTTGTGGATTTTTACATATTTAGTAGAAATGGAACCTTATGCTTAAAATTCATGTAGTTTTGCAAGCGAACGACGCAAATGAAACAATTTTATTAATTTCACAATCTTAGCACCAATTTACACTAAAGTTAAGTTCATTTTTGAGCCACAGTTTCATTATTTGGTAAAATGTAAAATTGTATAATTATAATAAATAAATTGTTTTTGGAAGTATAACATATGGATTCTATGAAGCACAAAATTATAAATTACCCATCACCGATCACAATTTCTGGAGTATTGTATCATACACCCAAGATGTTTTTATTCGCGACGGCGCGCCCCTCCTCTCAAATTGACATTGCACAGTGACGGCAAAGTACGTGAGTGGGTCGTGCTTGTGCGTCGATTCAAAATACTCTATACGTCTTTATATTCACTCCTAAAAAATAACCTTACACGGGATCCCCTTGTAACAGACACTCATTTCATCGAATGTGTTGTTTCACAGAATTAAATTTCATCGATTTCTGCTGAAAACTTATTGTTTTTAGGTTATCTTAAGCTTGGGTTACACGTGGAAATACCTGTCAATGAAATGAAAATTCGGAGAAGTCAATAAAACATTATATGAAATGAGTGTCGGTGATCCAAGGGTAAACCAACCTTAAGCCCTTGACTAGGACCCAAGAGTAATATTACATATACATATACTATGTATAAACATCTTAGCCTGATTTTGCAAAATGTGGTTATAGAATTATCAACAAGTTTTTTTAGAGTTGTTGGTAATTCTGTAGCTCTGCCTACCCCTCTCTGGGAATGAAAGCGTGATGTTATGTATGTATGTATATACTATGTATGTATATGGATATATTTAACTTCAAACTTATCAAAAAAATATCTTGCCAAAAAATATTCGCATATATTGTATATCTAATCAACCACCAACTAATCTTCAATCCTAACCTAACGCAAACCATGTTTGTGGTAACTTTATTAATATTTATTTAAAAATAATTTATGTTTGCTACCAAAAGGGGTGTAGAGTGCGTAAACGGGAGCCTAAGCGATTCAGAAAGTGGTTCTAGGGGCTTAGGGGGTGAACGTACTATAAATCAGTTACATTTCCTGATCGTGTAACTCGACAATAAGTTTGAAAAAAGTGTATAAAGTTAAGCATTTGCTAGACGGTCGTCAACAAGTCTTTCTGCAGAGGTGACCTTGTCGGAGGATAGTTCTTTGAGGCCGTCGGCGTGCCGGCTACATGGTTGGCAACAACCTCCCGACTTCTGTGTCATCAAAATGTTGAGCGTATGGACGTCTCGGACCGAAAACAAAAATGGCTCCCGCACATTCGAAGTTTGAATAAGTTGGTTAGATTTTAAAAAAAATAAAAAAATCTTAGATTATATTTGGGACTGTTATTATCACGTCTATTTAATTGTATGCAACCCATCATTATATTTATCACTAAGATTTTAGGAGTAAATACTTATTGTATAAGCTACGTTGCGTTGGTTGGAAACAAGCGGGTACACGGTTGACAATGGCGGGCGCTGTCAAGTCGGGCAACAACTGTCTACACTGCAGAAATTGACAAAGCGTCCTCTGCAGAAAAGTTTGTTGACGACCGTCTAGCACATGCTTAACCGACTTGTTCATAAACGCACAAGAGCCAGTGTTCTTAAAATATGCTTTGTCCTTATCTGTCATTGTGACATTTGCATCTGACAGAAAGTAATCATTAAGGGGTAAAAAGTTGTATAGATTTTACGAGCTCTAATCATATATAATATTAAAGACGAAACCGACTGGCTGGACTTGAAATTGGGGACGTAGCGGGAAAATACACGTACGACGTCGTGTACGCTCTCTAGTTGGTATAAGTCTTTTTTACGGCGCATTGTTTCGAGATTTTAGCGAATAACTCAACAGAGGGGAGCATTTTATATGCCCCCACCCGCCCCTCCGGTTCACCTCTCAGACGCCAAAACTCTACACCACCTTTGTTTGCTGAACTATACTAGATCTAATAACTACAATATTATACACAACACATGTGTCCTCAGCTAACACGTGAGAGATTGAAACGAGACACGTCTGGAAGTTTGTATGCCCAGTGTATAAAGTGTAGACACTTGGACTAGTGCAGGGCTGGGATTCTACACGGTAATAACGATATCGTGTTTGACGTGTTTCCGTATTGTCAACGTTTTGATAACGCTTATGTCATTTACAATAACGGCGACTGTGACATTAAATTCTAAAACACGTCAAACGCGATATCGTTATAACGCAGTAGAATAGAGGCCCAGACAACACGTATTAGCAAAAGTGGATTTCTCGAATTGCCCCATCTTATTTAAGTATTACACATGAGCAATTTAAATCATTTACACGTTCAGTTTTGGGAGACAACACTGAAAAAGCACGATCAGAATACATCTAGTCCTTAACGTTACTGCTATCTTAATTCCAAAAAGTAAATAAAGTGTAAGCCCTGTATTTTATAAACCGATTTTGAGTGTATGCTGAAAAAAAAACTGATCTCTGGGGATCTCTCTAGGTAGTTTATTAATACGAGCCTTTACACGTGATATAGCCATTAAGGATGCTTTCCACCAAACGGCTCGCACCGCATCCGATCTGAACGGAATTTACCATCATTAAATGATATTAAATCTTGTACACAGAATGTAAAGTCTATAGTAGTTGAAAGTGTGCTGCGACGGGCGATCGGCACCGTAATAAAAAGACAATAGTATTTTAATAGACGCGATTGCACAGAATAAGTAAGGAACAGAAGTGGCTTTTCCTAGCAAAAACGCTTCATTTTTTTATTTATGCTCCTTGGTTCTTCAAAGACGACTGGACTGATTTGAAAAAAACATTTCGCGTTTGAGAGATACTTTCCAGTTGGTCCGTATGTCAACACGGTATCCTGACGATACCGTTCACAGTTTGTAGGCAACGTAAGAGAATAATTTACGATTATTTGTTTATTAAAAAAATCGTTTGCGGGACAGTTTTTCGGAATGCGTTTCATCGTGTGTTTTATTATAAACTAGCGGCCCACCAGCGGCTTCACCCCACTGCAAATTTCTGACTTTCCCGGTGGATTTTTCAGTTTTTTTCCGTCATAAAAACCTTCTCCTGATAGTAACAAACACAATAGAAAAAGAAATAGCGATTTGATTTTATTAAATAGATATATCAGAGAGCGAGTGTTAAAAACGGCAGATCGTGGCGCACGCGTGCTCGCTTATTCGCTTACTCGCTGCCGGTCAACGACTAATATCTACTTTCCGTAGCCGAGCAGGATGGTTAATCAGCAGAGGGCGGAATTCTCATGGCAGAAATTTAAATGTCATAGATAGAACGTAATATTTTATCGACTATCGACAAGTAGTTCTAGTTTAGGTAGCACAAGATCTTTTACGAAATATAATTATACGCCCCTATCGATACATTATATTTAAGCAAAATAATTTACCAATATTAACTATGCTCTCTGAAAGCGGTCTTTTAGACTAGTATAGTTTTAGGTAAAACTACACCTATATATTAGATTTAGTATTATTACCACGAGAATTCCACCCTCTGTTAATCACGCGGCGCGCCCCGCCCAGTGCAACTTCCTTTCCATCCGATCCGATGCAACGCGAGCCGTTTAATGGAAACCATCCTTTGGACAACCTCGTGAGACCCGGTGTGCTATGGGAAGTACATAATCAAGGCGATATAATTTATTTTAGTGGTTCGCTTCAAAGTTGAAAATAGCATTTAACCCTTTATAAGGCATAAGCTTTCAAGAGCCAAAAATATGTCTATTTATTTTTAGATCAGCTTTTTATAACTGTTTTAACACCATAAGGATAAAAAAAGAATACGGTGGGATGTATTCCCTCTGCCTTGTTAAGGGTTAAGAGCAAAGGTAATTGAACTTTATTTCCTTGCTGTTACATTCAAATTCCCACTTACAAAAGCGAAAACGTAAGCGAAACACTAGTTTTAAGATCTAAGAGTGCACTGCTGAGGTCTAAACATAGCCAATTGTTGATGTCGTGGTCATTTTGATGGGTTTCGTGAGCCTTACGTCGTTGCGCCTGTGCAGTGTGAAGGGTCAGGGGATGAGCAGGCGTGGTGCGGGCAGCAGTTCAGCGTGCTCGGCGCAGGTCATGGCGGCCGTCCAGCGCAGTTGCTCTTCGCTAACGGCGCCGGCGACCGTGCAGCCAAACCAGGGGCGCTCCTTGCTCCTGGGGTTAGAAACAAACTTGTCAAATAATTTCGACTATCCACAAGGGACAAGAGATATAGAGAAAAGGGGTCTATATCTAGAGGCGTAATCACATGTATTGTTTGGTCGAAAACAGTTTTTACAAGCTTTTGAATAACTTGCTTCGTTCGTATGTAAGTATTTGAGTGCGTAAGTTGTCCGTCAAGATTTGCATGGGAATTTTGAACCACTTCCTGGGGACCGATTGAGCTGAAATTTGGCATGCTTATGTGAACCCGATAACAATGCAATAATATGGCATCATCGAAGTGGTCTGATGTTGGAGATGGAAATAGCCATAGGAACTCCTAAATTACTGTTAGAATACCGGCTACTCATCTAATCGAATACATGTTTTTTTATTGTCATTTTAAAATTATGACTTTTCTGTACATACAGTTTGGTCGTTCTAAGAAGGCCGATTTGACAGCTGCCAAAACCTAGCGTCTAGGAATGAGAAAAAATATCTGTTACAAAAAGTACCGACTTTCAAAACGTATCGATCTTTGTCACTAAGGTTATGAAATCGATTAATTATAAAGTTGCGTATTATACGTTCATATTATTTCGAAAATCTTTTAAATTATTAGATCAATTCTATTCAAAGATTGCAAAATATAGATATAATATAGGAACATTAAATTTCTTCCCGTGGATGTCTTAAGAGTTGTTGGTATTTCTGTAGCCTGCCTACCCCACTCTGGGAATGAAGGCGTGTGGTTATGAGTATGTGTGTGTATTTAGGAACATTAATGATCCTTAGACATGTTTCATGTGTGTGTGTGTTGCCCCTGACGTCACAGTTACGAGATTGAACGTCCGCCTCACCTCTTGGGTTTGTTGTTCCTCGGTATGAAGGTGATAGCCCACCGCGACTGCGGGTTGCGCTTCGCCTCGTGCCCAACATACCACAATATGTCTTTGATGTTCCATTCGTCTATCTTGTGCGAGCCCTGAAACGTAACAATAGAACGGTTCAACCTTCTTCTGTTTCAACGTTTCACGTTTTATTCAAAATTAATAAATATCAAGGGACAATCTCACACAAATTAACCTTCTTTTTTTAGTGACCTACTTAGTTAGCCTGATTATGGCGTCGACTACTTCATTAGAGAGAGCGAGCTCCTGACGGGAGCTAAGCGCAGAAATGAGTTATGCCTATTCATGCCTAAGGGCGCAACTATTGAGTCGACATCAGACTTAAGACGCTAGGGGAGAATTTCTTGCAATCTTGATTTTTGTGCTACCAACGAGTGGAAAACGTATTGCAATCGGGTATTTCGTCACACTTTTAAAATTACCTCTAAATGATAACATACGAAATTACTTGCTCCCAAACTTTCAAATCGTGACATCTGAAAAAGTTACTAAGGCGGCTAGACATGTTATTTCTATATCAAAATAAATAAATATCACAGGACAATGCCACACAAATTGACCTAGTGCCAAACTAAGCTCTAGGCTTGTACTATAGGTACTAGACAACGATAAACTTATTAAATACATAGAAAACATCCGAGACTCAGAAATAAATACTCGTGCTCGTCACACAAATATCTGGCCTTACCGGGATTTGAGCCCAGGACCCCCTAACTTCGAAGGAAGGGTCACCACCAACTAGGCTAGCGTGTCGTCAAATATACCTTTATTTATTTATTTATTCAAATAATTGCTTTACATAGGTATGTCAAGTGCACAACACTAACTAAATACATACCTTGTCAGGCATCGCAATTTAGAGGAGACCTAGTGTTGAGTTATATCAACGTTACTATTTACCTGTTTATCCTTAAAGTAGCACAGCTTCCCATTCTGAAACTCAAACATGTGCAGTTTGAACATCTTCGCGCTTTCGCTGGCGAACCTCAGCTCGGCGCAGACCTGCGACGTACCCCTAAGAGCTTCCATTTCGTGCAGTACTCTATTCTCTCTGACCATCAGGTAGTTGTCCTTCCTGTCCTCCTCATCCCAATAGCCCCATCTCAGGACAACGTCGAGTACGATTTCGTCGATATGTACAACTCGCTTCATTGTTTCGTTGCATATTATTTCTTCTAGCATCAGTTGGTGGGACTCTAAGTTGGCCTTCTCGCATAGCTGTATGCAAATGTCAGCGCTTGTGGTATTTGGTGTTAGCTGAAAATAAGATATTATTCTACGTTATTTAACTAATACTATAACAGCGTGTCCCTGGATAAGGTGCACAAACGAATAGGAATGAAACTAGATGCAATTGAAACGAAAAAAAAGGCTCATTAATTTTTATGTTTTTTTTATTTAACTTTTATTGCTGCTATCCGCATCGGAACAAAGTGAAATATCTAGCCTCATATGAGGTCTATTGAGATGAAATAAAAAGTTTTTAATCCTAGAGCTTTTCCTGTGTCAATGAAATAAATAAAAAACTCAATACACAAAAAACAGGTTTTTCGTAAAAGAATCTTTTATTTTATGAAACACAATGTACTTTTTTTCATATATTAATACTTTTGGAGAAATCTTACTTTAATACTTTTAATAGATAGAGTGATTCAAGAGGAAGGTTATATGCATTATACTTTAACTCGGAGCGAAGCGAGGCGAGGGCGAGTCGCTAGTTGCCCAATAAAATGATAAAAAGTTTAAGGAAAATTATGACAAGTTATGTAAATATAACATAGAATACGTACACTTTATATTTATTTTTCATTTCTCCTGTTCGTCTATCTCATTAGCGGGTAGAAATTGACATTTCCATCCCTAGGGTGAAAAGTAATTTAGGAAAAAGTATCGGTCAAATACTCAGCTATTTTTGACTAATTTCTAGACCATGTAAGAACCATTAAAAATAACTCGGGCACTTTAAACTCGTTATGAAATGATGTCCAAACACTTATCTTTTATTATATGATAAAAGTACAACATTTTTGTATACTTTCTTCTCAGTCGAAATGAAAAGTAGTGTTTAACTTGGGAGAAAATATTAATTGCACATTCGAACTATACGGCCTAAATATCTCCGGATACAATTGATCACTTTCGTCCCTTGGTAACAATCTACTATTTACATTAAAATTATTTTTTGTTTAAGGAAAATTGTTTGTTTTGAGGAATAACAGGGACTCGCCCACGGGCTGTGATACTCTAAGGACATTTTCAGATTAATAAAAGATTATTAAACGAAACCCGTGTAATACGTGTTTTACCAGAAATCCCCTATATACTTTTAATTTAAGTTTTAAGTATTTGTTTTAATTAAAGTCCTTAACTACGCACAATTTATTTGAAACCCGTAAAGCAGACACGATGTTCGCTGGAAAAAAAATCTACTTCTGTTACGTGAATGGAATGCCCCCTACCAAAAATCGCAAAACACGTAGCGCCTATACTCCAAATTTCATCAATCTATCTCGTAGTTTTTAAGTAAAATGCCAGTGACATTCGGACGAACGGACAAGTCGAAACTATAAGGTGTACCGTTGTCATTTTGGCTAAGGAACGCTAAAAATGGCTGCTACTTACCGACACCTGGTAGCAAGTGGTCCGATCCTTCACGTACACCCAGGCCTTGAGGTCTCCCGCGGCCCGGGGCGCGGCGGGCGCCATGTTGCTTAGGACCCTCATGAGGACCCGCCGGACGGCACCCTCGCGCCGCTTCTCCGCCTCCGTGGGCTCCCAGATGGCCTCGTAGTGGGCTATCAGGTCGCGAACCACGAAAACCTCTTTGGAGGACCAAGCCGTTTGTAGGGTGCTGCTTGTCTGTTGAACGAATACGATATATTGACAAAAAAAATGGTTACGCGTGTATATAAATAAATAAATAAAACACAGGACAATATCACACAAATTGATTTAGTCCCAAAATAAGTGCTAGGCTTGTACTATGGGTACTAGACAACAATAAACATACTTATATAAAGAAATACATATAGATAAATTAACGAGAGCATGGAATTGCATATGTAGTAGTATTGTATGTTTACAGGCATTCTATATTTGAATTTTCTATTTTCTCGTACTATCAGCATAAAAAGAGGTTTGTTATATATATTAAAGAAGTAAATACCAAAATAATGTCAGTGTCAAATTGTGACTATTATTTACGTTGTGCATACATTTTTACGTCAGGATTTTATTGTATTCTCACAATTATCAGAACAATTTTGTGTCAGCCCGTACGAATAAGTGTAAGTTACATAATTTTAAAAAAATATGGCAGTGAGTAAGTTTGGTCTGATTGAGAGTCAAAGTAAGCAAATTATTTTTAACTGTTATAAATATTTTGAACTTGAACTGAAGAAAAATTTAAAGTCCCCTTACAAGGCTGCCCAGCTAGTTGAAAAAGCTACAGGTGTTTGTCTCTCTACTCTACCTAGTTGGTTACTAAGTTATGTTACTGTAATAATCCTTATCTATATAAAATATACTAATGAAAGTTAAATAAATTATATATTAAAATGAAGTACACACAATCAGGATTTGCATTTGTCAATTTCATTCAAAATGGCCTCCTTGGGCCTGAACGCCGGCCTTCAGACGACGAGGCCAGTCATCAATACCGGCACGCACGGTTGTCATATCTAATTCCGTCACTGTCTTGACTATGGCCCGCTTGAGGGAGTCAAGATTTGTGTGGGGCACAGGCTTTTTCCTCAATAACCTGCCATATAGCATAATCCAGGGGGTTGAGGTCCGGGCTGGAGGAGGGCCAGTCTTCGTGGGCAATGAAGTTAATTTTGGTTTCGGACCGTTCTACCCGTTTCTCAAAACATCTTTTCCCAAAACATCCGTTCCAAAATAACAGTTTTCTAAATCCACCATAGGCCAAAAGATCCGTTTCTCATAGCATCAGTATGTCAAAACACCCGTTCTCATAGCATCCGTATGCCAAAAAATCCGACTCTTATGATACCCGTATGCACAAAAGACCCGTTTCTCATGGCATCAGTGTGTCAAAACACCCGGTTGTCATAACATCCGTATGCCAAAAAATCCGACTCTCATGATACCCGTATGCCCAAAAGACCCGTTTCTCATAGCATCAGTATGTCAAAACACCCGTTCTCATAGCATCCGTATGCCAAAAGATCCGTCTCTCATGACACCCGTATGCCCAAAAGACCCGTTTCTGACGAACTCCCCGTAAATAAATCCTGATTTACCTATCTTGCCATTCTTCAAAGACTTACGCAATATTTATGACCGTTCACAGCAAAATGGACCACGCTAGTAGTACAAAGCTATTGGTAATAAGTAGCTAAAACTGCATACTCTAATAATGTGCTATTCGACTATCAATTGCTGAAAGAAACAAGTCTCTATATTTTTTAAATGTTTAAATTACGTTTATTTATTTACGTTACACGTTCGTGTTTGGGTCACAGAAATGCATACGAATCGAGGAATTGAACATTTCTACCATTTGGGTAGAATACTTATCGGGAAACGGATTATTTAGGAAAAGGTAGTGATGGGAACGAATGTTTTGGGAACGGATGTTTTGGGAAACGGATATCAAGACAAACGTATCTTTTGGCAGAAGAACATTTTGGGAAACATTTATATCGGGAAACGGATTATTTAGGAAAAGGTAGTGATGGGAACGGATGTTTTGGGAACGGGTGTTTTGGGAAACGGATATCAAGACAAACGTATCTTTTGGCAGAAGAACATTTTGTGAAACATTTATATCGGGAAACGGATTATTTAGGAAAAGGTAGTGATGGGAACGGATGTTTTGGGAACGGGTGTTTTGGGAAACGGATAGAATGGTCCGAAACCTTAATTTTGTTGCTTCGAAACCAGGCTTGAGTTGTTTTTGCCTTATGTGCAGGGGCTGAGTCTTGTTTGAAAGACCCAGGGCTGGTTTTGAAATAGAGAGTGGCTTAAAGGCTTCACTATTGGTTCCAGAACGGTTTCCTGGTAAACTTTAGCCCCAGTTTTGACACCTTTTTCACAGAAATGGACCTGTGTTAACCCTGAGTATGACACACCTAACCAAATCATGACATAAGAGGGATGATGGCCTCGTTGCATTCTCGGAACAGCTACACTCGCTTCTTGACTGTTTTTCGCATATACTCTGTCATTCTGGCGGTTACAACATTCTTCAATGGTAAAAATTTTTTCGTCTATAAATAATATATTTCGGTGGCCATTTTGTGCGTACCGCTTCAGTAGCACGCGACTTCTATTCAGCCTCATAGTCTTCAATCGTCCATTAACCAAATGACCTTTCCGTCTACGATAAGCGTGTAGTCCAAGGTCTTGATTGATAACTTTTTTAAGGGAGCTTCTCTTCACAGACATCTGAATTGCCAACAACTTTTGCTTCCCGACGGGGTTTCTTGCGATTCTCGCCTTCACTGCCTTTATTAGAGCTGGGGTCCGAACGGTGCGTGGTCTTCCAGACCTCTTGCGGTCATCAAAGCTCAGGGTACTATTGTACCTATTAATGGTACGATAAACGAATTGTTTGTTGATTTTCAGTTTTTGAAGCAACTTCAAAATCACGTTTGGCGGATGCCCGCATTTGTGTGCAACGCAATTACAGCGACACGATTTTCTTTTAGACCCCAATCCATTATAAATACGACGAGATAAGTGTTGTGTGTGCTATAAAACTATAACTGACAACCCGCCATATAATGTCATTTTTTATTTTTTCGGTAGCATTTGTTTTAACGCAAGAAAAGAGTTTGCAAATCGAGTAACATAACTTAGTTACCAACTAGGTAAAAAACAGAGGACTACTACTTATTCTATTTCTTAAGGGTATGTAATTTTATTAAATTAAGAGAAAATTAATATTTTTTTGTTGCAAACGGTGCAACCACTACAAATGCAATTCCATGTTCTCGATAATTCATCTATACTTAAATACTTAGAAAACATACAAGAATCAGGAAAATACTCGTGCTCATCACACAAATATCTGCCCTTACCGGGATTTGAACCCAGGACGCCTAGCTTCGAAGGCAGGGTCACTACTAACTAGGCTAGCGTGTCATCGTATATTTTTTAGTGTAAGGGGGCATTTTCGCCGGTAAAACCTTGTTATGATAGCTTTAATTTACTTGCCAGTAACGTCGGCCTAGAAAGCCATACGTTAACACGTTTTACCAAGAAGAATATTCCCGCGTGTGGTTGCCGGGATAGAACAGGGCCGCTCCATGTCTTCCCGTGGCTGTCGTAAGAGGCGACAAAGGGAATGAGGGCTTCTAGTACCGTAAGGCGACGGGCTTGCAACCTGGCACTAATACACTGGTAAACATCTTAGACTGTTTGTGCAAGATGTGGTTAGACAAACACAAACAAGTTTTTTTGGATTTGTTGGTATTTCTGTAGCTCTGCCTACCCCACTCTGGGAATGAAGAAGTTATGGTGTATGTATGTAATATTTTGTATGACAAGTCTTTATTACTAGAGGCTTAAGAGCTTAAGAGTATGGGGAAATTCGAAATTATAAGACAAATACAACGTGTTACAAAATAATCCGTAAAAAAGAAATTACGAAAGTAGTGTCAACTCTAGTATACTGTATACCTAAGATACTGAACTGACGTTATTCAATAAGGGTTGACACTACTTTTGCAATTTCTTTTTTACGGATTATTTTGTAACACGTTGTATAAGCGCCAAGCGCCAATTTGTGCCCTCATTACTTTTATCGTGTTTTCTTTTACACTAAAGTATTATCTTGAAATCTAAAAGCGGTTTTCTGTTGTATAAATGAATACACAATGTTTAGCATACATGAAACAGTTTCATAACCTTTAACCTTCGTGTAGGGGTAACGGAAAAAGGTGGTAATTTTTTTCCGTCAGGTTGCTCACTCATAAGTCTCATAACAGTTCAATAAGGAACATGCATATTATTTCTCTTACGTTCTCTGGAAAGTGCTATGAAAGAGAGGAATAACTGTATAGCCGAAATAATTGTTGTGTAGTTTTTCATATATATTTTTTAAGTCATAGTTCAGACCCCCTGAAAAAACACTCTATACAAAATCGACGACAGGAACGACGTCACAGCTGCTGTTGTTCCATGTTAAAAAAAAAAGAACCTAATAAAGAAATTGAAATTACGCCAATAAGCCAGTATCGTTGAATAAAAACATTACATAAATATAATGAGGATCATTAGTCCGACCCCTCGGCTTGCCTTGCTAAGGTCTGTAGTTGAGGAAGGGAACGGGACAATATCGTCGGCAAAGCGCAAGTTTGATATGATAACCGTCTCTCGCCGACGAGAATACCCTTATCCTCCCATTCAGCCGCCAGATGATTATTTCAAAGACTTAGTTGATGACCAACAGCACCAATAGTAGGATAGAAGTAGATGACTAGACAGATAAAGAGGTCGCCAGACGAACCGAAAATGTTTGGAAGAGCTATATGAAGGGAAACCTTCCAATGGCGCTCAAGAGAAAGCTCATGGGCGTATGCATTCGTCCGATCCTCACCTACGGAGCACACACTTGGTCTTTGACAGAGATTCAGAAGTCTGCCCTTAAGGTTTGCAAGAAAGCCAGTATTCTGAGCGTTAAGCTTACATGTGCTTACGTGATCGTGTCCGTGATACAATACTACGCTCCAAGACCCGAATTGCTGACTGCAAAGAGCCGCCAGACTCAAGTAAATTCCGGCCCCACAGTTATAAGACATATGCATACCTTTGGCCTAATTTGTCGTGCCAAGTACTAGGGCATCAAAGCTCCCATAGAAGCACTTACCAGAGCCGCAGGCATAATGGTCGGCGCCCACACCGACGCGAGGTTCTCCGCGCTCATCTTGTTGGCGTGTGACATGGAGTGAAGGAAGTGGAGGTGTGCGAACAGCTTGCGTGCCGTGTTGCGCGCTACCAACGGCAGCGAACACATTAGGCGACGATATGTTGAGTTGCGTGCAGCCAGGTCAGTTTCATCTAGAAAAAAAATGAAGCTTATACTAAGTGACTTACTTCAACCATAGCGGTTACGTATGATACCTAACACTGCAAAGTAGTGTTTCTTTCTTTGTGCTGAGAGCGCATTCCCCTTTTTCTGCATCAGTACTTCTAATAGATCCATATAACCTACTAGTTATGTCATCTTAGTACACCTCCTTAAGCTGCAAACACTCCCAGAGGCTCAGACAGATAGAGCCCTGAAAAACCTCATCAGCGCGAACAAGCAGAACACATCGTGCTTTGAATGCTGCCCAATACTACGCTCATTATGACAACCTAGTACATTCACCTCAAGTTCTCGTTTTAATAATCCCTAGAACCTTACAAGACTTAGGTGATACTTCTACTTGGTCATGTGATCCTAGTACACGCACCTAAAGCTCCCAGTAGCGCTTCCCTTTTACTCTGTGTCGATGCGGCATCCCCCTTATTCTGGGTCAATAAAGGCTCAGGCAGATCCCTGAAGAACCTCTTCAGCACGCCAGCCACATCGTGCTCCGAATGCTGCCCAGGACTGAGCTGAACGGACCACGCGTCGCGGCGGAAGCGGGCAAGTAGCTCTGACAGGACAACGTTGCTACCGGCCCGCCGGTATATACCTTCTGACAGGCTACCTGGAAATTGATAAGGTCCCAATTATCACTTTAATTCACCCTGAATGTTGCCAGTTCTACCTAGAATGTTCTTGGAGCAGAAACTGTAGGTCGTTCTCTATTATTTCCTCGCTCAGTAAATGTTTATCTGGCTTTAACCTAGTCTTTATCAAAATAGACTCACTGAACCATCGCTGAATGAAAAGCGCAACTATACTAGCTATAGAGTAAGGCCTCGCTCAGCCTCGCGGGGAGTAGTTAGATAACAAATTCAATAACTTGCAAAATGTGCCTTACTGACTTACTTGTTAAGGAGTACTTTGCAACTTATTCAATTTGTTAGTTTACGCGGTATCGCAGTTTCGCCGACGATTTCGTAATCCCGATTATGCCGCGTAAATTTTGCAGACGCATTTCTCCCCATTGATAATTTATTAACCTAATCGTATTTTTCCACATTCTTATTTCTACAAAAACAGGAGATCCGCGGTAGCACAGCTCCGAGAACTCTACATTTTTGAAGTGAGAACAACGCAACTCGGAAAAATCGACAATGTAAAACTGCGTGGGTGACCCTTGTGCTTTACAAAGTACATAAAAATCAAACAATATAGCACCTTATTTAGAATTCAATTAAGTAGAGGTTGCAATCATAACAAACTTTTTTGACGTCTGGTTGTCAGGGGGTGAAAAGTATGAAAGGGGGGAAATGCGAGGGAGGAAAATTGAAAATGGGGAAAAACGTGACTGTAAAAGTTGCTACGCGGAGTTATCGAATTGGGAAACGGATTTAAGTACCTACACGCCCAGGGACCGGGCACGCGATGCGTGAGGCGTCGAAAGGCGGGTTGTTGTCTGAAATAAAGTTATTCTATTCTATTCTATAAACGCCATCGTTTCGCCCGACACTTGTCGCATCTCTTTCCCGGTCCTTGAGCGAGGCCTAACAGAACGGAAAAGGTCAAGGTCTGCAAGACGCTAGCAGCTTCAAGCTGTCGAAATCGATCGCTTTAAGTAGCGATAGCAAGACGAAGTAAACGTAAAATTGACCTTATTCTGTATCATTATTAGATGGGCGAAGGAATATATTTTGAAAACGCTGACGCCTAGACAAGACGTTTGCTACAAACGTTAACGACTACCGAGATTAAAAGAAGCCTACAGGATTGACGTAAGCCACCCTTCTGAGCATTTGCATTTGTAGAATGCCGCTTGTCTAAACGTCAGATATTTCAAGATAAACTTCATCAGTCAGTATACATAGGACCGCATATACTATACTAGTTGTTTCCCGCGATTCCGTCCGCGTAGACGTAGTTTATCACTATTCCCTCAGGAGCTGTCCATGATCGCGATAAAAAGTAGCCTATGTCCTATTCCACACTAAAATCTATCTCTGTGCCAAATTTCAACTTGAACCGTTCAGCCGTTCTGGCTCCATCCAAATTATCGCAGTTATAACAGTAGTAAGATTATCAAAATCCCTCTCTCCGAGTGCATTTTCATCGTCCTACGTCCAATGCTTTTTGTATGTTAAGAGGCCTTATACGAATTTTTGCTTCTTTTCGTAATTTTACAGTTAAAATTCTGCTTTTCTATAAGTTTTAATGCACATTATGAAATATCATTTCAGTTATTATCGACTAAATGAGTTACGAATGAATGAGCTTGTCGAATATTATAATGCGAGATTTAGGTTGATTTAAAACATTATATACTGCATTTTTTTGATGTTTTTTTTAAGGATTGATTTTTAACTGATATTAGTTCACTAGTTCCGTACCCAAAGGGTAAAAACGCGACCCTATTACTAAGACTTCGCTGTCTGTTCGTCCCTCTGTCTGTCACCAGACTGTATCTCAAGAACCGCGATAGCTACACAGTTGAAATTTTAACAAATTATGTATTTCTGTTGCTGCTATAACAACAAATACAAAAAACATACAACAAACGTGTTTTTTTTGTCGGTTTTGCCCAATATTAACAACGGCAACAACAACTCTAAATATTCACAGAATATTTAGTTGTATTATTCACTTTAAAAATCTTGCCGTTTCTTTGCTCCATCTGAATACAGACGCTGGGGTTGCATAGATAATGATACGGAACGCGCGCGTGTCCGACTCGCACTTGGCCGGTTTTTAATTTTACGATCTTAAGAGGCCGTACACGAAATTTTGCCGATTTCGCTGATTTTTATGATTTTACAGACGTGATTTTACTGTTGAAATACTTTACTTCTACAAATTTTAATGCGCAGCACGGGAGATAATTTCGATTTTCAACGAATGTATGAAATACTCTTTTGTTTTTATTATTTAATTTTGATTAATCGACCTGAAACCGGCGACAGTTTCGTGAGTTTTGCTTTAAGAGGTTTAGAATATCGCATATTCACGAATCGTTTTGACGTCTTAAAGGTATGAAAAAAAGCAATCGATTGCTGTAAAAGTTGTCTAAAAAATGTATGAATTACTTTTTACCACCTTTATATATTTTTTTGTGTAAAAAAAATATGAACTTGGTAAAATTTTATAGAAAATGGACAAAAAATAGTTTTAAATTTCGGCTTCATAAAACACTCTTTCATGAAATTAAAAGAACAGTAATAAACTTCAGTTCAAAATCAATCCATTTCCTTAAAAATACATCCAAAAATTAAAAATTAAATAGCAATATATAATGTTTTAAAATAACCTTAATCCCGAATTTAAATTCTCGACAAAGATAAAAAAGTAGCTCATTCATTCGTAACTCATTTATTCGATCATAACTGAAATGATATATCATGATGTGCATTAAAACTTATAGATAAGCAGTATTTAAACTGAAAAATCACGAAAATAAGCAAAATTGGTAAAATTTCGTATACGGCCTCTTAAGGTCTAATAGCGGCTACTCGCATTTTTTTACTAAAGTTTTAAATTAAACGGTCAATGAAAAAAGGCGTATAAAGGATATTAACTGAGCTTGACTTCTACACACCCTAAGTTTTAAATGATAGTATTGTAAAAACAAAAACGGTAAAACTAATCGTGAGTAGTGGTTTTAAGGTGCAGACTCCTGTGGCAGTTACACTCACCATGTGCGTAAATAAAACTGATACATTTGTCCACGATCGCCGGCACATCTTCCTTGGTCAGCTGTTGGTGGTGTATATGAGCGCCGTTGTTGTGTGCTGCCAGTTTCACCATATAGCGCCAACCCTGGACATTGGGCAGTACGTTTTGATTGAAAAGAAAGAAAGAAAATACATTTATGGAAAAAAACAAGGGTAACAAAACTAATATAAAACAAAAAATATATCTAAGCTAAGCAATCTGGGCGCGGCAAAGGGTTTTGGCTTCAGCATAATGCTGGTGGTCGCGCCCACGCAGGAGCGACTGCAAACAGCGCTGCATGGGCAGCGCTGTATTTCAGCCAAAACCCGTAGGGACAACACCAGCTGGCTAAAGTTGGCGGTATTGCCAATACACAGTCAGCTGATTATTAAGAAGGCTACACAGGGTCCAGGGGAAAAAATAAAAAACTAACGGAAAATAATTACAAAAAATTTACTGTAGTTTTTGAAACATGTCCTAACACTTTATCGTACAAACAAGAGAGACACCATTACAAAATAGACACAATAGAAAAAATATAAAAAGAAGGCTCTTGTTATCCAGCCTGCAGTTTGAACTGAAAAAGAGTAGGTACAAATCTGAACTCAAGATAATAATTTTTGGTCGATATTCGAAACAATAAAGCACAATCCTCCATTTACTCAACACTTAGATCTTGAACGACCGTGCTGATGCACTATATCTGTAAATACCCTAATGCTCGATAAAACTCTCCTTGTCGAGCATCAAACATGCATCTGCGTTATGATCAACCATTTGAAAGTATAAAATATTGTATCATCAAGAGTAAGGGTGTGCGTCCGTAACATCAAAGAGGGCGGCTACCCGCAATGTAGTAGTCTATATTCTATTAGTAACCACATTTAAAGTCCTTACTCCAGGGACCCGGCCACCCATTCACCGATAAAAGCCTTTGAAAGACTAACCTCTCAATAGAATACCCCACTAAAAGAATAACCTCTTGGAACGAAATATATGACTAAGTTATTTGTTAAACAAACCTTAACAGCTAAAGCACAGATACCCCTTATAAATAGCGCTTTAAAAACATATTGAACGGCTTTTCTAAGTAAAATACTTGTAAAACCCATTCGAAACCCATTGAATGGGATAGCGGGTTTAAAAAGCAAATCGAACGGCTTTTAAGCGATACGCCTTTTCTAAGTAAAACCCTATAAAAAAACATTCGAAAACCCTTGAATGGGTTAGCGGGCCCTGCTTACTCTATTGCAATGCACTGAAGCGGATTTGTGATAAGAAGAAACAGGGGGGACCTTTTTTACTGGCCACGAATTGAAAAAGTCTTTGGAATTGGGTAACGTCGGTTAGGCTCCGCATAAGACAATATGAGAGCGAACAAGTGAGAGATACAAACCTGAAAGCCTTTTCAAGAGGTATATTGCACTGAAGAAGTTCTAGGCAGTGTAAAAGACAGTTATGTGATTGCTATAACTTTATTATTTTCACTGACTAAAATTTGGCGTCTAAACTATCAAGATGATCTCCTTCAAGTATATAATGAACATTTTACCTTGAGCTCTCTCTCATGCGGGAATCGAATGTAGATTGTAGCGTGGGGACAGTCCATGAGTAAATTGTCGCTGCCGTCATTCGGCACGGCCAGTTTCGTCTCCTCGTCCACCGCCTGCGTCACTGGAAAATAGAAAAGCACAAAATAAGTACTCAAGATTGGGAACCATTCGCGAAGAAGCATTTCGAATGACACTTTTGTATCATCTTACATTTATAATAAAATCGCTAAACACTTGATATAGAAAACACCTTATTATATGACGAAACTGATAGACTGCTGCCAAATCGACTACAAAACTGGGCCTCTATTCTACTGCGTCATAACGATATCGCGTTTGAAGTGTTTTAGAATCATTTATGACTCGGCCGTCATTGCTGTCAATGACATAAGAGTTATCAAAACGTTGACAATACGGAAACACTTTAAATGCGATATCGTTTTAACCGTGTAGAATCTCGACCCTGATATCTTGGCTTGGATAGGCGATATAGATATACCTAATTGTATAAATAAAATACTAAGAGAAAAATAATTGTTTACAAATGAGAAGACGAGTCGAGCCATTACTTTCTTAATTAATTTGTCCTATAGTGAAATGTATTAATATTATACTATGTACTATAGTGAAATGTATTAATATTATTAGTCCACTAAGTTTCGAGAAACGGGCCCCTGATCTCGCTACTCGTATGTAGTTGGAATCAAATATCATTATTTGTAGGTCATTAATGAATGAGTCAGGAGTTACTCAGCGCGGACTTTGACCACGTTACTGTGACACTGATGACGGAGAATGACCTCCGCATTACCGTCGTAAATATAATATATAATTATATGCATTAAATTTAGAAATTACAACAAATAAATGTCATCGTCTGCGCTACCTGTATTTAGTGGCCAAATTAGTTCGCCAAAACCGTAAAAAAATTCTTATCAGGGCGATTCTTTCGACATTTTATCGTATTGTTTATCAAAAATCAAAATCAAAATGTATATTCAGCAAATAAGCCATCATTTCGGAGAAGAAGCGCCAAGAAACTCCAGCAGTAGGTCATTTTTTCAATCAAAAAGTACAGTATTACTTAAAAGTAAGTTACATTACAAGTACTTAATAAAGTAATAAAAAATAATGATTAAAGCTAGAACAAATAAAATCATTACAAATGTAAGGCTAACTCGGGCACCATAGCTCTCAAGTAAAAACCAGCTGTCATAACGTTAGCAATATTCCTTTTCCGAGTAGAATAGAGCCCTGGGAGACTTAAATTAAGGCTCGGTACTAGGACACAATAAAACTAAAGGACTACAGGGCTGGGATTCTACACGGTAATAAAGATATCGTCTTTGACGTGTTACCATATTGTCAACGTTTTGATAACTCTTATGTCATTTACAATAATGGCCACTGTGACATAAACGATTCTAAAACACGCACGTTATAACGCAGTAGAATAGAGGCCCAGGGCCGTGATTCTTCACAGTAAAATCGATATCGCCTTTGGTGTGTTTCCGTATTATCAACGTTTTGATAACTCTTACGTTACATTGGTAATAATGGCGGCCGAGTCATAAACTATTCTAAAACACGTCAATCGCAATATCTTTATATCGCAGTAGAATAGAGGCCCAGGGCCGCAGAAATTTGCATTATAAAGTATTAACAACTTGTGGTAACATGGTCAGTGACCAGATCAACAATTCATTTCATCGGACTTGTAAATCAACTCGCCACGATTAAGTTTATGTTAATTACACTCGACTTATTTAGTTCCCCGCATGCAAGGGCCTTGCAGCATTCGCCGACACTCATATTTTAAACATTACTTTATGTATTCACTGCCGGCAGCTGCTATGAAGGTAGTCAGTCACGGTCAGTCCGCGGCATCAGCTGGCGCGCCGTCCCGCCAAAATTGATCGTCGATGACCCACGGATTTTCCTATCTTTCTATTCGTTTTGCCGTAGCTGCGAAAACCTTGCGCCGTGGACCCTTGCATCACGCCGCGGAGCTTATGAATGGACAAACCTACCGTATAATTAAAAAGCACCTAGGAGACGGAGCGTCGCTTGGAAGATCGCGAGCTTTTTTTCGAGAACGCGATTACAAACAAATAAATATAAAAATATTGCTGGTATAATCCGACTCGAGAATTTTTACCATGCATTTTATTCAAGTTTGCACTTTATATCAGTTTAAAAAAACTCAAGAAGTTTTCTTAAAAATATTGCATGTTTTATACACAGGTAAACAGTGATTAACAGTACAGTCAAGGGCATTAATATCTATACATAGTTTTGTTGTATAAATATTTTTGACGACTTGGTGTATATATTTATGCCCATTACTGTACTCGTATAGAGTAATGACCCGAGAACAGCCCGCAGAGATATTTATTAAACATTTAAATTAGCTCGTTTTGATGGTAACACAGTGGACCAAGTAGCCCCTCGATGTTTAATGAAAAAAGTGTTTAGTCTCCTAACTAACCAGATTTTTTACAAAAACCGGTCAAGTGCTAGTCGGACTCGCGCACCGAGCGTTCCGTACTGCCGTACAGTAGATATTATTAGATTGAATCAGTGCGAGCCCATTACCGGTTTTGCCTTACAACAAAAATGTGTTGAAAAAACACGTTTCTTATATGGGGAGGACCCCCTTAATTTTGCACTTCATTTATTGTTGTTCATTTGTAAGTTAATCCGCCGTAATAGAACATATTCTAAAAAAAAAACAGCTAATCTTACGGTTCAAACGATACAACTCTTTAAAGCTAGGACGGAAGGTTTGAAAACCTTCGGAAAAGGAAGCCTTAAAATGGTATTGGGTCGTTCCACTTTTTTACCGACAATACATCCTCATTTTTCTATATTTTGCGTTTTTCAACTATTGATAATTATGGTTTTAATTTGTGATTTTAAAATACGTTACGTGAATTTTTATTTGGACTAATTAATGATTAAGTATTTCGGTGGTGATAATGTTTTTTTCTTTATGGTGGTTTTTTCAGAATATACTGTGACAGAGTGGCCGTTTTCAAAGGAGACTAAATTTTCTATTACCACTCTGTCAGGCAATTCTATGAAAAACCAACTTGTAAAAAAGAAACACTGGAAAGAGAAAGTGAAAGATTATTTAGTACTAATAGATGAAAAAATGTTTGGACGTATATTCAAACACTAAAACATTAATAATCAATACTCGAACTGATAACGTATGGTAAAATGAGGACAGGCAATTGTCGGTAAAAAAGAAGAATGACCCTATTATGATTTTAATAACTTATTTACAAATCTATCAGACTATTTTATTGCATGCCTTGTCGATACGTAAGCAGCAGATATTGCGTAAAAATGGAATCATGTGTAATATTTTATTATTTGTTAAGTAAGTCAGATAGGAAACAAGATGTCCAAATCAAACAAAAACTCAGTGGCAATATCAGCAGGCTCAGCGTTGTGAGTTGGGTCGATTTTTTTCCTCTATTCGTGAGCTTATTGATAGGGAGCATGAGCATAATTTATCCTTATATCAGAAATAACCTCACGCCAGAACCTACACGAATAAATGCTACACGTACCTAAGTAAAGGAGCGACGACACCGATGCGTAAAATACGGTGACGTAGCGTAAACAAGAGAATGGGTCATACTAGATAATTACGTGGCGTCTACTTTGACAGACCGTAACTTACGCACCGCTGAGCTCCGGTGTGGTCGCTCCCTAAAGCGGAATTTCACTGCGGAGTACGCTTGAATCAATTGTCCTAGGTTTGTTACTGGTGTCAATTCGTGCGTGAAGGAATATCTACATACATTTTGTATTTGATACGAACTGAATTTATACCGGCATGCGTGGAATTGTGGCTCAATAGTTAATAGGAGTTTTTGGTAATATTTCTGAGACTGAGGCGAACTGTGCTTTTTTGCACCGTCGTAGGTAAATGTTTTTACCCAATTGTCCAACAAGGATTGAATCTTATTGCCCTGGGTGTAAAAAAATGAAGACTAAATAAAGACTTAATGGTGCGCATTTTCCAATATGCCGAACGTTTTTTTCAGTAAACGTTGTTTACTGCAATGAGATAAAGTACCAGCTTTGCAGGATGTTGAAGAGCTAAGTTGTGTAAGACTATACCCTGATATTTATTTATATAGACTCCTCCTCCACAGGAGGAGTCTGCGCAGAAGTCGTTTTGTCACTATTTGCTTGGGAACTGTTCAATCTTCCGGGAAAAAAGTATCATAATACCTTTCCCAAGAGTTGTTATCTCCATGGATACCAAATTGCACGTAAATCGGTCCAGCTGTGAAAGCGTAAAAAAACAATCAACGAGTCATTATTGCATTTACAATGTTAGTTTCAATTACTTGTTTTCATTAAACCGCACAGTTATATTAATAGTACAACGTTATCAATCAGTAATCAGTTAATTTGACCACTTAGCTATTATGTTCGCAAACATCGTTAAGGAAAACCAGTAATATTATTATTATTTGTCCGACTCTTGCAAGGCTGGACAGAAAAAATATCAAACGACCGAGTGCTGAATAGAATAAATGAAATTAGGAATTTACTAGCAACTAGAAGAGGAAAAATGAATGGACACCTGCTACGCCACGACCTTTTCCTTAAAAACATAATAGAAGGAAAAATAGAGGGAAACAGAGGCAGAGGAAGACTAAAGATAAATTACTATTACTATACGTACCAGAAAGCCAAGCACAGCGCTGCGTCAATCTTAAAGGTGAAGTTTTATCTGGCAAGTTTAAGAAGTCCCGTCAGAGCATACAAACACACATTTTAGCGCGTGCCTTCTCAATTAAGCAGCAGGCAGGTGGGTCGAGTTCCGTGCCGTATAAAGCTGCCTAATCGAGAAGGCACGCGCTAAAATGTGTTTTTTAAGCTCCGACGGAACTTCTTAAACTTGCCAGATAAAACTTCACCTTTAACATCAACGCAGCGCTCTGTTGAGAGAATCACCCCCCAGTTGACGGAGGGCCGGAGCGGTTGGCAATTACTCCACCGACAAGAGCATGGCTCTTAGATAACGAGAGAGATTGCAAGGCACAGCGATTATACATAGCTAGTATTTCGATTGTAGAGTTTACAATAGGAGCGCTCCAAGCAAACGTCGACCGTCCAGTGGGGCCCTCTTTACTGTTATGACATTTTCTAGTATCTAGGTATTTTCTTGAAATCGAAGAGTAATTTTTAGGTTTCTGTACCCAAATGGTAAAAACTGGACAAGAGCATGTCGGACCATGCTAAGTGTAGGGTTCCGAAGCCGTTAAGTACTACAAACATAATAATCAACAAGTAATAACTAATTTTCTATTTAAAGTCAATATTGGTGCCGTCTTACATGATTTTAGTAGGTATAAACACTTTAATTGCGTGTAGCTCAAGAACCAATGATGTCTACTTAGTCGTGATAGTTTTCCTTTAAAATTCGTTACATGCTCTTACATTTAAGATTTTTTAAATTTTTTAGTCTTTGTTGTTTTGGCTGTAGGCGGGGGACACTTGACTCCAACAAAAATAAGCGCCTTAAAGCTTAATATTTCATAAACGGATTACTTAATCGAAAAACTGTTTTCACAAACTTGTTTTTGAAAGACCTATCCAACGACTCCCCCCACGATATAGGGTAGACGTAGGGTAGGTGTAGGAAAGGCATCCTAAAAAAAATATGTTTTTACATTTTATTGCACTACTTTGTTGACGTGACTAATATGCATATTCATGCCAAATAACAGCATTCTAGTACTAAGAGTCTTTGCGCTAGGCTGCGGACGGACGGACGGACATGGCGAAACTATAAGGGTACCTAGTTTGACTACGGAACCCTAAAAACGGGACCCTATCACTAAGACTTCGCCGTCTATCTGTCTGATTGTCTGTCACCAGAATGTATCTCATAAACCGTGATAGCTAGACAGTTGAAATTTTTACAGATGATGTATTTCTGTTGCCGCTATAATTTATAATAATTTAATTATTCACAACAAACTTTTTTATTTTGCCGTTTTTTGCTCGATAATAATAACGGCAACAGGTAGACGCTTGAAACGGTTTCACAGAATATTTGGTTGCATATGAGCCAATTTTTTTTATATGCAAGATTTAATTTTGGTTAAAAAAAGGTCTAATATTGTATAGATAATGGTACGGAACCCTCTGTACGCGACTCCGCCTAGTATTTGGTCGGTTTTTTTGTGCTACTCATGAATGCACAATTTATAGATCGGATGACATAACTAAAACGCGACGGTTGCTAGATCGTCAGACGAGTCGAAAGACTCCATCACGTATTAATCCGTTACATCGTTGAATAATCGATGTTATCGCAAAATAACAACGGATCTCAGTCGAACGGTAGATCGATAATGTTCTCAACTCTCATGCACGCATTTAAATGTTACTTTTACGCTCTCTCGGGACTATACCCTTAATAGGGCCCCGTAGAAGTAAAAAAATCTAGACCAAAATCAAATACAGTGATGGAATCGCAAGTCTCTAAAGAGTAATAATAGATGATGTTATATTTGAGTAAAATACAATTGAAATTGCATCATAAAACGAAGGTAGTAAAGTTTAATTTCAGCTTATTGTAATGTGGTAAATATATGGCCTCTGCCTTATTAAGGGTTAAACACGCCGGTTAATAATTCGTCCGTCGAGTTCAAGAGCGATTTATTTACATAATGTTTTCGACGACACGCTAGGTACGTTGGTAGTGACCCTGCCTTCGAAGCTAGGGGTCCTGGGTTCAAATCCCGGTAAGGGCAGATATTTGTGTTATGAGCACGAGTGTTTGTTCCCGAGTCTTGGATGTTTTCTATGTATTTAAGTATATATTTCTCTATATAAGCATGTTTATCGTTGTCTAGTACCCATAGTACAAGCCTAGAGCTTAGTTTGGGACTAGATCAATTCGTGTGACATTTTCCTATGATTTATTTATTTAACTTTGCGCGTTTATTTATGCGTTCCCCCGGCTGTACTCAGCACCAACATTCCTGCGTTTATTATGCAACATCGTGTCTCGCTTTGTTTCCGTATTTCCAAAGGTCATTTACGAGACTTGTTTGTAACGCGGCGACGGGATCAGCCGGCAGTCAGCTGATACATACATGTTATAGTAGCTTTGGTGCGACTTCGTTATTCAAGTATATAAATGGGTGAGGACCAAATAGTTGGACCATAGCTAAGCGAAGTTAACCATACAAACAACGAAGACGGAAACAGTTCCGTTGTGCAACGAAAAGTATCCTTACAATTGTATGGCTAATTTTCGTTGAACAATGGAAAAGATTCATGGAAAATTTAATTGCGTCAGTTAGGGCGGCCAACATTCTTTGCCCGCGACTCCGTCCGCATAGAAATAATTTATCACTGCTTCCTCAGGAACTGCAAAGTTTTCTAGGATAAAAACTAAAAAAATATCCTTTATTTTTCCCGGGACTCAATCTATCGGGGCGTTTTCAAAATAAAGTGTACCTACCCTAGTTAAGGAAAGTTAACGTTTCTTAACTTTCCTTAACTACGGTACACTTTATTTTGAAAATGCCCATGTGCATACCGAATTTCATCTAAATCGATTCAGCAGTTTAAGCTTTACGAGGTAACAGACAGACAGACTTTCGCATTTATGATATTAGAATGGATACATCATACAACCTCAAACGAATAGACTTACTCCCGAATTATACTGTAAGCTTGTTCTATGGGTGACTCGACAGTGATTAACTTACTAAAATAAACAATTAAATAAATACATACTTTAACATAAAGACCATGACTTGGAAACAAATACTTCCCTTCATCACACCAATATTTTCCCTTACCGGAAATCGAACCCAGGAGATCGTTTCGCTCGTTAAAAACGGAATTATAATATTTGGTATTTTTAAATTAGGAATTATGAATAACCATTCCGTAGTCCCGTTCATTTTTTAATAGCCAACAGGTTACAAGATATTGTAATAATATAATTATATACCGTGTAGAAAACTGACAAGTTAGGGCGCAGAATACATTTTATAGCAATAAATTGATGTGAAAGTAATAAATAGTGCTAAACTTGGCACATTCATCACTACTTTTGGTGGCACATGAGAACTTCGCCTTTTTACATTTATAATTTTGTGGTATTTTATTGTGCCATGACTCTCAAATGCCTACAAGTGCGCGGGACATCTTTAGTTTGCCGGGTAATACTTAGTAAACGCCCAGAGTCCTTAGCCAAGATACATAGCGTTACCGTAAACGATTTTCGAAAACAGTCGTAACGTTAACATTCTCGCAATGGCATCTTGACTAGGACCACAGGAGTCTGCGTGATGCCATAAGCAATAACAAACTGATTGTTTTGCAAACAGGCCGCTCAGAATGATCCGACTGTTCAGAACGGTCTGAAGGTTATTCAAAATATTTATAACTAACTAATTCAAGCTAGATAAGATATACACACACCATACCAAGACAGCTGCAGCGGGAAGAATTGACATTTCCACTTTTAGGGAGGAAAGCGATTTTGAAATAATAGATTGTTTGTAAACTAGAAGATTGATTTTTGAATTAAAGATTGTTTAGTCCCTTTGACTAGAATGGGCCGTAGTGCCACGAGATGTTCAGAAGGGCTATAGTCACCTATCACTTCAATTGCGAGAAAATAATCAAAATTTTAAAGAAAAGAATCAACACACACAAATTAAAAAATTAAACTATAGCGCTATCTTTTTTACTCTCTATGCGTTAGTGAAATGCAGAAAGAGAAAATTACAGTTATTTGGGTCATACACAGGTTTAGGTTACCGTCTTTCCTGGGGACACACCGAAAGTTAACGTTTTTAAGGCCTAATTTTCTGGCTAAGCCGAATCCCGCCAAACCGCCGTCAGGACTGCTTTAGACCTATCATAATAAAAACATAACTTATATGCACACAAGCTTTTAACTATTGACCACAGGAGAGACAAGTGTTGTTTTTAAGAGTGTGTATGTTCATTTATGCGGATACGTAGAGAAGCTAACGAGACGTACATAGGCAACTGTTCTAACACGGGGACCGAGGCGGTTGCTAAACCCGCCACAAAAAGTAAACTACAGACATTGGGGGAGGGCGAAGGACCGACACCGACAACATGAGCAACATGTCGCTGGCTGTGTGTGGCTTTTCATGAAAAAACCCTTCTGCTTAGCGCAGTGGCAAATTATGGGTGATTTTATAATTTAGAGCGTGAGATGTGGAAATAATTCAAGGGTTTTAAGGTTAGGTCGCGTGCAGTCTAAATAGTTATATCGGAATGCTATTCACTTTTGTCCTTTGGGTTAACAATGTCCTGTTTATTGTTGCTTACGAGGAGAATGTATTTTAGCCGCATCATTTTAAATGATGTTGAATTTATCTTATCTATGTATATTATATTTCATAACATATGAAAATACAAGCACAGAATCAGCGATATGGCTTGAGATCAACGTGATGAATATCTAATAAGTCAAGATAAGTAAAAACTAACATCAACCAAGGCGTGGCCGATCATCGACAATTATAACTAGGCTTTGGACTTCTGGGTGCACACCGTGGTCCAAGAATCCACGGAGTTAGTCAATGTTAAAATATTTTTATCGGAGTCAACGTCAAAGTCCAAAAATAATTATATTAGATGTAATTATTTATGTTGTAACACGTGGTAAATAAACAGTGGTGAAAATAATGTGTTGCTAGGTTGGATAGCGCCTGACGACGAACTAAATATTAAGTGAAAACAAGTCCCACACTTATTGCTCCGCGAGTGATACTAACTTAAAACTCAAAACATCCACCATAATAAATCATGTTACCAGGCAAAATAAAAACAAAAACGGAAATATCAGTGATTTCACTTTAAATCTATGTTTATTTCTAGTTAATTGCAATATTGCATGAAACAAGGTAAACCAACCAGAATTATAAAAAAAAAACACTAAATATATCTGTTGTATTTGTGGAAATAGCAAATTGCCTAATCAAAGTGTCCTGAAGAAAATGTATTTAGAAATAGCATAATGTGAACACTATTACAAAGATAAGGAACATTTAGAAGTTACGAGTAATATAAGATAATACTCTTTATTGAACACCAAAAAACAGAACACTGAACAGTACATTTAAATCATAGGTATATAACAGAGGCGGTCTTACCGCTAAATAGCGATCTCTTCCTGACAACCTTGGATAGACAAATAACTAAAGACACAAATTCATGGCAGTAAACAACTACAAGAAACACTTAAAGTATTTACAGTTGAAGATGCCACTTTGGTTATTGTCACTTAAAGTATTTGTTTTAGTTTATCTTGTTTACCAACACTAGCGTGTTTTTGTGTATGTGTAATGTGTAATTATACATATACATTGACTTTGAAAAAAAAAAAAACATTTATGATGACTCCACGGATTCTGGAACCACGGTACGTACTTAAAAGTCCCAAGTCTAATTATATCAATTGCAGATTACATTTTTAATTTCGGAAATTGTAAATGTAAAATGAAATGATCGTCCCCTTGAAAAAAAACGGGTCCTGTATGACCACTGAACAAGCCATTGTACCAGGTCCGCAGAAATGAAGAAGAGTTAACGTGTACTCACCAACGCATCGCGTCTTCCGGAGATCCACAGCGCAGACGGCGGTCTCTTTCCCAGTGTAGTACACGAGCACTCGTCGGACCAGCATTAGCCAAGCCCCTCGCCATTCACCGCTGACGCCCTCCTGAAAACCACCAAGGGCTCTAATCGGTTCGAAACTAGACGAAGTTCTGGAGTCATAGAAATCTTAAGGCAGTTGTTAAAAAACAGTGGGTAGTAAGCACGGTTCAAGTTAGGATTTGATTATTGGCTTACTAGGTAAAAAATAAAGTAGATATAAAGTAGGAAATCAGATAAAAAAAAAGAAAGTTCTTTATTCAGTAAGTAGGTCGAACGGGCACTTTTACACGTCAAAATTCTACCAGCGCTTCCTAAGAGGAGAACACTGCTAGATAGTCATTATTTTAAATATTGCTTATGACAATGATAGAACTTAACCTAGAATTATAAATAATTTATTGCTAAGAGCTATATTAGCTTGAATCTGATTTTCGACGAGGTGCGAAATTTTTGACGCTGAGTGTACGATTCCAGTAAGTTAATAATAAAGTCTCCACAAACAATAACATGCTTTTGGGTTTTACATGCTAATTTTAACACATTTTCCATAGTAGATGTGCAACAATCAGCCGATGGTAGTCTGTAAACACATATTATTATGTACCTATATAGTTCTGCGCAAGAGATTTCTACAATCCTTTCTATGGATAGCCTTTCTTTAGATTTCATAGTACTTTTAACAATTATAAAAGAACCGCCGTGAATGGCGGTGTTTCTGGCAAAAAAATAAACTAATTTAAAATTAAAATCAATAATTCGCACAGTTAATCCAACAGTGACACTATGCAAAAAAGGAATTTATTCAAAAGTTAATTATTTCTAAACGCAATAATGTCACTATTCAAAGATATAGTTTTGACATATAGTGTCACGTTCGAATTGGTGTTGTCTAAGCCAATGTTCAGTAACACACATAATTTTTTCGTTTCCAGAATCTAAAAATAATCCTACTTCTAATTAATTGCTGAAAAAAACCTTGAATATTTCGATCAATTATATTTATACTCAAAGGTCCTATACTTTAGTTTAAACTTTGGAATGGCATTAGTGTACTATTGTATTTATTTGGTTCTATATTAAAAGCTAAAAGTTCTACCAAGTTCAAATAATACTTCTTTGGCAAATAAAGTTTATCAGATGTTAGCGTGAGGCGCTTAATGAATTTATTTAAATCAAAGAAATGATATTTACTTTTGCTACATATAGCATTATACATTAAGGAATTAAATTGTGCTATTCTATTATTATAATTATATATGGTGATTATGGTAGTGCACAAAGTATAATTTCACCTACTACTACTAGTCGGATTAAATAGCCACAACTTCGTAGCATAATTTTCCCTTAGCAAACCTTATTACACATTTGATAAATACTTAATATTTGTGATAATTTGAAAATGTATGATACCAAGGAACTATCGCACAATTAAAACCATCAATACACAAACAATGATATAAAATATATAGGTGTAATAAATAATTTCCGGTCGCACGCATTTCGTGAGCATAAAAAGATCGCAAAGTCGAATGTTCCCTCGGGAATCTCTTATGAGCATATTTCGCTTGAGCACATAAATAAACAATTCGTTCACGTAAACAAAATATTAAACTTTTAAACGCTACAGTCCACAATACCATTCAAGTCCACGAATTTTCAAGCCGCGGACGGCTAACTGACGCTGAGGCGCTCTTCAAACAATTACCGTCGTCTTTATGACGTCCTGCACGGGTAGCACAAGTTGTATTTTCTCGCTTGTCGCTCAGTACGTCTCTTTCGTTACAGACTAGATAGAAAGGGAGTTCCGAGCGACAAACAAGTCGCGGACCACTTGTGCTAGCCCTCCTGGTGTTTGGGGTGCGTTCAATTGCAATCGACCGAGGCGTTTAAAAATATTTGCAAGCTTTGAAAACCCGAATATCTTTGTATGCAGATATACAGTACAGCAAAAAAAAGTAGCATATGACTCTTCTTGGACAAAGACTAAACCAGCGATATTGCATTTAAAAAAAACAAGTTCTTGAGCAGTCAGGGAGGTGCAGAAAATATGTAAATTAATTAATGGCATTAAACGCACATTAAGTTTCACAAGCGTTTTCGCATTGCGTGAAAATACGGATAAATCAAATAGTACATTGATTGTAAGACAAGTAAGTACTAAAACAGACATTTTATTCAACAAGTATTCCGCATCAGCCAAATTGAAGAGATTCGTATGCAACCCTAAGTGGAACTGCAAGTCTGTGTTCTTATACGATGGACTGACAGTCCAATATCGGCCGACGGACCGTTAGTCCGTATTGTCCTTACGCAAGGGCGAATATTCAAGTCGAGAATAAAATGATTTTTATTAGTCTGATTTCATTTCGACTTGGAGAAAATGAAATATTTATGTGATACATACCTATACATATTTTCTAAGTAGAAAACAAACAAAAGTTTTATCTACATTTTGAGGCAAAATAATTATTTGATTACCAAAATTTTCGCATGGTTTGCTTGACACTTGACGACATGGTTTTATAAAATGGTTGAATAAAACTATATATAAATATATATATTGCCAGGACTATAAAACTAAGACGAAACTTCTTCGTAGAATATAATCGTTCATAGAATTGATAACACATGGCTCGGAGGCCATAAGTGATGAGTAGTAGTAATACTTTGTACCGGTAATACACTCACCGGCAAATTAACTCGCCCGTCTTTTGTTTATACAACTTCATACAACATATAACGTCTTAAATCAGAGAATAACTTGTAATATACTTAACCATCAATTTTGTAGTAAATTGTAGTGTTTTGTTGCTAATTAACCTAGGTCCAAAATGGCCACAAAATATATTTTGTAAAGGTCAATCAATGGTACACGAAATAAAATATTGTGTGTCCGACGACCACCCTATGATTCGCTTTCATTCAATTTTCACCACTGATAACGGGGTCTGGCTATCATCATCATTTGGGTATTTCTTCCAGCGTTTCAACCGCTTTGACTTCGGTGTCGCATTTTTAACCATTTCCCTGTACGAGTAGGATAACCATTTTCGGTTATTTTCTAGGAGTCCAGGCATTCTTCAAAATAACCGAAAATGGTTATCCTACTCGTACAGGGAAATGGTTAAAAATGCGACACCGAAGTCAAAGCGGTTGAAACGCTGGAAGAAATACCCATTTCCTCTCTTATCGGTGGAGTAATTTCCGTACTTTAAATTCCAAAAATATAGCCACTTCAGTCAGTTATTGCAAAAATATAGTCAATCCAATATGTTTTTTTTTTAATTCTTCATTTGCGTCATTAGCAGTTACGCAACACAGCCAGTACTTACATTATTCAAACACAAAGGAGTGTTGGTAGTAGTTTATCATTTCGTAATTCAGCGATAGGGACACAATCGCTTAGTGTTTTCATGCTTTAATTTAATTAGACGTCATTTCAAGGAGTTCAGTGTTGTTAGTTCACGGCGATACAATACTGACACGAGGGCCTGTGTGGGCTTATAACAGCCACGTTTATCGCTGAAAATAAATGTGGATAAAGCATTTGTCACTCGCGTACTTCACTTAGTAGAAAGTCACAAATGCTTTATCGGGCTTATTATGGTCGCGTGTATCGCGGTAAATAAACGCGGATAAAGCATTTGTCACTCGAACTTTACATGCCAGAAAGTGACGGACGTTTTACCCAAACTTATTAACAACGATAAGCGGTCATATAATAGGCTCACTAGACATATTTTCATTAACGCATTCACTGCCAGGAGGCGTGGCCAAGGAACAAACTTGTATGACAGTGAACGCATATTAAGAGATAATAATGTGGTATCTGTTGCAGAACTGAACAGGCTCTATTCTACTCGGTAAATAAATATTGCTGTTGACTGGTTATAGTGACATACATACATAACATCACGCTTTCGTTCCCAGAGTGGGGTAGGCAGAGTTACAGAAATACCAACAACTCTAAAAACTTGTTAAACTTAGTATTGTAAAAGTTAAGACAGATAGCTCTTATTTACTGGACAGTAATGGCGGCCGAGTTAAAAACAATACGATTTACATGTCAATAATAAGATTACATACTCCTAAGCGGTAATTTCCTCCAAGATCGAGGAAGATAGACGAACTATTTAAATAAAAAATATTTTTAATATTTTATTCTACAACTTTGTCGGTGTAATTCAAATTTACAGCTTTGTAGTACCAAGAGTCTCTCAGTAACATCACGGGCAAACGGACATCCAGACATAGATTAATTATAAGGGCTCCTTGTTGGACTATGGAAAGCTAAAAACGTATTTAAGTATCAACATAATTATGGCCGTCCTATTTCTAGCCCACAATACCTCACATATGGCCCCTATTTGCTGTAATAATATCACTTTATTTCGAATAATGAGGTTATGTATGTATGGTTCTTAGTTCCCTTGTAGAGACTAAGCAGATGAACCAATTTTCAAGGGATGCAAGGGATGTGTCGTTAGACTCGTCTTAGCGTCACGAGTGTCACTGGGTACAAATTTTAAGAATATGGTAATATAATGGATTTAAAAACACATACTTTAAATACCATACTACATTTAGTATCATACAGTGGTATACAGTTTTTAAAACCAACCTTTTCTGTCAACCTTAATAATAGCTGTATGTTTTGAACCAAAATACAAGAAATTTTCAAACAGTGAGAAATAAAAATAAATTCAAAATTAAACTGGGCTCCTGCACGGAACCCTTCGTGTGCGAGTCCGGTTCGCACTTGCCCGGTTTTTACCATTTGTGACTTACGATATGACTCAATAAGAAAACATTATCAACGCATTGTCTGAGTCACAAAGCGTCTTTTATACGCGCGAGATCTTGTTTGTAGGTTATCCAACGCAGTATTATTAAACTGCAAGATCACCTTCTGCATACCAAACCTTAATTTATACTTATTATAACATCCATTCTCATTTCATCTTAAATTAAAAGTAATTGGTGTTTTTTATGGCAAGGAGAAGGTAAACGTGCACTACAAGTTTCCAACGGATGGTTAGGTTATGAAGACTAAGATGAAAGCCTCTATACTAGTAATTCCACCGGTCGTCATAGCCCCACACTAGGACATAACAATGCCAACTTTACTGCACTGATTCTTTATAGTACATATACATAACATCACGCCTTCATTCCCACAGTGGGGTACGCAGAGCTACAGAAAAACCAACAACTCTAAGAAGACTTGTCTATAATATTGTAACCACATTTTGGACAATCAAGCCAAGAAGTTTACTAGTGTATTAGTGACAGGTTGCAAGCCCATCGCGTAAGAGTACTACAAGCCTTTATTCCCTTAATCGTCTCTTACGACATCCACGGGAAGACATGGAGTGGCACTATTCTAACCCGGCAACCACAGGGGCAAGATATATGTTGCTTGGTGGTAAGTTGAAGAATACGATGGTGGTAAAGATCCTGAGAGACCCAGTACCAAGTTGCTAATCTCACGGCTATTAACGCACACGCTGCGTCATTAAACTCAGATACATAAAACTGTTAACAAGGATGTTTAATTTTTCACACTTTACAATTATTAATGAAGTTGCTCGATTTCTTAGTCCTACTTGTCTAAAAGACCTGCACTCAAAATTGAAATATAATTAGTTGGTATTTAGAGTTTGCACACTTTGGCAACACCATTCACCGAAGCCGAAACAGGCAGAAAAAATGGTGATGATGGTCGTTATCAGAAGTTGACATTAAAGTTAGATATTGTTTGTTGTTTTTGGATAAATAATAAACATTGAAATCTGCCATCACATAAGCGGTCGATTTGTGCAACTTTTAAATATGGTCATATCACCTTGAAATTAGACATACACCTTTTTTACACTATAAAGAGTTAGGGCGTAAGTGAATTCTGCAAAAAATACGACATTAACCTACTGTTAACCTGTAGAGCGCTCCGGAACTATTCTTTATAAATTATTTCAACAATGGGGCAAATATGTTGTGTGCGCGGTGTGCTCAGAGTGCGTTGTCGCCCAAAACTCGTGTGCACTAGGGAATGCAAATAACCGGTTAATAAACGAATTTAGTATGCAAAAGACGGTTAATAACCGGTTTTAACGGTTATTTGCATTCCCTAGTGTGCACAGGGCGTTCGACGTATTAAAATAGGCGGGGAATCTGGATAATGCATCAGGTTCCTGTTAATCATACTCGTAGGTAAAATCATTTAAGAACGTGCCTTATTTCATCTCGTATATCGTGAAAACTTAAAGGTCAAGAATTTTAAAACAACAAAACCTAAAATCTGGTTTAAAACTTAAACATCGACCTGGGCTTGTGTACTTGACATTAATGGCGGCCGAGTAAAAACCGATACCAAAACACGTCAAACGCAATATCGTTTTATACCGTGTAGTATCTCAGCCCTGATTTCAATATGGTAGTACGCCTAAATCATTCAATTTAAACAAATGATTAAATTTCAGGGGACAATCTCACACCAATTGGCCCAGTCCTACACTAAGCACTAGGCTCTTGGCACTATTTTAAAGCATAAATGCATTTCAACTAGATAATGGTGCGGCGACCTATTTCAATGCACTCCAGCAGTAACTCGCGTTCGGCTCAAGTGCATTATAAGTACACGCACAATGCATCCCGGCAGGGCGATCAATAGATGCGCCCCAGGTACGTCGAGGTCAGCAAATCACTGCGCATGTCCTGGATATCTAGCTAAAGTGCAGAGTGCGTTTAACTGCGGGGGTCGGGGCGTTCTGTATTGATTTTGATTTGAATATTACGACAGTTATAGCTGATATAAGGTTTGGTAGGAACAAAGTGCACTGGGCCGAGGTTCTGCACGGTAAAAACGATATCGCCTTTGAAGTGTTTCCGTATTGTCAACGTTTTGATAAGTCATGTCATTGATAATAATGGCGACCGAGTCATAAACGATTCTAAAACACACAAATAATTTGAATTGCGAATTTGTGCAAGTTACGCACTAACGTAACAATTTTGCTATAGTACATACACATAACATCACGCCTTCACTCCCAGTGCGAGGTAGGCAGAACTACAGAATTAACACCAACAACTCTAAAGACTTGGCGACACGCTAGCCTAGTTGGGAGTGACCCTGCCTTCGAAGCTAGGGGTCCTGGGTTCAAATCCCGGTAAGGGCAGATATTTGTGTGATGAGCACGACTATTTGTTCCTGAGTCTTGGATGTTTTCTATGTATTTAAGTGTATATTTCTCTATATAAGTAAGTTTATCGTTGTCTAGTACCCATAGTACAAGCCTAGAGCTTAGTTTGGGACTAGGTCAATTTGTGTGACATTGTCCTGTGATTATTTATTTATTTATTTAATTCTGTGACCAATTTAGCTACAGTAGTTTTTAGAAAAGGCTGCTTAAGGCGACTTTGAATTATACAATCGTGCAACTAGGTAACTATTTGTAAGCACAAGACAAGAGCAGACCAAGACAGGATTAGACCCAGAGGGCGCCGTCCGTGACCCCACCTGTGCAAACGCTATTACGTTTCTGTTTTCTATTGACTCGAAATGTAACGCGGGCAACGCGATCTGTTCCGTTAATCCTATATCCTCCTGAGGCCCAAGTCAAATTTTACTAGTTCAAAAAAGAACCTTGTGTAAGTCAACTAAAGTCTGAAGTCACTTTGGCAAATGTCCTAAATTTAGGCCGTTGGGCCTTACGAGGATAAACATTTTATCGATTTTCAATGATCGTCAATACCAAAATAAAAAGTAGGCAATACAAATTATAAATGAAATCCTATCGTTCAGACAAAACCACCAAGGGCGGCGGCGACCGGGGCGTGCCAGACCAAAGATTCTCAAAGCCGTACTTATCAAACTTCAAAAACAAGTCGCTTTTGGGGCTTGTTTCATTATTGTACCTAACTGGCCTGCGCTTGGCCTGCGCAAATAAATAAAACGTCGAATCTGTAAAAGAAGGCCACCTTTGACTAAACCTTTAATACTACTAAGACTAAGTTTTAATATGAAACATCATTAAAGTACCCTAATTGTTGATTGACCTACCTAATTATAGTGTCGTCGTTTCTTTGTTGTTGACTACTAACCTATAGTCTGCCTTTAACTGGATCTTCAAGAAGGTTAATAAACGTATCTGGTGTGTTGCTGGAACCATCTCGTCGGTCCCAACCAAATCGGCCTATTGTACTTCAATTTACTTATGCATTCCTGGTCAATATTTTGATACAATAGTTCTCAGCTCAAGTCATTCTCAATCTTCTTTAAGACATTAATTTCTTGCCAGAAACCCCAAAGAGCGTTTTAGTTACTTCACTTCTGTTTTTTGCTTCCAATATTTCATCCTAATTTTTCTATTTTAATCGTCCAAATTTTTCATTGGCTCGTTAATTCTACAGGCTAACAGGTTGAAAAAACTAAGACACGCCAAATACGTTTAATTTTTAAGAGAGCACATGTTATCACTTCTTTATAGCAGTCTTCCTTTGTAATCATGCTCTTCGTTAATACGAGTATAACCGATATGGCAATTACAATCTTGAATAGTCACTTTTTTATTAGGTGCTGGTATAGTAATAATATAATTTATTTATAATTACGGCGAGCTAAAACGAAATAAGAATTGTAGCTGTATAAGTTCCTAAGTTACACTTACAATGTGTTTTTTTTTAGCAATAATTGCCCGTCAACATTACGGTAGTCTCATACTATATTACACTCAGTAAGAGTGAGACAGCTATTGTTAACGGACATTTATTGCTTCAATAACTGGCCGTATAAGATAAGCGTATTTTTATGTGTAGTAATCAAACTAAAGCCTAGGTCTAACCAATTTCTTAATTATAAAAACCAGCAAAAGTCTTCTTATCAATTCACAATACACTGTAATTTAAATTTCACATAAATTACGGCCTTGTGATGTCTTAATTTCCCGCTGCAATTCGCCGCTCGGTGCCTAGAACAATCCGAAATCAGCCCAACAGCTTCAGCTGTTGCAAAGAACTACAAAGTAAACTTGTGAGAGTTCCGTTTTTTAGTAGCTAGCTAGCTTAGCTATATCTAAGCTCTGTGCACTATTTGCTTTCCTGGTACTTTTCCTGGTGGCATTACGCAATGGGTCATTAAGAATTTAATGAACGGATGCGTTTGTTACGTTTATAGGCCAATTGATCGTAATGTACATTATGACTAGGAAGACAAGCAAAATTTTCTATGAATGCATAATGGCAAATATTGACGTTAGTATCGAAGTGTACTTCAAAACGATTGCCTAAATTTATTCTAAAATTAAGACCAAAACTAGCGCCGGAATGGGTAGTTAAAAAAAATACCTACATAGTTAAGGACTAAAATTAAGAAACCGTAACCTAATTCTCGTCAGTCCGATATAAAAGTTAGTTTCTTAATGTTAGTATTTAACTAGGTATTTTTTTAATCCACCCTACTTCTAATAAGAAAGAGCAAGGTTGCGGAACATTCCCAGGATTCAGGGACATTTGGGAGTATCAATGTTCTTTTCATTCCATTAAGAATAATTCTTAGAAGTGACCGAGAATTTCACATTAGAAACTTTATGCCGGGCTGCCTAGCACGTGCGTGATACTGGTGCGTATAGCCAAACACTTAAATATGGATTCCACAAAAATTACGTGTCCCGATCTATTTAACAGCCCCAATTTCAAAAGGAGGCATTATTATTTTCAATCGTATTATTCAACCTTAAAATCCCCAGTTTAAAGTAAAAGAGAAAATACTTTTTAGTGGAATACTTTTTGAATCCCAAAGCGTCGCAGATAAGCATAAAAACGTCGCTAAGTAAAAACTATTGTCGATATTCTAACAAGGTATATTTTATCTTGTAGGTACTTGTTTTCATTTAAATTGCTGATTTTGCGGTTGAGGATACAATGCCTTTGGTCGAAACTCGAAGTAGATAGAATATGATGTAGATTATGATCTCAAAAGATTCGTACTCTAGTTGCAAAGAATAACACACAGGCAGCCTAAAAAAAATCGTAGTAAAATAAACCCCCGGCTTATAAATCCCCTCCCCTACCCCTGTCACTGGGACCTCGGTTATAACGAGACATCGAATACTAAAGAGCCAATTTGCCTGCAATTTGCCTTTTATTAGGGCAATGCGAACTCTAGGCATCTCAAATAAATTAATTGTAATTTGTAGTATCAGGCCTGGATTTAATTAACTACCCTGGTTTTTTATTAATTATTTACGATGATTTAAAACTTCTCATATAACCCATTAACATTTTGACATGATTTCATCCGATACGTCGACGTAAATAATGTTAAATTTCATAAATATTTCAAGGTCAAAACCCTTTACCTTGGGAACGCGTGGAGGTACAGTCCCTTGATGCTGTGAAAATATTAAACTTAACTAAAGATATGGCCGTTTATGTCGCAAAAACGTACATTTCAACACCCTCAAGGAAATAAAATTTACTTCCCATAGACATACGTATAATCCTGAAATTTGGGAAGAATAATGGTCTAGGGAGAAATCCGAAAATTGTTAATTTGCTGCTCCGTCACATTTTTTTTTGCGGTACCAATTGGTAAACTAATCGCGACCTATTTCGATGTATAGAGACAACAGTTTTTCAATGGCAAAGTCAAGTTAGCCCCTTAATACAAATTTAAATCCTTCTAAGTTTGTACTGAACGCTCGGTGCGCGAGTCTGATTCGCACTTGACCGGCTTTTATGTGTACAAATACGCATCGCAAAGGTAGTGACAATAAGGTATATAAGGTCCCGATAATCCGACTTCTATCCCTGGGTTCCAAACGTATCGTTAAAATTTGACATTTGCTACATACAAAATGTGTCAAATTTTAACGAGACGTCACAATTTAACGAGACGTTTTGAATATAGGAACCCAGGATATAACAACCCTACCATGCGCGATTCTGCAAGGACCCACCGCGACCGCCCGGCGGTTCACCTCTGACCCCGCCTGAGACCAATTGTGTATGTCATAAGGTGGGTACGAATTAGAGCAGCCTCGGGTTGAGCGTTCTAAAAGTTATCTCAAAAGTCTCATAAAATCTCGTGTCCCTGTCCTAAGATATCAACGGCTGCGCTCTTCAGCCTCTATCTCAAATATAATTTTGTGTATAAAAAAATGTAGAACAAAAGTTGTAGAGAATTTTATTCTGAGGCTGAGGCATCATTGACCTCAAACGGCCTTCCGTTTGCACTAAGTTCATAGGTACTCAGAGTATGGAAAACACTTTACATGAGTGAGGCCCATAGTTAAGGAAGACGACACGCTAGCCTAGTTGGTTCAAATCCCGGTAAGGGAAGATATTTGTGTGTTGAGCATGAGTATTTGTTCCTAAGTCTTGGATGTTTTCTATGCATTTAAGTATATCGCACTTTTAGAATTATAGTGACCTAATTCAAATATTTTCAGCTTTCGATTTCGAGTCATAAATTTAGTATTATAGAGACCTACTTAAGTCAAAATTCAAAATATGGGGAAATGGTCACTATAATTCTAAACATGCGATATATTTCTCAATATAAGTAAGTTTACCGTTGTCTACAGTACCCAAAATACAAGCCTAGAGCTTAGTTTGGGACTAGGCCAATTTGTGTGAGATTGTCTGGTGATTTATATTATATTATAATTATTAGTTACATCGTGCGGCGAAAAGTATACTTACAATTGTAAGGCAATTTTTTCATCGCACAACGGAAAGTTACATAGAAAATTTAATTGCTTGAGTGCCGAACTTTTTAGTCCTTACCCACATACTCGTAATCAAATATAGCAGTGCATTGTTCGTTTGTTCTAACACGGCCCCAGATTGTAGCTTCCTTTGATATGTTCAATGTGCTTGCAACGTAGGCATATACTGATAGTACCTAATATGAACATTTTGCGTAATAATTATCCATAACCTCTCATATGCTTAGGAGCGGATTTGCTCACAAAATTTGGATATCTTTTTGTAAATTTTTTAAGCTTATTTCATCGGACTATATCGTAACCGAAGAGACTAGAATTTGGTATTTTTTTCACCTCTCGCATACAACGGGTTAAGTCAAAATGATTGAGATAATTTAGTAATAGGGTGAATCAACTTTTAAGGTACTCCCCAATTTTCGACATGTCTCACTATGTCACCTTAATTTAGTAGAATGCAATTTTTTTTTTTGATGTGGTCAATATATTGAATAAATCAGACAATTAAACTTACTTTCTAGCTGACAATTTTAAAAATTCTTCTATGATTTACACAAATATATCAGGTAACGCAGGGGACGACGTAGTCCCCGGGTTTTGTATGAAAAACGTGCATTTTCCACTGCGTTACCATGTTTTTACAAAATTATAGAATTGGTTTATGATTATGAATAGTGAAATCCGAAAATCTGATTATCTAATTTTAACATGTGTAAACCATTATCAATCTCACATATTCTAGTAAGTTTTTATTAGCGTGTAGAAAAGGAGGACTTTAAAAGTTGATCCACCCAATAGAATAGTGTTTTTCCGAAGCAACGTTACTTATAAAATATCCATAATTGATATCCATTTGAAACATTATCCAATGGACCTCGTCTACTAAGCTAGCGGTCCCGAGTACGATTCCCAATCTATGACTTTATGACATGTGTAAATAAATATGTGTGTGGTGAGAATTTTCCCGAGTCCTGGATGTTTTCTATGTATTTATTTTATTTCTATAAGTACAAACATTAAAATTGACCAAGGATAAAAATACCCGTATCTATTTAGATCGGGGATCGTTACCGGTATTCTGACTACCGGTTTTAAATGAGGTATAACCGGTTATAATTGCATTTCGCTAAAGCTCTGATTAGCGGTATAATGAATACCGGTATTCAAGTATATTATCAGTTTAGCCAATTCAGAACAATTAACTCTTTTTGATACTTTACCCCTAAAAGCCATTACCAGTAATACCCGTCAGTAACAATATACTCGTTTATTTGTTTCTGTAAATGTTTTCGGTGTCATTACAAAACACTCAGACACGCCTTAGACAAGTCTGAATTTACAATTAATTACAGTGTAATTATTATCTTACTTATCAGGTGCAATATAAATAGTGTACACATAGCGATAAAAACAAAAGCGAAATATCAATAATACCTCTAATTCTAATATAGGTATTGTTTTTAAAGCAGTAACAATTTGTCAATTTAAACAGGGCCTCTATTCTAAAGCGTTATTACGATATCGCGTTTGACGTGTTTTAAATCGTTAATGTCACAGTCGCCATTATTGAAAATGACATAAGAGTTATCAAAACGTTGACAATACGGAAACACGACAAAGACGATAATCGTTATTACCATCCTTGGTATTGAATAAAACTGGTTTTACAATCCCTGATTTCGATATTATTATAGACATTTTTACACGACTGCGGCGAAGCCAAAAAAGGTGGGTTATGTGTTTGACCTGTATTTGTCTATCCTCTTGCATTGTCCTTGCTTATTTTACTTCAGGGTTAACTGGAAGAGATCCCATATGTGATAAGTTCGCCTACATACATTATCTCTATTGATGCAAATTTGTCTTGTAATTGTTTATGCGCAATAATGAATGTACATACATACATATATATGGCCGTTTCTACGTCCGCTCGTAACTACTCAACGACTCGACCGATTTTAGATTCGTCTTGATTTCGCAAGTGTCACTGGGTATATAATATTGTTAATAAAATCAAAATGGCAATGTACTATTAGAACTTGAATATTGGAAAAGGTATTGCAGGCGGGGACCAGCAATGAATAATAAAACATACCTATTACTTGGAAAAGTGTTATATTCGCACTGTTAGCTTAGCTTGCCTTTGCCTGGAATACCTTTTGCAATATTCAAGTTATATAAGTTCATTACTCTTCCAATTTTATATAGATTATAGAGCTAGTTTTTTTGGCTTTTCAGTTAAGGGGGCACCGAGCTTTTTGCGCTCATTAACTTTAGGTATTTTATGCACTCTGTGTATGTGTGCGTATAGCACACCAGTAAGGAGCGAGCTGGAGCCATGCGCCGGCCGCGCGCCGCGCCTGACGAGCCGTGCGCCGGTCCACTAGGCGCGGAGGTTGCTACCAATGTTTACAAAATAAAAAAACGTAATCGATTCCGAATACTTTTATTAAAATATTGACTATAAGAAGTTAAAAACTTTTTTCAGTCTACATTTTTTTTTAAATTTGTTGTTTACTGTCGGTAGGTAAGGTAGGATTGAATTACTTGTATGAGGTACAGTCACATCACGAGATTGTTGAGCCACTCTAGAACCCACTCACAGATAGATAGATAATTTTTAATTAATGTCGTTTGTACATCTAAGGTGTATTTAGCTAGTGTTAAGTTATTTATAATATTTATTGGGCAAATTGTTCGGCTAAAGAGAATAAATCATAAGTAAAAGCCGTACGTCTTCCAATCGGCCATCTTCCCTCTCCGAAGGTTACCGGGAGAACCCTTTCATAGAAAGTTGACGGTAAATTTTGACGTAAATAATTTCTTTTGCGTGACTTGACGCTGTCATTAGGACAGAGTTCTATGGTGGCTCAACAACCCCGTGATTTAATGTGACTGTATATTGAAATGAAATAAAACCTAATTACCTTTATTGACAATATTCTAAGCACAAAATAAAGTGAACTCAATACCTAATGTAAAGTAATAAGAACGGCTGAGTAGGGCAAAAATCCCAGTCATGGACCCTTTCTTCAAGATATTATTTTTAACTGACTTCAAAGAAAAGGAAGTTCTCAGTTTGACCTGTATGTATGTATGTATGTTCGTCCGCGATTATCTCACGTTTGGCTGAACCGTTTTTAATGCGGTTTTCAGAAAAGTATTTGTTTCACATAGGAGAAGGTTTTGGTATTTTAACCGTCTTTAAAAAAAAGGATCTTAGTTTGTACGAATGTTTATCCATGATTATTTTCGCAAAAACTTCAATGTCTGATTCTGATCACTATAAAGTATAAAATTAAATTGATGTTTTAAAAAACTTAAAACTTAAAGCTGCTGTATCAATCACATATTTAGAAGTTCCTACTTAATGTTTGTATGTATATAATGTAATGAATAATGTACGCAGGTATCTTTAGAAAAAAATATTAGGACATAAGAAACAACAATAATCAATATCGGATTTTACTTCACGGCATTATTTTGTCTGTGTGAGTAAGCAATGTCATTGTCTATTTCTCCATCCACTGAAAGACAAGAAATTTGGTCCATTGGCATCCTGTAATAAAACAGAACGTTTTGATTTTACTATAATTTATTTATTAACAGAATTAGTTTTTGGATGAAATTTTGTAATCCTCATTCTATAAAAATAATTCGTATTTGGGACTTACAATTCCATTGTGTGGTAAATTTTATAATCGATGTCAACCAATTCATTTACTCTGTAAATTGAAAAAATATAAAGATAATGTGAAAATTCATACTAAATTTATTAAAATGTTTTCCTATACACCTCTTACTATTTTTACGCATACCTCACCGGTTCATTAGGTACCTCACTCTTTGCTTTGTAGCGAAGTGCCAACAACTGGAACATTAACCCTATAAATAAAAAAATATGAATAATTTTGCAATTTTACTCATTTGTTGAAATATAGTTGTTAGGTACTGAGTGTACTTACGGAGTATTCTCTTTGTATTCAGATTTCTGGAGATGTCTTGCTCTAGAAATATTGAAACCATCCCAAGAAGTAACAATATTATATAATTAATTATAGTAAAAAAACCTCGGGTCGTTCTAAGAAGCTTGTTTTGCCTGTAAATGTGTTTTTTTAGCTAAAATATTTTTATATCTTGGTAAATATTCACCATAGAAGTGTATTTTTTATATACCTACCTACTAATTGAAAGAACTTCGCGTGTTGTTTAAAATTACTTGTGTAAATAAACCAATTTTGGCCCAAAACATCAAGACTACAACTAAACGAGTACAAAGTCTTAGTAATACAAATCAACACAACTGTCAAATCAGGTTTCTTAGAACTACTCCACTATCAGTAGGTTTACGATTTTAACTAACTTCATTTCTTCACGCAAGCGTTTAGCATTGTGCTTTTGCCAACCCCTTCTCTTCCTTTCTTGGTTGTGTTTGTTCCCCATTTAAAATAAAGTGAATAATCACAAAAATCGCGATAACGCAACCAACCAAATTGCGACACAGCCTCCACCTCCGACGGCCGAAGCCTGACTAATGCGGACATGGGGGAAACGTGACGGCTCTGGCTAAAATGGACGAAACGCGTGCGAATTTAGGTATTTCCTTCATATTAGTAAAAAAAAAACACATTTTCAAATCTAAAGTGTAGAATATATAGAAGACGTGTAGTTTTGTTGTAAATCCAAAACTGATGATCTTCCGTGAAGTAATTACGCCGTACTAAGTGTTTATTTTGTTATGTAGAGGTATCTTTGGATGTTTTTTCTATCGAGGGAAGTACAAGTAATCGTGTTTCTAAAGTATATGATATATAGAGTGATTCCTTAAATATCTTACATATGAATTGCATAACTAAAGCTTCAGTAAAAACAATGCAGCAGGCGAACAAACGAACGCATTTTTTTCGTAATTACGTATCGTTGCCTCGGCGCACTCTTAATATTTTTATTGTAATGTAACTAATGTCTGTTGAGCTTAGTCTGGAACTAAATCAATAGAGAACTTGCATGAAAAACAGAATTGAGTTTCATTGATACGATTTAGGAGAAATTGTAAAAAAAAAGCATATAAAACGCTAAGTTTTGGCCTTTTATTAAGATTTAATATAGAATCAAAACTCGCATAGGAAGCCATATATGGCTTCATGCAATTATATTTTTAACTGGGTTCTATTGGATTTGAACTAAAATTAATCAAAAAAATAAGAAAACCGATGCAATGTCTTTAAAGTTAATTTTCAAACGAACATTTTAAGTAAATTTTAAACTTATAATATAATTTACGCCTTAAGATTCGTAGCTTTGTCGAAATTCAAATTTGGAAATGTACTTTTAAGACAGCGTTTCACTTTCGATATGCTATGCGTTAAGGGGTTAAATTGAAAAACTTTTTTTAAGGTTTACGTTGTTTTTTCGGCATCCTCATTTTACCGTCGTTTTATTTTAAAACAATGACATAGGCTTGAACATAACTAATAATTTCTGAAATAAATGCAAATTTATTTATAAGATCCGCGTATTTCAAAATGGAACAAAAGCTGTGAGGTCATTCCTATTTTGTAGTGTGCAGGGGGTCTGAAATATAACTTTTAAAGCTTCATATCTTATGAAAAAATAACACAATTGTTTCGCGTATACAGCTATCCTTCTCTTTTATAGCACTTCCCAGAGAGAGTAACAAAGTATGTTTTCCACATCACCTATTCGGAAAGGGGACTTTTCTTCCCTGCTACGAGGGCTCAAAGTGGCACTTTTCTGTTCAAGGACATTTTGTCGCCAGTATAAAGTATATACTCAATGAAATACAAAAATAGTACACACGTAATCGACTAAAATTTATTTTTCACGTCACCTATTCGGAAAAGTTGTTTCATCACTTATATGTGGAAACGGTAGCAAAATTATTTCCACCTTCGGCGTTAACACTTGAAGCCCTCACTACGCTCAGGATTCTATTTTATAATTCCTCGCTACTACTCGCTAAGCAGTATCTCTGATTCAATGGCCAAAGCAGATTCAATCCTATACCGTTAGTAATAAAGTTACATTTGCTACAGGAATTTTGTCTGAGATACTGCCTTTTTTGTTAGCAGGGCGGAAATGTACGCCCTCTCCGTAAGTATGTCATTTTGGTCCCTTGTGACACAATCTACTGATGCATGTTTTTTTTTTTTTATGTTAAGGAGAAGGCACACGAGCACTCAGGCCACCTGATGGTAAGTGGAATCTGAGACCCATAGACATTTGAATTCTCAAGACTATAATCACAAGACCTCAAATGCGTTGCCAACCCTGAGGACTAAGATGGAATGCCTCTATGCTAGTAATTTCACCGGTTGTCTTATCCCCACACCGGAACACAACAATGCGAACACTGTTGCTTGGCGGGTGGTTAATGGATAAGATGGTGGTAGCGATCCGGACGGACCCTGCACAGGGTCCTACCACCACTAAAACCATACTTGTGTGAGATGTTCCCTTGATATCTATTCCACCTATTCAAAGTGCACTAAAGCTGCCACAATACTCGTACTGGGCCTGTTTACAACACAAATATGCTCTTTCATCTAAGTTTTTTTTCAGATTTTTAGTATTTGTAGTTTTGGCTGTAGGGGGGGGAGGACTCTAAAACCTATCCAACGACACCCACACTATAGGGTAGAAGAGAAAAATAAAATACATCCCCACGTTACGTGCAGGGGAGGTACAATAAAAAATATTTTTTTACATTTTATTGTACCACTTTGTTGGCGTGACTAATATCCATATTCATGTCAAATTACAGCTTTCTAGTACAAAGAGTCCCTGCGCTAGGCTGCGGACGGACGGACGGACATGAAACTATTAGGGTTCCTAGTTTGACTACGGAACCCTAAAAACGGTTATGTCGCTTTCCGGCCAAACTAAAAGTCCTATGGAAAAAAATTACATGGCAAAGTTGTAGGTAATAAAATGATCATCAATTTTTGTATTTACACTTTTTTCACATAACCTCAAAATGTATGTGAAAAATTCAAATAACCACGTTTTCGGATTTTATTATTATCTTTTACATAAAAAGGTTATTTTTCACGAAGTTTGATGGAAACTTACCTTTGTATATCCCAAACTGATGGTGTAAATGTAATTGCTATGGTAAATGTTCTCAGTAAATTAATAAATATCTACAATTTGAGAACATTATACCATCGGAAAGTAGAGATTTCAACGAACAAAAAGCACATCGACTTAATAAAAAAGCAAGCATATTGACGTGAGAATTTTCGATTGAAAATTAGGGTGCTGTTTCGATATTAAGTCAAAAAAGGTGAAAAAAAATATATTAGTATACTCCGTAACCCACGGGCGTAACAATATGCTATTGCACTATAAACATAAACATAACATTGCATAAACTAAATATGGAAAAAGCATATCTAATCATTTGATTATCGCCGTTTATCAAAAGACAAGCCCATAAGGTAAAAGATAAAGACTCTTCAAACTCTTCCGACTCTTCGTGTCATTCGAACACGAGTCCTGTTTTAACTGACTATCCAAAAAGGAGGGTGTTGGAAGCGGATCGAGTTCGAGCGGCGGATCCGGTTCGAAGGACCAATATTGGAAGCGTAGGCTATTATATATTAAAAAACGTCCGATTATAAGAATCACTATTTATTTGGAAAATAATTCAGGAGACACGACCCGGCTAGCTTAATGGCCGGTGGAGGAAGAGAGAGAGTTACCAGTATAATAAAATTAAGTAGAATATGTTTTATGTGTTGCCAACAGAGGGTAATGTTATATACCCGTATGTGCATATTATGTATGTACTGTAAATTTTGGAACTCTGTCGCAGTAAGGTATTAAAGTTACAGCAGTTTCAATTCAGTACATCAGTCGCTTCGACAAAGTACTTAAAGGTAGAGCGGGTTCCGAGTGCGACCGCAAGTGGTTCTGTTCTCTCTTAGAGACTGCATGGACACAGTGTAATTGTAATAAAACAAAATGGAAACATAGAATTTTTTTAAACATGCTAATTTTATAAATGCGCATAGGTTCAATACGTCATCAGCACGGCTAGCACATGACACATTTGTAGTTTTGCCTGTAGGGGGGGGACACTTAACTCTAACAAAAATTAGCGCTTTAAAGCTTAATATTTCGTAAACGGATAAAAAAAAAGCCAATTTATAGCTTTCTAGTACTAGAGTCTCTGAGCTAGGCTGCGGACGGACGGACGGACATGGCCAAACGATAAGGGTTCCTAGTTTGACTACGGAACAACAAACTTTATAAACTAACCTATTTGGTGCTGTCTTACATGATATTTGGAAGGTATAAACACTTTAGCCACCCGTATGGACCGGAACCAATCAAGTCTACATAGTCGTGATAGTTTCCCTTTTTAACCAACGAAAAAAACGGAGGAGGTTCTCAAGTCGACGCGTATTTTTTTTTTTCTTTTATGACACCAATTACTCCGTCAATTGTGGACCGATTTAGAAAATTATTTTTTTGTTTGTTTGAGTAAACTTCCAAGGTGGTCCCATTATCACCAAATCTGAATCTGATGAGGGGATCAGTGAGGAATTGAGGGAACTCCTCAAATATTGTATCCAAACATATAGCGATTTTAGTATTTTTAGTAACAAGTCTAGCTTTTTTATTCAGAAAGTATAACTTGGTGCAGTCGAACTGATGATGAAGACCACAGATGGTCACCGGAACTCCTCAACAGTGCCTATTTCGAGGGTGGCGATAAGATATCTTGACTAAGATAGTTGAGCGACTACAACGAAGAATATTGACTTGTTGAAATATGACTAGGACTTTCCCGCGGCATTGCTTGCGACGCGCTTGAAATAACTAAAATTTTCATATCAACTAAGAAGTGGGACTAACTAGAGCGTATTATGATCACTAAAAAGTATAAAATAAAATTAAACATTAAAAACAACAAAAATACCGCCTTCAAAAAGGCAAAAAATTACTTCTTTTAAAATTGTAGGCACCTAATAGGTTAGTCTAACTGAAGTCGGCGACCACGATATTTTCAGCAAAAAAGCCGCCTTCAGTTGGACTAACCTATTAGGTGCCTACAATTTTAAAAGAAGTTATTTTTTGCCTTTTTGAAGGCGGTTTTTTGTGCTTTTTAACTTTTAAGTTTGTTATATGCGCTTTTATTTAAGATACTTTTTAAGATGTATCTAATGATATCTCACTAGACGTCATAAAGTACTTTATTTCACAATATTTATAAGTGTTTATAGTTGTCTAGAACCCATAGTACAAACCTATTGCTTAGTTTGGCATTAGGTCAATTCGTGTGAAATTGTCCCATTGGTATTTATTTATTTTGCCAATTTACTTGCAAAATAAAAATAATAGGTTAAAATAACGTAAATACCTAGGACCAGTCAGTTTGCAAAATCGCTTTGGAGAAAGTGCCACACAAATATTATAATGACGTATCGAACATGTGCTCTGTAATTCGATCTTATTGCCTTGTAATAAGTAATACATTTGCAACACAGCGCAATGGCCTACTAATCCCGTTATGATTTTCGAATGCGAAAGTTATAACGGTTTAAGTCTGAAGTTACAACAGTTTCAGAGTCAGTCACTAATGTTGTAAAAAAAACGGAACAGGTTTATTTTCAATTTTAAACCAAAAGTTCATGTTTCGTCATTTACACAACTATGAAATTGTTAAAAACGCCCGATTCCTACAATGGCTGATAACTCCTAAACCTAAGTAAGGGATAACAAACCTAAGACATTGCGAGAATGTTATCGTTATAGAAAAAGCCTAAAATAACTTTTCTTTTTAAATAATAACCTCGTAAGGACCTTTGTGCATTAGAATGTACATAATCAAGGCAATTTAATTTAAACTACATCAGTATGAGAATAAAGTCAATTTTTCTTTGTATACAAATTTTAGAAGTTCCGGTGGCTATCTGTGGTCTTCATCATCAGTTCTACTTTAACAAATTATACTTTTTGTATGCAAATGCTAGACTAGTCGCTGAAAATACTAAAATCGCTATGTATATTTCTATGTGGTTACAGAATTATCAACAAGTCTTAATAGGGTTGTTGGTATTTCTCTAGCCTTGCCTACTCCACTCTGGGAATGAAGGCGTGACGTTATGTACGTTTTTCTATAGGAGTTCCTTCGATTTCTCCTCCAAGATATAATAATCCGATATTGAAGTGCTGAAAATAGAACCAACTAGAAAGTAAACCAACTTGAACAAAAAAATATTTTTTCAAATCAGTCCAGCGGTCTTTGAGTAATCGGGGAACATACATAAAAAAGCCGGTCAAGTGGGAGTCGGACTCGCGCACCGAGGATTCCATACAAACTTATAAGAATGTAAAATTGTATTGAGGGACGAACTTGACTTTGCCGTTGAAAAACTGTTGTCTTCATAGATCTACACAGGTCGCGATTAGTTTACCAACTGCATAAAAGTTTGCAATCGTAAAGTGTTTTTTTTTTTGTGATGTAGCTAAAAATTTACTGTTTTCGCAATTTTTCCTTTATCTGAGCTATAAGACGTTGCTTTGTACCAAATTTCAGAATTCTAGATCGACTGGAAGTACCCTTTAGGTTTTGATTCCCTTGCGAGTTTCGAAAATTTGCGGCATAAACGGCTGTATCGATTGCGTTGGCTTAGAAGTTTGATTTTTTCACAGCTGAAAAAAGGTCTTGACAGACGGACGGACAACAACATTGTTAACTAAAGTAAGTATCTTGTCTAGGGCCACATGGCTGTCATTCTCTTGATAACAGCTTCATGTCTATCGACGGTTAAAATAACGAATTGAAAATGCACGTCCTAAAATTTGTTTATTCGATCTGACACCAGTGGATGCGTAGATCGAAAAACTCACACGTATTTTTATCTGTACCAAATTCTTTGAACTTCTATTGCAGTTAGCTTTTGTTTAAGTGATGCTTATTTGCACTTAACAATCGCATTGCAGAAGCATCGCTGTATACAAAGCGCAAATGTGTCAACAAGTAGTATTAATCCCTTTAGCGAGGACAATGTGGGATGATCCCTGTGACGGACATACTTAATTCTTCATTTCAAACACTACGTACACTCGCAAGCATAATAATGTTAGGTATATTGACAACATTATCCAAACAGTACTGGGTTTTTTAAACGTGCTCTTTGTTATTCATACACGTTTTGTAGAAAAACAAACACCGCTTGAATTTTGGATTGAGCTGGCATAATGCAAGGAAGGCGTGGCGTGGATCAAATGGATCCATCCACCATCCACATAGACTATTTTATTCGAGTTATAGGCCAACGATGATAATGATGGCATGAGTCCCTAATTCACGTGGGAATGTGAACTTTCATAGTGACTTCTCATTTATCGACTTGATATAACGATGTGTACTTTTTAAAATTATGGCTATAAACTGAACAGCATACTCGTATTACGGAATCACATTAATCATAAATGTAGGATGAGTGGAACGGAACGTAAGAATGACTGAATGAGTGACAGAGCAAGGATGATTAGGAGTATGGACAAATATGAAAGAGAGAGGGAATGCATAACTAGAGACTTGAGATCGGAGCGAATAAGAAAATATGTTGGTTACCTTTGGGTAAGATTTTATTTTAAAAATGTAGTTTTCTTGGAAGTAAATTGTTTAAAAGAATCGCCACTCCCCACATAAATATGATTGGGATTTGTGTGCATTGTCAATGCAAAATTGTAGGGTTCTCATATCGAGGAAACTTAGGCAACGTTTCCACCAGAGCTGTGCGAGGTAGCGGAGCGGTGTGCGAGGAAAAAATCCACCAGGAAAAAAATCCTGGCCTCGCTCAGCGTAGCTCTCCTATTGGTGGAATTTTTCCTTTAGCTCTAATAAGCAGCTAACGACAAATTGTTCTTTCTTTGAGCTCGTCGGTAACCTTTTACTAATTGTGGTCACCTCATTTCAGATACGATCTTTCCGAAATAAGTATGTACACCGAGCATAGTCGTCTTTATAGCTCGCTGTGCAACTTTGGACTGCTGGATTAACCTTAAGAATCATCTCGTTGAAGTAGCAGAGGGCTGGCCCAATCAGAAGATTCGATATTGGAGCTAATGGGTTCAGGAGTGTAGACCACGACTAGGTAATAATGATAATGAATGATGAGGTAGATAATGTATGATTTAGGACGTCTTGCGGCGAGGTGGAGTGACGACTTACCTCTGGTAGGATTTAGATAAAGCGCGCTACGGATAGAGCAAGCTGGCACTCATTGGGCCTATTTCCAGAATTGGACTAACATAGGATGAAGATGTAATTGATTGGTAAGTTATAATCAAAAATCAACAATTTACTCGCCGCAATGTTAAAGATAAAGGAGAAGTCTCTATGTCAGCTCAATACTGCCACGAGAATTAGCTCTGATAATGGCATGCATTACAAACCTTGAGATAGCACCAGCCGCAGCGAGTGAACTCCGAGGTGAATTTGGTCGGAAACTCCCCGGCCAGGTGCTCTGCGATCTTCTGCGCCCAATTACGCCGCTCTGAGGCGCTCGCGCAGCTGAACATCACCTTGCGCGGGCGCGCGCCCGTGCTCACGGACAGCTCGAGCATGTACGAGTTGTTCGTCGTGCTGGAATTAACAGAGGTTTCAGACCGGCTGCTTTAAACCCTACGCAAAAAGAGTGGTGATTAAGTGAAATGGTTCACTAATGTTTCACCATAAAACGTTTCACAAACTGATTTATTTCACAAATATATCATTTGGCAAACTGCCTTTTTTCAGAGACTAAATATTGCAAGATTTTTATAAAACTAACCTAACCTAAACTATTGGGTTTTTTTTTGTTTGGACCGATTTTTTTTATATAAAAAAATCATACATAACTTTTATCTGTTAAGAATCAGCACTTATCGGTTAAAATTATTGGAAATGACCGCTTCTATGTCCCTGTTACAGACCGCGGGACCTACGGAGTCTTTTTTTTTCACAGACACCATATTGAAATAATATATACCCTATCACTTCGACAATTAAGACAAATCATATGACACCTCATATATTAAAAACCCTCAATACCACAACCATCACTGCGCACACTCTGCAGCCTAATCGGCTGATTAGGCTGCAGAGTGTGCGCAGCGGTGGTTGTGGTATTAAAACTCACAGTTTTATTCAGTAATATGTATTAGTAGAAAACGTTTTGGTTACAATACAATCTTTTTGGAGGGAACAGTAGACGAGCTGACATGTTAACTCAAGTAATTGAAGTAATGTTATAGAGTACCTAACTAAAGCCATTTTCTTATGATATATCACTTAGAGTTGCGCTATATCAACAACCAGAAACAGAAAAACATAACCCTCCTTTGAGCAGCCGGATAAAAAAGTGCGGAATAGTCAGTTTTACCTTTACCAACTAGTTGGTTAGGTTTATAATCTCTAAATAGGACAGTAACAAATGAAAAATGAATTGAATGTTGACCGAGGCAAACAAATGGGGATTTGTTGATTTATAAATGGTTTACGGACATTATTTAATAAGGTATATGTGCGGCAGTGGTAGTTAAGGTTAATAAACTTTTGTTTAGGTATTGTATTTTATCCGTTATTTTGTGTTTTTTACCTGTGTAGGATTATTTGCACAAGATTGTAAATGCTTGCAAAAACAATTAAGTTGTTATCAATTGAATCAATAGTTATTGGTCCACAAAATGACACCACTATACAAAAATCTAATAATTACGTCCAATAACCCTCATTCGAGCAGTTAAGTAAAAAGTAAATTCGATAAAAATATGATTGTATACATTTAAAGGGTACGTGAAATGTAGGATAGGATAGCTATTAGTAAATATTTGTACAAAATAATGGGTGAACAAGGTCAAATCATGAAAAGACATACAAACATTATCTCTTTTTGAGAAAGATGTTTATGTTATGAATGTAGACAATTTAGGACTAGCTGTTACCCTCAACTTCATCCGCAAAGAAGTTGTATATAACTTTTCCCTTAGGAACTATTCTAATGTTTGGGATCATAAGATCCTAGAGGTATATATTACTAGCGACCCGCCAGCGGCTTCGCTCGCTGCATTTTTTTTTCTTTCATGTCACTTAGGGGTATGAAAAATAGAAGTTGGCCGATTCTCCCTGTCGCTGTTACACAATATGCACACAAAATTTCATAAGAATCGGTCGAGCCATTTCAGAGGAGTATGGGAATGAACATTGTGACATGAGAATTTTATATATTAGAGATATCCTACTTCAGGCACTCATTCTATCTTCATATAGTATTTATAATTTTCGTATGGACGTTTGCCGCAATATATCACTTGTTGGTAAGCCTCAATAAAAAGGGACCTGCAACAAACTCATACGAGTATGTATAGCATCACCTTTAGCACCTTTAAGTGGCGACTTCTTCTGTCTCATAAGATGAGAAAAGCAACCAATGGATCTTTCAGAGATCCAAAGATTAAGAGCATAATTTCCAGAGAACCAGCGTAATAGTCATAGTGGTTATGGTGAATTTTTAGACAAAAGCTCTGTCAATTTTAGGATAAAATAGCTTATTTTGGTCCCTACTATAAAGCGGCTTACTTCCATCACAAAATGCAACTTTTTTCCATAACAACAATGAGTAAAAGAGCATATCTTCATGACGCTTACATCTTGCTTGATTTTAAAAGAAATTTCTTAATATATACCACACATGGATGTTTGTTGTTTTTTTTCAGCTACCGTTACATGGAAGGAGTGCCTTCTTAGAACTATATTTTTTTATTATTTAACTGGCGAACTTAGAAGTGGCTTATACAAGACACATATACTCTAAATTTCATCAATATACATCTTGTAGTTTTTGAGGACGTACGCACGGAGGGACATGACGAAACTATAGGTGTTCTGTTTTAGCCCTATAATTTAAAAAACGAAGAGTTATGAGTATCTCTAATACAACTAGTACATACATAGCCGCATCTACTCTCGAAAGCAATACGAATATATCATGGTTTTGTGTAATTTTGTATGTAAAGTGATACATACATGCCTCTTAAATAGGGATGTTACGGAGATCCAGTACCGACTCTGCCTTTGCTATTTTTTTATTTCATACCTCCAACTCTGCCTCTGCCTTCCTTAAATTTATATGGAACTTATAACAGAGTCAAAAAAATGGATTAATTGCGGCAGCAGTGCGTGCCTACTGCCTACACCTACGAGTTTCCACTTGTCATCCGGGAATTACCTACATATCTTCCATCCAGGAGTTAAGCTTCTACTGGACTCCGACTAATGTACCACCTCCTGATCAGACTACAGATCCGGCTCCGATATGTGTAATTTTAATACTCCGGCTCCGGATCCAGCTCTGACTCCGATAAACAACTAACATCCATAACATCCCTACTTGAAAATGTATAATTCAAAATCACTCACCTGGATGATAGAGGCAGTACTACTTGCACAGTGTTTATACTGTCCAGCGTATATGACTCCTTTAAGATAGAATTTGTAGGGTCTGTGTAACACATTAATTTCTGATCTGATAGAACACAAAACAGTGTCTGAGTATTTTTGAACAAGTCTTCAACACCCCCTGATACGAGTTTGGTCATTGTGCCACTATAGAACTGAACCGGCAACGCGTTTATAGATGGCCGCTCAACAGTATCAACTTTAGAAACATTTGCAGACTTTGATGATTTGTGTAACACGTTATCAAGCTTCAAAATGCTTGAAAACTTCTGCATTACAGTACTAGTAACTCTAGCTTCTTCCGTTTTTGTTTCAGGGTCATTTGTAACAAACCAGTTGGAATTTCTGTCCTTTTCTACCACAGCAACTACGGCTGGTGGGTTCTCTTCCTCCGGACAGAGACTATCTAATCTTTCTGGAGGTGTAGGAGGGTTGTAATACTCACTGTCCCGGAAGTCAAAGCTGTCATCAGACGAGTCTGTGGTGACTATAGTTCCATAAGTATCTCCTACCAAGAAAGACTCGAGCAAAATTAGCTCATTGCTAACTCCATCATATTTTTTTACTGATTTGCTTGTGTTCAAAGGATCAAACTCATATATTGTGCTTTTGCTTGGCCGGCCAGGGAGCATATCAGCTTTTGCTTCTGTTTGTAAAGGATTAGTGTTATTGCTTTTTGGTAAAGTCCAATTTTCATACATTGAGTTTTGCCTCATGAATTCAATATTACTCTCTCTTTTTTTCCGCCTCTCGGGTACTTCGGGTGTTGAGTGTGCTTTCACAATACTGTTGGCTCTAGAGGCTCTAGGTGTATCATAAGTTAATTGTTCATTTTCCAAATTAACTAAACTGTTTTGGTCAGATTCTCGGCTATCATATGAGAAGTTGCTGACTGTGTCCGTGTTAGAGTCAGAATTAGTCGAAAATACTGATAAGTCATCAAACTGTGACACATTAAGGTGGAGAGACGGCAAGTCCGGGGCATTTTGAGGATTCTCATTCTCAGTGCGATATCTTTTCTGTTCTAGTAGAGGCGAGTGGAACTGTATGTTATCAAACAGACTGACATCAACCACAGGCATGGATACACTCCTTAAACTATCCATTTCATCCAACGTCTCTACTTTCTTAGGCCTGCGAAGCTTCATGCCGGCCGACCTCGTGCCCTCAATAACTGACTTGGTAACTTGATCCCGCACAGCCCGAGAAGTCGTGAGAGTCTTTTCCAAGGTCCCCTTAGCAAACTTAGATCCATCCTGGATGGATCTCTCTATCTTCTCGTTGGCCGACTTGGCCGAGCTGCTTACTTTCAACGCCACATCCTCCGTTATTTGTTTAGAAACCGAACTAATCGACCGTAATATGTCTGAGGCAGAGACTCTGTCATTGGCTGTGATTTTAGTACGAGGGAGCGGCACGGGCCGCTTATGAGGATCATTCTGTGGTAAGAACGCGCTACGCGGCTTTGGGACTGGCGGGGTATCCATCAGTACGGCTCACTATCACCAGTCGACTACATAGACGACATCGATAACATTGCTAAGCCATTACACGGTTTTAATAAACAATGTGACTAGTGAGTCACAGCGCTAAACAAACCACTTCTTTATTATGTTGACCTAATTATGTCGTCCGCTTCTGAGCAATAACACTAAAAATTTACATTACAACATTTACACGGCGCAAATTCGAAGCACTAAAACATAGCGATATTAATAAAAGTTACTATTTATATTTAAAAATCGCGATAATTACAAAGCAGCGTTCGTTCCGTACGCACGCAGCGCAGCGCGCAGCCGTGTGTCTCACTCACAGATAAGAAACCAATTTTAAACGTCAATGTTGCGTGGCTAAGTGGGTTTCCTGTAACTAAATCACATCGTCGAAGTGTACCAACATAACAAAACAAATTTAATTTAAAGAATATTATAATCAAGAAGCTTATTATTATGACACTGCAGATTGCACGGCGACCAATGCCTTGGAGCGAAGAAAAGTGACCTCGAAAGACGTTACTTATGTTTTTTGTCCCTTTCTTTGGGATGACCACGTTCAATCTGAGTTTAGGGCACTACATACTTACAGTTTACGTTATTAAACGAAAAATAAATGAAAACGTTTTTAACAGTAATGATTAAACACAATATAGTGCTAAATATTGAATTATTTTTGTATATTGCACATTACATTTTAGAGAAATAGATTTGTCAGAGTAATCAGAAATACAGAAACAGCATACCTATGTACTAAACTACGAAACCCTAAAAACCGGCCAAGTGAGAGTCTGACTCGCGCACGAAGGGTTCCGTACCATTATCTATACAAATTAAGACACTATATTATAACTCCTTTTTTAGTTTCTCCTGTCCCGGTGTCTGCCTGAGTAACCACGGTGTCTGTCTGTAAGCTCATCTTTTGTATGGGATACTGGGAGCCCCCCTAAAACTATTTTATTGTAATAAACTTATTTATTTTTGAAGTGAATACATAATTAAATATTCTGTGAACATTCAAGCGTCTACCTGTTGCTGTTATTAATATTGAGCAAAAAAGGCAAAAATGACACGTTTGTTGTATGGGAGCCACACTTAAATATTTACTTTATTAAACTTTTAATATTTGTTGTTATAGCGGCAAGAGAAATACATCATCTGTAAAAATTTCATCTGTCTAGCTATCACAGTTCATCAGATACGGTCTGATGACAGACAGACGGACAGTGGAGTCTTAGTAATAAGGTCCCATTTTTACCCTTTGAGTACGGAACTCTAAAAATATACTCGCGCGATGAGGGTTCTGTAGAAACTATACTTGGCAGTGGAATAACTGTACTTAAGTCTACAATTACGGTCGATGCTCCAACTGCAAATTAAAGTTAAAATTAGCCAAAAATGGTATTATTTGATTATTGCTGTGCGAGTTTGCTTTTCCTAAATTTCATGATTTCAGGTTAATGGCACAGAATAATTAAGAGGGCAGAAATAGTACAGTCCAACAGGACACAATTAATATGGCGCGCGTCGAAGCGCTTACGAAAGGTACCTGGAGCGCTATTTTCTTCAGAACCCACCCAGTAATAAGATCGCTAAATTAAGGTTAAATGTATTTATGTTCAAATGTATTTTGAAGCTATAAGTATTTGAAATACTAACTACAAAAAATAATATCTCTGCGTCAGGTATTTGAAATACTAAATACAAATTACATTTTAAGCAAGTAATGGAAATACAAATACTATATTGCGTATTTATTTTAATAACGTATATTAATTAAAAGTCATTCAAATACTGCCCAACTCTGGGTATATAATCATCTGCGACTGACGTAACGTCTATCAGATACCGCCAGAAAAAAACACCTTATAGCGCTATTATAGTAACTTCTTCTAAAGACTCAGGTCATTATAGTATAGATGAATTATCGAGAACATGAATTGCATTTGTAGTGGTTGTACCGTTTGCAACAAAAGGAGAATAATTTTCTCTTAATTTAATAAAATTACATACCCTTAAGAAATGGAATAAGTAGTTGTCCTCTGTTTTTTGCTTTTAGTCGCTATCATGTTCTTCATCTGAGCTGTCACAAATATTGATAATAAGATTGTTTGAAATTCGATCCATTTCCCCTTCCTGACATCGATATTTATTTTCTTCACTTTCGACATGGCGACAAATATTTTCCCAGTCCTCAGCAGTAATAGTATTCATTCGTTCAGTTGCTAAACTCATAATGCCTTGCATGTTTAAAGAAACGTTTCTTTGCGCTACATATCCTTTTACCATGGACCAAATATTTTCGATCGGCTTGTTCTATTGTTTTGCTTTTTTTTTTCTACAAGTACCTACGTCCCATGAATCTTAAAACATGAACTGAAATTGCCAGGTTAAAAACAAAAGTCCCAATCAGAAGTGTCATGGATAGATGAGCCCAAGCTTCTTGGATGAGTATCGCAAGATTGCACAAGGTTCTACGTTCTTCTCAATTTCTATTCTTGGTTTACTGATTTATCAAGAGTTTTGACATAATTATTTAGTTACTTACTATTTTGAAGTCAATAAACGAAAGGTCCGTCCTTCACGCTCCTTATTTCCCTGATTATTGTTAGCTACCATTTTAATATTATAGTAACACACTAAGGCCAGTCTGTCGAAAAAGATTTTTAATAAATAAAAAAGAAAAGTATATCATTGTTAAGTTCTCAATTAATGTAATTTATTGTATAGTGCTAAATTGCAGAAGTGTGTGGAAACCAAATTGTAGGCCTAGATTTCACAGGTAAGTCTTTTTAGGGTTCCGTAGTCAAACTTGGAACCCTTATAGTTTCGCCATGTCCGTCCGTCCACAGCCTAGCGCAAAGACTCTTAGTATTAGAAAGCTGTAATTCGCCATGAATTGAAAAAAGGTTATAATATAGTGTCTAATGTTGTATAGGTAATGGTACGGAACCCTTCGTGCGCGAGTACGACTTGCCCTTGGCCGGTTTTATTAATATTAATACAAATGCTGTTTTTTCTGATCACTCAAACAGATCAGATTATTCCTCTAAAATGTAAGTATAATGTGCAATGTAAATGTGTATTATGTAATACAGTATTTAGTAATTTATTGTTGTTTTCCATTACTATTAAAAACGATTTAAATACTGTTTTCCATGCATTCTTTTATTTTTCGTTTAATAACGTAAACTTTAATTATGCAGTGTCCTAAACTCAGAATTCAACGTGGTCACTCTAAAGAAAGGGACAAAAACATAAGCGACGTCATTCAAGGTCACTTTTCTTGGCTTCAGGCATTTTTTGCCGTGCAATTTCTAGTGTCATAAATATAAGCTTCTTGGTAGGTCCCCAATTTAGTAAGTGTTAACATGTCAGCAGGCACTTGGCGGAAAGCTGTGTTGCAACACTAAAGTAATAATGCCACGCTTGACAATTTATTGGTTTCATGGGATCTATTGTTTATACTACATCTATGATTTGTTTACATTGATGATTGTCGGGATTACAGAAACAAATTTTACTACAACGGTCAGGTACAGTCCCTTTAATTGCATTAAATTAAACCCTGTATTAATGTAACTACTTGGAAATAAAGTCCTACTAGGAAAAGTCCATCTAGTTTCATCAATGGAACTAATAATGTAACTAGTCTGAATTATTTATTAGGTGGTGGCATAAAGGTGTAGGTATAGATATTTTCGACCATTTTGGAACGTATATACAGGGTGTTAGGCAGATCGTGTGCTAAAAGAAAACGGCGGGTATGTAGGGTCACTTGCAACACACTTTAGGCTTTTTTTTTTTATTTCGATATTTCTTAAAAGTTCAGTTTTCTTTGCACATCTTTTTTTTAAATGTCGCAGCAAAAAGGTTTTTTTTTATCTCTAATGTTTGCTTATTCTATTAACATCTTATTTGCATTCCCATATTAAACAATTTTTATTAATAAAACAAGTAAATGATAAAAAACGGTAATAAACGTTAACATTTATTTTCACCGCTACTAATTCTTTAACGATATTCAATACGCAACTTTCGACCAAAAAGAACCTATTTATTTTTTCCCGACTTCAATGCATAATAATTACCTAATTGAAGAGCTATTTATTAAAAAAAGGTAAGCTGCGTGGGAAAATATCTACGCGGATCTATGTCTGTCTATTACCTCTTCACACTTACACTGCTAAATCGATATAGATGAAATTTGATATGGAGGTAGTGCTAGTCCCGGGGAAGGACATAGGATACTTTTTATCCCGGAAAATTGTTCCGATCCCGAGGGAGCATTGCTGTTTAAAGCATTGTGGTTCATTGCGGCTGTACATTGCATAATTCCGAAGCTTTTCCTTGAATAAAACATATTATCATATTAAAACTCATAAAAAACAAAATTCCACTTAAATTTAATAATAGTAACTGGAATATTTCTCAACATGGAGTGAAAGCTGTTGGAAAAGCAAGGTATCATGTCATGTTACGCCAAAACACAACATCTTGAAATTCAAAGTTTGGAAAATAAATTGATTTGCTAATCCTTGTATGAAAAGGCAGTGAAGTTATATTGTAATTACGTAGGTATAATAAAACCGTCAAAATACTGACTCACTAGTGGGTGGTTATCACGACTGGTTAAGGAGAGGCAGAATTTGTCAGTTAAATAACTTCTTATAAACAGAGGGGGAACACCGGATTCTATTTCTAGGGAATTGATAGGTGAAGACATCATAGCTCCAGTAATAATTCGTAAGGCTCTATTCTGAAATAATATCAAGTTTACGAAGCAAATAATTACACGCATTGGCATAGAAGATGCAGCCATAATCAAACTGACTACGAACCAAGGAGATATAAAGGTTTTAAGCGTCTTCGGGTCAGAGCCCCAACTGACTCTAACCAAGGCAATAAATAAATAAATAAATATTTCAAAGAAGTTCAGCTTTTTTGCATATATATGCAATATGTGGAGCCCAGGACAGTTCAGAATCTAAAATAATACCTAAGTATCTCCTATTGCTATAAAATAACTTAAGTCGGTATAAATAAGTATGGCTAAAAAGCATAACAGACCTTTTTTGTACATTAATCTCTAGTTTAAGCACTATTACTTGTACTATTACTTATTCTGTGGTTTAAGTTGGTGTTGAAAAAAAATATATAAATTTGTTAAACAATTGGGTTATCCCAAAAAAAAATACCACTACTTTTTAATTTTTTTTTCGATAAAATAGACTAATTGAAGACACTAATTTCACGGTTTTTGCATTTAAATCAATATATTAATTTATTTTAATTTTTAAAGAAAATGTTTTTATGACGTCACTACAAGCTGGTTTGTTTGAGAAATGCTTTAAAACTATTGAATTCGTTTGAGAGTACGCGTTTCTGTCAGATCACGTAAAATGTCAATGTCAAGTCATGTCAATATAGGTAAACTAAAGTATTAATGGTATTGTGAACGTTATATTCTTATACCTAAATCATACTTACATTAGATCTCTTAATCTCAAAAAGACTGAAGATCTTTGGGGTCTCTCTGTTACAGTACTACACGCCATTTTAGACTCGACTGCACCTTACCTAGCTACTATGTTTAATAAGTGTGTCGATATTGGAGTATTTCCTGATTTGATGAAACACAGTAAGGTCATACCTTTGTTTAAGTCAGGGACATCATCAGACCCCACAAATTTTAGACCTATTTCGATACTACCAGCACTAAGTAAAGTCTTTGAAAAATTAATTCTAAATCAATTATTATCACACTTTAATCAAAATAAGCTACTTCACGGCAGTCAATTCGGATTTACCAAGGGACGATCAACAACTGACGCCGGTTCCATTTTGGTGAAACATATCTTTGATGCCTGGGAAAAATCAATGGATGTAATTGGAGTTTTTTGTGATTTGTCCAAGGCATTTGATTGTGTTGATCATGTAACGTTAGTGCGGAAGTTAAGCTACTATGGTATCAAAAACAGTGCACTTGATCTTATTACATCTTACCTTGCTCACAGAACTCAGCGGGTAGACATTAACAGGACACAATCTTCAGGGTCATCTGTTGCTATGGGAGTGCCTCAAGGCTCTATTTTGGGTCCGTTCTTATTTTTAATCTATATCAACGACCTCCCATATGTATTGCACGATAAACATGAAATAGTTTTGTTTGCTGACGATACTTCACTTATGTTCAAAACGGATAGGAAACAGGATAATTTTAATGACATCAATGACGCGTTGTCTACAATTGTTGACTGGTTTACAGCCAACAACTTACTTTTAAATGCCAAAAAAACGAAGTGCGTAAAATTTTCCTTATCGAACGTGAAGAGAGTGAATGCGGCTAGTATTAGACTGAAGGATGAGACACTGGAATTCGAAGATAGAACAGTATTTCTTGGTATCACTCTAGACTCAAAACTGCAGTGGAGTGCGCATATATCCACACTTGCAGGTAAGCTAAGTTCGGCGGCTTATGCGGTAAAGCGAATCCGACAACTTACTAACGTCGAGACGGCGAGACTAGTATACTATAGTTATTTCCATAGTGTTATGAGTTACGGAATTTTGCTGTGGGGAAGAGCGGCAGATATCAAGACCATTTTTGTGTTACAGAAGCGGGCTGTACGAGCCATTTATCAATTGGGGTCTCGTATTTCACTCAGGGATAAATTTAAAGAAATTAATATTCTTACAGTCGCGTCTCAGTATATCTTTGAGAATATCATGTATGTACGTAAACACATACATGAGTTTAGGCATAACCGCGACGTTCACAATTTAAATACTAGAAATAGGGATAAGCTTGCTCTTCCAGGGCACCGTCTCCGTAAGGTAGGCACTTCGTTTGCGGGGAACTGTATACGTTTTTACAACAAGATACCATCTGATATCGTCAATATGCCGTTCAATGAATTTAAATCTCACATCAAGCGCTGCTTGTTGGGTAGGGCATATTATACTGTAAACGACTTCATTGGTGACCGAGATGTATTTAAGTAGTATCTATCATGTAAGCTATTATTAAAGTAAGATCATTTCGTAAGCTAAGCATATTTATAATATTTGTATTTTAAACACGCCCTTAAGCAAGCTGTGTATTCAAACACTACTTTTTATGTTTACTATCATGTATTTGTCCTTTATCTTTATTAGTTCTTGTACGTACGTGACGCTTTTATGAGAACACACTGTGATGTTTCTCGCCGGACAGCTGTTTCACGCAAAATTACTTCTATGTTGTCCGGCAGCTTGAGCAAGTCATGCTCGCTTAAAGGTCTTTGCTTACGGCGGCGTCGTTGATCGGGTCGCCACTTTCCCGAACACATGGTTGAGAGAGGCGATGGCTGAGATACGCGTCATACTCGTGAACGGGTGCTGTTTGTGGGGTCCGGTCTGTTCACGTTTGCAAGGACTGGTTCTTCAGTTTATTATTCTAGATATGGCTTTTGACGTAGAGACCTCGTCGTGTTGTTCTCCTAGACTTATTATTTTTAGTTTAATGTTATTAGCCTTACATTTGTATTGATTTTATTTGTTCAAGCTTTAATCATTATTATTTATTACTTTATTAAGTACTTGTAATGTAACTTACTTTTAAGTATTTCTGTACTTTTGTTTGAAAAAATGACCTTCTGCTGGAGTTTCTTGGCGCTTCTTCTCCGCAATGATGGTCTTATCTGAAGCGCTAGTAAATTCACTTCATATTACCGACGTGTAAAAGAGCCCCATGGGGGCCTATTTACTGAATAAACATTTTGATTTTGATTTTGATTTTGCTTTAGCTCCACGTATTTCAGCTACGTTGTGATTGGAGCTGTCTCCCAAGTATGTCAATATCCTGACTATATCCACTTTGGGTAGATTAGTGGAATCAGCCCTTACAAAGTTTAATAAATGTACAGCGTTGGTCGTCATTATAAGCAAGAATATCGGTAGCAAGTCAATATGTGTAGCAGGATAGTCAGATTCCGTAGAATTTGAAGAAATGTTGTTAAAATGCAGAAAATCAGAAAACGAGTAGTTATATGTTGCACACCAAACAAACCAATAATTTATTTTTAGTTTGTTGAGTTTGACAATTTCACCCACAGACTAGCCTACGGGCGGAGGTTCCAAAACGGACTTGTATTTTAATCATACCATTTTTTTAAAGATCTGACCTTGTCATGTTTATATACAGTTAAAAATTGTTTTAATTTTAATAAGCGTTAAAATAAAACAGAAATAAATAAGACAAAATTCGATATACATTATTTATTTATTACTGCATTCCGGACTCATATTATATGCAGTACTATGGTTGATCACAGATTAGACACAACTTACCAATGAAGATCGTAACGTCACTAAATTACAGGTCAAATAATGTCAAATGATAAATTAGAAATAACTATTTAATACTAATTTTGTAAAATAATCTGATAACAGGGAATGGTTCTACAACCCTTTTTCTCGAAATGGTTTTTGAATCACTATACATTACAAAATTATGGGATAACCCAATTGAGGGAGGGATTGATGCAATCTAAATAAATGACGAGGTCGTCAGCATAGAAGGAATACTTGACGACACGGTGGCCTAGTTGGGAGTGACCCTGCCTTCGAAGCCAGCGGTCATGGGTTCAAATCCCGGTAAGGGCAGACATTTGTGTGATGAGCGCGAATTATTGTTCCTGAGTCTTGGATGTTTTCTATGTATTTAAGTATTTATTTCTCTATATATAAGTATGTTTATCGTTGTCTAGTACCCATAGCACAAGCCTAGAGCTTAGTTTGGGACTAGGTCAATTTGTGTGAGATTGTCCCCTGATATTTATTTATTTATTTTATTTATTTAACAGAGGACGGAATATGTTTCATAAATTGAATAAGGCTAATGCGCCCCCTTAAATAAATGCGCGCGTTAAAACGGGCCCTGGACCCGTAAGAAAAGGGCTTTCCCTCAAACTATTCATGGCCAATGCCGCGGATTGCCGCGGATGGCCGCGCCTCGCGCGCGCGTCATGGTAAACCACCCGTCAGAAGCCAATGACGCGACTGGCGCGGTACTATACATAATAACGTTCAAGATACAAGTTAGTTTTTTTTTTAAACTAATATTGTACGTCGTATTAAACACGTCCAGAAAATCTTATTCGTGGTTAGTAACTGTAAATGAAATAAATCATAGTCCGAGGCAATGAACCTTTCACTACAGTCTCATAATAAAATGGTTATTGCAACACTTCATTCATTCATTCGAAATTTCGATTGTGTTTTAATGAATGATTGTACCTACTACGAATATAAATAACATTATATTTCCTCCAATCCATCTAAAATGAAATTATTAATCATTCTTAATTTATGACACAGTATTCAAAATACATTAGCTTATGAACTTAGTTTAGACGGTAGCTCTCGCATTGTGATATTCTTAAGCACTTTAATATTATGACTTGATGTTGGACCAGAATGAAAAGATAATAATTAAAAACTTACTTTTATATATATATTATAAAGCGAACTGTTTACTACCCCTGCAGTAATTTCTTAAAAAACGTAATATCTTACCTTTAAACTCCACATTATACGTAAATAAGGAAGATAATACTCAAGAAACACCAATAACACTTCACAGAGCCACTTTCCCGGTCTCATAGGACTAAAGAATGAATAAAAGTAACGCCAAACAACATGATCAATACAATAAATAAAAAAACTTTGATCATTTTTCACTTGTAAAGTAAAAAAGGGGTGTTTTTGTTTGACCGCTATGTGTCTGTTCTTGTCTGTGGCACCGTAGCTCTTAAAAACGGATGAACCGATTTGTATGCGGTAACTTCGTCTAAATTAACATTTTGTACCAATGGTTCAAAAAATGTAAATTTACACGATGAGAATGTTCATGCACGCTCCTGAATCACGACTCACGACAGCGCACATGTGCGGCAACACATTCTGCCCTTCTAAGATAAAAAGCAGTATCTTAATTTCAATAACCAAAGCAGTTTAATTTCTCTTCTGTTAGTAATAAGGTTGATAATTCTACAGGAGTTTTATCTGAGATACTGCCCTTTGGCTTAGGACGGCAGCATTGTCCCCGCCTGGAACACCTTTTCCAATATACAAGTTATATACGTAGGTACATTGCCATTACAATTTTCTAAAGATAATATAGTTTGTTTTTCGCTTTTCAGTTGATGTTTTTATTGAAATTGTTTTTTTTAAATAATTTATTTTTCTACGGAGGTACGGCTCACTATATGTATAGTGTATACGTAAAGTTAAAGTTCACAGACTAGTTTCAAAAATTTAACGATCCATTTTGTTGAGTTTTAAAATAATTTTCCTAAACACGTTATATCCCCTTTTCAACAAAGAAAATGAAAGAGATAACGCATAAAATGCTCGTATTTAATACCGGTTATTCTAAACACACTACAATCGGACCCGTAGACAATAGAGGCCGAACAATACGGTCGTCTCTTTTTCTCGATTCAGTCACGAACCAAGAGTAAACAGTGGGGCGTTCGTGTGCCAGTGAAACGCAATAAGAAATCAGGGTTTGGTTGGGATGGGTTTGATTACTGATTAGTCCTACCTGTACGGGGGTGCGGAGTACGGCTGCGCGAAAATATCGAGCCGCCTGGGTCGGGTGAGCCGGGTGTGAGCTGCTCAATATCCGCTCGCATCCTGCCGGGGACACTCGTATTGGTCGCAGAAGCGTTTCCGGAACTAAACTTGAAAAACCGTTAAACGCAACTTTATCGGTATGCCAAGTGCCACGCGCAGGGTCATAACGTCTCCGCGCTGGCGCCGCGAATCATCTCCAGAAAAGCTGGAGATAGTCGTCAACGTATACCGTTACGTAAGACACGTCTGGTGGCCTGACGTCCAATGCTGGTTAACCCACAGCATCGAAAAGGTTTCAGAAATGACAGGCGTATCAAAAGAGGAGGTGTATATCCTGCTCTGTTTGGCCCGGACCACGTATGCTGCCAGGGACGCCGCGGAAGCCGCCAGGGACGCCGCGGAAGCCGCTGCTGACGCGGAAGCTGCAGCCGCCGCAGAAATCGAAGCCGCCGTGGAAGCCGCAGACGCCGCGGAGGCCGCAGCCGCCGGGGAAGTCCCAGCCGCCGCGGATGGCGCTGCCGCAGCGGGTGCCGCGGTCGTCGTGGATGCCGCGGCCGCAGCGAACGCCGCAGCCGCTGCGGATATCGCAGCCTCCGCGAGGGCCGCACGCATCGCGGAAGGTCAACCTCTCGTTCGCCAACGACGCATATTGACTGCCCAAGAGCGGGGCATAGTCCACAACGTAAACAAGTACATAAAAGAGGTCTGGCCTGAGATCAGCAACTGTATAACACTTTGCACCGAAAGGGTGGCTATTATTACAGGATTGTCAGAGGTTTCAGTGTATCGCGTCATCAGGAATCGCAGGCTCAGAAGCCCTCTTATGCAAGAGCTGGGAGATCCGGCGGCTTTGATCGCCATAAGGCGGAAAATCCAACGTTTTTGTGATGAAACAGGAGAATACAAACCCTGTCCCGAAACCGTACGTATTAAAATTTCTCGTTGTGTAAGCTTGTTTTCTTTTAATTTTATCTTGTAAAATTTCTAGCTTTTATTTGCGAAGGTTATTTCGTAACGTAGTTGTTACGCAACATTTCTAAGGGGCCATTTTGAAACACATATTCTATGCCGCCATTTAGAATGTACAATTTTTGAGCCGCCATCTTATTTATGCATTCGGTATTGCGATAAGGCGATAACACACGACCTAAGTAGATTCAACAAATTATACGTATCTAGTTATTAATAATTTTAGATCAAATTTGAAGCTTGCGCATTTATGTTAAATCTTATGTAGGAACTTAACAGTATTTAAACGCTTAGTAGTTAGCTAATTCATATTTGGGGCGTAATTTACATTCATTAGTTTCATTACCGATAATTTCCCTTTATGCTAGACTGGACTAGATGTCCAAATGCCCAGGTTATTCCCATCTATTACCACCAATTTGTTACCACTGGTAACATCTGGGTTTTTTTTTCCCACCTGTTACCACTGGTAACTACTGGGAATAAAAATTCCCAGCCTAAGGTAAAAAAAGTAGTTGTCACCAAATATTTTAGTGGTAACAAATGGGAAAAATATTCCCCCTTGTTACCACCGAGTACTCTAGTGGTAATAGGTAGGAAAAACCCAAATTTCCGTGTAAAGATTAAAAAGACTATTTAGTGCATGACAATTTTAGTGCATACATAAGCTACTGAGTTGATTACTGAGCTACCTATTTCTTTACCCACAGTTCCTTCAGGCAGTTCACGACGACCCGGACCTACCGAACTACTCCATGCCGGTCTTCCTCCGTATACTTCGCCATTTAAATTGCCGCCGCACTGGGCCAACCACCAGCCAAGACCCCAATTACCGCATAACTGACCCTGTCACCGTCCTAATCTAATAAATCACATTTTCATGAGCGCTAGAGAAGGGAGACGCCTTCGCCCAGCAATGGGATGAGCGGATGCTGCGGGATATATTCATGGAAGGTCATATTATATATCTTCATATCGAAGTGGATTAGATAATCCCAGGGAGAAGAGCTTTTACAGTCAAAATTGGAAGATTAGAAGTAACGGGTATTTCTTTTCCTGTGGTCTTAGCTAAAACTGTTTCAGGGCCGTGACTAGGTACAAGTACCGGCATGGCTTTCATCAATGGTGTTTTGAGGATGTTAAAAGCATGAGCCTGTGCTGTTATTGTGCCAACAACTTGAATTGCAGTAGAGCATTTAGTAACAAGTGGCAACGTAAACAGTGGGTAGGATTGCTATATGCAATGTTGATGGCGATGATATAGTAACTGCGGACCCAGTCTTTTACATATTTCAAGGATTCTCATACTACAGATCTGACCCTTGTAAATATCCTTACTTTTTCTAAAATACCTTTGCCGTACCTATCCAACTTACTCTTAATCTATAAAATTAACACATAAGGTAAAAGCTGTTCTTTCTGGGAATAATTTCTCTATCTAAATGTGCTCCTCTGTTGTGACCCTTGTCCCCTATAGATTAGCCATGGCAAGATTGAAGCCGAAGACTAAGTACGTAAAATACGAATTTATTCGAAAACTTTGACTGATTAGACCAAGGACCTTAAGGACCAAGAAAAAAGAAAAGGAATTTAACATCAAAAGAAAGATGGATTTTTAGATGTAATCTTGATGTTAAATGTTAGATTTTAACTCAACCTATAACAAGGTGCAATGGATGCAACACATGACTCGGAAATGCCTCATGTTCAAAGCATTGGAAATTTACAGAAAGGTGGTGTTGTGAGATCGGGAATTTCTTTCTAACGCCAAAATGACTAAGATAACAGAACCAGTAAGATCATAGGGCCTTAGATCATTTGGTGCCCCTTTTTTTTCAAATATGATTGATGATCCGAGGTGGAGTTAGAAGTAATATTTTCACAAGTCATCTAAGTCTTTCAATTATTACCTACATTACAATTAAGAAAACATCAGTATTTCTCATATTTAACTGCCTCGAGATCATCTGACGCTGTAGATGGTAAATCAAAACCCATGTAAGAAAACAGATGCAAAACCAAAGAGAGTGAATAAAGTCTGAAAACAAGCGTGAATTCGAGTAAATTTTTGGATTATATACTTACTAATGATTGACTCATGGGTTTTTGCAGTTCAAATCATGTCTACATATTGTATAAGTACTTACCTATTATATTTTAATGATACATCTTAATGTTGTGCAACTGTTTTAAGTGTCTGATGTTCAATGTGTAGCATTTAGTGCTAAGAAGGAAATAAACGTTTAACCCCTTGCGCTCTTATTTATTTACACACCTTTAATATAAAAACGTATCGAAAACCATGTGAACAAGGCGCTCGTTCCGAGGGTATAAAATGTCAAGCCAAGGCGTAAGTGGTCTTAGTGGTCGGTCATGTACGCAGGATATATTATGGAGAACGAGCGTATGCCCAAGACACAGGTGCACATACTCATTCCAAGCCAGAAGTAGCGGTAAGTACTGGGCATTTCCAACACATGGATATTGCAGAAAATGCACCATTACAACACTCGTAGCGCATTTATTGCACTAGTAGTTCAGGTTCAAATTAACAAAGAAATAGTAATAACTTTAGAACCTGGCTTGTCTTAGGGCCGAATTAAATTAATTTAATAAACGTCAAGTACAACGGCTCTACTTTGAAATCCATAATTCGAACTGCGCCTCGTCACTGTAATACCAATAGACGAAGTTCGAATTACGGATTTCAAAGTAGATCCCCAGTAGTAATATTAGTAGTCTGTGGTGACTATGGTGGTAAATGACAGTTTTGTATGGTTTGACACTTTTATTTTGGTTTGATTCTTCCCACAGGGAAAGGCTAAGGGATCTATGCCCATACTGCCATGTCTTACCTTGTTAGTTCTTAATTTAAAAGGTAGGCCGTCGTCCGGTAACCTTCGGGGAGGGAAGATGGCCGATTGAAAAATGCCCGGCTTTTGATTTATTCTGTTTACTGACTTACTCTATTCACTTGACATTGGCAAAATAACTATGTGGACCGCCATTAATTAAAAAAGAAGAAGAAGAAAGGCTGGCCAATCGACAAAAGAAGCACTAGAGTCTGTCAAACGAAAGCTGTCCCAGAGAAACAGCGGCAATTTCAAAAACCTGCAGCTGTTTACACTGACTGTACACTGAATAAACGGAGTTGATACTCCAACACTGATGTGAAAAGATCAGGAAATCAAATAGTATCAACTCCGTTTATTCAGTGTACAGAGTCAGTGTAAACAGCTGCAGGTTTTTGAAATTGCCGCTGTTTCTCTGGGACAGCTTTCGTTTGACAGACTCTACTTCACTGACTTCTTGACGTCGCCATCCACAATACCCAAAGACTGTGACATACTAAGATGATATAGGTTTCAACTTCGAAGAGAGATCTGAGCGTCATTGTCTCAGAAAGTTGCAAAATCGATGAACTTACAATTTTCCTTCTTGAAGGATTCAAGGTTAGGCAAAACCACAAAGGACTCCGACTGTCGCCCTGGAAGATACCTCTTTCAATCCTTATCTGTGACCTACTGCCTCTTACACTCGCCTAAAAAGGACCTCAAAGTTGCATAAATTTTTACCATGGACGGCAGCGGCTCTAGGGATCACCCCGTCACTTTTTTGCAAATCAGTTACGTATTCAGAGCAATAGACCCCCAGATATAGCGTTTAAAAATGTTGGTATCTCGGATTCTGGTTACGTAACATAGAATAAGAACTAAAGACATAGAAGGAGCCTTAAAACGAAAGCGCCAGATTTATACCTGTCTCAACAACTTCAATATGAATGTTCAATAAGTTAAAAAAAGAAAGATTGTGGTGTCCAGTTCTTGTTAAAACTAGCCGTATACCCCTGGTCACCAAACCGATCTGACCGACCGTCAAACGAATGTCATGTTTTTTTAGTCGCGTGTGTTGTTTATCATTCGCAGGCTGCCGTTGCGCTTCATATTTGTTAGAATTTATTTTAACAGCAACATATATGTGGCGTTTTACATAAACGTGAAGAACAATAAACAACAATATGGCGCGTGTTGTGTTTGAATGCAGATCTCATAAATTCCGCAAGAAAAATCAAATCGAAAAAAATTGCTGTCACCGGTAGGGCGGCATATTAAATACATTTCGGATTGTAATCGTAACATGGCATTGTTCAAACGTAGAAATACAGAATATCATTATCCGAAGTAAGATCCGGGATTGAAATAGATTTAAAGAAGCAATATTTAACTAGAATTTTCTTTTCTTATATGTTATAGTAGTGACGTTATAATTTCCTGTCGACAAATCAGTTGCGAAGTTTAATGTTATTATTTATTAAGCTAATAAATTATAATATTCGAAATGTGGTTTATTTTGAATTCCTAGACGACGATATTATGAAGCAAAGTTGGATACAAGCTATTTCACGACCAAATTGGTTTTGGTCGAAACATAGTCGGATTTGTTCCAAATATTTTGAAGATGACCGTTATGGTGGCACTCCACTTGGGGTTGCGTGTTGGCGTTGCGTCGTTGCCCCTCTTCATTTGCAGTAGGAAGGAAAATGATGCAACAGAAATGTTTGGGAACATAACGCTTACTGGAGTGCCAGCATTACGCAAACGAATTACGCCGACTCAAACCTGGTGCAGTGCCCTCCGTAAGCTAATTTCTCTACTCAAACGGTTTATAATAAAACTGAAAAAAAATACATACATACATACATAAATCACGCCTGTTTCCCAGAGGGGTAGGCAGAGACCACTTCTTTCCACCTGCTACGATCCTGACAAAGCTCGTTCGCTTCTTCCACATTCATACATCGAGTCATGCATGCACGTCGGTTTCGGGTAATGAAAAAACACTGACTAGCCAATTCAGCGTACCTACAGTACCGGCAAATAAAATATCCTATTTGTAGGTACTTACATCTCATACGATTACCTACAAATGTGAGTCACTAAAATTGACAACCAATCAAAAACTATTATATTGCTTTTATTCAATTTCTTAGCTTATTAAATACGGTTCAAAACGGTATATTACAAATGTTTGTACATATCGTATTTTAAAAAGTTTAGTATTTAAAAACCATTGCTGATGTGTGCATACAAATCTCGTAAATTTCGTATGAACGCCTCGGCTATTGTGTTTTTTTTTTAACACGATATTTAAAAACATTTGTTATGTACCATTTTGAACCGTATTTAATCAGATAACACATTTTCTTCAAGCCTCATATAATGGCACCTAAAATCCACCATTAGAAATCCGTCCAGCTGTTTAGATGTTACGAGGTAATAAAGAATATGTTATATTAATAATTGAAAATCAAAATATGTCCATATCGATATTATTGTTTTGTCCGTCCCTGGTGTAAATTTACTTAGTACTAATTTCATCATACGATGTAAAATTTAGTCAATGTTACGAATGAAAAATCTGGAATGTACAAGCGGGATTTCGAAAGGGAATGGGATGTACGTATCAGGTCTTTTCACTACGGTACATAACATAAAAGTTTTTGGCTGTCAACCAAAAGGTTTTCTGTGCTTTTGTAGACCTGGAAAAGGCCTATGATAGGGTAGATAGAAAAGAGTTATGGACAATGCTGTCTATGTATGGAGTAAGCGGCAACCTGGTACAGGCTTTGAAGTGCCTTTATGAGGGCTCTAAGGCCTGTGTCAGGATCAATGGGGCATACTCGGCCTGGTTTAATATCTCTAGAGGTGTTAGACAGCGCTGTGTTGCCTCACCGTGGCTGTTCAATCTATTCATGGACAGTTGTATGCGACATTTGAAAGAGTGTGATAGGGGTTTGCGTATGGAAGAGTTACTTATCAAAAGCCTCTTATATGCCGATGATCAAGTTATTCTTGCTCCATCGGTACTTGAGTTGCAGGAGATGGTGACAGTGATTAATGAGGGATTTAAACAAAAGGGTATGAAAAAAATGTTGCTAAGACCAAAGATGGTGATAGAAAAGGACGAGGAGATTACTGAGTGCGTGATAAGTATAAATGGTGAACTAGTAGACAAGTGAAAGAATTTGTGTATCTGGGAAGTATGTTTACAAGAGATGGTAAGTGTGAGAAGGATGTTGAGAGGAGGGTGAATACAGGAAATCAGATATGGAGCCATGCACTCGTTTGTGAGCAGAAGGGGCGTTTCACAAAAAGCCCGACTGACTGTTCACAATGGAGTGTTGGCCCCCACTCCGATGTAATGTAGTGAATGTTGGGTGTGGCAGGATAAGCATGAAAGTCGCATAAATGCAGTAGAAATGCGCTCTTTACGTAGTATGTGTGGTGTGAAACCATGTGATAGAGTAAAGAAAGAAAAAATCTAAAAGGGAAGTGTGGTCTAATAAAAGATGTAGTGACTACAATTGAAAAGGGCATGCTTCGGTGGTTCGGTCATTTGGAAAGGATGGATGAAAAAAGACTGACGAAAGAAATATACAGTGCTAAATTGAGTGGAAGGGTCGAAAGGGGCCGCCCTAGGCGTACTTTTTTGAATTAAATCGGGGAAATACCGGAAAAGGACCGAATCTTAAGGACTCGAAACCGACGTGCATGCATGACTCGATGTATGAATGTGGAAGAAGCGAAAGAGCTTTGTCAGGATCGTAGCAGGTGGAAAGAAGTGGTCTCTGCCTACCCCTCTGGGAAACAGGAGTGATTTATGTATATATGTATGTATGATGTAAAATTTAATCAATGTTAATCGACTGTTAGTTCATACATTTTGACAACTGTTTAAGCCCTAGTTGTTTGTTAAGTGATTAACATACCAATTACCAATACTATGTTAACCTCTTAATAGACTATGAGAGCGTTAACAGTTGGCAAAATGTATGAAGTAACAGTCGAAAAACATTGATTAAATTTTACATCGTATGGTGAAATTGGTACTAAGTCTGTGATCTAAACAATATCTGCACACATAAACGTTACTTATATATGCAACAGTGTACGACCATGACATTTTAGCATAGCTGTAGCTATAAAACTTTCTCTTTTTGGCAGACTGAATCCCAATAAGACTGTGCATATCAGCTATCAGTGTATGTTGCCTTTTATTTTATCGCTCCTTCTATGCCTTTACTTTTTATTCAGTGTAACGTAACTAGCAGCCCTTCGTAGGTACAATATTTTGGAAATTCACCAAGTAACCATATTTAGAGACGCTTTTCTTACTGATTCGTACATTAAAATTCTAATCCTATTTCAAATAAATTAACTATTACTTGAAATAGCAATCGAATTTTCCTAAATATGTTCATCTTACCCTCTACAGGTACTGGTTCTGTATAAAGCATAGATAAAGGAGAGAAGTATAAAGAACTTACCACACTACAATGGCCATGTGTTTATTCTCTATGGTATGGTATTTTACAATATGTTATTATGCTTAACCTTCCCCGAAGACTATAAATTTAATTTCTTCATTCTAGCAATACCGAATAAAATTGGACTGCTTAGTAATAAAAGGACTCAAGGCAAGCAAAATACACTTAAATTTTAAACCTTCACTGTTTACTTTTACGTTAGATTATGGAACAGATGTATTCATTTCCGTAATAATCAGTTTCATCCCGAGCCGTCCCGTGAACAATATAAATGTAAGGCCCGCTGGAGTACGGCTGCGCGAGAATATTGAGCAGCCCGGGCGAGCCGGGAGTAACAGGAGCTCACCAACGGGTCGCATCCGACCGGAGACACTTGTGTTTGTCGTGACAGCATTTCCGGAACAAAGAGAACTAAACTTGAAAAGAACCGTTAAAGCAACCTTTCCGGTATGCCGAGTGCCGCGCCTAGGATCGTCGCAATCACCGCGCCCAGGGTCGTCGCAGTCGGCGCACCCAGGGTTGTCGCGATGGCCGCTCCCAGATTCGTTCCGGTTCCTGCGACCGCCGCCGATGTCGCAGCGGCCGCGGGTGCCGCGATCACTGTAGAATCTAACCCGCACGTTCAGCGGCGACGCACATTAACTCCCGAAGAGCAGGAGATAGTATTCAACGTATACAAATACGTAAGACGGGTCTGGCCTGAGATCCGCAACTCGATAACCGATTGCACCGAAAAGATTGCTGAAATAACAGGATTAGAAGAGCCGGCGGTGTACCGCGTCATCAGGGATCGCAGACTCAGCAGCCCTCCTTTGCATGAGCTGGTAGACCCGGTGACTTTGAGCGCCATTAGGCAGAAAATATATCGTTTTTACCATGAAAGTGGACACGGTGTGCCCCGGCCCGAAAACGTAAGTATTGAAATTACTCGTGTGTAGGTATATATACCAATATGTATTAAATCTATATGTACGTATGTATTTATTAATATAATATGTATGTTTTTTTATCTTTCGTAAAATATTTTTCCTGCGCATTAAAAAATAAACAAATAAACAAATTGTGTAACTAAAAATGTTAGGTACCTACTTAGTTTGTTTACTCGTATTTTTTTGAAGTCGTTTTGTTTTCTATATTTTGAACAATTTTCTAGTGTTTATTTGCGAAAGTTATTTCCATCTTAGAGGTTTCGCAATATTTTAAAGGAGCCATTATGAAATGTCTTTTTTTTATGCCGCCATTTTGAATGTGTTATTTTTGAGCCGCGCCGAGCCGTTTTCAATGTAGCGATATAACACAGCACCTTAGTTTCAAGAAATGATGCATATCTAGCATTCATAATGTACTTATATCAAATCAATGGTGCATAGTTATTAATAATTTAAGATCACGTGTGAATCTTAGCATTCTTAGCGCATGTTTGTTTATTAAATAATATTAAAACTTAAAAATCACTATTTTCTGTTTTTTTTATTTGTATAAGTACACACAAATTACCAATCTAGATGCCAAATTTCTTTCTAAATCACCAGGAAGTGTGTTAGGTTTTTGATTATTAGTCACTTAGTCAATGTGTGGTAATAATTCCGATGTTTAGACGTTGATGTTATTAATAAAATAACCTTTAATATTAAGGGGTTTTAGTTGATCTAAAGGGTTTTAAAACATAAACCCATGCTTTTAAGTTATGTAGATTTGGAGTTATTGCGGCGTCAATAGTGGCTTCAAACGGTTCGAGTAAATAACACACGGCTGCGCTCGCCAGTTCCTTCTGGCGTGACGTTGGCTGCACGGCTGCACACGCTCCCGCGTGTCCAGACCTTTATGTACCTACTTAACAGTTTTTAAACAATTAGGTAACTTTTTTATTATTCGTAGGTAAGTTAAAGACACCAGTACTCGACAAAGGACCAATGTTCGACACTGACTCTTATTCAAAGAAGATAAGAGTTATTCATTTGTTTTGCAACAATCAATTTATAACCCTATGATCTTTGAATTAAAAGCTTCTGTCGATTACTGGTGCATGCCAGCTAAAAGTGTCGAGCATTGGTGCTTTTACCTGATTTCATGTTTGCCTTCCCTACCGATAATTTCTCTTGGACTCGCAGTTCGTTATTTCGTGTTTGACAAGTCCAATTTGAGTGCAGACATGAGCCACAGAGATTATGACCTATTCATCTTTATCCACAGATTCTTCGCGAAGTTCACGAGGACCCGAACCTGCCGAACTACTCTATGTCGGTCTTCCGCCGTATACTTCACCATTTGAAATACCGCCACACTGTTAACCAAAGCCGCCACGACCCAAATTGCCGTAGCGAGACTTTTACTATCCCTGTCGAGTAAATCACATTATCTGATTTGAGAAGGAGAAGGGAGACGCCTTCGCCCAGCAATGGGATGAGCGGAAGCTGCGGGATATATTCAAGGAAGGTCATATTATATATCTTCATATCGAAGTGGATTAGATAATCCCAGGGAGAAGAGCTTTTACAGTCAAAATTGGAAGATTAGAAGTAACGGGTATTTCTTTTCTTGTGGTCTTTGCTAAAACTGTATTAGGTCCGTGACTAGGTACAAGTACCGGCACGGGTTTCAATGGTATTTTGAGGATGTTAAAAGCATGAGCCTATGTAATTAGTGTGCCAACAACTTGGATTGAAGAAAAGCATTTAGTGACATGTGGCAACGTAAACAGTGGGTTGGATTTCTATAGGCAATGTTAATGAAGCGATGATATCATAACTGCGGACCCAGTCAATAACATATTTCAAAATTTCAATTTCTAGGGATCTAACCCTTATACTTACCTATCCTTACTTTTCCAAAAATGCCTTTGCCTTACTTAATGTAACTCCACTTAACCTACACAAATAGCCCGTAAGGTGAAAGCTGTTCTTTCTGGAAACAATTTCTCTATCTAAATGTGCTCCTCTGTTGTGACCCTTGTCCCCATAGATTAGCCATGGCAAGATTGAAGCCGAAGACTACGTAAAATACGAATTTATTCGGAAACTTTGACTGATTAGACCAAGGACCTTTAGGACCAAGAAAAGCAGGAAATTCAACATCAAAAGAAAGATGGATTTTTAGATGTTATCTTGATGTTAAATGTTAGATTTTAACTCAACCTATAACTTAAGAGTTATTTAAGGTGCAATGGACGCAACACATGACTCGGAAATGCCTCATGTTCAAAGCATTGGAAATTTACAGAAAGGTGGTGTTGTGAGATCGGGAATTTCTTTCTAAAGCCAAAATGACTAAGCCTAGTATGACAGAACCAGTAAGATCATGGGGCCTTAGTTCATTTGGCGCCCCTTCTTTTTCAAAACATGATTGATGATCCGAGGTGGTTTTAGAAGTAATATTTTCAAAAGTCATCTATGACTTTCAATTATCACCTAGAACACAATTAAGAAAACTTCAGTATTTCTCGTATTTAACTGCCTCGACTATCATCCGACGCTGTAGATAGGTAAATCAAAACCCATGTAAGAAAACAGATGCAAAACCAAAGAGAGTGAATAAAGTCTGAAAACAAGCGTGAATTCGAGTCAATTTTTGGATTGTATACTTACTAATGATTGACTCATGGGTTTTTGCTGTTCAAATCATGTCTACATATTGTGTAAGTACCTACTTACCTATTATATTTTAATGATACATCTTAATGTTGTGCAACTGTTTTAAGTGTCTGATGTTCACTGTGTAGCATTTAGTGTTTAGAAGGAAATAAACGTTTAACCCGAGCGCACTTATTTATTTACACATCTGTAGGGTGATCGAGCCAGTAATGAACAAGGTCCAATGAGGGACACTTGACTCTTATTTTACAGAAGATAAAGGTTATTCATTTGTTTTGCAACAATCAATTTATAACCTTATAATCTTTGAATTAAGAGTGAAATGTCCATTATTGGTACCTGTCAACTTAAAGTGTCCAACACTGGTGCCATCACCCTATAAAATCGGATCGAAAACCATGAGAACAAGGCGCTCGTTCCGAGGGCATAAAATGACAAGCCAAGGCTTAGCGGTCTAACAACACTCGTAGCGCATTTATTAACTTAGTAGGTATTTAAGGTTCAAAATAGTGAAAAAATTACAACATAAATTGTCTTATTTTTTCGCGACACTGTTTTTGTAAATAATATACTGCCTGCCATGGCAAAGTGTGACTAATTAAATAAGTAGCAGCGTACTAGAATATAACTTTCATAAAAACTCAACATATTTAACAACATGCATCCGTATAAGTATAGGTATTTTTCACAATGCTGTGCCACTGGCCGTAATTTTTAATACAGGGCGTTAAACAAAAGTTTTTTGCATTTGAGTGTGACGACTCCACAAGTAGTGAGGTTGTCAGAGCCAGGTGTTCTTGTTCGGAATACCCAAAATTTAACAATACTACATTGAATTGACAATACCTTCAATCTGATACTTTGATTAAAATCGACTTTTAAATCGGTATGTCTAAGTACCGATTTAAAAGTGAAGCAACAATGTCTAAGAAATGTAAAATTATTTTCACTTCTCATGTATAGGCAGACTTAAGTGACTATTTATTTATTAAAACAATCAACGTAGTACAGTAACAACAATAAACGCTCTGAAAAACTGTTATAACAGTTTGAATGCAGAAATGAGTCGGTGAATAAATCTGAATTTTAAATATAGGTTACAGTATCCTTAGGGACTAAACTGACACTTTATTCCCCATGGTCTAAAGTACTTCTTTTTAATTTCCTAATAAGTAAAGTAGTGGCGGTAGGACCCTGTGCAGGGTCCGTCCGGATCGCTACCACCATCTTATCCATTACGACACGTTGGCCTAGTTGGGAGTGACCTTGCCTCCGAAGCCGGCGGTCCCGGGTTCAAATCCCGGTAAGGGCAGATATTTGTGTGATGAGCGCGAGTATATGTACCTGAGTCTTGGATGTTTTCTATATATTTAAGTATTTATTTCTCTAACTAAGTATGTTTATCGTTGTCTAGTACCTACCCATAGTACAAGCCTAGAGCTTAGTTTGGGACTAGGTCAATTTGTGTAAGATTGTCCCCTGATATTTATTTATTTTATTTATTATTTATTAAACACCCGCCAAGCAACAGTGTTCGCATCGTTGTGTTCCGGTGTGGGGATAAGACAACCGGTGAAATTACTAGCATAGAGGCATTCCATCTTCGTCCTCAGGGTTGGCAACGCATTTGAGGTCTTAGGATTATAGTCTTGACAATTCAAATGTGTATGGGTCTCAGATTCCACTTACCATCAGGTGGCCTGAGTGCTCAAGTGCCTTCTCATTAACATGAAAAAAAGCCTCGGTTAAACAAAAATAGTGAGATACATGTTGCTGTGCAATGATGTTGCCCTGGTCGTCGCGGTGGAGGGCAGGTTGGGCAACCACAGATTATCAGGGTATATCTAGCATACAATCTTCGCTCAGTCTTCGTTTCGGAAATGTTATTAGCTATGTCCTAACTCCAAAAACAACCTTTTTGTCACTTTCTGCGCTCTAGTAATATGTATTTTTTACCTGTTTACATTATAAAGTAAAAAAAAGTAAATGTACATACCCTATAGGTTAAAAATTATAAGTATATGCATGCTAAATAACAGCTTTCTAGTACAAAGAGTCTCTGAGCTAGGCTGCGAACGGACGGACGGACATGGGGAAACTATTAGGGTTCCTAGTTTGACTAAGGAACCCTAAAAACGCGCTAAGTACACTACCTCCTAGGTGGCGTGGAAACGTGTGCATATTATGACGATTACAACTTTTGAAATTTTTACTTATTTTCAGCTTGTAAATTTATGTATCTTCGAATGCTTAATTTGACCGTACTTTATAAATATCACTGGACTATGACATCGAGTGAAGTAGGTATCATTGGATATCTAATATTTTTAATTTTAGTGTAATTTTCGATAGGGTTACGTGTCTACAGCGGACATGCTCTTGCCCGATTTTGAAAACTAGTTATCAAAATAACGTTCAAAAAAATTACAAGTGTAACACGTCTTTTTGAAGAATATATGTAACGATCAGTGTTGTCACGCCATTTCTATGGAGTCGTCCCACCTGGCGTCCCGTGAATTCATGTAAGTCCCGCTGAGGGCTGGAGTACGGCTGCGCGGGAATATTGAGCAGCCCGGGCGAGCCGGGAGTAACAGGAGCTCATCAACGGCTCGCATCTGGCCGGAGAAACTTGTGTTTGTCGCGACAGCGTTTTCGGGTCAAAGAGAACTAAACTTGATACAACCGTTAAGCGCAACCTTTCCGGCATGCCAAGTGCCGCGCCCAGGATTGTCGTGGTTCCTGCGACCGCTGCGGGTGTCGCAGCCACTGCGAGTGTCACAGCCACGGCGGGTGTCACAGCCGCCACGGGCGCCACGACCGCCGCTGATGCCGCAGCCGACACGAGTCCTGCGGCCGCAACTGATGACACGGCCGACGTAGGTGCCGCGGCCGCCAATGATGCCGCATCCAACGAGGGTCACGCGGCTGACGCGGATGGCGCTGCCAACGAGAGTGCAGCGGCCGCTGCAAATGCTGCAGACGACGTCGGTGCCGCGGCAGCCGCGGATGTCGCAGCCGATGCGGGTCCCGCGGAATCTCAGCCCTCCGTTCGCCGGGAGCGCACATTGTCTCCCGAAGAGCAGGAGATAGTCATCAACGTATACAAATACGTAAAACGGATCTGGCCTGAGACCCGCAACTCTATGAGCGAATGCACCGAAAAGATTTCCGACATTACGGGCTTGTCGAAGACGGCGGTCTATCGCTTCCTCAGGGATCGCCGCCTAAGTCGCCCGCCTTTGCATGAGCTAATAGACCCGGAGACTTTGGTAGCCATAAGGCGCAAAATTTACCGCTATTACCATGAAATCGGACCCCGCGTGCCCCGGCCCGAGAACGTGCGTATTCAAATAGTCCATTGTGTAATTAAAAATAAGGTACCTAGTCCTTTTTCTTTTAATTACATATATCTTGTGTTGTAGTTGTTTTGTTTTCTATATTTGAAGCAATTTTCTAGCGTTTATTTGCGAATGTTATTTGTGTAGTCACGTAGTTGTTGCGCAGTATTTTCAAGGAGCCATTTTTAAATGCATTTCCTTTGCCGCCATTTTGAATTCGATATTGTGATGACAGATGACCTAGTTTCGAGAAATTACGTTTTAAGCTTGCGCATGACTGTTTAACCTTATGTATTTCATAGTTTTTAAACGCTTTTATCTTTTTATTATATGTATTGATAATACCTACATTCACTGTTGATAATTTATCTTAATGCCGGTCTGGCATTTCGTTATGTCCAAATGTCCGTGTTAAGTACATCTCTATGTTGTATAAGCACCGTCTCAAAGCCGTCCAACTTGAGTGCATACATAAGCAACGTTTATAGCCTGTTTATCTTTACCCACAGATTCTTCGCGAAGTTCACGACGACCCCGACCTGCCGAACTACTCCATGTCGGTGTTCCGCCGTATACTTCACCATTTACATTACCGCCAAACGGTTAACCAAAGCCGCCACGACGCTAGCAACCGTCGCGAGACTTCCACAATCCCGGTCGAGTAAATCACATCTGACGAGCGAAGGAGAAGGGAGACGCCTTCGCCCAGCAATGGGACGAGCGGACGCTACAGAATATATTATAAGACGGTCTATTATATATCTTCATGTCTAAGCCTAGGGAGAAAAGCTTTTGAAGTTAAAACAGGAAGATTAGAAGTGATGTTTCACGGCCGTGGCTAGGTACAATTACCGACAAGGGTTCCAATGGTGTTTTGAAGCGGGTGAAAGCATAAGCCTTTGCAGTTATCGGACAAACAACTCGAAGAAACCTATCCAACTTAATTCCTCTTAACTTATACAATTAACCCTTGTAGTGAAAGCGGTTCTCTCTGGAAATACTTTCAATACTCTAGATGTGATCCTCTGTTGTAACCCTTGATCCTGATAGAATTAGCTATGGCAAGATTGAAGCCGAAGACTACGTAAAATACGAATTTATTCGGAACTGACTGATTAGGCCAAAGACCATTAGGACCAAGAAAAGCAGGAAATTGAACATCAAAAGAAAGATGGATTTTTAGATGTAATCTTGATGTTGAATGTTAGATTTTAACTCAACCTATAACTTAAGAGTTATTTAAGGTGCAATGGACGCAACACATGACTCGGAAATGCCTCATGTTCAAAGCATTGGAAATTTACAGAAAGGTGGTGTTGTGAGATCGGGACTTTCTTTCTAAAGCCAAAATGACTAAGCCTAGTATAACAGAACTAGTAAGATCATGGGGCCTCAGTTCATTTGGCACCCCTTCTTTTTCAAAATATGATTGATGATCCGAGGTGGAGTTAGAAGTAATATTTTCACAAGTCATCTATGACTTTAATTATCACCTACATTACAGTTAAGAAAACTTCAGTATTTCTCATATTTAACTGCCTCGAGATCATCCGACGATGTAGTTAAACCACAAAACCCATGTAAGAAACCGACGCAAAACTAAAGAGAGTCAAGTCTGAAAACAAGCGTGTAATCGAGACAACTTTTGGATTATATAATAAAGATTGTCTAATGGGTTTTGCAGAGTTCAAATCATGTCTACATATAGTACTTGGCTATAAATTTTAAAGATCATCTTAATGTTGTGGAACTGTTTTAATTGTCTGATGTTCACTGTGTAGCATTCAGTGTTTGGAACGAAATAAACGGCTAACTCGAGCGCACTTATTTGATTCATACAAAAACGGATCAAAAACCATGTTTGCCTAAATATCTAAACAGCCAGTTTGGCTGACCTAATTTCAAGCTAAACCGGCGTCTGTCGTAATATATCTATAAAATTACTCAGATCTGGCTATTTAGCACAGGTGAGACAGGTGTGACTAACTGCCTATTTCACCATCTTGACAAGGACATGCGACAGGTGACAATTGGGTATACATTGCAAAGTTGACAAGCTGATACATTACTGGGTTTCATGTAAGCTGCACCATGTACCTACACTGAAATTTCACCTGTCACCTGTCATTGTCAAGATGAATAAATATAGGGCTAGTTGTTGGTGCGACACGCTCGCTTTACCTATGCGCTGTTTTTGTCGCTTAAGTTTCAATATAATAATATCTAAATTGCATAATGCCTTATTCTCTAATTTGACAAAATTTTGAATTGCCATGGTCCCTGTAAAACCTTAATATCAAAATGGCTCACTCTTAACTTAAAATGATGGAAAGTCATAATGACTTCGACCTAAAAACTTTAATTCCCAAAATACCTAAATATTGAAATGTACATTTCTTTCGAATACCGAATCATAGATAGGTACGTCAAACTTTCAAAATAACTGAAGCCGAAAACACCGGAATGGCAAAATGTCATAGTTTCAAAATGCCTAAATTCGTTTTCACAAGTTCATCGGGGACAATTGAACGTCATGAGGCCCGTTTCAAGATACAAGTTACAAATTACAAGCGGAAGTCTCTTTCTAACTCCTTTTACTAGAAAGAGAGTTCCGCTTGTATGACATAATTTTATAATCTTTATACTGGTACTTCAATTTCAAGTGGCCAGTACTTAAGAAAGATAGTATATATGCATGAAGGTTAAGTAAACTTTTTCATTTTTAGGTATTTGGTTGTTTTGAAATTATGATGTTTTGAGATAAAGGTGTTGTGAAGTTTGGTCGTTATGAGCTTAAGACATTTTAAAATTCAGCCTTATTGAGAATCCGGTGTTATGAGAAAAAAAAATAGGTATTCTGGGATTTAGGTATTTTACACTTAGTTCTTTTGAGATCTAGGAGTATTGGTAAAAGGGTAAAACAAAATTAAGCCGTAATGAAACCAACACTTAGTCACAAGCCAATGTAACGGCCTGGGGCCTGTTTTTCGAAGCAACAAATTACAAGCGGAAGTCTCGTTAAACGGGCCACTGGCCGAGACATTGCACGGCGTCAACAGTTGTGGCGGTGAGCGGCCACAAACGACTGTACAGGGATGAATGAAACACGAGACGTAGCGATTTCAGGTTAATGGGGTAATTCCTATTCATTTGTTTTGCCACATGGTAAACATATCGTAACGATGCGACGAGGCCATTGCAAATCCTTAATTGACCCTTTGAACACCACGGTCGGCTGCCACTATAAGTGTCCTAGACGACAACGACGTCATATGCCGCAACCACGCTGATAGAAAGTGTAGAGCGCTCGGCGTCCCCGGCACGGAAATCCGATGACGTGATTACCCGGCTATGGTGGTTAAAGGGTTAAAGATGATAAAATAGTTATGTCGATAGGTACGACCACTTATCATTCATTGCCTTTACACTCTCTGGTATAGCAAATATACTGCCAGATGCCAGAGAGTGTGATAGCAATAGACAGCCGAGTGCAATAAATCTGGTTATACTTCTCGTGTTTATAATGGCTTACCATCAATTTACCTCGACAGGGGTAAAGCCGCTTCCTTTGCCTGAATGTCCAAGGATGGTGGAATGGTGGAAGGACACACTCTTTAAATTGCATCCTACAGAACACAAATAGGCAAGAAGCTATATGGGTGCTGGAGGCTTTGGAATAAGAATAAGCATTTTAATATCAGAGAACGTGTAGGGGAAATAAAAAATTAAAGTATGCACATCAGAATGCACGTATATTTATTCATTTTCCAGAAAAAGAATCACAAACTTTCAAAAGCGGTCACAAATCACACTTCCTTCTTTGGCTGTTCCTGTTACTTAGACAAAACTAAATCACCTCAACATAAATGTCCGAAAATGTTACAAATTTTGTGCGTTAGAGTCCTCCGAATTGTGGACAGTACAGTAAATGCAATATTTCAAATAGACTACCAGAAATTGGTTAGTGCGATGTATATGTGATGTTAGTCTTACTCGAGTCGAGTCTGTGCCCGTGTACCGCGCACGGCGCCTTTATTATGCGTCCTCTATAACGTAGTTACAATATGATTACTAATAATGTTTGTTCATAAAACTGAGTTAAACCTACGCATACACTTACACAGCGTACTGACTACATTTAACCAATAAAATATTTAATCAAGTGACAACTTAAAGGAATCCTGATTACATTACAGAATCAGTTGGCGGATATATTTCCCTTAAAACTAAACGCTGACTTGACGAGACAAAACAACGTAAAAGCTAATACCATAAACGTAAAATTAAATAACAAAAATTATATTTACATTTCAGCAATAAATAATTACAAAAGAATATGATTCTAGATACAAAATACGAAAATATAGTTCGTAACAAGAAAAAATAATAATTGATATCGGGTTTTTTAGAAGGTTACTGGAATGAATAGTAACTAGCATAGTTTTGTTTCACCGTTTCGTATTATAAATAAGTAAAAAACATATAGTTAAACTACCTGAGCCTTGCGTAAACGATGTTGCCAAAATTTGTAATTTAAAAAAGATAATGGCGCTATTCTGCTCTCGAATTAATACACTCTTTATGAGTCGGCAAACGTTACCAACCACCGAGTTGCAACCAATAACTTTTTTTAAATAACCTTTAGACGTGTTAATAAGCCTACCGTGTGCCCAAGCCTAGCCATAGATCTTCCTATCAAACCTTTCCGTGACGATATTAACTGGTACCAAATTTTAATGTGCATTACGCTGACGAGAATTCACAGCAAACACTTACCTATACTTCGATACATTTATAATCAATTTGATTCCAATAATGAACAATCTTCACTTATACTTACACAACTGTTATTTCTAGACACAGAGAAGTGTAGAAGGGTCCATTTATAAAGTGAATCTATTCTCATGACTATAGATCAGGGAAAAACCATGACGGAATATTCTTTCTTAACACCTCATTTCGAAACCCTTTGTCTATTAAATAAGAAAGAGTAATTCGGCACGGATTCATTCGACACAATGTTTAGCTAGGCAAGATAGAGTTTGAAGTGGTATTAGGTAAAACTACATTTGTTCAAAGGGCCACCCACACACTAATGTGCGACGATTGGGAAACGATCCCATTATACATCAAACGTAACCCTGAATTCCTTTCTTGCCGAGCATCAAACATTACATGTCAATTAGGATACTGTTACAATATTAAAATTTCAATACCAGGAATACACCTATCTATTTAAATTTCGTACCAAATTCGTAATACATTCGATAAACGCGACATAAACTGCAGTCCAATTATGAACACCTACGTTTTAAGCAATGACATGCACGTTTGACACATGAGATGCATTTAAAGAGTCAGGAAGTACACGTGGCCACTAGAATAGTGCTCCCTTCTCGGATGAGCCTCATAACCTACCATTACAAAGATCTCCAACACTTGTTTAACTTGAGCAACACAACCTGACTCTAATAATGCGGTTAATCTAAACATCTCCAACGAACAGTCGCTGTTAATATTAACAATTAGATTAAAATGCGAATTAAATTATAAACACTGGATAACTGTCACTAACGCGCTATGTATCTATACACACCAAGCAAATAAATATAATGTGCGCAGAATTTTGTTTGGTTTTGCAAGTCAGTTTACTTGAGCAGTAGCATGGCAGCAACTAGTTAAAAGCGAAAAATTGCTAAACGAATTGAAACTGTCCTTAGTAGGTTCCGTTCGTATGGAACTTGTACTCGTAGTAGGTACATTCTCGTATATAGATTCAAATCCCAAAACTGATGTTTTTTAAGCAATTGAGGCTCCTACTTATTTTTCTTTGCAGCACAATTAAGTCTTTGAAAACTTGCAGTCTCAACATCTCTTTTGTAAACTATAGCCAACAATTTATACGTTGCTTGATGTTATACCAGAATTCGCTTGTTTTTGTGTTCAATTGCTTCAATTCGTTACAATAAATGATACATTTAACGGGGTAAAATTCGCACCGAGTGTCTAATAAATCCGAACTCTCAAAGAAACTACAAATGTGTATAGGAGAATCCAAAATTACTTTTTAAATAGTAGACACACGATCTTCTATTAATTACAAATACTTAACTATGAATTACACTACGTCAAAACAACGCTACGGTAGGAGAGTTCATGAGTGTCAAACTAAAGCGTGAAACGCAAACGCGTTAAATGTTTATTGTCAACATTAAAAAAATAATCGCAAAATAAAATATGAACATATTAAATGCGGAACATTATCGTCACTAACTCTAATTACTGATTGTAATACGTACGTGTATATACATCTACTATAAATTACTTGATTGATAATGATAAGAACAGTATAATTGTATATATAATAAAAACGGTACAAGCTGCTCGTCGGATAATTATTACATAATTTATAACATTCTACTTATAATTCTAACAACTATAATAATAAACTGCACGAGCCCGAATCAGGCGGTCCTCGGATCACCCTTTATAATAGCCATCTGTCAAACACCGAGCCACAATGAAGAGTTACAGACTGGGACCAGGTAAATATACCTTAAAGTAAAAATCTTTCTAGAATTCAGACTTGATTCAGTCTTGTCCCGATCATGGTTACGATCTGAACGTGCAATGAACATGTTAAAACTGGGTAAGGTATAAAGGTACCGGCATCCGGACAAAGTATCTTGTTTTCCAACCTCAAACAAACTTATTTAAATGTCAGATATAACAATTTTGACACCGAACTGGTAACTACAAATTAAATAATCTTAAATAGTACGCAAGTATAACTTGTTTGCGGACGCCGATACCAAGCAACAAGTAAACTACTGAGGCCGTAAGATCTGTCAACTATGAAGTTCAGGCAGAGAGAAACCAATTATGACTGCAATGTCTCTCTATCCTAAACTTGAATGGTTCAAAACACGCATCTGAAAAGCTAGAGGTTTCTAGAGGTACCTGTTTGTTCCACGGCTCCAATTTTGTAAATTGGGGTTTTATTCAGTTAAAAATACACGTAAGATTAATTAAAGACACGGGAAAGCCCGCTGTGAAAATACAATTAATATGAGCGATGGCCGAGACACGTTTAGAACGCATTATGGCTGCGTTCAGGCTAGTAGACAGACCGAGCTACGTTCACAATGTATTGCTGTACGAAATAAAACATATAATTTAGCGACTACATTGCAAAGATGTTAAAATTTAAAAGGCCTTTACAAAAATCGTAACTTCTTCAGTGTCATCTCTCTCACATTCGATAGTAATATTTAGGGAGGTCAATAAGGCCTTGGTATTATTGAGCAATTTATCTTTTCCGATGTGAGTAGTAGGTACGGCAATAACACTAAGTTAATAAAATTAAGAAGGATTTCCATTTTTTTTTTAAATAAATGAATCCCCGTCGTTGCTACTGCCCGAACAGACGCGTTCTAAACGATTAAAATTGTTTACCTCTAACAACTTGTCGTCAAGTTGACGAATAGTGACGATCTTTCTTTAACATTTTAATAGACACTTAACATATAAAGATTATCATTACTCTGACCAAGTCGTCATAAAAAGGAATGATTGCAAGTATGTCTGACTAAAATTGAGGTTAAGTAACAATTTTTATATTTCTTTTGGCAAACAATTTAAGAAAGGGTTCTGCGCCCTTTTTAAAACGTTATTATAGTATGTAAGTAATACAGTTTGTGTTCCAGAAGCCAGTTAACTGCTCATGATTTAGACAATAGAACATTAAGACATTAGTGTTGACACTATGAGCCTAAGTTTGCTGAAGTTTACTTATCAAACATACCGATAGTAAACATGGAATCATGCAAGCTGTACTACATATATTTATTTAAACATTCTGTAACACAAAATAAAATTAGTATTTCCACATATTTTTCTATTATCTAGTACAAGTATTAGAATATTACTAATACACTAGTAAACTTCTTGGCCTGATTGAGCAAAATGTGGTTAAAGAATTTTAAACATATATTTTTACAGTTGTTGGTATTTCTGTAGCTCTGCGTTCCCCACTCTGGGAATGAAGGCGTATATATGTATGTAAGTATTAGAAAAACACTAGGTTAACTAATGGTACAGTCGAACTCAGGAGTAGCTAATAAGTTGAATACAAAATTCAAACCGCTCTCACTTTAATATGTTACTGGGACTAGACAGTTTAATATTCGACTGTACAGTCAACTTTAAAGATATGTATACAATTCTGCATTTTCCCATAAGATAAGATGAAAGAGTGAATGCATCGGTAGTCGACTGTACTTATTTAACAAAAAGCAAAAATGTATCTAGTACTACTTGTATGCCATCATGTTTCTAATGTTTTAATGTCTTAATACCATTGAGATAGAGTAGATAATTAATTATACATATGCGCTTCCCTCATTGCAATCATTCCCATGTCGAACTTTAACAAGCCTATCGCCACTGCCCGTCAACTTACATATTGTATGCGATATAGATGGCGTCAATTTGGTCCGAGAGAAAACCGTCTCGAAGGTGCATACGTTGTTTTTCTCCGCGAGAGTTGATGGGGACGACTCCAGGGTCCACCACGACCACCACGCCAACTATGAGGTGGTGCTCCTCGAGGACTGTGTTGGTGACCAGGGGCACCAGGTTGAGGGCTTCGCTGTCGCTGCCGTCGAGCTCCACGACCACTACCAGGAGGTTGGTCCAGGTGAAGACGGCGCTGGAAATAAAGTATAGTTTGTAAGATAACTACGAAATAGATACACAGTACACACCCCTAATAAACTGGCGACCATTACTTTCAGACATAACGTCTTAATCCACCGAACCGATTTTTAACCCACTTCAAAAAAAGGAGGTTCTCAATTCGACTGTATGTCTTTTTTGTGTGTTTGTTACGCGATTACTCCGTCAATTGTAGATCGATAATGATAATTATTTTTTTGTTTTATAGGGTGGTCCTCCCGAGGTGGTCACACTTTCACCAAGTTGGTATCTGATGTGGGTGTCCGTGAAGAATTGTGAGAACTCAAATAATAAGGCATACATATAGCTATTTCGGTATTTTCAGTAAAAGTTTAGCATTTGCATGCAGAAAGTATCATTTGGTGAATTGAAACTGATGGTGAAGACTACTGATGGCAACCGCAATTCCTCAATGGTATCTATTTCAAGGGTGGCGATTGAGATAGTTGAGCGACCATGACGAAACACATTTCAATGTTTTAAATATAAATAGTATAATTATGCACTATGAATATCCCGCCTGCGGCGAGCGTAAAATATCCTGTGGATGCTTATTCATTTAGAAGTACTTGAATCAATACCCAAAAAACTACTTCTTATTAACCAATAGCCCACTTCAGTGACTGACCTATTAGCTTTTGAAAAGAAGTTATTGTTTGGGGTTTTGATGGCCGTTTATATGGATTTTAGTTTTTTATTATGAAACTCCGCTAAGAACCATACCGATTAATATAGTTTTAAAAACAAACCACGTACAAATAGGTACTTTCGTATATCTCTCTTTTCGCGTCGGGGGTTAAATAAGAAAAAAGAAAAATACTTTGTTTTAAACTGTTGAAATTAGACAACCTACATACATTTGGACAACACAAAGTGCACAAAAGTAACAACACTACGGGTAGTGGTGTTCATAGAGATATTAAACAAGCTTTCAGCTTCGGATAGCAAATATACTTACGGTTCGGTATTGTTAATTATGTTCAAGAGAAATCATATATTTGCGTTTTGCTTCAAAACTCTCAAACGTAAAGTCAAGAGCATAAATATATATACGTTCCCAAGATATCAAAAATATCAATACACTTTTATGCCACTGGTAATAAGGTCCGTGTAGATGGCTATATAGATATTAATGCCATTGACTGTACTACGTATGTATGCAATGCATTTTTTCTAGACATCTCTATTTTTAAGCGTGAAAAAGTATCAACTCACCATTCAGCGACCTTCTTGTGGCATCGCATGACCGAGTTCTCAATATCGATGGGGTGGTACCGCATACCACGGAGCATGATGGTCTCATCCAGAGCGCCCACCACGAACACCGCGTCATGAGTGTCGTGGGTGTCCTGACTGACCGCGCTCACACTCCCGCAAGCAGACGCCAGGGACTCCGTGTCGCTGTCCCTGATCATGATAGAGCTCTCATCTCCAGCACTCGTTGTGGTACTTATCTCAGTCCTCCTCAGAAATCCCAAGTATCCTGTCCTTGCGTACACCTCTCCTGTATTCCCAGTTACCAACTGAGCGCAAAAGTGATCCGCGTAGTCACTCTCGTCTCCATATATCGTGAAATATCCGCTGGCGCTGTGAGGGGATTGGACCCAAATCTCGCCTAAGTGGGAATCACCGCATTGCCCTTTGGTTTCAGGGTTAGCCGTTATGACCTTAACACCTGGAAGGAGTTTTCCGGATTCCATCAAGCATAACGAGTGCGGGCTTCCGCGTTCGACCAGAGACACTCTGTCGTTTCTCAGAGCGCGCAAATCTACGTAGACTGTAGATGGTTCAGGGCTGGAAGCGCCTTGGAGGCAGATGGCAATGTTCACGCGGCAGCCAAACGACGTCGATACTGCTCTCGGGCTCAATCCTAACGCCGAAAACAGCTTTGAGAATGAATTAGTCAAATTAATCCTCGGGCGTTCTTCAGCAACGACGACGCAAGTGCGCACGCAAGCCAGATTGATCCCTTTAGACTTGAGCTGATTCACTGAGCTTCCCAGCCCTTTAGTGCAGAGCTCCATCACTCCATATGAGCAGAAAGTGTCGCGGACTTTATATTGCGATACCGCGCTGAGCCAAAGTCCCGGGTTGATCTCGACCTCAGAAGGCGGGATCAAAATCGAATGGTGTCCTGAATAAATGCTGCTCAGGCACCAAAGCGCGAATCCAAGACCACAGTAAGGGTCCAGGCATAACGCTATATGTCTGGAGGGGTACAATTCGCAAGCGATTTTCATCGATCGGCACAGTGATGTCACAGCTGCGTGCGACATTTTAATACCAGCCAGCATACCAGTAGTAGACACACTAAAGTCTAGATACGCTAGCATCTCTGCCGTTGGCGCTCTGTAGAGTATAGGTAGTTTCTTCTTCGGCATATCGTCTGTGTCGAGAGTGATCGGCCAGGCTTTGCTGTCCAGGACGTTGCTCGCTTCTTTAGACCGGAGCAGTTTTATCACAGACTGGTTGGAGAGGACTAGAGTTGCCTTGCTCACATCTACAATCATCCTGACTGTGGGGAGAGTAGTGTGCAGGTTTTGAGGGTGAGGCGGGCGTATGGTCACTGGGACGGCTCCTACATAGAGGCAGCCGTAGAACGCGCAAATGAGATCAATCCCTGGTGGGAATATTAAGGCTACGTGGTCCCCAGTGTTTACCCTCCCCTTTTCGAGCAGTAAGTTGCCGATCCGTTCGGCTTTCTTGTGTAGTTCAGCGCATGTCAAAGCCTTGAAGACTGCACCTTTGGAGTTGAGGAGTGTGAAGATGACGTGGTCGGAGGTGCTCTGCGCGCGCCACCGCAGGATTTGCGAAATGAACTGGTACTGGAAATTTACAAGGATTGTCTGATAATATTTTTTTAACGTAAACACACACGTGATAAGTTTGTATGTAGGTACTCCACATTGATATGTTGGCGATGTTAGACTCTTGGTCATCCAAAGAGATTAGAAATTAAGTTACCAATATAGCTCTGCAAATTTCTGACGTTAGATTATAATTGGGCGTTTTCCAAAAAAAGTACCTACAGTTAGGAATAATGATTAACAACAGTAATTTTTCTATTACGTCACGTTAATTAGTCATATATTTATTACTGCCCTCATAATCCAACAGGCGATATTTCAAATTAAATAAGCATAGCAGATCCAAACCTCACCTGTTAGTAATATGGTCGAACTTGCTACAGGAGTTTTGTCTGAGATGCCACTATTTCTCTATTTCTATTAAAGCAGTAATAGTTAATTTTCGTGACGTAATGGAAAAATTACCGTTATTAATTTTTGTCCTTAACTATAGGTCTGCCCTCCTAAGCCAAAATGCAGTATCTATGATTCAATGCCCAAAGCATATTCAATCCTACGCCGTTCGTAATAAGGTTTCATTTGCTATAGGAGTTTTGTCTGAGATACTGCCTTTTACGTTAGCAGGGCAGAGGTACTTTTTTGGAAAACGCGAATTTTTTGGAATTCGATCTGCCGCCATCGTAATATAACAAAAGGCGGTAAACTGCAAGGCGGTAGTCGAAGCATTCTGTACTCTATTGGTAAGCATATTAAATTTAAAATTAATTATAACGGCAGCGACGCAATAGGCGCAATGTTAGCAAGTCTCCCACTAACTAAGGGAAAGGAAGAATAAAAATTGAGACGTTTGATTAACGCCTATGTCAAGCAATGTGTACCTTTCTGGCTGCATCGGAGTCATCAGTATACCCCATGTCGCGACCTTGAGCCGATGCCAGCCTGTTGCCTTGCACCAAGTTACCCACGATCACAGACGCAGGGCCTACGTCTATAAAAAAAAACATCTTTGAAATTCGAACGATAATTAAAAGACGACACTCACACAAATAAGTGACACGAGTTTCGTGTGTTCCATTCATCGCAGCTTTTGTGAATTTCGGTTTCGGTTTAGCCGCATTTACATAGGAAGAACAATATATTGTTAAAATAAAGGCAGTGTTCGGCAAGCAAAAAGACCGTAGTCAGAAAATGACCAAGAAATTTGAATGCACAATCAACTCTAACAAGTTAGCAAGTAGATTACAAAGCTTTCAAAAGAATGTCGTTAGAACGAGCGATTTTTCCTATAAGTGCTTGTTACCCCTTTATAAAGCGTGGTCTTAGTCTTGTTCTGTGCTGAACCAATACAATTGCTTGGGTCACGTACAATACAGGGTGACTTCAAATTGGTAATACAAAATTAATGTTTTACACACTTTTTCCCTAAACTTAGGGGCAATTAAGTCTCATACTTTTAAAATAACCAGAAGTATTTTTTTTTAAATTTTAAATTATTTCATTTTAGTTGGCTTAATATGGTTATCCTACCATAATAATTAACAAAGAAGTTTAAAGAATTTCAAATGAACACTTTCCTCTTTGGTTATCCGTCACCTGTCACAATTTATGAAGAAAACGTGTTTTGATTAGTAATTGTCAATTATCAAAGAAAATAAGATTGTATTGTAAATGTAGTGTAACCACGCTTTGGGACTTTAATTATTTGTTTTGTTCGGAAATTAGCATTAATTAAATACAGTTAATTTTAACAAAGGGGTTAATGTATTATACTGTGTGGCATTAACTAAGCCACAATCAAGTGTTTTGTATTACCAATTTGAAGTCACCCTGTATACTATTCTCCTATTATTCAATTCGTTAGCTGATTAAATAAGGTTCTTAAAATTTGTACAGATCTAGTTTAAAAAAGTTTAGTATTAACAAATCTCGTTAATTTAGTATGAACGCTTCGGCAATGGTTTTAAACTTTAAGTAATAAACTTTTTTAAACTACGATACGTACAAACATTTCTTATACACCATTTTGAACCTTATTCAATAGCAATAGAAATGGTCAACTAGTTCTTCGTATGAGATGTAAGTATGTACAAATATGATATATTATTTGCCGGTACTGTAAATAAACTGAATGAACAAACCTGAATGTATCTCCCTCGGCTTCGGAAGATTGGTGACGCAGGTATGCGGGCACATCAGAACGTTAGCTGGGTGCAGGGTGCCCTCCAGGAACCGTCGCTTGCACTCGCTGAGGTGTATCCCCCCCAGAGGAGTCTTGGGGAGATAGTTCGGCTGAACGAGAGCGAGGCAGTAGATGCCGACTTGATGGATGGAGTCCACCGCTTGGAGCACGCGGGACATCCATTGGAACGACTGGAAATAATAAATAAGAGGCATCATGAATTTATACTGACTAGGTCGTAGGTTGTTGCCGACTGTATTATTTAAGCATCTGCTACACCCAACTAAGGAGTATAAACTTACCCCCTCACTTATAAACGTGGAATAACCGAGGGTAGCTAATGCTATGCCATGCCATTGTCACTTTCAGTCAGATGCAAATGTCACAATTACAGATAAAGACAAAGCATGGCATAAGCTACCCCACGTTTATAAGTAAGGGGGTAAGTGTATAAATAATTTTATCGGAACATATTATTACAGCCCGTGTGGTTGCCGGGTTAGAATAGTGCCACTCTATGTCTTCCCGTGGATATCGTAAGAGGCGACTAAGGGATTAAAGGTTTGTTGTAGTAATGTAAGGCGATGGGCTTGCAACCCGTCACTAATACACTTGTAAACATCTTAGCCTACTTGTGCAAAATGTGGTTACAAAATTATTAAGTCTTTTTAGAGTTCTTGGTATTTCTGTAGCTCTGCCTACCCCACTCTGGGAATGAAGGCGTGATGTTGTGTATATGTATGTATATTATTTTTGTAGATATTAGAGCGAGTTATACTTTTCATCGTACATAAAAAACAAGCATATTAGCACTTTAGTTCAAATGTGATAGTGTGACAATTATAACAAAACTTCAGGAACTTATCACAGGCTATCGTAAAGCGCTATCGTAAAGCGCTATCGTAACGTTGGCATACGATAACAAGTCAAAAGCAATATGATTCACCGAGTAGAATCGGCCCATGGTCGTTAGGAGACTATTAAAACTACACAATGCGTTTTCTACCGTCATTTAAACTTTGTAACAATTTACCTCTTCCTCGCCGCAATCGGGCCGCTGTTCGGCCACTATGCAGATCCTTTCATCCCTCAGCACCCTTACAGAGAACACGGCGATGCGCCCCCTGTATATGAACTTCATAGGCTCCACGGCCAGTACTGTCGCGATTATATCGTCCATGTTGTGCTTGCGACCTGTCACCGTCATCAGACCGTCGCGGGAGCCACAGACGAACACCAGCCCTGAAAACGGTACGCAATATTATATATTATACCGTTACAAACAATAGTTCGTCTTCAAACAAAGGTAAATTGCGCGGCGTGCGTGTGTGTGTGCGTGCCTTCGTTGTATGCGCCGCGAGCCACTACAGATAAAGTCAACAGGAGACACCGAGCCGGTTTAGCCAGGGCGGGCCGTCATCGCATTTGGGTGCGTGCGTATAGAACCGTGCGGCAATAGGTAATGGAAACTCCTAAAGGGCCGGAGATGAGCACACACAGATGCACAGATTTGTTGCTCCCAAACGCGTTTTTTTTTTTAAACTTCGTTTAATCGGTGGTTAAGCCTTTTAAGAGTTATCACCTCTAAAAGACAGGGTGGCCATTAAATTTGGGGATTTCATTTTTAAATAGTTAAAATATGAAGTTGTTATTTATGGAAGCGAGTCAAGGTCCGACATTTCGAGTGACAACGAAATCGCATTGCGTTCTATGTTTCTATCGTTTATATCTATATGTACAAGCATAGAAACTGGACTATAAAATTATAAAAATACGTATGTTTAACCTTTTTTTTATTTCATAGAATTCAATGTAACTTAGAATGAGATATGCTTATACGTATTCTTTGAATAGATCTGAAAACAGTAAAGTTTTATAACAAATCGTTCGACTTTAGAATCTAGAAAACTGTACGCCCAAATCCGACTAGAATGACATCATCATCAAGTACTAGGAAAACAGAAGATACGCAGAGTTATCAAACTTACCGCCAGGCCCTAAGAATCCAAGCAGCCCACTGCGCACATAGCTCTCTTCGCCTATGGTCTCCCCGTCCGCATCTAGCGGCCGCACGCGGAAGGCACTCCCGGTCAGCCCTGGGAGCCCCCAATATCCAGATCCGGTAGCCCCGGAAAGCACGCAGATCTCGCCAACCTCATCTGTCTTGCAGAGGAACGCAGGGCCTTCCATTTTAACCACCACTATTACGCCTGGAGGAAAAAGATATTGTGAGATGCTTTCGTGGCTATTCACTTAAAGTTCATAAAGAAGTGCATGATCAATCACTTTCAAGTTTGGTAAATCAGTTAAAATTTTGAATCTCAAGACGCCAAACCCGATTGCAATATTGAGAACACAAACGCGCTGCCAACCCTACATGAGGACTAAGATGGAATAGCTATATGCCAGTCCTAATAATATACGCAACTCACAGGACGGCATAACCTGCCCGCAGTCTTGCAGCGTCAGTGAAGTGAGTGAGTTCTCAGCATCGACCCGGACGACACCATACGACAGCCCGGACATGGAGAGGACACCGCGTCCAGCTGAAGATCCGCCGCGTCCGGCGCGCCTGACGCAAACCGTCATCGACTCGCTGCTGCAAGCGCAGGGGCAGATCGCGTCACCACGGACACCTGAAATAAAAATAAATAACCACACTGAATAGAAATATAACCAAAGATGGTCCGAGTCGCGGTCAAGAATTTCTTTGACTAAGGAAAAAATAATTAAATATGAAATCGACCACTCATAAATAACACACGCCCTTAAAAACAAGGAACACTAAAAATAATAAACAAAACACAATAAATATTTTAACGATTGCGTAAATACTGTATACCCTACCTAACTGCATTTTAAATAGGCAGTTGTCTTGTCGAAATTCTTAGGAACGCTCAAACATTTACTGCAGTGTTTTTTGAACTCATGGTGGCCTAGTCATCTACATCTAAATAAATGTCACAATTTATAGGAATAATACAAACCTTTGCTCTGGAACACCGAGAGAAACTGGTCGCAGGATGACAAAGACCAGGGATTGGCTCCATCGGCTACCAGTAGCATTCGCAGAGAGCCCAACAAAATTTCCTTGTGATCGCGCGTCGCTAGCAACCCCCAGTGGAGATCACGGGACTTTACAATAGCCACTGACGCCCTGGTAACAAATGAAATGATAAGTAATGGATAACGAACTTAATATGCGGCATGCACTGTCAGTTTTACAGATCTCCCCTTAATAGATCCCTTAAAGGTGCACGAGTAAGTTCATAAGTTAAGTAGATATTCCAGTGCTTCCCTAGAGGAGAGCACCAGGAAGGGAAGGGACAAGGGCAAGTAGTTCCTTTGTGAGCAGAAGGGGCGTTTCACAAAAAGCCAGATTGGTTGTTCACAATGGAGTGTTGGCCCCTACTCTGATGTATGGTAGTAATTGTTGAGTGTGGCAGGATAAACATGAAAGTCTTATAAATGCAGTTGAAATGCGCTCTTTGCGTAGTATGTGTGGTGTGAAACTGTTTGATAGAGTAAGGAATTAAAAGATCAGACAGAAGTATGCACTGAAAGAAGATGTAGTGACTAAGATTGAAAAGGGCATGCTTCGATGGTTCGGTCATTTGGAAAGGATGGATGAAAAACGATTGACGAATGAAATATACAGTGCGAAAGTGAGTGGAAGGGTTGGTAGGGGCCGCCCTAGGCGTACTTATTTTAATCAAATCGGAGAAATACTGGAAAAGGGCCGAATCTTAAGTACCCGAAACCGACGTGCATGCATGACTTGATGTATGAATGTGGAAGAAGCGAAAAAGATGGATCGGAGCAGGTGGAAATAAGTTGTTTCGGTCCAACCCTCTGGGAAACAGGCGTATTTAATGTATGTATGTATGTAGTTCAACAGGATACTGACGCGAACATCAACACAATGTGAAAATAAGTAATATTAAATTATACTTTCGGGTTCCGAATTCATAATAGCTTAAGACGCGAATAAACAGTAACAACGTACTACACGTATCGTAGTACGTTGTTACTGTTTACGTAATAAAACTATTATTAAAAAAGCCCTCCTCACAAATGTAATCATTCAAGTTTTTGTATGTGACTCCAATGCTCTGCTGCTCGATTTACAGAACGTTAAAAACATGCATATTGTACTCGTATCTACCACGTGCACCAACTATATTCTGTAAATAAAATTATTTGAATTGATTTGATTAGAAAAAGCTTTACATACCTGTATTTAGTAATCATGTGCATCCATGACGCCGGGCTGACTTTCATCAGCGCATACGGTATGAAGATGACGTGCATTCCATTCAACACACTGGCAAGGACTGCGTGCCATAGACCAGTCTCTCGCTTGAAGTCCAAAACGCAAACCATGTGCTCCCCTTCCGTGTAGTTGCAGGCTACCGACAACATTCGGCAGTGGGCCAACATTGACGACCTGAAAACGTTGAGTAGTTAAATGAAGATGGTCCAAAATTGTGAAGGTTTTTAATGGCCGAAAAATGGAAAATGAGCACACCGGCCACCTGGTGATAGGGGAGGCTGAAAGACAATTTCAAAGGCCTTGTCAATATGTATATGTATGTTTAGTCAATTAGTCAAAGTCATAAAACTCATAAATATTATACAGGTTCCCAAGACGCCAAACATATCTATACACCTCTTAGCCACTAACAATAAGGTCTATGTATACATGTATTTGACACGATGTCTGTGTAGATATGAATGCTTTAGACTATACAGCTTGGCAAAATATAATTTGACTTGTTCATGTAGAATGTTATACGTTGTTAAGTATAGTGGTAACCATCAATTTAGGCTACAGTCATTAGGTGAAAATTGGACCATGCTGCCCTGATATTTCAAAACTACATTGCCAAGCTATATGCCTTATGTTAGTTTCAAAAGCTGTCTCACCCTTTTTACTGGCATATTACAAGAGCGAACTCTGCTGCCTAACAACGGGGTTAGTTTAGCGGGTACGATAGTGGTAGTGACGTTGGACGTCACCTCTATAAGGTATCAAGGCGTCAACCTCAAAAAGTCGCATAAAAGTGATGAGCCAACGTCTTACGTCATTCTGTAAAGCACGAGTGGCAGAACATCTGGCACAAAACTTCAGGCCTCCGATTTTTTTTCTAATATTCTTTAGAAACGCAAATGAACTGGACTTGTGACGGACCAAGTGATTTAAGAATAGAGCGAGACTACAGAATGCATTGGTGGCATATGAGGACTTAATAATCCCTGTTTCGTTGCAACCCGAACAACAATACCGCATAATTATAAATATTTGGCTAGCCCGTATTTACACTAAAACTTCCGTAGAATTAATTTGAAGAACATTGCATTATTTTTATGTAAAACCAGTAAATTTAATTTATTGTACTCCTAGCTGTGAACCACTGAAAAAACTGAATTTCGTTACTGACAAAAAATCGCGCTAGAACAACCACATTGAAGAATGACGTTCATTGATTAGCTACCTGTTGCATTCCGAGGCGACATCTGGTCATAAATCAGTGCATCACCGGAAGTACAAACTCTGCAACATTTCCGTGCATCCTGCAAACTTGCACTCGCGTTGCACCTCGAATAGATGGCGTTAGTCACCGCACTGCAGAAAGTTTACTGCATGGAAAAGTTTACGAGTTGACGCAAACTTACGCGTACTTCGTGTACGGTATGTCTCGCTTTACAGCGTTGTTAAGTTTCTGCATGCGATGGGCAAAGTTCGCGAGAGTATTGTCGAGTTATTGTGTATTCTTGTAGCGTGGGCAAAACGTTTATTATGTTTGGTGGCTTTTGTAGCTGAAACTTATATAATGAAATTTATTTCAACGGGACTAAGATGAGTGCTAAGTTAGATGTCTGAAAGTGTTGATTGACAAAGGAGTATTAACGCATTTGTTGCTGTCCCTCTGCCAGGATTTTTTCCCTACTTATTTTTAACACCCGACGCAAACAGGGATGATCCGCTCGGGACGTGTTATAATGGAAAGCTAGTTTATCTATGATGGTTCTTAGCGAGATTTCATAAAAATCTCTGGGTCGTCTAAGAGGACTGTGAAGCTGAAATGTTCAAACAAAACGCGATCACGTTTTGCTCTCCTCAAACCTACTCGTAGTTCGAATTCCACCATTTTTGAATATGTTGAAGTGTATTGAAAACTAGATCGTAACTTATTAAAAAAAACCGACCTAGTTTTTCATAATAACGGCAACATATAAAAATCATGGGAATCAGACTTGATTTAAGGGGTGAGAACTGAGAAGGTTATCGGTATATACTTAAAGGGCGTAATCGTGCCAGGCGACTACTCCGTAAACATAACAGATATCAGAAAACTTAAAACTGATATCGGAAGTACGTTACCCAATGAGTAAAATCACGTCAATAAATTTTACTCACTTTATTTTACTCATTGGGTAAAGTAGATTCGATATCAGTTTAAAGTTTTCTAATATCACGTCTACGATATTTAAGCATCGCTTAACAGTCCTATTCAGAGTTATCAGGTCTGAAGTGAAAGTAATAGTTGCATTTATGTCGGGTGTTTATTTATTCAAAAGTAATGCTTTTTACCTTTTCACACTGCAAAAACGCACTAAGTTGGAAAACACCAGTTGCGAATGCGTTAAAAGTTGTTACTATTAACGCATTCGCAACTGGCGCAACGCATTTTTTAGTTTTAGACATCAATAAAAAAAGTGGGAGTTCAGTTGGATTACTAAAAAGTAATAATAATAAAAAAAAAACAAATGGTCAGTCAAACTGAAGTCGACGTCTCAATTTTTTATACTGAAAGCCCTTGTCAGTTTTACTGACCTATTACCACTTGAAAAGAAGTTTTAGAAGGCGGGTTTTTTAACATTTCGTTTTATTGAACGGTAATTATGTCTATCTATTTTCTGTAAACAACAAACAATCAACCGTGTGGTTTCCGGGTTAGAATAGTGCCACTCCATGTCTTCCCGTGGATGTCGTAAGAGGCGAATAAGAGAATAAGGGCTTGTAGTACTGTTAGGCGATGGACTTGCAACCTGTCACTAATACACTAGAAAACATCTTAGCCGGTTTGTGCAAAATGTGGTTACAGAAATACCAACTAAAAGTCTTTTTAGAGTTGCTGGTAATTCTGTAGCTCTGCCTACCCCACTCTGGGAATGAAGGCGTGATCGTATGTGTGTAACAAACAATCAAAGTAATTTAAAATAAATAATGTTAGAAATTAAAGGAAGTCTTGATACAAAAGACGGAACTCTTCGTGTGCGAGTCCAACTAGCACGTAGCCGTTTTTATAGACATCAAGTTTTCGTATTCATAGTTATGGTGTATTCAGGTATTTATATCTATAAGATATTTGGGTTCAATTCGGCATCGCTATCATTACTCGACATACATTTAGACGTGGTGATACAATAATAGTTTTAACGTCAAGGACTATTTTTATACGACCAAAATTCTTTTTGATACTCCTCAAAATATAAAAGTTACCTTACCGAAATCTAATCTTTCAAAAACCTATTCCTTGTTTTTGGTAGGTTCAGAATTGAGATCACCCAATTAAAAGAAATCACACTAGCATTCAGTACAAACACTAGCTCTAATCGAACGAATATGAATTTGTGTAAGTAGATGGAAAAACAAAAACTTTTCGATAAGAACACATCTGTTGTTCTCTAAATTGAAACAACCATTAAAATTGTTGAAGACGACTTGGTCTAACCGACGTACTGACCGAAGTTTTAGATAGAAATAACCAGTTCTGCTTTAAAACTGAATCTGAGTGCGGCTCTAAGACTAGTCTCGTAGATCCTTGCTAGCATAAATAACAGATGACATCCAATCAAGTACCAGGACATCATAGCTTACCTAGTGACAATCACGCCCATGGCGGAGCCGTCTACAGCGGACGTGTGCTCGATGTGAGCTGGGCTGTCGTCAGCTGGTCGAGGTGGCGGGATCCAGTCGCGCGGAGGTCGCGGAAGCTTCTCCGTAGAGACCCAGAGGAGGGCGGGCCAGCCACGGAAGGAGACTACGTCCCCTGATGACGTCTTCGGGAGGCCTAAGGAATTAAATTAATCGAATTGTTCATGCAGTTCTTGTCAAACAATGATTTTGGTGTGCATTCTATGCTTTTATGTTTTTCACTGGGGTAATATTTGAAGTAAGGGTTAGCCCATCTAGCAAGATGCCCATCTTCATGATGTTGATCAAAGCATCTGATCATCATCATGAAGATGGGTAAATAAATTAGAAGGCTCCTGTACGTTTATTTTGTACTGTTTGCCGAAAAAGGGTACTAGGACACCACGAGGATCGTTTGAAAGCGTAAAACTACCCCTCTACCCCCTAGTAAAACAATAGTCGATAAAAAAATGGGTCAGGCGGAAGTAATTTATGAAATACTTCCTGTATTTAGATAACAGTCCATTATACTAACAAATTAACATTATAATAGATCACCCTAAGGAAAGTTTCGGCCTGCCGCGGAATTCATAAAGACGGGGCATTTTTAACCAGTTTTAAAAAAGGGGTTAAAATCCCTTTGTCTAAATGTCAGTGTGTCCTTCTGTTTGTCATCGCTTCGGACTTAAGATTTCTATGTAGATTATATTTGAATGCTCATTTTACAAGGTTGGGTCTTAAATATGGCAGCTTAAAAACAAACTGTTGAGGGGTCAAATCAAATAAATAATGGACTAGTGGTTCGCGCCAAACAAAGACCTCGCGAAATTTCCCCTTAACTCAGAACGAATCCTGCAAAAGTTCGCAATTACAATTTGTACCTATTAGCGTCAAGTACTCGCCTACCAAACTTCATGAAAATCTAAAGGCGTCTAACTTCGTTTTAGTCAATTACGTTTGAAACAATTTAATTTAACTTTGTGGGTATTGCAACTGTAGCCCTCTTTAATTCCAAGCGTGCAAATGCTCTCTCCGAAATTAAATATGCTCTCACTTTGTTTTTGAAACTCAATAAAACAAAACAGAAAACGAATTGATCTCAAATAAAAAAACACTGCACGTAACAATAGAAACAACAATTTTTCGGCAGCTTTGCGATTTCTGAACGCGTTTATTTATTCATTGATTTACGAGTATTAATAAGTACATACGCAACATATATACCATACACTACAAAAACAATTAATAACAGCCCGCCACAACCTATCTGGTACATACTATAAAACAATAATGGAGTACATAACTTTTACAATAATAGCCTCCGAATTTAAAGATTGGGCGATGGAAATAGTACTCAGACCAGATTACTTAGATTAAGCACTGAAGAAAATAAAACAATAAGAAATAATCAAACAATACTAACAATAATACTACCACGTCAAGCAATTTTATTAATGCTCGTATTTTTTTGGTAAGACGTGTGTTGAATCAGGGTTAAAACCCATTATAATTGTATTTGGTAAACCTCCATTTACCCACCCCTGTCCTGTGATCGTAGTTACAATGCACGTGATCACTTTTACCACACCATTGCACACCACTTACAGTGGTATACAGTTTAAGGAGACCTTAAATCCGGCCTGAAATATCCTACGAAATACAGCGTGCATTCTCCGATCAAATGTGCATTTAATCGGATTAAACCAGTTGTAAACTAAAGTGGGGCTTACGTGGTTTGCTGGCAGAGCGGCGTTAAATAGAAATGCATGTCGACAACACTGTTTATCACCTTTTAATAAACAAGTTTTAATAATTCTAAATTGATATTATTTTTAAGAAAGAAGGAAAATGGAAAAATAAAAAACACGTCTTCACACTGAGATAGAAAGTAATAACATGAAAATAAGTCTAATCAAAACCCGCTTTGAAAACCCGGATCTGCATTTATATATATAGGTATTGTAAATTATGTCACACCCAAATCAAGACGAATCAAACGACACCTTACAATCTTAAAGTTTGTCAAGCCCTTTACGCTGCAGAGCGTGCCAAGCCAAAAAATCTCGAAAAACATAACCCTCCTTCTGAAGCAGTCGGGTGAAAAGGAAAATAGACTACAGATTTGTTACTTTATTTCGTATGATTATGCCTGATTTGGCTATAAAACAAACAATATATGAGAAATCAATAAATTTTCATTTTTTGCGGGGTAGCTTTTAGCTTGTCGGTCTTGCGGCTGTTCGCGCATTTTAATTTGGAGGTTTCAAATATTACTTTGAGTAGTAGAAACTATCTAAATTTAGAAAAATTTAAAACCATGTTGCTTAGTGTTGAAACACGATTTATTAATACCATTAATCCGATGAAACGGAGCTTAAAGCAGAAATAAATTAAATTTGCGTCATTCTTATTACCAGGGCCGCAGAACTTACCTTTAAGACAAGCATCGGATGTCAACGCGTACTGTATCCCACAGGAGCCAAGAAGAAATCCGACTTGCTGCAGTCCAGCGTCCCTTCTTGTCAGTGGGACCTCTATAGGGACTGGTACCACACCAGCTTGGAGACAGCCGTAGAAAGCGCACACGAAGTTGATAGGGTCGTTATTTGGATACACCAGGGCTACTCTGTCTCCTGGTTTAATTGAGGTATCCCCAGTAAGCTGGCCCCCGCTAGCGCTTTTAGATGTAAAGGCTTTGTTAAGCAGGGCGTATGCAATCTTCAGAGATCGACTGAGCAGTTTACCTGTAAGTGGATTAGGGAATAAGAACGAGATTAGATTCATCGGAATCATTGAGGTTAGCTTTAATAAATATGAGAAAAAATACTTTTAAATGTAGTATCTTATTATATGAGTGATCAGATCATCAAAGAAAATACATCGTTAAATAAAATCTTAGCCTGTTTGTGCAATATGTGGTTACAGAATTATCAAGAAGTCTTTTTAGAGTTAGTGATATATCTGTAGCTCTGCCTACCCCACTCTGGTAATGAAGGCGTGATGTTATGTATGTATGTAAATACAACTATATTTAGTGACAGCACTTTTTCTCTAAACACATTTATACACCCATGGATGTCGTAAGAGGCGACTAAGGGGAGAAAGACTTGTAGTACTGTTAGGCGATGGGCTTGCAACCTGTCATTAATACACTGTTAAACATCTTAGCCTACTTGTGCAAAATGTGGTTACAGAATTATCAACAAGTATTTTTAGATATGTTGGTATTTCTGTAGTTCTGCCTACCCCAATCTGGGAATAAAGGCATGATGTTACGTATGTTTATGTCCATTTAGTGCAGATAAAATTATGACGATGAATAAATACTTAAGATACGAAATAGCATTGCGATATATGCCTGATGTCCGACGATGTCTGTAGGCGCCTTTACACTTATGCAGTAAGGAATCGAGTCACCACAATACCCAAAAAGAGTTAGCTACAAGGGCGTCGGAAGCATTATTATTTTCCACATAAACTTGGTATGGATTTAACAGATGCGTCAGCGTATTATGAAAGATCACTTACCATACGTCAAGGAATTGCTGAGCTTTCCATTTGGATCCAGAACGGTCGCAACATTAGCTTTGAAGGACGCGGTCCCGTACCGCTGCAGAGCAGCTTCCAAGTTCCTGGGTAAACCAGCAGGCACCACCAACTGCTCGCCCACTGCTGGGGTCATAGTCCCACCCTCAGGCTTGGGCGCATTAGGGTCTTTGGGGTTGGCGGCAATCTCAAGCTCTATGTCATCGTCCTCGTAAAATTCCGGTAACGGTCGACGCTTAGGCCGCTTCAATGTGTTGAGCAACTGTTGGATTTTTGCCGATACCTAAGGAAGAAAAAACCTCTTAACTACAATTTCATACATTATTTTCATGTATTCATACAGTGGTTGACTTATAAACGGGATTTGCCTTTGAAATCAGGTGACAATATGACCGAGGGTCATCCACCAGGTATTTATTGGTCGGTGGTACGGCCCAAGCGCTATTGTCTACGTTACCAGGAGATAATGATTGAACGATGCTTTTAGGTGTGATGGACTGACCTTCCAACGCCCTGTACCAGTGCCAGTGTCTTCAGACTGGTAGCACTGCACGCGATCAGCCACAAGCGCGCCGCCACGCCGAGCGCCCGCCGTTGTGTGTGTCACATCAGGTTGGATATCTGGACAACATACCTATTCGTTGAGCAACCCGAATGAAATACAAAATCTTAAAAGGAAGATGTTACAGAAATAGAAGAGACTACAAAAAAAAAACTAAAGAGTGTGACATTTTTAACATATTTTATAAAGTAGAGAAACCTTGAGAATTTAATATGGTGACGGTCTGACTGAAGTAACGGTTCTAGTGCGCTACTGCTCATATAATTCCATAGGTTAGTTAGGCTAAAAATTCGCCGACTGTACTTTCACGGATTCAAAAAGGACGTGTCAACTCGGGAAGTGTCACAAAAAAAACATTTTCTTACAGGAATTCTACGAGTTAATTTTACTATAGCCATACCACGAGGACGATACTGAAAGTTTTTAGAACTGGCCAATAACAATATAATAAAAAGTATAAAGTATATATTTCGAAAATGGAACTCTTTGTCAATATTGTTTCATTAATTTGTCATTTGTTTTATGTTTACAACTGGTTTTAATGAGTTTAAACGTGGTCGCACTAATCTCACTGATGAATCTGATGATCTGTGTGACGGACGGTCTTCTACGGCGACGACTAAAGATAACATCAGTGTTGAGCGGCGTACGATAGAGACTGACAAAAGACTGACCTATCAGCAAATTCGGACAAGCTTAGGCATTGGTATGAGTCAAGTTCACAAAATCCTCCATGAACATTTAGCGGTCAGGAATCTTTGTACCCGGTGGATACCTCTTAATTTGATCGAGGCCCAAAAATTCTGTCTTTTTGTATGGTGTCGTGAAATGGTTTAAAGATTTATCGGGGGTGGTTCTTCCTAGTGATGAAAGCTGGATTTATTGTTACGATCCCGAAACCAAAAGACAATCTGCTCAGTGGGTGTTTCCTTCCGAGGAGTTGCCAACTAAAACGAAGAGAGGTCGAAGAGTGGGAAGTAATATGGTGGCCTCGTTCTTAGGAAGAACAGGTCATTACGTGACGTTTTAGAGGATCGAAACAGTTAATGCAGAGTGGTACACTAACAACAGTTAGCCAGTTGTCATGGAAAAAAAACGGGAGAAAAGATCTCGCAGTAGGATCCTCGATCATCACGACAACGCCTCGTCGCACACCGCCAGGCGAAGGATCGACTATTCGGCGAAGTCACCTTGCGATTTGTATTTAATCCCCGAAATAAAATAAAAACTTTGAGGAAAAAGTTTTAAGGCCGCCGAGGGAGCAGTGGTTGCGTTTCAAAAGGCCGTCGAAGAGACCCCTAAGGATGAGTGGAAAATGCTTTCTCAGTGTTTCTATCGGATACAGCGATATATAACAAATTTAGGAAATATAGTATAATAAATTTATTAACTTGCTAGTTAACTCAGTTTTTTAGTTTCTAAGAACTTTCAGTTTGACCCTCGTATTGTTGCTTGAATAGAACAATAAAACTTACATGCTGGCAAATGCGTCATCTCTGACAGGTTGATCTCTGTTCGCTCGCGCACGTGTTTCTTCTCCCTCTCCCGCTCCCTTTCGCGCTCTCGCTCCCTCTCCCGCTCCCGCTCGCGTTCACGTTCGCGTTCGCGCTCTCGCTCGCGTTCTCGCTCGCGCTCGCGCTCGCGGTGTGGCAGCTGTGGCAGCGGGTGAGGGTGCGAACGGGGGTGCGGCGCGGCCGGGCGGCGTGCAGGGGGCGAGTTTAGCTCTGGCGGTGGGGGTAAGTCTGTCTCGCCCGCGCACGAATCGTCGTCGGAACTAGATGCTAAATAGTTACGAGTAGTTAAATTAGTTTGCCAGGCATAAAGAAGTTATTTATTTGATTAAATGCCAGATACAAAGTACTAGGTACGCAGCAGATCAATACTTACAGAGGTCATGTCTCTCTCTGTCAGGGCTCTTGGCCATCATGGATGTCCTCTTCGAGGGCATCGGCAGCGAGGGCTTGGGCCGGTTCTGCATCTCGGCCAGCGCCTGTTGCACCGCCTCCTGCCTCACTTCTGCAAAGATCATGATACCTTAGTATTAAGTACAATTCACGGTACCAGAAACAACAAGCGAGAAAGGGTAAGCTGTCGAGAGTGATTTCACGATTTCATATCATTTACTTCTATTCCTGCATCATAATACTTTTCTGGTACATCATAATTCTTTATTTATTTATTCAAATTCATTTGCACAAAACAAAAAAGTACAAGTGGCGGACTTAATTAATTATGGTAGCAACCTAGCAATCAGTCTTCAATTGTTTTAGAAATTTGAAAATGAAAAACTATAAGTAAATAATGTTTTTATTAGGACGATTATTATTTACATGGATAACGCAGTAAAATACAATTTTTAAAAATAAAGGTATTTTCATTGAATTAGCATCTCTATCGTGCTAATAAACTACAAAAGCCGAAAACCAATTACTTCTATCATGCTGTGACATCAAAGTCTATATGCAAGGACTCAAATCGCCACCCCGCCTTGAACTTTTAATTAAGAAACTTTGTTTGAAAGAAATTAAATAAAAATCTAATAAGCTACTTAAAAGTCCTAAAGTCACCAGACGTCTATTGACCGCCCATGAAACAGGTCATGCAGTGAAATGGCAAACTACGTGCGTTAGTTTTAGATTCAAACTCGCTTAACTGAGCACGGCGGTCAAAATTCTAGCAACGGGTTTACCAAGCGCAAACCGTTTCTAGAGTGTTAACCCGAGTAATGCACTGGAAACTCAGCATCACTCTAAAGAGTCTGTTCACTTGTTAGGACATGCATAACGGTTTATTAGAGCTATGAGTTATTTTGATTCATGCAAAAAATGTAAAAAATCTGAATCTTTGATGAGAGTAAGGTATGGAAAAAGTATTTTAAACATACGAATGGCGCCTAGCCACTTAAATTGACGTTCGCTAGATTTCGTATATGTATGTATTTTTTTAAATAGAGCGCATCTTCGTGTGTAGAAAACCATCGGAAAGTTACAAAATAAAGTGAACTATAATAAAGAACCCTTGTTAAAATAGCAATAGTTACATATTTCTAAACTAGTACATACATACATAATATCACGCCTTCAATGCCAGAGTGGGGTAGGCAGAGCTATAGAAATACCAACTCTAAAAAGACTTCTTGATAATTCTGTAACCACATTTTGCACAATCAGGCTATGATGTTTACCAGTGTATTAGGGTAAGGACCAAAAAGTTGGCCACGCTAACTCACTCAATTAAATGCTCTATGAAACTTTTCCGTTGTGACACGAAAATTAGCCATACATTTGTAGGGGAATAATTTTCGTGTCACAACGGAACTTTTTACACTTTTGTTGTTTGTATGGTTAACTACGCTATCATCATCATCATCATCACTATGGTCCAACAATTTGGTCCCTACCCATTAGTGACATGTTGCAAGCGCATCGCCTAACTGTAGGTACTAGTAATAGTTGAAAATCGAATCGAATCATGTCTGATGCAGGATTAATCAAATACAAAAAAAATATCCGCATCCACCCATGACTTCCCTTTGATAAATACTACTGTAAGGGAAATATTCATGAAAATGAAACAAAAAGCGCTCGTGTAGTAGGTAAGTATATATTGGCGACATGACAGTGTCCAAAACCGACACGCTAAAACCACATAATTACCTAAAAAAACAGCGTTAAGGTACGATATAAGGACGATAAGGTATACCTACACTAGGTCAAACGTGTCCACTTTGTGCTCCCCATTTCATCGCATAAATATAACCACCTTTGAGCTAACTTTTTAGAGTTGAAAAATGATGTACTTGTAGCTTCGCACCTTGAGCGTAGTGGATGCTAAAACTAAAACGAGCGTAATTACTGATTAAGGATTTGTGTCAAATTCATTATCGGGCTTGCCGCTACTCGTTCAAGCTGCCGGTTAAAGAGAGGACACAGATAAACATTAATAACAGCCACTGAATAAGCATAGTCAAAATATTTATAGTCTGCAGTTTCAGGGACCACATAAGTGATTTTTGTGAAGGAATATTGTAGTTTGCTATCATCAGTTCTTTTTTAAACCCCGACCAATAAGAGGGGGTTAAGTTTATCGTATGTATTTGTGTGTGCGAGTCTGTTTTAACGGACCGGCCGATTTGGAGGCAGTTTTATGAAAAAAAACTTACTCGGGATTGTTAAGATAAAACTTGGCTGGGTCGTTATATAGAGTTCTGTAACACATTTTTGTTTTTTGTTCCCGATTTTTGTGCTTTGTTAATTGTTACGAACTTACGACGTAGAATTCGATCACCAACGCTTTGATCACGCATACCATCCTTTTTAGGGTTCCGTAGTCAAACTAGGAACCCGTATAGTTTCGCTATGTCCGTCCGTCCGTCCGCAGCCTAGGTCTGAGACTCTTAGTACCTACTAGAAAGCTGTAATATGGTATGAAAATACATATTAGTCACGCAAACAAAATGGTAGGTTAAAAAGTTTTTTTTTATTTTTTATAGTGTACCTCCCCCCTACACGTAACGTGAGATATATTTTTTTCTCGTCTACCCCATAGTGTGGGGTGTCGTTGGATAGGTCTTTCAAAAATATTGCGGGTTTGCACATTCAGTTTTTTGATTAAGTGATTCGTTTATGAAATATTAAGCTTTTAAGCGATATTTTTTGTTACAGTAAAGGTATTATAGTACAAACGCATAAGAATAGCTAAAAAAATACTTAAAATGGGTCAACTGTGAGTAGGCGGAGTCCGACTCGCAATGCTCAATTTTATTTCAGGTAAGCATTGTGTGCTTGTTTGCCATCTCTATACCATAAAAAAATGCCAAGTATCTTATGTAACTTTTATTTCCCGATAATAGCAGCAGCCTAGTAAGGACTTAGGTTAATTTAATAAGAATAAGTAAATAAAAATAATAGTCAAACTGGAAGAGAGAGCATAAATATTGCCTAATTAACATGCCTTCATTAAATGTTTTGTGAAAACATTTATTACACAGCGACAAAATAAATAACACGATTGTCTTCTGCCAATATTATGAAGAACGCTAAATAATTTTAAGAGGAAATCCTAAGGTTCATGGCCAAACATCTAACAAAAATAAAGCTTCTAAAATTTGCATGTGCCATCTGCCTGAGATTAGGGATTTGAGAATCCAAATGTTTAGGGTCTCAAATCCAACATACCGTCAGGTGGCCTGTGTGATCAGTGACCTTCGATATGCCATAAAATAATGCTCTGATGGTTTTTTGGAATCATCGGTGGAAATCCTATCTCCCGCGGTGCAGATTGTAGCTTTTTTGAGACGCTCTAGCGCGTCGATTTAACCCTTTATTTCGTAATGTTAAGCCCGCTTAACATATTTTAGGAACATTTTTTCCTATTTTTTAATAACTAATATTTTGTACTCTATCAAAATAAAAAGAGGTTTGAATCCACGACTTCTTTTACTTTTACGATTTAAAGGGTAGTACTTGCAATGACAAACAGTAATATAACGACGGTTCTGTGACTCAACCTCGTATACTTATAGAAAATTGTCCAGTATAAACTGACACTCACTAAGTACCTTAGGTACTTAGTGCGTGTCAGTCACAGTTCTGTGACTCAACCTCGTATATTAAATTTGTCCAGTATAAACTGACACGCACTAAGTACCTAAGGTACTTAGTGAGTGTCAGTTTATACTGGACAATTTTCTATAAGTATACGAGGTTGAGTCACAGAACCGTCGAAAAGCTTGTAAATATGGCAACACGACTATTGCTTAGAGATAAGTCTCGAATACACAATTTAATGCCTAGTACTCGTAATATTGGTCAGTGTTGGTTGTTTTTAATCGATTTTAAGGAAAAGGAGGCTCTCATTCGTCAATACATACTTAAGTGCAATGCACGTTTTTGCTTTTTACGTTACGAATTATAAGTAGGGATGCAACAACTCCGCCATTACGATTAATAAAAAAACGATCAAGATATTCACGATATTAATCGTAATCGTAATTTAAAAAAATATACAATTCAAAGCTTATTTCCATAGTTTTTTTTTAGCGATGTGTTGTGCATTGGAATCTTGCATTTAAGCCAGACATTATAAGTGCATTCTGATTAACGCTGTTTAGTTATTTTTTTACAATATGATAATCATTACTATTTCTACATACCATAAATCGCATCGTTATTAGTCGTAATTATTACGATTACAGATGCACCGCTTCGTAATCTTTGCATCCCTAGTAGTAAGTTACTCTTTTCACTAATAATTCATCATGCATAATCCATTCGTTCAATAGGACGCGGTGAAGGTTAGTCTCCCAAAGAATGAGTCTCACGGTACATTTATTTGTCATCAATTTATTCGTTACATGTTTACACTCACACATTTGAAGATGTAACCTCAAAGAGATTCAGTTGCCTTTAAGCATTTATGTGCAGGGTTCTGCGTACCGAATCTTTTTAAAAGTGTGCATATATTGAACCTCTCCAATCTACATAGGCACAAACCTTCACTCAAATTTATCTATGAGTGTTATTGTTTTATAGTATCTTATCTGTGGAAATAGAGCAGGTGATAATGGTGCTCCGTAAAGCGAGGCCTTCATGTTAACTGCCTATAGTGTCTCTGACAGAAGGCAGAGGAACGTCCATGGGGGAACACTTAGTGTAATAAGACCAATAAGTAGGTACTTATATGCCCGAGATAAGTTTGTGTTTAGGGTTGTATTTTGTATTTCACTGCATTAAATACTTTTAAAGGATAACCGACCTAAGCTGGAAGGAGTTAAGGATCAATACTTTAGGCTATTCCACCATTTATTTTAACCTTTCCTTAATGAACCGACACATCTAGATTGCCTAACCCACAGTGATAGCTCATTCTACAATTGGATAGAGTGTACCTAACGTGAAAGATTAGGCATAACTGCGAGTCTTGTAACAAAACTCTTGTGGGTGGAACGATAAGTGGAATAGCTTCTGACTGAAGGTAAGGCTACCATCGGCCATAAAACTAAATTGTTTGAAGAGATAATAAAAAACATAGTAAATAGTTTAAAAGAAAATCTGCATCATATTATTGACAGTCGTTATGGTAGCTTATATATATTTTACGGTAAGAGCAACATGAAGTTTAAAAATATAATACACACACACACACACACACACACACACACACACACACACACACAACGACATTACAACAATTAACACACAGTTGTAACATTTTCTTTGTATTTTACTTTCCATGCTGTTATTGTGTGGTGTTCAATTATTTATTTATTTATTTATGTAGAATATTACCCTCGCCAAGTACTAGGAGAACATTACATACGCGGAGTAAAATTATGTATAGTTAATGAGCGCGAACGAACGGCCGTACCTGCCATTCGCAATATCCAGAGACCTTCCTGGAAGTTCCACCGCCGTGCCGTCATCTCCGCTAGTGTATGACGTTGAGTATACGTATCTAGATTGAAAATACTTTCAGCTATTTAAGATAATGGTCTAGCCAAGTTACATTTAAAGCATGGTTCATTTAGAATTGGCACGTATAAATTAATTAAAAAAAAATGTATCTTGAATTATTTTTTCAAAAGTGACAATCACGGTTTGTTGACAACCTTTTGATGTTTAAATGGTGCAAAAATTATAGACCTTGATCAATGCGGTTAATAGTTATCGACAATGAAACTTGAAAAAAGGAAAGTATTTGTGAACAAATACTTGGAAAATCCATCTTGGACTGGGTCGAAGATAGCTAAGGCACTAGATTTCCACAAAAGTACTGTTTGTAGAATTATAAAACGATACAAGGAGACCCTGTCTTGCCACGGAAAGACACAGATCAATAGTAAATCGGGTACCAGGGATAGAGAACTTAAAAAGAAAGTGTTGAGAGCTGTTGAACAAAATCCAGGGCTGTCTGATTACGATTTGTCCCGTAAATTAAAAGAAAGTCGCAGTACTGTGAGACGGATTCGCCTTCGAGCTAGTTATAAGAGCTATAAAGCTATTAAGAAGCCAAATCGCACCATGAAGCAGAACCTTCAAGTTAAAAAGCGAGCTCGCTTGTTGTATGACAAAGTTTTAACAACATTCAAAGGGTGCTTCTTGATGGACGACGAAACGTATGTTAAACTCGATTTTAAGCAACTGCCCGGTTCAAAGTATTACTTGGCTGATGCTAGAGGAAATGTTCAAGAAAAGTATAAGTTTGTTAAATTGGAGAAATTCCCAAAAAAGTACACGATATGGCAAGGGATCTGTAGTTGTGGCTTAAAGACCAAAATTTTCGTTACGTCTTCTACAATGACGTCAGATGTTTACATGAAAGTGTGCCTGCAGAAACGAGTTTTGCCTTTCATTCGAAACCACCGTCTTCCTGTGAAGTTTTGGCCAGATTTAGCAAGCTGCCATTACTCAAAAAAGGTACTACAGTGGTATGAAACCAATCAGGTCGTTTACGTGCCTCGTGACATGAATCCTCCAAATTGTCCACAGTTTCGACCAATTGAGAACTACTGGGCAATTATGAAAGGGAAACTCAAAAAGAGTGGCAAAATGGTCAAAGATGTAAATTCGTTGCGATCTACATGGAATCTTCAAGCCAAAAAAGTAGATAAAAGCACTGTTCAGAAGATGATGGGATGTATTACGGAAAAAGTTCGGAATTACATACATGGTTTTGACAACTGAATATTTTTAGTGTAAAATTTAAAATAATAATACATATTTTACAATTTATAATACTAAATGTTGTATTTCATTAGTTATTTTAAATTTTATAACCTTGGTAATATGTACCAATTCTAAATGAACCATGCTTTATTGAAAGGTTACCAACTGACTGGGTCCTTTTAGGCACGTTCACATGTCTGAGTCTACCAGCGCTTCCCAAGGGGAGACTTCTGTTGAGAAGTCGCATCCTCAAATTGTACCCTGTTATTTTTTTTTTTCTGACTATCACAGCGCCATATATCAGAAACTATCCCGCGAGCTGTACAACGCGTAAAACAACATAACTAAAATTATCGAACATCACTTAACAGTGTTAGCATCTTGTTGCGATTTCGGACACGTCGGCCGAGTATCCAGCAAGTGCTAACTGAAGAAAGGGGAAAGTTGTCGAGTACCTCGTCCTGAGTGAATACCGCGAATTCAATTCAAACCCTATAAAATTATCCATAAAGGTAAGCATAACGTGTCTTGTAACTTCTGTGGCCCCAGTAGCATTTTTAGCTGACGTAAATTGCATAAAATCACTTACTCGTATCATGTTTGTAACATCCGTTTTTTATTTCAGGGCACAAATACCCGCTCTTGTGGGCCTAAAACGCTGCCACGGGACAAGATTTTAATTCCTCTAATCCATATTCCAACGTTAGAATAGTGTTAAGTTTTAAAATAAGTGTGTTTTGTGTGTATTGAGTCCTTTTATTGCTAAGCACCTTAAACCTCGGGTGGCTGTCATTTTAATACATTTATTATAATATTTGAGACTAGTTCCCGTTTGACGTATTTGACACTACATTATGCCCGCTGGTACATATCTAATGAAACATACTTACTGTAAATATGAAAATACACTTGAGTACAGTTAATGAAGAGACTATCATAAACAAAGTTAATCAAAAGGCTGCTCCACTTTTAACAGGAAAAATCCATCAGCGCGTCTAACTCGACTCGTCTTTCTGGTATAAAATGTATGTGGACTTTTTATGTTTGTGTGTGGCTAATTCTAATTATCAGCATGCTTTCTTGTCCGTCTTTGATGTTCGAAAATTAAAAACGAAAGTATTTCTTGAGGTTAGGTTGATAAAGTACTCGTAAGATTGAATGTTAGCTGCGATTGTCATTTGTGATTCAAAGACGTATGCAATTCCAGAAACACGAACACAACAAAAGTAGTGCAGTCGAAACAATCCAGCTTGCTATGCACCGGTGTCATCGCTGTAATGCACCCGTCACCAGGACAATAGCAATTTGCGGAGCTGGTTCACCCACGGGCAAAGGACTCGGCTGCCAAGAATTAGGGCATTCGGTACACGAAGTGCGGGCCACTTGGAGCCCTTAACTCCTGGGATTAGAGTCGAGTATGTTGTTACTAGTTGAGCTGAATACAAAACATTGAGCGAGGCGTTTGTTTTATGAAACATTAGAGAAATGTGTATTAATGTAAACCAATGTCAATTGCAAGACGTAATTATTTGCACTGTTATTCTAATTCGCAAGTATACATCAAGATAGAAAACTGTTATTTCTGAGTAGTCTTAAAACGGGTACATCTCGTTAAAAATCAGTTTAAATAGGGCCTAGTAAAATACGGTTTCAAAAAAAAAAATTTTTTTCTCGCCTGTGTACTATAAACCACTGTTATTGATATCGTTAACGGTATCGGAATACCGCCTATCCTATAGCGTAACTGAAGCAAGAAAACTATTGTATAATGTGCGATGCCATAGTAATAAGCGTTATTTAATAACGATTATAGCATTGTTATTATTACTATGGTCATGACGACCTATTTTGTGTATTAAACCGTTAAAATATTTAAATTAACAATTGAAATGACGTAGATTGATATCAAAATAACTTTTGAGACTAATGATGTGCTATGAAAATTTCATTTTTATTAAATCACTAAATAAAGATGATAAATGTTCATCGACTTGTTATTGGTGACGGTTACGCTTAAAATGTAAGAGTATATCAAAAGCGTTACGTAAAAAAGTTAGCCATTGTTTATTTTTGTCATTATCAATTTAAGCTTGTAGAAAAACTTATGTAATTATGCAACGGTACTATTAGCTCTAAATATACTCGTGCACTTGTACCTTAAGAAGCTTTATTATGTACATAAATAACTATAATTGGTAAAGGAACTAGTTTATGTGTCCATAGTTGACAGATATGCTTAATTCCAGTGCCTATTATATTTAAGAATTTTAGAAATTATATTGAAGAGATTCAACAGCACTTTATACGGCTACTTAAAATAAAGTTTTTAAAAAAACCATACTCTAGACTTGGTAGAGGTAGGTATTTACATAAGGTCACGCCTTCATAACCAGACTGCGGTAGGCAGAGCTACAGAAATACTAACAAATGTAAATATACTTGTTTACAATTCTGTAACCACATTTTCCACAATCAGAACAAAAAGTTTACTAGTGTATTAGTGAAAGATTGCAAGCCCATCGCCTAAACAAGCCCTTATTACTGTCGCTTCTTAGGATATCCACGGGAAAACATGGACTGGCACCATTCTAACCCGGCAACCACACGGGGTAGAGGTATTTCATTTAAATTATTAGTTTTGAGGTTATTATATATTATTATAGTTTTTTGTTATCATCTTATAATTCGCATTTCTTAAGCGACAGCTGTTATGCCATGTGGCATCCCTAAAACGGTCGCTGCCACAATAATGGCACAAACATAGCTTATGGTAACTTTAACCTCGCTTTAAATTTATAACCAGTGTCGTCGGAATTATCGTACGTAGACGCGCGTTCTTAAGGGCTATTGTCCATTGAAGTTTTCCAAAAAGAAATAAGCAAAAAAAATCGCAACATTTTGCATCGCTTTACTTTATTTGTTACGAAAATATTACAAGGAGTTTTACTAGCTACAATTCGCGCGGCGCGTTCTCCGTAGGATTGGAAGATTTATAGAATGTCACAGGTCAGGGGACATCTTAGAGTAATATATATATATATATATAGTATATGTATATAGAGGTGCAGTCGATTTCTTCGCATAAAATTTCAGTGATAACTGTGATCAGAACAGGTTTTTATTTCAAAAGCACCCCTTGTTAAATCATGTATCGTAGCTATTGAAGTAAACCTTTAATACGGCTACTTAAAATGAATAGTAAACGGGTATATTACCATAATAGGTACCCCTTCAAATGAAACGTATTTGTTAATGTAATAATGTGTCGAACGGGAGAGTTTAACAAAAGCAAAGGAGAATAAGTCGAATGAAAGACTCGTAAAGCATAGTAACGTTTCTATTACGATTGTATCTTGACAAATCATTTTTGTAATATTAGTAATGTTATTTTTTCTTAATTAAATTACATATTCAAGCAATATCACGAGACAAAGCCGCATACAACGGCAATAGCGATCAAATACGCCATTCAAAGACAAAATCATGCATGTACATGGCGCCGTTGTAAAGCTTTGATACGTCGCAAACAACCGAGAGCTGACCAGTCGATTGTTCTTTGCCGAGAATTTCCTGAGTTTGCATTCGGGATTTACCTCTGAGGCTAGATTACTCGTATGACTAACGGCTACTCAGATTTGGTTCACTTTTAATTTGTATTGAGTTTTTAGTTATATACATACATACATACATCACATCACGCTTTCATTCCCAGAGTGGGGTAGGCAGAACTACAGAATTACAATACAAACAACTCAAAAAAAAACTTGTTGATAATTCTGTAATCACATTTTGCATAAACAGGCTAAGATGTGACCAGTGTGTTAACCCTTAAATTGGCAAAAATTAAAAAAGTCGTGAATTCAAACCCTATTTGATTTCGAACCAGCATAAAAAAATATCCATCCAAAAAAAAAACAAAAGTGAACACTATGGTATGTATCCTGTAGTGCACACTGCCAAGTTAAGGGTTTTAATGACAGGTTGCAAGCCCCTCGCCTAACAGTACTACAAGCCCTTACTCGTTTGGTCGCCTCTTACGACATCCACAGGAAGACATGGAGTGGCCCTATTCTAGCCCGGCAACAACCCTTGGGGAGGTTTAGATGAGTTCGTCAAATCGAAGTAATTATGTTTATGTTGATTTCCAAATGTTTTTGGTGGTCGGGAAACACTTCTTATTCCGTTCTTCTTTTTATTGTGTTAATGTGATCCAAGTTGTTATGCCAATGAATTATTGCTTTATTGTAGCAACAAGTGCACTAATGGAGAAACAAAATGGATTTTCAAATTATTCATTGTTTACTATATTAACTGCGCTGTCCCATTGATGTGAGCGAGTGAAAGATTATGAGTTTCATTATGTTTACGCACTTGAAACCGATATCTACAACCGGTCAATACACTAAACAAGCCAGCGGTACTATAATATGGTCAAACGTGAATTTGAAAGTGAGCCCATGTAATGAGTAGGTTATTAGGGTGTGGCTCGGCTATTTATCTCTTAATGTATCCGTGGTAAGTACTACTGACCATCGATTATTTTTGCATGAGCCCAACTCGTAAATAGAAAGCCGCTGGCTGAACTAGTTGTACCGGTTATGAGATGCGTCTTCGATCAGGAAAAAACATACTGAATGGCTATAGTAGATACGTGCCTAATAAATAATAAACACTTAAGGTCTGTTACGTACAGTGCGTTAAAACAACACAGAAAAATTACTTGACCCTCTCGTTCCCTAAAATGGAATTAAGAAACTAACAACTTAAGCTTAAAACACAAATGGAAATGATACAGATTAAGGAAAGAAGACCCAACCAATCAAGAAAGGAATAAACCTATCACCAAAACAAAATGCACCAATGACATCACACCGCAGTCCATGGCGTCAGGTTCTTTATAGTGACTCACCCGAGTGGTACCGACTCTCGTTCCGCGTAAGTCGCCGGTTGGTCCTGCCGAGCGCCGGCCGCGCTGCCCAATAAAATACCACACGTACACGTAACACGCACACACGCCACAAATGTAATTCAAATTTGGAAGCGAAAGTGACGCTGGAAATGGCGCCATTTTTACTCGATTCCAAATTTGGATGGTATGGTTATGTTTTGTACAAAACATTGAGTACTTGCTAGTCCCGGAATACAGCGAGTCAGTAGCCAATATGGGTCAAAATCACGCAATGGTATCACGCTCCCGCAACCACATTTCACCGGTACCCCGAGGTTAAGGTTTTTACATATATTTCGTTATTTTTACATCGCACCGCGTTAAGCGAGGCCTTCTCGATGTCATACATAATATAAGTATGTTATAAGTAATAAACATTTTTGTTATGAACGTTAGTGTGCAATTATGATACTATCGTCAAAACGATGTAGAACTTACGATTAGGTAGTTCATATCATATTATTGTTTGATGTTGAATACTGTTGCTTAGTAAAGGAAGCAAAGAAATTTAGCCCAGCTTGTAAATACAGTCATCAGAAGAGGTAGACAAACAATACTGCCCTGCTAACACAAAAGGCAGTATCTCAGACAAAACTCCTGTAGCAAATGCAACCTTATAACCAACAAGATAAGATTGCATCTGCTTTGACCATAGAATTTGAGATACTGCCTTTTCTGTTAGCAGGGCAGAATAAATGTACACAAAACTTCTGTTTAGATTATCGTAAGGCCTAGTCAACAAACGTTGAACATTATATTTTGTCGATTACTTTCGTTAGTATCCTGCTTTGTCACTTAGCGTATCGTTGAATAAAAAATACGAATACTAAGGCTAACTTTTGCTAGTGGCCAATATTTAAAACGTTTAGATTTGGTTTCTTACTTATAGTTTAACCTGAAGGAACAAAATGTAACCGGGGCCTATACTGGGAACGGGTATAAGTGTTGGGATATAAATTTCGACGTAGGTACGGCAACATAGCCAACAATCGTGAACGAAGTAGGCTTTAGGTCAAATAATAGTGTTGGGTCAATTTAATATACCTACTTATGTTTTATAATGTATCTTTTGAGTCACGGTACGTTAGTGACTCACCTCCTCGAGGTCTCGGCGGACGCCGCCGTGTTATTAGAAAAAATATTTATAAGTAGATACAGTTTTTTTTAAGTTAGCTTAACCGTTGGCTTTGTATATCGCTATGTAACTTGTTTTTGTAACATTAAATAATAACGTTTTTTTCCGTGTGGTTGCCGGGTTAGAATAGTGCCACTCGCATGTCTTCCCGTGGATGTCGTAAGAGGCGACTAAGGGAATAAGGGCTTGTAGTACTGTTAGGCGATGGGCTTGCAACCTGTCACTAATACACTGGTAAACATCTTAGCCTGATTGTGCAAAATGTGGTTACAGAATTATCAACAAGTTTTTTAGAGTTGTTGGTAAAATAATTCTGTAGCTCTGCCTACCCCACTCTGGGAATAAAGGCGTGACTTTATGTATGTATGCATGTATGTAAATAATAACGTATCATAACACGATGGCCACACCTTAAACATTTTATTTATATAAGTTTTTGCGATACTTAGCTTTTTAGCAGTTGTTGTCTGGGGACTTGTTTGAAGGTTTTATTAATTGTTAAGCTTGCATTGCAATGGTAAGTCTTAGCTATTGGTTATTAAATCGATTGTAATACCTACAAGCTCATGTGCGTTAGGGCATGATATGCCGGAATTGGTTTGTATGCAATATCGTAACTAGACCGGTAACCACCTTATGTAGGTATGCAGTTTAGTTTTTATTATTAAATTTAAAGATAAATTTTAATCGCATGGTATTTTAACAACAAGTAAGACACAAATAACTTAGTCAAACTATTATTGTTTTCTAGACAAAACTAGAACGTAATAAATCCTCAAGCAACAAAATAGCAACGGGCCATTAAAAAAAAAACTTTTTTTTACCGCTCTGCTTTTTTTTTACATCTGACACTGAACTTTCATTGTCAACTTCAGATAATAGTGAAAAAAAAAAGTTTTTTTCAGCGTCCTACAAAATTAATGATGGAAAACACACAGATCAACGTCGTCGTCGAGCATTTAGATTTTGACGTGATAGACGAACACCTACGCACGTCTACCGCGGTTCTTCACGACATAATGGTGCCCCAAGGGCCTGAGGCGAGCGGAGAAGGCGACCAAGACCCTACTTGTAAATACTGCGGTAAAATATACAAATCTGCGAGCACCCTACACCGGCATCTACAACTGAAGCACACGAACGAGGAGATGAGGTGTAGCCAATGCGATAAGGTGTATCCATCGCAGCTTAGCTTAGAGCAACATGTAAAGTATATGCACCGGAGGCATCGGTGTGCAGTGTGTTATAAAACTTTTGATTCTGATACGACTTTGGTAGCGCACGGGGAATATTGCAAGAAAATAGAAACGCCGTGCGAGTATTGTGGTAATACGTACGCCTCTGCAGTTTCGATGCGTAACCATGTGAAGTATAAGCACCCTTCGATGAAGACGCATTGGTGTCAGCTGTGTCGACGCGCATTCACCAGTGAGGAGCATTTGCTCAATCACAGGTTTGTTCTTTTATTCATAAGTAACTTTTGATAAAATCGTCCGCATAGAAGTTTTTAATCGCAATGATGGAGTTAAGCCAGGCGTCCGTCTCCCGCTTGTTAACTATCTCCGTACCAAACTTCACAAACAACGATTACGCTTTTTTATAATATTAAGGATAAAAGGTAACTCAGGTAAATAGTGTTGGCTGTTTACTTATGAAATACGGGTTTCCTTTAAAACACGTCCGGTGAAATACGATATATGATAAAACGTTATGTTAATTTGATAGCATATACTCATGTTTAACTGAGCATTACCCCGACCGATTAACGTTTTATAAGAATTTAATTTGCGATAAAAAAGTGCTTGTACCTATACGTTTTGTAACGATACTTAATCATCGAACAAAGCGTATTGTACAAGTAATAACTTTGGACTAGTAGTTTCCTTTCCGACAATATTGGTCGATTGGATTGGAGACTAAAGTTCGACGTGCGCGGCTTTACTGCGGGGTGAACACACATAGAGTGAAGCAAAGCAAATGTACAGGACTGATTGTAAATGTCACACATTCCTCTTAGGGGAGTATAATAATAATTAATAAACCTCATTTCCAGCAAAACGCCCTAACTGAAACCGCGATACACTACGCGTCCCATAACCTTTTCAACGCTATGTCAAATACAAAACCAGGGCCTCTATTCAGGTGCGTTAAAACGATATCGTATTTAAAACGTTTAAGAATCGTTTATGTCACAGTCGCCATTATTGTAAATGACATAAGAGTTATCAAAACGTTGACAATACGGAAACAGGTCAAAAACGATATCGTTATAACGCAGTTGAATAGAGGCCCAGAGCGAGTGTCAACTTTTCCTCATATGAACTCAGGTCTATTTTGCGCTGTCAACCATGACGCCTAGACCCCTCCCCGTTCCTACCTCACCCCGCGGGACGGTCGTACACTAACTTGTTCATGTAAAATTTTGTCTTTCATCTAGATACACGGTGCACCCGGCGGGGGCGACGACATGTGCTTGTGGCAAGCCCTTCTCCTCAGTATCAGCTCTACAGAGCCACGTGTTGTATAGACACACAGACGTCAACGCGAGGTTTGAGTTTTGAATGTTTTCTGTGTTAATCGTTGCCTAGCCATAGTAAAACCAAGTTTAGTTTGGAACTAGGTACATTTTTGTAAAATTGTCTCTTAATATTTAAGATTTTATGTCGGCGTTTATCGATTTAGGGCAACAGAAACTAACAGTCCGTCGGCCGATATTGTCCCGACGACCTCTTCGAATAGCCTCACGGCGGAATTCACCATACATTTGCAAGTAACCGACAAGCGGTCACTTGGCGATCGATCGATTTCGAACTGTCGTTTGAAAACTAAAGAAGTGAGTGAATGTTTTAAGGCCGTACGAATATTGCCAGCAGGCATAAATCGTTTAATGTGCGCTCAATTGACTTAGAATTGTCAAGCGGCCGGACATATTTGGAACTGCAGGTGATCTGTTAGTCTATGGCTGATGATGAAGTGTCTCAGGAGCTGCTGTCGAGTTAGAAGTGTCGCTATGGACTATTAAGGCGGCGAAATGTGTTTACTTTTTAATACGGTTAAAACCCGTAAAAACTCCCGACGCAAAAAGCGGAATGTTATAACTTTAACGCGTGGACCGATTCAGACGTGGTTTAAAAAAGCTAATTTTATCGAGATGGTTTTATGAAGGTTTAATGAAAATCGGTTAGGCCGTTTATCACCTCAAGTAACAATCGCCTTTGATTTGGAGATTTTCATAGATTTATAATTATACATACCGTAACACAAGGTTTATGTCAGGGCAGAGTGATCGAGTTATATTTGACCGGCCGGCTGCCGCCACTGCTGGTATTTCATGAGAAATCGAAAAGCAAAATTCGAATGATGATCGATTGATTGATTGAACTATGAACCGAACAGTCAATACGTTCACTGCTCTCTATTGGCTGAAATAGACCAATGACGCGCGTTTACATTGAACGACAATCGATCTAGATTCATTAGGCTTGTGACAGACACAAGCCGTAAAGACTGCGACCGTACAACTAACATGTTGGTTTTCGATTAACAATTTAAATTTGTTTTAGGTGCCATTACTGCCACAAAGCATTCGTTACTCGTTCTAGCCTCAAGCGACATCTGATGAAGCTGCATATGATTGATTTGGCAGCTTGTGATGTAAAGGAGCCGGTGGTGCCGATAAAAACAGAGACAGAAGCGCAAGACTGATTCTTGAGATTGCAGTATTACGAGTATAGTTATAGTATTTTCAATTCTCGATGGCGCGCCCTATATATAAATAGTACAGTATTCAATTTTGCATTGGCGAAACCGCGTAACACCAATTTAAGTGTCAGGGCACCACACTATGCGCCATTCTCGTTATTCTCGGGATTCCTCGAGACTTTCTAACAAATGACTCGCCACTCCGAAGAATTCTCGAGGACGACGCGTCTTTAATTGGGAGCCTTATCTTCCAAATATATAAAACAGTACCGTAATTGAGTGACCGGCTGATAGACAACGCACAACTGAAATCGCTTAACCTAGGGTCTTGAAATTTGGAGGGAATGTTCCTTGGATATCCTGGGGGAGCACTAAGAAGGGATTTTAGGAAATTTATCCCAATAAAGGGGGAGTAAAAGAAACTAATTCTAAGCGTACGAAGTCACGGGCGTATCAAGTTACCAATATTTAAGCCTTATTTAATATACCAACTTACTTTGAGATAACATTTAACATTTTCCACACGTGATTGAAGTAAGTAACTTAATCTATCCGCGGCTTGAATATTAGGTGATTAAGATTCAACGGTACGTTTAATTGTGTTTGGTGAAATCCAATCCATAGTATAGGCGATTGCAATCATCGTTGAGATGGCTAATCAAATGTGATTGACGGTATTTAGACTAGTTAATGAAAACTATTGATTGGCTGCAAGTGTTAATTAGTCGCAAATAGCTTGGTGTGATCGCTACACGGTAATAGCTCTCAGTGAACCGGAAACTACCTATGGCTTCCTATGGCAAGATGTCTATCTTTGAAGCAATTTCCTGTCTTCACTTGGCGTCTGATCGAATAAGTTTAGTCTGAAATAGGTTTTACTAAACCCCGGCGCACTCTTTATTTTTGCCGACTGTATTTGAGTCACTGGTTAAGTGATAACTAATTCACTAATAAAAGTCCGAAAGAGTTATATTATTAGCCCTTGCGGAATTCCAATCGATATAACCCGACAGTCAGTTTAAATCGACGTGCACCAGAGTAAGATTTTTACAAGTTACGTTGACAATACGATAACATTACAAACGCAATAATGGGCCTCTATTCGGGTGCGTTAAAACGATATCGTGTTTGACACGTTTAAAAATCGTTTATGTCACAGTCGCCATTATTGTAAATGACATAAGAGTTATCAAAACGTTGACAATACGGAAACAGGTCAAAAACGATATCGTTATTACCTTCTAGAATTCCAGCCATGGTTTTACGTTTTAGAATAGAAGCCCAAGGACGGGGCACACAAGTTTTGAATTTTTCGTAGTAACCATCCAAAGGTTTAAAACTGTTAGTTAGTGCTGCAACTTATTAGAAAAATACCCAAAATAAATTAATCAAAGCCAAAGCCTGACAAGATTCTATTTGGCCCTATTTAAACACAAATTTACATTGAAATATGGCCAAATAAAATTTTGTCAGGCTTTAATAATAATGACTGCTAAGTTGCCCTGTCAGTCAATAATCAAGGAGACAGCTTTCTAGGGTTGACATTATTTTTGGTAAATAATTGTTTGTTTTTAGGTATTTTTGAAAGAAGTGGTAAAGCACTAACTACCGGTTTAAAACATTTTGATGGTTACCACGAAAAATTCAAAACTTGAGTGCCCCATCCTTGGGGTTCTATTCTAAAGCGTAAAACCATATTACCTTTGTAATTTTATCGTATTGTCAACGTAACGATAGCTTATTATTTTCTTGACAGTAATGGCGGACCTGTTAAGAAAAGAAAAATCAAACGGAATTGGTTTTGCCGAATGCAATAGAGCTATTTAATTTTATATACATTGACGTTTCCGTGCAACTTTATTTATGTAGGACCAGGGGTAATGAAAAATCTTCCGGCAAAAAATGATCCCCGTGGTACTACTAGTAGTATCACCGGTAGTACCACGGGTAAGGAGGGAGCGGCATGCCGTCGTGAATTGAAAACAACTATATCACTAGTCATTCAGAATTTCATCAAAACAAAGAGATGGAGCTAGCGTAACTTCAAACTTCTATTTTGAAAATAGGTCTTCTTATGAATTGCGGAACTCTTCATAAGAGAAATCTTACAGCCATCCTGTATAAGGCATGAAAAATTCTCGGCCCCTATTTTCCAAGATGCAGTCGGACTTAGCTCAGGACGATGGTTGTCTTTGAAATCTCTGTATCTACCGAGCTCGTCTGAGACTCATTAACCGGCAAGCTTAGGTTGTCCTTTGTGCTCGAAGGCATATAAAGGTTGATTGGTATTGTGATACATCCCATTTTTGGGGGTAAAGCAGAGCTCATTTGCAGAAAAGAAGGTCATTTCCGGACGAGAAAGGCATCTTTCTTTAAACTTCCTAAGCAAATCTTAAATTTAAGAGTTTCGAGATTTTTAAATATTTTGTACAATTTTAAATTATTTAGAACTAATTACAATATGTTTTCTTTACTTAAGAAACTGTTACTTTTCGGAAAGGGCACTGCATGATCTTTTATGTTGCAAATGAGTTCAACTATGTCCCCTAAAAGGGAGGCATCACATTACCAATCAACCTGTATATATTCCCAATTATAATGGTTTATCATCAGTTAGTCTACTAAGTTTGACTAGTTCTAAATGTACGATGTAGAGGTGTCGCGTATTGAAAACACTATAGTAATCATACAGCTTTTTCTTTTTTTTTTGAGGGACCTACGTAGTTAGCCTCTGATGGCTTTGACTACTTCGCCGGAGAGAGGGCGGACTCCTGATGGGAGTCCACGCTATAAGTGGGTTTTACACTAGCATGCCTAAGGGCGCCCCTATTGGGCCGACCTCGGACTTAGGACGCTAGGGGAGAATTTCAATCGAATTGGTAATCCTACAGCTATAGTGTGTGTATAATTCTCGCTTAAACCAATTTCAGTTTGATTTTAATTTAAATAATTTTCATGACCGCTGCAGTGGATAGTGCCAATTAACACGATTTTAAGTAGCTTTCAATTAACAAATGATTTATGTTATTAATTATTAGTTTGTATAAAGTAGGTATATTGTTACAGAATATAATAAATGATTCAAGACTATTGTTTTTTATTAAACTATTTATACACCGTGTTTTTTTTGATTTACGATAACTTCGGCATATTGTTAGGTACACGTATAGAAACTACGTGGTACATTAGATTTTAAAATATTGCAAAAAAAAATAAAAAAATTGTTTAGAACAAAGTAATTAAATGTTGTGTCTTCAATCATTCTAAAAGGGTCTTTAGAGTTAACTCATAGTTAGTGTCAAATACGTCAAGTCAGCGTGACATACACACACACAAGTAAAGATAACACTTGACAGGTGCACGACCTAACAATTGAAAACTCTTTACTCATAATAGGTAATTAAAAGAAAATTGTTAGGTATCAATTAAGAGCCTTTTACATTAGTTTAACGTGATTAACTGATTAATTTTAATAATTGAACTTTATAACCGTACGAGTTATCATATGTCTGTCTTCGGGAAATTAGCTTAATTTGACTTGAAGAACGTGCCCTTCAAGTTATCGTAAATCAAAATGCTCCGTCGAAAGTCAGTAGGACAAAAATAGTAGGACCACGAGGAAACGGCCATTTAAATTATACTTCGTTTGATTAATTCGGAGGATCCAAGTGCACCTTAAAGTGTCTTAGAATCCATTATTTGGAACTGACTGGTACGATGGATTCAGGTGGAGGAATAAGGGTACTAGGATCCATCAATGGAGCCACGCAATGGATCCAAGTGGACGGAGGGCGTTTAACCGAGTACTTTTTAGCTCCAGTAACCGCAACGCCAGCAAAACCGCATAACTAGCAATATTTAACCTTTCAACGCCGAAATAACGTCTTTTTTAAACTATACCGGTGACAACTATAGGTGTCGGTGGCGTTGTGGGCACGACAGCTCATGACTTCTTCAGTCGTCATTGGCGTTCAACGGGTTAAGAAGGAGCAAAAGGCACCTCACTGACTCAATAAGTAAGGTACGTTTAGCTTATTAAATTTTGCGGGTGGGACTCGTAGCCACACCAGGTTTTCACACCAGTGTGATGACGAGTGCGGGCTTGCGGTCACTAGTCGACCCCTGAGTTAACTAGGCCACCGCCGCCCCATTATTAAAGTCACAATTTCGCTCATTCGGAAAATACAGAATTTTCAAATAATCAACGAATTTTTTGTTACATTCCTAAAACACCAGGTTCAATTTGGTATTTTAAAATTCTGGTGTTTTGGCAATTGATTCGTTGTATCACTAAAACTATTTAGAATTTCATAGACACATAACCTAACCCATCCTAATAGTCCCATATGGGAAAACTGAGACAATTTTGTACTTTATTTGAAATGCTGCTATAAAGCTAGAAGTGGCCTAAATAACTAGAAAATGCATCCCGAGATGTCACAAAGAAGCCGCAGTTACGGTTTTTCTGCTGTTTTGCATATGATAATGATAACACGAAAGTTTATTACGAGGCAGAGCGAGCCTCGAATACCTTCAGTAGGTTATTCTCTGCTACAGTTTCTGACTCGTAATAAATAGTATTAAATTGACGAAGTAAAATAAGATCTTTTACTCTATTATAATCGGTAAAACCTCATTGATTTTGACATGTGATAGTATTTTAAACGTTATGGTAGCTCTCATTTACCTGACAGTAATGGCGAACAAGTAATAAATAATACAATAACAAGTCTAAAGCAACGTTTTTTTACAGCGTAGGTAAGATCGCCAGATACCACTTATGGACAAGGACCAATTATAGACACTTGATTCTTATTTTACACAAGATAAGGGTTATTCATTTGTTTTGCAACAATCTATTTACGACCCTATTATATTTGTATAAATGCATTTTTTTACGCTCCCTGGAAAGTGGTATGAAAGAAATAAATAACTGTATAGGTACGCAAAATATTTGTTGTTTAATTTTTTCATAAGATATGGAGTTTTAAAACGGTTCAGGCCCCCTGCAAAAACACTCTATACAAAATCGACGGCAGGAATGACGTCACAGCTGTTGTTCCATGTGTAAAATATAAGGACCTTATAAAGAAATATTCATTTATTTCGTCAATTACTATGTTTAAGCCAATATCGTTACTTAAATTAAAATATTACAAAAATAAAATGAGGCTGCCGAAAAAAACAATCTAAACATTAAAAGAAGTTTTAAAATTACAACAAGTTTTGATTCTATATAAAATGTTAATAAACGGGGCAATACTTAGTGTATTGCGTTTAATATGCTTATTTTTTTTTTCCTAAATCGTATCAATGAAACTCAATTCTGATTTTCATGCATGTTAAGAGTTAAGTGTCCATTATTCATGCCTGTCAGTGTCCAACACTGGTGCCATCACCCATTCATTGGTTTTAAGTTGAATAGATATCTTTGCCCCAGAGTATCACACCGACGAATAAATGAAATGTTTGCGAAAAGTAATAACACCACACCCGGTAGCAAATACTTGAACTGCCGCGCATTTAATTCGCATATTATTTTCATGAAATGCAGCAATTTGTAGCTGCAGAGTTTCTTGCGGATTGCAAAAAATTATGTATTGAGTATCAATTAGTAACGAACGGGAATGTAAATCATTATCCTTCCTTCTTTAACTATCAATTTTTCTGTCTGCGCAATACAACACTACGATAGAAAATTGGGTTATAGACATAAGGCACATTTTATTCCAGAAAATTGGTCATGTATCAATGGAAAAGCGATAAACAACCTTTGGAGTCCATCAGGTGAAACAATAGCGAGTCAACAGGGTGTTCGATCAAGTGCAAGGACTTTCAGAGATGACAGACAGGGTAACTATTTATTGTCCGTATTTACTGATTCGAATACGTGTGTTTTTTTTAGATATATTCCATTTTGAAAAAACATAAAACTTTTCGCAGCAAAAAAGGTTCTTAGATGTTATTTTTATTGTTTTTAATGTGTTATTGGAATCCGCTGTGATACAATAATTAACACATAGATACGTGAAAGTGTAAAAAAAAACAATCAAGCCTATTACAGTTCAAAGGATACAGCTCCTAAAAGTTGGGACGGCCGGACTATCCTAATAAAATATCTACTAACATTAGCAAATTCAGATCATGTAAGGTTATGACAAATTTTAAAATATAACGGCTATTAACCTTTGAATAACGAACATCGTACAGGGATGTTAAACAAATAAAAAATAAAAAACAAATTTGGCTCCGGGCGGTAACGTTTCTCACTCCCTAAATCAAGTTACACGATTTTGAACAAACGAGCCTTGTAAGTTTTTAGTTTTAATTTCGAACTAGGTTTAAGGGAAGTGAAACGTTACCGCATTTGTATGAAAATTTTCAGCCTCGCAATCCTGTTAACAACGAATATTTCGAAAGGATATTTCGCATTTCATTTATGACCAGCTTCTACAGAGACTATGAAGCCCATAATTGTTTGCGAAGGATGGTGTCATTGGAGGCAGGGGCCACGGGAGGCCATCAATTGAAGTGCTCCCGGCTAAATATAAACGACTGCACTCAGCCCCCATTGTCGCCCGCTGCAAGGGAATCAATGTAATTTATTCGACATTTTCCACACTATACGGTGATTGGTAATTGGAAATTGATGATTTATTTTGTGAAGCTCATCAGCAGTACAAAAGAAGCAGCAGGAAAAGGTTATACAAAAAAAACCTTGACCGAATGACTTTTTTTTGTTAAAAAAAAGCAAGACTTCTGAAAACGAGAGTTCTTTTTTGTAAATGTTACTTATGGGAAAATTTGCTGCACAGATTTAATGCTTCTTCATCATTTACAATATCCTTAACTGTACAGATGTAGTGAATAAACGTACGACAGGCAGCTACAATAACTAACCATCAAATAAGCTATAATTGAGAAAGCACGACGAATACGAACTTAACCGACAAAATACGATGTCGTATTATTATGCACGAAATCTGCTTGCTTCAAGTACTAACGTACTTATACATTTAATTTTTGAAATAGTTATATACAATTAAAAAAATACTACCAACTTATTATTGGCCTTTTTTTGCTGAAAGCGAGCTCTACTAAGTCCCCCTTATCTAAAAACACAGCACCTGTAGTATTAAATGACAGGAACAAGGGACTTGATGTCATTATTAATTTAGAAATAACTCCATTATGCACTTTATTTGAGCATATTATTTTATGGGTCATTATTAAACAGGCTAAGCAGCCGTGCTTGTACTGCTTTGTTCTTCAAAATGAGGTAGGAAAGCAGAAGTATCCAAGAAATGCATATGCTTAAACAAAATAGTTAGATCTTCTTCAATATTTAATATGTGTAGTTCGCTTCCTTTGCATATCAAGAGTGAGACAAAAGCAATTGGGAGATCAAAGACAATTTTTATTTAACCACTAGTCCCTTCAAAATATAGAACAGGTAGTAATTCTGCTATTAAGGTTTGTTGCAGTCTTCTGTACGGCACATCTCGAGAATTTAAAGTTCTACATAGCGATAAAGTATGACATTTTAATCAAATAAGGCATTTATTATTATTACTAAAAAAATTGCAGCGGATAGTACATAAACCTTTTTTATTACGTTAAAGCCTAAACAGGAAAGGGAAACAGGAAGTCTTCTCTCGGGATAAGACAGGATGGAGGATACTCGGAAGATTCCCGTAGGAACAGGAACTGGAAAAAAAGAAAAAAAAATACGTTACGTATTAACCAATAGTTACGGTCTCTATCTATCTGTTGTTTAGTCGTAATTTAACTTTAATTCAGACAAGTTGAATTTACAGCTGGTTTCAGAATTATATCTAACTCTTGGACGCTAACGTCGTCGTTTTTGAAATAAACAATGAAATAAATATTTTATTGTACCCAGAATTCGACGTAAATATAGCTTGATGGATAGTAAATAGTGGCGCAAGTTCTGGAATTAAAAACTAAACTATTTAACTAGTTTTAGCCACAGCATCCAAAGATGCAAAAGTCTAATCTAATCAATATAATTTAAATGTTAAATAGGTTCCTAATCCGGAACTTTTAAGGGGCTTTCTTATGGTGTAATTTTAACGCAGAGTTCTAAAATATTATTAGGTATCTTTAATTCTATCTCGGTCAGTTACTGACGATAGCGCAAAGCATATTATTTACCTGTTGATTGAAAATTAGGATCATAATCAGAGATCGGACAAATAGGCGTCATCACTCGCAATAATGTGGACATGACATCATAGATTTTAATTAAACAAATTAAATTACATTAATTGATTACTTACCCTACAAATAATGATGATCCTTTGCAAGGCAGTAATAATTAATAAATAGATGATACATTAACTTGTTATTGTGTAGATTTACTAAGGCAAACACACAGTATTTTTTATATTTTTACGTGGTTATTTTATTCCTTTTCACAGCTAAAATAAACTTATGAGGTGAAAGCTCATTTCGCAATCCACGGATGTTAATGGAGCAAACTTATGTACTTAAATTAATATAATATCAATGGTCACTTCTGATGTCTTTATATTCATTATTTATTACTATCCTGCAAAGGTTAAATATAAAAGTTCAGGTGAGAAATAAATTAATATGATTTAATTTGTTTATTTAAAATTGGAGTCATGTCCACATTATTGCGAGTAATGACACCCATTTGTCCGATCTCTGATCATAATCAAACAACCTGTGTTAATATCCTAACTAAAGAAATGAGCAAAGAAATTTAAATGCGGAGCAGGTTTTGTACCTACGCCGTTTAAGCTTTAATGTTTCTATCCATATTGATGACGCAGGGTATCTAGTTAGTGACCCTGACCCTGCCTCCGAGGCTGGCGGCCGCAGCTCGCAGGTTTGATTCCCGTGTTCTTAGTCTTGTACGAATTAAACAAGGGCAGGGCGTAAAGAAGTTAACTAACACCGCATTGCAATGACCCGGTATTATGTGTGTGTGTAGTCACACCTATGACATGGGAAGTGCACAGAGGTACCGGAGCCTTCAACAAGCACACAAGCGCCCCCAAATCTTAAACAAACCAGCGTCTTCACAAGACACTGGATCTTGTAGATTTCCCCAACAAAAAAAAGTACACTGAGCTCTGTGTCGAATTTTAAGTTAAACATCCACATTTGTATAAGTGGAATGGGATAACTATACGAGCCTATATTAAACATCCATACTGACACTTCTAAACAAAAGTATTCCACAGCGAATGTAAAAAAATAGTAATTACATGACGAAACAAAAGACAAAGCAGCAAAAATTCACGCCTTGACCGCTTTTTTTTCAGAGTAAATCCAAAAATGTGCTGTGAGTGTCTTGAGAAATTAAGTAACTCTATTGGTGGAAATTATATATTTCAGATCTCGACACACGCGTGCGTGAATTATAAATTTTCAGCCTTATTCCAAGCATAATTTTGATAAAACGAATTTATATACGGAATTGAAAGATTTCAAATGATTTAACCAATGGAATAAAAACACAAAGAGATCGCAGGCATAAAATTGATACGTATATTTTACCAATTGCTCAATTAATAAACAAGTAAAACAATAAAACGGTTGGCTTTGACAGCTTTAGCAATGTAGATTCCACGGTGAAATGGCAAACGGTTTTATTTAATCCATTACGGAAAAAAATATTTTTTCTCTTTGTTTGCGATATTGTTTTTTTATTTGCGCCGATATCAAGATCGTTCTGCTGTTGAAGTCTACTCGAATATTTCTTATTGTATTGCTTTTTATTTTTGTCTGAAGAGGAAATTTGCTTGTTTTGATTTCCCCTAAGGCTTAATATAGAATAAGCATTGTGTATTTCATTTTTATATTTCAATGGTAAAAGGCATTCACATTAAAGACAAAATTCTTGTGAAATAAGTAATTAGTGACAAATAAGTACTATTTGGTCTGATGAGCTTCTAATAAAACAAATGTGTTTCGGTAATACCGATGATAATTGCCGATTAGGAGACGGGATAATTGGTCAAAACTAATCCAGTATAAACCATCGGTGGCATTTAATACTCGTATTGGACGATTCAAAGCGTTTCAGATTGAAGCTCACGTTCAGTACGTGTTCGGGGGTAACCAGGAATGAATAAATATCATAGTGTAGCTGCAACAGCTGGGTTAATTCACAAGCGGCGATTGAAATTATTGCATGGAAATGATACAGAGTTAAAGTGCCACAGTTTTGTCCATGATCTGATACGTTCATGAATCAAATGATCGGCTATAACTTTGCATAGTTAAGAAGCATTGGACGTACGAGGATGAAAATGCACTCATGTATGCGTAAAGGAAACCTGTTAAAGGTCTTTCAAAGCATTCATCCGTGATGCTTCTTATTTCCGGAGGGTAAACCGCCCGCAGGAATGCTTCTACCCTTTTAGCTTTTTTAATTACACGAATTCTAAAGTTAGTTTTTCATATATGTAAGGGAACCACTTTGACAACGAATAATGTACAAAAGTAGCCACGTAAATAACAAAATGTATAAGAGTTGGGATTGGGATGCCGTTTACCGATAGTTAATGTAAATATGAACGCTTCCTGGCAAACAAATTGGGCTGGATCCTAATTCTGATCCTGTTCACACAAAAAAAAAAGAGTCCTTAAATCAGAGAATATTGTGTAATAAGGTCCACCGATGTACAGTTTATCCAACGACACCTATGGGGTAGAGGAGAAAAAAAAGTTACATCCCCACGTTACGTGTAGGGGAGGTACCCTAACAAGAAATATTTTACAAATTTTATTCTACCACTTTGTTGGCGTGACTAATATATATAATCATGCCAAATTACAGCGTTCTAGTACTAAGAGCTAGGCTACGGACGGACGGACATGGCGAAACTATAAAGGTTCCTAGTTTGACTACGGAACCCTAAGAATAAAATCGTCAGTAAGCAACACTCTAATACTGCCGATCAAAAATAAAAGTCTGTAAGGTCAGGTGGGTGCCAAGCGTAGCCTCAAACGCTCTAATGACCCTTGCACACGTTGGACAAGCGGCAAGCAATTTTATTAACGCCGACAAGACTGCGGCAAATGGGCATTACGTGCACTAAAGTGCATTGGCGTGAACAGGAAATGTTTTTTTTTTTAAACGAACGCGTGACAAGCGCCATTTGTTCAAACAAAATATGTTTATAAATAGGTTTATTTTTTATGCAAGTTTTCGTTTTTATCTAAACAAATAAATCCGTATTAATCCTTAACAAGTGTGATTGTTAATTTGTTCCTTTATCACGATCCAACGCCCCGACTAACCGATGTGAAATTTTGTAGAGATAGTTTGAAGCCAGATAGGGTACTTCCCTGAAAATTGGACAGTTCCCGAGGGTATCGCAATAAACGACTACTACATGGACGGAGTTACGGGCCAAAGCTAGTAATCAAATTATAGGAAAAGTGCTAAATAGCATGCCTTTTTATCGATCATGATTGCGATTTTTTTAATAGCATTTAGAAAAAGTATTAATTTGGGTTTCTAGGTTAGGTTGAGAGTGAAGGACCCTATTAAGGTGTTGGGCAAGACTCTATGCTATAAGACCGTTCGCCGAAACAACTACCGGGACAATGATCGTCGAGTCAACATCCCACATAGCGTTCACCTAGTGAGCCGAGTCAAGGAACTTGCTGAGCTTGTCCTTCTCCGTCTTCACGAGGTTTTCGTCATGTTCGATGTTCACGTGCCCGGCGTTGAGTACAAATCTGTTATCACGATATCAGGCTAATTGACAACAATAGTCCTGTCCGTGATGACAGATAGATCCTAATAGAGCGTAGCATGACCATTTTCGAGAACTTGCGCCGGTGTGTACTTATAGTACGGCACTTCGGACTCAACCGGAACATATTGAAGAGCAAGTTGCTGATGAATGATCCAGGCCGCGAGGTTATGTCTTTGCAAATACTCTCCGTTGGCCGAATGACAACAACCGGAAATTAAATGTCCGAGAGACTATTATTATTATTTTAATTATCTCCGGGACTAAGTATTATCAAAACAGGTAGGGCACGTGATAAGTTTCTTATACCAGTCCCTGTACTTTTTAAGTTACAGGCAAAAGTATGAAATGTGTAATAATATGCCCCGGCGTCCGCTACATTTCATGAACAAACTGAAAAGCAATTTCAAGAATAAAAGCAATATTTAATTGCGACATTGCGAACAGTAAACCAAACCAAATAACAATATGTAAACTGATCACAACGAACAAATAAACAGTCGTTACTGGATATATACATCAAATATTTTCACCTATACGGGAATAAGGGTTTGTAGTACTGTTAGGCGATGAGCTTGCAACCTGTCACTAGTAAACTTCTGATTGTGCATAATGTGGTTAAAGAATTATAGTATTTTTAGAGTTGTTGGTATTTCTGTAGCTCTGCCTACCCCACTCTGGGAATTAAGGCGTCAAGTTATGTATGATTTATTTTCACCTGTAAATCGAATAAGCGTCGTTCGAAAAATCCTGTATACCTAAAATATAATATGGTATCGTTAAAAGGGTAAGGACGAAATAGTTGGACCATAGTTAGGCGTAGTTAACCATACAAACAACAAAAGTGAAAAAAGTTCCGTTGTGACACGAAAATCATCCCTACAAATGTACGACTAACTTTCGTGTCACAACGGAAAAGTTTCATAGAAAATTTAATTGAGAGAGTTAGCGTGGCCAACTTTTTGGTCCTTACCCAAAAACTGACGCTTTTCCACTTCTTACCCGATTGCCGAAGGAGGGTAATTTTTTTGACCTGAATGTAGGTAAGGTTCTTTTCCCTCATAGAGGGCTGGATAAGTCTTAACGTCGCCAGTGTAAGTAAGCACAAAACACCAAACAATACGGCGGAATAAAAAATATGTAAATGGTAGATTAGGTGGTAGGTTCATATTATAAATACTCTTCGTCCGATTCCTCCATGAGAGACAACAACCACCAGTCCAGCAACCGCCTTCCCCGGCCGAGGCTTGTATATTTATTGCTTTTCTCCAACAATGCGAGAACAGTTATAAAAGTGCGATGTATCTTTTATAACCATACATTATAATGTAAAACAAGAGATATGTATGTCTGACAACTGACCATTCGTGAATCTTGTCACCTTAGAATTTGGTTCAGAAGTGGTCAGTAGTGATGCTGTTGTTATGAGTGTGCGTGTGAGAGCTTTTTTGTATTTGACAATTTCATTAATATATGAAAATAAATGTCATATACTATGGTCATTACAGATCGTACAATTCGATAGCAGAGTTGGAACAATAGCTTTTTTATCGACAGGCGCTACGGTCGGGTAAACAATGATTATCTACTGTGTTGTAACCGTGTTGCAGGTGAATTCGTCGACGAGATATGCGTAGTCAGGGCGTAGAAACCATCCAAATAAAGTAATTTTACATACATACATAACATCATGCCTTCATTCCCAGAGTGGGGTAGGCAGAGCTACAGAAATACCAACCACTCTAAAAAGACTTGTTTATAATTCTGTAACCACATTTTGCACAATCAGGCCAAGAAGTTAAACATGCATTAGTGACAGGTTGCAAGCCCATCGCCTAACAGTACTACGAAACGGTGTTAATGGTGTTCTATGGAATTAAAAAAAAATCGCTAAAGTGTGTTTTTTACGCCCCACATAAACTCGCCGGTTAATATTACCTGCGAGTTGAAAAGAGATACCTACGCTTAAGATAATGACATCCCTTAACACTTTTCTTTGTCTTTTTAACAGAATTCAAATAATTTAATTCCTCAGACTACATTGTTGATTTTCTTTTTTGTGAGAAGAATGTGTAAAATAATGAAAATGCATTTTTCTATTTACATACATATCTGTTTTTCAGACGAAAACATTAAATGGGTATTTTTCAAAGAAATTGTACCTAATTAAGGACCGACATTAAGTTATGGTAACTTTTACACGTGAGTAACGAAAATTAGTCGTCCATTTATATAGTTAATTATGGTTACTCACATGCATGCATTAGGTATAATATCTTTGAAAAATACCCAAGTCATACATTTAAGGGCGAACGTAGACCCACTGAGTTTGGACTCGTTCGTCTGGTCTCGATAAGCAGTTGATGACTGTGCAAAAAAGTAGAGTCAGCAACATCTTATTGTCATAAACATAGTGTACCCCGGACAATAGATCATCAGCTGAATCAACGGCGCACAATAAAGGTTTAGCAGTGCCCTCACGGCCCACCTCGATATACCGATTTGTAAAAACAACGCCATACCTAAATATGAACCTTGGATCAACGAGACAAGGCTCATAATTTCGTATGTCTGTTTCGTACGTCATAATAGGCGATAGCGGAAATGCGTATCCTCGATGAGACAGGTGAACGCTTTTCTATTCGGGCGTTTTAGGAAAACGAGGTGAAACGACTGGTAAATATATGAAGTCTCCCGATTTTTTATTTTTATTGTAATGAGAAGGCACACGAGCACTCAGGCCACCTGATGGTAAGTGGAATCTGAGACCCATAGACATTTGAATTCGCACGACTATAATCCTAAGACCTCAAATGCGTTGCCAACCCTGAGGACTAAGATGGAATGCCTCTATGCTAGTAATTTCACCGGTTGTCTTATCCCACACCGGAACACAACAATGCGAACACTGTTGCTTGGCGGGTGGTTAATGGATAAGACGGTGGTAGCGATCCGGGCGGACCCTGCACAGGGTCCTACCACCACTAAAAAAAATTAAATAAAATGCTAACCCCTTCCTACATAGCTGATATCTCTGCCAATTGCCAAAGTAAATTCAATTCTCTCTTGTTAGTAATTAGGTCGAGATGTTTGATTTGAGATACTGCTATTCAGGTTAGTAAGATCTCTTAAATGGCGCAACAGATTTTCATGAAATCTAGCTAAGAACCATCCCAACTAAACTATCTTTCTTTTAAAACCGCGTTGAAATCGGTCCATCCGTTTGGGGGATACGATGCCACAGACAGATACACAGACACACATATATAAACGTTTAACTTATATTATAAAACCCCCCTTTACTATATCAAGGCTCAAATATTGCCAAGGTTGATCCTAAAAAAAACAAGTTTAAGAATCACTTTCTGGAAAGTCTGCCTCTAATAAACACAGTATTGGTGATCTAACAAGTCCCTTATTGTAAAAGTTAACCGCTCCGACTGAAATATCAAAGGATAACACGTTGGCCTAGTTGATAGTGACTCTGACTTTGAAGCTATCGGTCCCGGGTTCAAATCCCGGTAAGCGCAGATATGTTTGTGATGAGCACGAGTATTTGTTCCTGAGTCTTGGATGTTTTCTATGTAGGTAAACCATACAGTTATTGCCCGCGATCTGTGATTGCCCACTACATTTTTTAGAGACTGACTGAATCACAGAAAAAAACATTTGCTTACATAGAAACATAGCTGTGTTACTGCTTGTTACACTTATGTAGCTTATTTTTTTAGGATTGCAGTCTCTAAAAAAATAAAGAGTGCAATCACTGCTCGTGGGCAATAACTGTAAAGTTTACCCTATTTAAGAATAGATTTCTCTAAAGAAGTATGTTTATCGTTGTCTTGTACCCATAATACAAGCCTAGAGCTTAGTTTCGGCCTTGATCAATTTGTGTAAGATAGTCTCCCGATTTATTACTTCTACAAAAAGGGGTAGCAATAATAATTATTACGCCAATTTTTATGTTTGCTCAAAAATTCCTGTATCCTGTAGGTACTAACGAAAAATTTGGATCTATTTCAATAATAAATCTTTTACAGGAAAATTTTTACGTTATGGGATTTAGGGAAACGAAAAAATGATGTGATACATTCAGCAACACCGAGACACTTCCAAAAATGAACGGATCTAAGAATTCACCAAAAGCTACACAAGGATATTTATTTTTTATTTTTGATAATCTTAAAAGCTTGAACGGATTATAAAAAAAAAATCTAACGGATTTTATTATAATTGATAATTTGGATAGGCAGGTAAGTTGTGTCACAATAACGCGGTTTTATGCATAAGGGGGTTAAGTGGTATTAAATACCACTTAACCCAAACTTTTAAATCTACGACGGTACGCCGCTCCAGTTAAATCGACGATGCACCGATTCGTAAATCTATAAATAATTATCGATTAAGCGAGTTTGGTACCAAAAACATAAATTCATATATTTTTTTCAAGGATTAACCACTATTCTCTATTCTGTGGTAGTATTTAACAAGCTCACTGCCTGTGACGCACGTACGAGGCAGATCACACCGATCACGCCGTGTGATGAAAATAGTAAAAACCGTAAGTAAACTATACTTTTTCAGAAATAGGTAACATTTTATTACTCAAATATGTTTAAATAATATACCACCCCAATACAATGTTTGTCACTAGAAAATGATCATTAGGGAAAATTTTAAACCTACACAAAATATTGTTAGGTTTGGTGCCAAAACTAGATAAAAAAACAATTGAACCTATAAGTCCTATAACCAACTGACTGACTGAGCGTAGATTGCACACAAGAGCATATAAAATACGTAAAGATCCAAAATAATGGTGTTTATAATCTTATGTCCTCTCGCAAATAATAGGTATTTTAGCTCACCTAATTCCGATCACTGATAATCAATGAAACGTTTTCTCTTATAATGCGGAAATTGGCAAAAGATCTGGGTGAGGACCCAAAAAGTGGACCGTAGTTAGGCGCAGTTAACCATATAAATAACGAAGACGGAAAAAGTTCCGTTGTGCGATGAAAAGTATCCTTACAACTGTATGGATAATTTTCGTTGCACAACGGAAAAGTTTCATAGAAAAAAAATTTGAGTGAGTTAGCGTGCCCAACCTTTTTGGTCCTTATCCATCTAGCGAAGTTACATCCTATCAAAGCTATCTAGTGTACTACTTTTGTCAAATCTAACCGCTGTACTCTGAGTCATTCTAGAGACACTGAACTTGTTGCTTTTTAAACTAGTGTATGAAAAGTCGACACTAAGAAACGACTAAATCGTCATTAACTGACTGTGTCATATTCTCATCTTCTTCTAGACGTTGACGTTGGCAGAATGACACATGTCTAGGCTGACTGATGATAATTCAAAACACCAATTACAGTCTTGATTTTATATGGGAGACGTGCGAAAACAGCACCACTCTTGACAAGAAATGGAGCACTCTAAAATATTTGCAACATTTCCAAATTGACAGTAGGAAGTTAATTCAATTTAACAGTAAATATTTTATTAATAAAACATTTAGAGAACCACCATCCAAAACCTCTGTCATAACCAAAATAGTTACATACGTTATCAATAAATCATACCTCTATTGCAACGACGTAAATACACATAACACAACTTCAAAATTGAAATAATTTTAAACAACATTAATTCGTGGTTGCAATAGAAGTGCGCATTGTACAATTAATATCGTATCGCAGGCTATGTTTTTTTTTTTATCTTTATTTTTAATTGTTTTTTGTTGCCATTATCTGAATATTACGACCGTTAATATCCAGTTTGCCGACGTCTAATAATTAAGACAAAAAGCCTCGCAAGATTTCATGCTCCTATCACATGGAAAGTGTTTATCAAGTATAGCAAACACGGCACAGGTTTGAGTAACTTTGTACAGTTGGCGACGCGGCATGTCCAAAGAGAAAATGGCGTCAACAAACGTTAACAATAGCGGGTTAGAGTAGTCCTTTTATGAGAATAGGTAAAGTAAAGTTTCTAGAGGAGGAGACCTTTACCTTGTCAGTTTTCTGTTCAACTTACAATAAAAAAAAAAAAAACTTCCAGTATTGTGACCGTTTTTTTCTATTGGCATTTACTGCCATCATTTTCCATCAAGTTGCTCGTTGAGTAGCATGGTTTAATCAATACTTAATTCCCAATACATCTAGCGGCGATGACGCACGGTGGCATCACAATGCGACTGAAACTAAACAATCGAAGACTATCGGCATTGAATGTGTTGAAAGAAAGCAATCATCGTTTTCCCTTCTGACCCCTTCAGTTGTAAATCAACCACCGATCTGGCTAATTAAGCGATGCCCACAGAAACCGGGTCAGTTGCAACCCGTTAATCATGTATGCTATTAATGTACGTTGCACATGCATACGTATTAGGACGATAGAATAATCGACTTTGTGTTTTTCGCATCGTTTATTTGTTCATTATTTGTAAGCGCACGTTTTGTTATATTATCATTCTTGTAAGTTTGTATCAATACTAGTACATGAAACATTGTTTCATGTTTTGCTCTCGATTTCGCTTGTAACTACACTATTAAGAACGATAATGTTTCAATTTATGTGTGTAAAAGGATTTGCAAAAGAAAATGTAATGCGCGTCAGTTTTTGCAGCTCCGGCATAGTCCGGAAAGCCTTTTTATTTTATTTAAGCATCGTTTTTGCAAGCTCAGGTGGATTGGTTAAGGAGTATTATAATAAATTGGCTTTTTTTATGTACAAGGAAATATGGATGTCAATGTAAAGTATCTTTATATCTTTATAGACCAAAATCGCCTGTCTCGAACAAAGTGATTCAGCAATTCTAAAAAGGTTGCAGTGAATGCATTCTGATGAGTTCGGGTATCTAAACCGGATCGAAGCCGCACCACCAGCGGAAGACTGCGGTCGAATCTCCCGACTGCCTTAGGACCAGTTTCTGATATAACGTATGGGATATTTATATGCTAACTACAAGTAGCTAACTGAATAAAGAAAGATGTCACTGAACAAGAAAAACGAAGAAATATAAATTTTGGTTTTAACTGTCTAAAAAATTTGTGTATATTTATGACGCCACATATTCGTCCTTAACACTGAGAGGGTTGAAATGAACAATTCGGTTATTTGCATTATCGGCTCCAAAATCGGCATAAAACGCATTGCTTGCATTAACCGCCACGAAACATATGAATAAGTATAATTGAGGAAGTGATGATAAATCAATTTATCTTACCTTCGCCACAGGTTTTCAAATAAGGTATGACGAAAAACGCATAACAATAGCCCTGGGGTTTGAATATACACGATAAAATCTATATCGCCTTTGACGTGTTTTCGTATTGTCAACGTTTTGATAACTCTTATTTACATGACAGTAATGCGGCCGAGTTAAAAAACAATACTAAAACACGTCAAACGCAATGTCGTTTTGACGCAGAATAGAGGCCCAGCTTATGTTATCGTAGTGTTGGAATTCTCTGCGTGTTTCCTTTGTAATTGGCGTGTGACTGAAGAAATTTATTTTTAAACCTTTTACAACGATTTAACCTTCCGCACCTTCTTTAAAAAAGTCATCACCATAATTACGGAGTCTAACTACCGGAATCTTACCGAACCTGCCATATAATGTGTCAACATGTTAGTTCCTATTACCAGTTCCTTTGCATGCATGAATGCATCTGATTGCGGCTACTAAACACCAACTAATTCAACTAACACAAAACGCTTGCGACTCAGACGTCTCTATATCTCTCTATCCAACAGGTTTATAACAAGAGAGACGCACTAAGTGAGTAGCAAGTGTGACCAGTACTAGATGTCTGGGGCAGTGGTAAATGAAGCGAATGATCTCATGACACGATAGAGTGCGCACGGGCAGTCTAAAGCCTGGTTAGCTTAACACTACATTAGTATTAGCCGATTCGATGTTGATGGATTGGATTGTCATTAAAATGTCCCAGGACAATAAATAGGGCTAGGAGTAGTTTTAATCCTAAGTAAAACAGTATTACAGATTATTTTGAAGAACAAAAAAAAACTGGTAGGTTTGACGTGTTTTAGAATCGTTTATGTCACAGTGGCCATTATTGTAAATGACATAAGAGTTATCAAAACGTTGACAATACGGAAACACGTCATATACGATATCGTTTTTAACGTGTAGAATCTCGGCCCAGGTTTAAAACGGTTAGAAACATTAATACTATGTCATTATATGACATAATAACAATAATAAGTTACGACACCACACTGTATCTTGGCGTTTCAAAATCGGGTATTTGCTGCAAACCTAGCCGACTGTAACAAAAAGCTTTATGCCGACATTCAGTGGAATAAAATCCTTTTAGCATTCTGAAATCCGCAATGTTGTCGGCAGGTACCACTGCCTCGCAGTCCCAATCTATGCAACAAGGAAACCTCGTTATAGACCTGCATTGGAAAGGTGATTTCATTTGTTGGCTAAAAGCGCAACGGCAAAGGGAAAACTCGTATTGATGAATCTAAATTTGAAGCGGGCATCGGGAATGGCCTGGAAGAAACTTTAGGTCCAATTTTAATACGATACGGTACAGAGAAAAGTTTTTGTCAAAAATTACAGCTTTGCCACAAGCTTTTGTTGACGGCTGCAATTTTTTTGTAGTCATTATCTGCTTATTGAGACCAGACAAATGAATCCCAATTCGCTAGGACTTCGCTACGTCAATTATAGCGGCACCCTGTTGCCAACTTTCGACTTCTAGATAATATAATATTCGCCCTTGAGTTATTAAGTGGTTCAAAATCGGCCAGCAACAGTTGAATCAGATTAACAGACATACAAACGAAGCAAGTTAAATGAAAGCTTGTAAAGAAACACCATCCTTAAAACAATTATTGAGTTAATTTAACCCTTTCCGAACGCGTAACTTATAACGGTGAGGCAGACGACATGACAACTAAACGAAGTATCTACTATGTATCCATCTGCCTGTATTATAGAGTGGTGGTCCACAAGGGGGAACGTATCAAATATGGATTAAAAGATCACCGACCTTGTCAAACCTTGTCCAGACTATTTAGTCTGGATTAGAGTCAAGAGCAAACCCTTTCAAAATAAAAAAACAAGTCATCGCTCACACGCGAATGCCAGCTGAAAATCACCGCGAATTTCAATCTTACGGATATGTAGCTGGGTCACTTTTACCCAGACGACAATGTCCTGTCGAATGCCCCAACATGACCGAGCGGCCATATTTTTTTTACGGTAGTCCTAACTGTCAGCCCTTATAGAGTTAGGATGCGTAAAAGTATTTGATTCACCCACAGAAGGGCATAGGCCTTTCCCAAGGATCTCCCATCCAAAACTTTCCGCCTTGTGATAGGCCTTCTTGCATTTCGTTTTCCGGTACGCGGTCACTACTATTACAACTATTAATTTAGACGATACACGTTGGCCTAGTTGGGAGTGACCCTGCCTCCGAAGCTAGCGGTCCTGGGTTCAAATCCCGGTAAGGGCAGATATGTGTGATGCGCGCGAACATTTGTTCCTGAGTCTTGGATGTTTTCTATGTATTTAAGTATGTATTTCTCTATTTAAGTATGTTTATCGTTGTCTAGTACCCATAGTTCAAGCCTAGAGCTTTGTTTGGGACTAGTTCAATTTGTGTAAGATTGTCTCGTCACATTTATTTATTTATTTATTACTTTGCCGGCCCGTCTGGCTTTAATTCTTCTGAAAATGTGCCCTGCCACTGCACTTAAAAGTTTACAATCCCTCCCAAAATTTACTGAACAGACGATATCGATCATTTCCACTCAGTACTCTTATGGATGCATCTTCGTTACTTAATGACCAGAGGGCGGAATTTCTCATGGCAAAAATTTATATGTCATAGGGATAGAACGAAGTATTTTATCGACTATCGACAAGTAGTTCTGGTTCACGTAGCACAAGATCTTTTACCAAATAGAATTATACATCCTATCGATACATTACATTTAGCAAAATATTTTTCCAATGTTAACAATTCCCCTCTAGTAGCAGCCTTTTAGATTAACGTAGTATTTGGTAAATGTAGGTGTAGTTTTCATTATTATTGTATAGTTCTATGTCTTAGATTTAGCTTTAAATTAAATCCTAAAACTTCACGTATTGTTGAAAACAATAACTAAATGCGAATTAATAATGACATTTACTTTTTAATATAAAAGCAAAACTAAAATAATAAAGAGATTAGTGATTACACAATATCGATAACTGGAAAAGTCGATAAAGCAAAATGTTCTATCCCTATGACATTTCAATTTTTGCCATGAGAAATTCCGCCCTCTGTTAATGACTTAATACATTAATATTTCTGTGCATAATATGTTTCATTGTGTTGTAGGTTTTCTGAGAGATGTCTGTTAAAATATATTTAGATTAGCAACTTGTGGGGCGGCTGATATTTTGCAAACACTCCCACCACGGGGTAACGTTAACAGAATGACTGGGGCTGCGTCTATCGAATGAGCAATTTAAATCATATTTATGTGGACGCAAGCGCGATGTATTTATTAAACACCAATACAATAGTTGAACCTCGGAGAGTCATTCTGTTGTCTTACAATCTTTTTTTTAAACATTTAAAAATAATGATTCACTGCGGATATTAGTGTATCATACTCGATAAAAATATATCGCAGAAGATAAACGTGCCTAAAGGAGTCATGGAAAAGGCTTGCGAGAATTAAGATACGGCATAGAACGCATACGCCAATGACGCGCCTCGTAAATGTCGATTAAATTAAGATCAGACAAGGTGCATCCTTATTAGAGAAATGTATTTCAAATTTATTGTATGTAGGGTCCTTACAGATACACTTTGACCCTATGGGATCTTTTGTGCAATTAACCCTCTAACAAATACTTAGTTATTGGGGTAATCAATACCCGTACAAGGTCTGTCCCCGGATTGTCTTTCTATAGGAGTAGTTTTCCTTTGCTAATCAAGTAGCAATATTTGCACTGTTTTGTTTTAGTGGGAAGTAAGACCACCGGTAAAATTACTCACAAGCATTTTTAAAGGCACTCTATCTTAGGGCCCAGGTTGGGAACTCATTTGAACTTGAGATTGCAAGGAAGATTGGCAGGTGGCATGTGAGCTCGTATGCCTTTCTCGTTCATAACAAACAAATCACCCGCCAAGCAACAGTGTTCGCATTGTTGTGTTCCGGTATGGGGATAAGACAACCGGTGAAATTACTAGCATAGAGGCATTCCATCTTAGTCCTCAGGGTTGACAACGCATTTGAGGTCTTAGGATTACAGTCTTGAGAATTCAAATGTCTATGGGTCTCAGATTTCACTTACCATCAGGTGGCCTTAGTGGTCGTTTGCCTTCTCGTTAACATAAAAAAAAACTCCCGTGCTTCAAGGATCTTATTTCTTAGATGCTTCTTACTCCAAAGTAATTGAGCGACTCTGACCGCCCGCGACCTGATATTATCCTATTAAAGTCAGTGATCCGACTTAATACCATTTAAAGCATTCTTTATTGGTAACATCTTTTTATATATATACTTCTACGTCAAAAAACACGTTTTATCGAAATAGTCAAAAAATAAGCCAAAAAGCTATAAAAAGCGGTGCAACGAATAACGAAGCTCGGGGCTTCGCCCTATCAAATACTGATCGATCAGTCAGACAACATGACATATGAAAACGCAATTTAACGGTTGCAAATGCGCGTTTTATTATGCTGCTAATAGTGATGGATTCATTAGTCGTTGGTGTTAAATCTATGATACCTGTCGTTGAAAGTTGACATATTGAAATAAAAAGAGATTAACAATGCTTCTCCATTTGACCAAACTGCACAGAAATTTTAGTAGAAGCCGATTGTTCTGAGCTGCAAAGAAATAATAATCGAAATATTTTGCTTACAAAGTTTGATTAATTGTGCGACTCTTGTAAAAACCTAAGATTAACCTTATGAACATAACATCCCACAGGGTTTATAGGTGCATTAAACGTATGAACCCTAGGATTTAGGCACTCGCGGCTAGAAATTTCTGCTGTTGCAATTTAATAGGATCTTAGGTTGGCTAGGGGTTAACATTAGACGTCATTCGACTATCATGGTGAAAGGGGTGTTAATGAATGTACCCTAAATACTGATTATTTACAAAGCTCATATCAATGCGTATTTATTATTCTTCCAGATCGTGAACGGGACGAAGGTCTAACTGCTCTAGCGGTGTCCCTAAAACCATGTGGAACTTGGCAGGCTTGACACTTTATGATACGACACCAGGATGGGAAATTGAGGACAAAAGTCATCATAAACCTAAGATTTTGTGTGCTCCCGCACGTGCAACGTGAACCTTGCACAAGCAGTTTTACTGCTTCAGCCGTTACCGTAACCGACCGAATGTAGTCAGCCGTTGCTCCCGCGCTTCGTCTAACTAATAATCAAACATCTAATTTTGCCGGTTAGTGCCATATAATGCATCAGTACAAACGTGCAAGTTTAAACTGTACGTCGTTAAACATGACGCGGTGCTTTATGTCAATGGCGTTAAGGACTGATTTTAGTTGTATATTGTTTTTGCGGCGGTGGTAGTGGGTTGTAGTTTGATGCAGTTTACTACGTCTATGGGACGGTGGTTTATTTCGCAAGTTTCAGGTTTGGGTCACTGGGCTGAGTTGTGTAAACGCTTCATTTGTTGATAGGACACTTGACGGATCTAATATTGGCCGTGTAAACAAATACGAGTAGATGACAGTGAGAGGGGTTAATAATTGCGGAGCACTAGATTTCAAACATGATTATGCGTAAACTCAGACCTTACATTTGTTAATAGAGAAAGGTTGGGAAAGCCATACTAAAAGCTATTCCAAACAAACATGACCTCTATTCAGGTGCGTTAAAACGATATCGTTTTTGACCTGTTTCCGTATTGTCAACGTTTTGATAACTCTTATGTCATTTACAATAATGGCGACTGTGACATAAACGATTCTTAAACGTGTCAAACACGATATCGTTTTAACACACCAGGGCCTCTATTCAACTGCGTTATAACGATATCGTTTTTGACCTGTTCCCGTATTGTCAACGTTTTGATAACTCTTATGTCATTTACAATAATGGCGACTGTGACATAAACGATCCTTAAACCTGTCAAACACGATATCGTTTTAACGCACCTGAATAGAGGCCCTGAATGCTTAAAAAGCTTTCGTGTAACAATTTCGCAACGTAAACTTTCATTTGTTTTAGGAACGATTCGTGAACGTTTATGATTTTATGTACGTTCATTTATTTTTCTCACCACAAAATATTTGCCGACCTTAAATGCCATTCGCACTATTTTTGAAGCACCGTGTGCGTCATGAACTTAAACTACTTTACCTACATTATTTGTATTATATGGATTTATTTTTAACTTCGTATTTTCTCGCTCCACAGTTTAGAAACTAAGATAGCCCATACGGAGACGCTGCAGTAGGTTACCTGAAAAGGCGTTACCACTTTTATAATTAGGTCCTATATCTCGGTCGTTGATGGACTGCGCCTCCTCAGAATCTAATGCAACACGTTTTCGGACCGCATTTAGTAAATTAGAAATGTTACTTTAATATTACTTATGTCAAAAACACCTATCATGGACAGTAATGAATATTAACAGGTTTCAACTCTTGAAAAAAATAGAAGTGTTAAGTTTGACGCCTATATGTCTTTCTGTAGCATGGTAGTTCGCAAATGGAAAGACCGAGACCGTTTTATGAGTTCCTGGTATTTCTGTAGCTCAGCCTACCCCACTCAGGGAATGTATGTATGTAGTTATTTTAATTAGGGTGGTTGTCAGCTAGGTTTCATGAAAATCGATTGGGTCGTGTAAAAGTTATCATCAGCTCTAAAAGTAGAGGTCGCAATTATGTTAGGGTATTTAATCTATTAGTTATTATGAAAAGTAATGAAAAATTACAAAACCAATGATTTCATTACAATATAACACTAGGATGAAATCATTCAGGATTGCTTATATTTATTGAAATAGTTGATTACTGGAGCACTGTCAATAATAAGTTCTTATACCTTAAAGTAGTGCAGGGAATCCTTTACTTAAAAGTAATGAAATCAGGCCACTGGTATAAGTTTGTACGAACAATGAGCAGTTATCATTGCTTACGCGTACCTATAGCTTAAAGTACAAGATCAATTTATTTGGTGTCCACGATAGTATTATATTATTCTATGAACATAAACGTTAACGTTACAGTGCAGTTAGTGTCGAAAATAAATTTATAGCGCTGTGCCATTTTTTGTAATTTTATTTTATACTGAATTTTTGTTTCTGCAGTAACTAATTGTATAATTGAAGTAGGTTTTAGTTTTACGGGCCTAAGTAAGTTGTACTCTACTGTATCTAACGCCTTTCTAAAACTGTTAAATTATTTTTTAAGACGATTAACTTAAAAGTATTAATTTATCGTAGCCATTTGCTGATTTGCATTTACCTAGATCACATATTCCGCAGTTGATTTTTGCCTCGATCGTGTATTTTATTCTATATTTTTGTCGCGATCGTCAAATTGTTTTTCACCAATATTTTTAATCGCATTTTACCTCGATCGTTTTGTTTACTCTATATTTTTGCCGCTTTGGCCTATTTTGTTATTTGCCAATATTTTTAGTCGCACTTTACCTAGCCTAATTGCAAGTACTTTAAACGCGTTACTAACCGATGGCTCATAACATAAGGAAGAAGTTCTTATTTTTTGTACATGTGTTACTTAGTGAACTGTTTATTACAAGCTTTTTGTTATTATTAACTTCAAAATATCTACAGGTTAAAACAGCGTTTATAAAATAAACCTACAAAGTATAATGCAAACAGTAAATAACGCGTTAAATAAAACCTCTTTGCAAAGAAATGTATACCGCGATGAAAAACGACTAGGATGTAGGTTTTCTTGAAAAATAATACATTGTGCATTTTTATATAATATGTAATGTGCACTGCGAAGAGTAACGATACTTTTACTAGACAATCCTTGTTAAACTCTTTGGGATCGCGGTAAAATGCGAATCACTAAATTGCTACAAGGAATTTTGGCTTTTTAACTAACTGGTTAAATTGTTTGTTTTCTACATCAGCGCCCGACTTTACGCAGATTACGTCAATCCTTGACATTTTCTTTAGTACAATGATCGTTAACGTGTATTGTCTCGACCCGCTGGATATTCTAATCACTAAAAACTAACCGTGTGTAAAAGCGTCGCGCAGAAGTTGTCGGAGCGTACAAAACACATTTAAGCGCGTGCCTTCTTAATTAGGCAGCTTTATACGACACTGAATTCGACTCACCTGCCTGCTGCCTAATTGAGAAGGCACGCGCTAAAATGTGTTTTGTACGCTCCGACGGGACTTCTTAAACTTGCCGGAAAAAACTTCGCCTTTGAGATCGACGCAGCGCTGTATTGAGAGAATCACCCCCCTGTATTCTCGTCGAAGCGTGATAACGGAACTAATAAACCGACACATCTTCGCATTTAATTCATACATATACAACTCTTCCGTGATTAAGTGATGGAGAACGCACAGCCAACATCGCTGAACCTAGGGTTTTCGTTTTTTATGTACAGTCAAGGACTTTAATTGTTATGCCACTATGGAACCCTGGCGTAAGACTAGGTAACACTATACGCGTACTAAATCACGTGTGGCGTTACCTAGGTTTAAATATAATATGAAAATAAAGGTTATGTTATCACAAAACTCCTAAACATCAGGACTCGCTATAACGCATACATTTGGCGATAAGTCAATATGGTAATTTTTATTGTAAACCAGTATTAGGTAGTAGGCTGCTTTTTCAGCAGAGTAGAGTAGCGGAGCGGTGTGCGAGGAAAAGCTCCACCAATAGGAGAGCTGCACTGAGCGAAGCTAGGACTTCTATCGGTGCTATTTTTTTCCTCGCACACAGCTCTGGTGGAAATGCAGCCTTAACTTCGCGTATCTCAATCTAATACTTACTTAACTAGCAAGTTAAATAAACAACGAAAACATATTAGAGATCAATTTCATCATCACTTCAATACAAAACGGTCGCGTGAGTCACTCCCGCGCAAACAATGTTACATAAAGAAAAATCTCAACGCATTCATCACTACGGTTCACACTTAACGCCCATGGCAGCTGAAAGGGTTAATTCAATTTAGTGTTATAGCTTTATCATTTCGATAAAAAGAGGGAACTATACTATAAAACTGGGCACTTTTATATTCGCGTGTGTTATATTTTTGTGTGGTTAACACGAGGTTAATTAAAGTTTAACAATATTTATTCACGGTAAATGTGGTGGTGATATACCAAATAGCGAATATTGCTGCTTTAATAACGGTGTCGCGAGTATCCTCATAAAAGTATTTGGAAAGGATTACAAATAAACGCGTGCTGCCTTTTTATTATGGTAAATTTAAAGGATAATATGACTTTTGGATGTTATTAACAATTACGGTTTCTTTGCCGAAATAATGATAACAGTTCATGGAATCACAATGCTAAGGCAAAAACAATATTATGAAAAAGAAAGTGCTGATTTATTCCTCATTATAATTAATAAGAAACATGGATAACCACTTTAAGGCCAATTTCGTTTAAAAAAGTTACGGGCAAGAGCCGTTAAAGCAAACAAAAAAAACTCTTTATAAACGATTTTTTTTAGTTATTTGGTGGTCTTAGATGATTTTTAGTAGGTATAAGCACTTTGCCCGCCTGTATCTCAGGAACCAATCAAGTCTACTTATGTTGGGTTTTATAAATGTCCGTTAGATCAAATGTCAAAAATTGTATGAAGTTACTTAAATTTGATCTGATGTATTTACTAACGCGCCTTTAAACCGGACCTTTGTCGTGATAATTTTCCTTTTAAGTTGGTTATATGTTATATGTGCTTCATTTAAAAAGATTTTCAAATTTTTATATCTTGTAGTATCGGCTGTGGGAGGGGGGGACACGAATTCTAGCGAAAATTACATTAAACGGTTGATAATAACTACATTATAATTTTTTAAGAGGTATCCAATAATACCTCACTCGAAGTCATAATGTAAAAAACTTACTTATATGGGATGGGAGGAATCAGAAAACCTTTTTTTTAAAGATTTTATTTACTACTTTGTCGGCATAATTTCAATTTATAACTATGCCAAATTAGTTTTATAGTACCAATAGTCTGAGTTAAACAGACAGACGGTCAGACGGACACGGTGAAACTACAACCCTAAAAACCGCAACCCAGTTCTTAGAACCCATTAAATGTGTTTAACGATCACTGCCCATGACGCACATGGTGCGTCAAAATGCACACAAATTTCGAACAAATGCCTCGACACTCAACTATTAACCACTCAAAAACAAAAACAATATATCAGAACACCAATCAAAACACCAAATACACGAAAAATAAAACAACATTGCATTCGGTCATGCTGGAGTGAGTCTAACGCAAGCATGAAAAAAAGAAGTACAAAGGGTATACGGAGCGAGAAAATAAAAGAGGCTACGTGACTCGGTAAACGCGAGGTTGAAAGGGAGCTGAGCCTTGGTTGGGTAACTCTTCCTATTAACAGATATTTACTAGAGTAATGTTTGAGTAACAAGGTGTTGTTATGTTTGAGTAAAAAACAACTGTATATGTCACGAGAAAGTGATATTAAATTACATAGTGCAACGTTACTCTAAATTTGTGCAAGAACTAACCTGTTGGGACCGTTCGCAACAATTATCATCACTTTTTTGTTGTTTCTTTTCCTTCTTTTATGTTATTTGATGTGTGATTGTAGCGAGTAAAAAATAATCTTTCTTTCTTTCTATTGTGCAAGTCGTATTGTAATAATGTGGCTTGTTTCATTGATTAAACATATTTAAAAATAAATCATTATATTGACAGCGTGAAAATTCTCTCACTAAACCGCTATCGCTTCTTTATGTAGCATTTTAGCATCTTAATAATCGAAACAAACGAATAATCTAGATAAAAATTGCAGTGCATACGTCACTCAACTTAGTCCTCAACTTTAGGACGTGTGCGAGCCTCGCACACGTACAGACAAAACAAATTAAAAAAAAAGTCCAACAAAAAGCCAGCTTTCGAGCCCGCCTGCCTTTGTTAATTACGTAGTGGCGCCAACGTCAGGATTAACAGGGTATATCAGGAATCCTTTTTGTAGGAATCCAAAATGGTACGCCGGCACTATCTATTGTTGAAATTCGAAAAACAAAGAAAAAATAATGTTATTATTTTATTCCACGTTTGATAAATTGCTAATAGGATAGTTTCCAAATAACGGGGTGATGTAGGTACTGAAGGTTTTTTTTAAAACTTATCTTAGAATACCAGATTTGTTCATTGTTTCAAACTGCCACCCTATTTCTCTATAGCCAGGTCTAGCAGATACGAATCACCGTTTAATCGTAGGGCGTACAGAGTCCAAATTGCACTAGTTTCACGGCACGAACACGACGTACACACTTTTAATAACACCACTGCGGTTTTGTGAGACAGCGCGCGCTATCGTTTCTCGGAACGCGATGACGCGGCGTCGGCGCAAAAACTGCTTCATGATAGGAATAGGGTCACGAGGCGTGAGTTTTTATTTTAATTACCTACACATTCAATGGCATAAGCTTTATTTTGGCCGTAACATACATACATATATAACATCACGCCTTAATTCCCAGGGTGGGGTAGGCAGAGCTACAGAAATAACATCAACTCTAAAAAGACTTGTTGATAATTCTGTAACCATATTTTGCATAAGCAGGCTAGGATGTTTAACAGTGTATTAGTGATAGGTTGCAAGCCCATCGCCTAACAGTACTACAAGCCTTTTATCCCTTAGTCGCCTCTTACGACATCCACGGGAAGACATGGAATGGCACTATTCTAACCCGGCCACCACACGAGCTTATGATAGGAATAGGGTCACGAGGCGTGAGTTTTTATTTTAATTACCTACACATTCAATGGCATAAAATTTATTTTGGCCGTAATTTGTATGAAATTCTGAGTCTGGCACTATGTTAACAAAGACATTCAGCGCTGAAGTCAGTTCGTATGGATTTAAGAGCGTTATTGGCAGTAAATGCGTAAAAAGAATTTTAATAATTAACAACGTTACACCCGGTGTTCCATAGGAAGTACATAATCAAGGCAATTTAGTTACAACTTTATTTTAACAATTATAAAGTTAATTTGTGTAATTGAACTTTATTTCCTTACTGGTAGCTTCAAATTCCTACTCACAAAATTTTCCCTGTTCGTGGTATGCCGTGTCTCACGAGGCTAAAGATCGCGATACGTACCTATATCTACAGGGATCTTGACCATTTAGTACATCCCTGAACTGCATTATCAACGGGTTTTCATAATATATGCAATGTAACCTAAAATACAGCTCATTTAAATACCAGAAACTTCAAAATTAACTAACAATAATCGAACTAAACATAGGTACATACTGGTGATCTTGCCTAAGAAGATATCACTTTCGGATTAGATTCCATGTAAAGGCAAACATTTGTGTGATAAGCAAAGCTCGGCAGGGGCGAGCTGTTTTCAGAGTTTGCATAACATGGACATACCTTGTCATTCAATGGTATGTAGATGTGGTGTAATTTAATAAATAATGAAATTATTTTATTTAGGCCGCCTTTCTGCTACGATCTTAACGTCGCCATCAAAAATGAATTTTCTAGCAACCGTTTTTATGTACTCTTTAAATAATATGTACATCCATATACTACTATTTAATTTAATTAAGGGAAATGATATGATATCAAACCTGACATTAAACTAAAGAAGTGATGCGTTGAAAATAAATATAGAAACATAGTTATTAATAACTATAACAAAGAAAGTTTAGAATAAATAAAACACTTAGTACCTATTCGTTCTCGTTTTATTGTCATTTTAGTTTGTAATGAATAAAGTGTTATTTTCTTTTAATATTTATTTTTAAGGTGTGTGTCTATATTAAACTACACTTCACAATAACGACGTAAAAATGGCTCACCCCTGACGAGCTCTAGTGATAAGCGCGTTTTTACAAAGTAGCAGAGTCCATTAGGACCTGTGCAATCAAAGAAAGAAACATGCATAAGATTAACGTACGCTGTCGTGCGCTCGTACGCATATGTCAATTCTATGCATTTCAAAATAAATATACAGTCGTTAGCTAGCTACAAAAACTTGGGAAACCACGGAGAAAACTGGTTTTCTTAGTAGAAATATTGGCGTGAATATACTTTAGGTAGAGCGAACAAAAAAAAACATTAAAAAATATTGCGACAAAGGACTTGAAAAAGCTACGAACGAGGAGATAACTTTATTACAGCGAATAGAAACGTCTGTTCATTTCCTGACTAAGACGTTTGAACTTTCATTTGCTTTTTATAAATGGTGATGTAAATGAATAACTTATTTAAGTAACGCCAGTTTAATAATAATGATTAAGAGGGCGCCGTGCGTCCAGTCGCGCCCTCATTAGTACTAGTACGTTTTCTAATAAACATACCTAGGATAACTCGGGGCATGTTCTAGAGATTTGATATCGATAAAAAATATGTCGATGTAATTAAATTAATACATGTGCACATTGAACATTCTCGATTACTATAATGGGTTCGATGTCTATCTGATATCGAGCCTGCAGGAACTGCAGTCTCCTCCATCGACGCTGGATGACAGCTTTGCAATTAAAAACAGTAAAAGATGATTTATCAAAATTGTATTTGAACAAAAAAAAATAAGGATAGTTCTAGAAAAAAATAATGGTATGACACCATGAAAAAGTAAACACGGTTACAACATTATAAAAAGTGAAGAAATTTCAATAACCAAAATGAATGAGAGACTGGCTTACACTGAGTCATTACAAATATTTTAATAAGACCCCGTCGACCACGTTAAGAGAACGTTTAAAAAATATTGATTGTATATTATGAAAACTATTTTAAAATAAACATATAAATACACGTTTCAATTTGTTTATTTTTTTTAATGAGGAGAAAATAATTCATATTTATTTATGTCGAATAATACGAGTACCTAGATTTGGGCAGTAACATCGATATATTTTTTGTCGACAAAATATTTTGCTACATCACTTTCGTATAGATGCCCCGAGTTTTCCCAGGTATGCTAATAAACTAAAGTATTATCTTGAGATCGAAGAGCGCTTTACTGTTGTACAAATTAATACGCAATATATAGCATACATGCCCCAGTGTAATAACTTTTTAACTAAGTGTAGTAAACTAAACGAAAAAGGGTGGTCACTTTTTTCCGTTAACTTGCTCACTCATAGTTCAATTTTTGTAAGTTATGTCATATTCTCTATAAATTGTGTATTCATTTGTACAACAGTAAAGCGGTAGGTATTCGATTTCAACAAAATACCTTAGATTATAAGAAAACACGATAATAGTAATGAGGGCCCGACTGGACGCACGTGAAAGGGAACCTAACAAGTATTCCAAATACTCACAATATACAACTGAGGCCGATAAACATCGGGCTTTATAAATAAACCCGGATCCCTCGACAATCGACAACGTTGCGCAGTGACAGATAATTGCGCGGTTTACGAGTCAGCTGTTAGGACAGCGGTTAGGCCGTCGTTGGGACAAATTCAAGTAAATCTAGAAGTACAAGTTGCCATAATAAACAGAAGTCGGTATTTTAGAACGGACTGACATTATTTAATGCTTTCAAGTATTTCAACACCCCATGGTTGTTTATAGACATGTAACTGTTTTTAACTTCCTGTATAAAAAACCAAAAACCCAATCTTTTGCAAGGTAAAATGTTTAATTTGATTGGTCTAATTTCCGAGTCAGCTTGCGGAAAACAACAACTTAAATAGTCATTGTAAGGTAAATACATAACATTTTAAGATTTTTAAAATATAAAGCTATTTATCAATTCGCCGCGCTTGTAATTTTTCCCAAGTTACAAAGGTGCTTTAAAAGTTAGGGCCCAAATACCAAAACTTCTCACGATCAATAAAACCAATGAATTTGCGCAAGTATAGTAAAAAATTACGATAATTTAAGGTTTTGGGGGCGTTGGAGATCTGTGTCACGGTCAATATAATGCAACTCAGCGTCAGACTTATTGGTTACGCAATTATTGAAAACAAATCGAATTTGAACTGTTCAGTAATTAAAACTAGCCTTTTTACAACCTTGCCACACACTAAAAATACCCCTTTCTTTTTTGATATTTTGCAATGCACATAAATATTAAAAATGGAGGGGATATATTTTTGCTCCATGGACATTGTTGATACTTGAACATCTTTGATGTGTGTTTGTGCATCTGGTCGTTTTCTAACGATGTGGATAGCTTCATCTGTCACTTTCTGACCATTATGAGTGCAAGAGTGACGGATGCTTTATCTACATTTACCCACCATACGATCATAATATTATGGTATAAAGTAATTACTTAGAGCTTTTTTCATATCATTTACATTTCGTTGCTTATACAGTGTGTAAATGGTATACGGGCGTTCCTTTTAAATGTGGTTAGTATAACCCCTACCGAGCACATTTAGGCAGCTTTTGTTAAAATTTAATAAAAAAAAAAAAACCATACAAAATAATTTAACACGCAATGAATAACGAAAAATGCAATGAATTAAAAACGCAATTAATGACGTTTCAAAGTTAAGTATTATTAAAGCTGAGGCTACTTAAGCCGAAATACACATTTTCACAAGTAAACATTACGTACTTACCAGACAGATGGACTTCGATGTACATTGCGGGTCGATAGTATGTTCAAAAATTAATAACGGTGTATACGTTAGCGTAATCAAAATAATTCTTTCTGTTAATGATTAGTAGAGTCTTAATCTATGTCCAGTTTTAATAAACGCCCGTATACCATTTACACACTGTATACTAGCGCCACAAATCAAAATGAGTCGTCTTTGTTGCATTTTAACTCAGAACGCAATTTACTTCAAGATTTAAATCAAATTATTTGTTTTTGATTTGTGGCACTTTTGCATAAAAGCAACGATTTATGAAATTACTTAATATCACATTAATAGAAAAATAAAAACGCTAAACAAGCCACTCTGCCAGATTAGCTTTTGTAAGAGTCCTCTTAAAATAAAAACTTATTGGCCACTAGCTTTTGCCTTTGCATTATCGATGTCGCTCTTGGGAATGATCTAACTATAGCAGCAAAATAGATGGCGAACAAACTTTCTCGTTTAAAACGTATTAGTTAGGACAGTGACAAAACGGCAATTTTAATCAATTTGTGCCGGTGTTATATATCTGGTAGACCAAACGATTCCGAGGGAGAAACGGATCGAAAATCGGGAAACCTCGCAAACTTCATTTTTCAATGAACGTTGAACACATTTTGCGGTTAACAACATCACAAAACGATTTCAGCGTTTCATACAACACGATCGTAAAGGTCGATCCGATGAAATGTCAGTTTATAAACGCAAATTGAGATACAATGTGGGTACAAACGGCTTTGTTTTACTATTGTACTCTATTTGTGCTGATCAACACTCAGTTGACAGCCAAATAAACAACACGTGATGAACACAGTGTTAATGTATGACAGGCATATAGAGGTTGCAATATGAAACTAACGAGGCTAGCAAGATTAAGAGAGTATAAAGGCAAGTCAAAAAAGAGGTGCGATAAGATATAGGATGTGTTTATCATGTGTAATTCTTAAAATATGTCTGTATCTAAACGGGTTCACTGCGAATAATGTAAATTTAAATAAGAAAAATGGACAGCGTAAGTTTTAAATAGCTCTTAATACATCTTTATCGTTTCAATTTTGTATGGGCAAAGAGATCGTGACCACACGTTAACCTCTTGTATTTACAATTACATTGCATCTATATCATAAAATTTCCTTCTAACGAACTATCCCAGAGTAAAATTTGCATGTATAATTAATTGCCCTGAGTTTTGGAACGCCCTCTGAAAGTTAGGCCGCCATTATGGAACTAATTAGGCTACTACTCTCCCCTAAAAAAGCATTAAACGGATTTCTACATTGTTGCTGTCAACGATATATTTATTAGATATAAAATATCAACAGTACAACGTGTCCGTTTTCAAATAAAACTCCATTTATGTTATCATTTTGACAATTAGCCTATTATCACCGACGATTGTGGTGTTGAAGCGTTGATTGGGCGTTGGATCACCATTGTATAAGATACCCAATGCAAATAATTCAAAACGAGCTTTCGAGTCATTGTCAAGTTGTAGTCTGGTGCAACGACTGCCGTGTTTGAATTTCATACATCGGCGAATTGCGGCACAAAATAGCTTGGTAAAAAAGAGGAAAGTTTTCAATATTCACCACACAATTGTTCCACTAGTCAACAGGTCAAACTTTTTCGCTAAGCTGTAAGCGCATTGCGTTCTCGTTTTAAACCGTGCGCGGGAGTTCGCGTGTCGCATCGTCGCGTTTTTTGCAAACACTATAATTTATCTCTTTTACCTCGGCTATGGGCGTCGATCACGCAAAATTAGCGGATGCAAATACCATAAGCATGCTATTATTTGCTAAACTGGTGACATTATGTATTTATGCATTTTATGATGACTGCATCAAACCTTTTTAATGCGACGATCTACAGCCGCTTGATGTTCCTAGGAATATCATCTTCTGACGTACTAAGCTATATGTCAAGACATGAAATTAAAGTTTGACGGTGCAGCCATATTATAACCATGTCACTTTGTCTGCCTGGAACTTTGGTTTTTACAAGTAACAATTATGGGCGTCTGTACTGTTTTTTAATACTGGTGATTTTAAAACGGAGAATCAAATGGCCTCTAAAGTTTACCTGAAGTGTAGACAATTTTGTAGGGAAGGAACCATTTAGAAATCGGCGAGGCATTAATTATCGTTTAATTAGGAATGAATAGACGGCCACAGTCCTAATTTAACCAATATTCTAATGAATCTCATGCGTATGTGTATCCGAATCCTTTGGCGGTTCCTTCATGAGGCAACACAGAACATATTATATTACTCACAAATAGTACTACCAGATTCTTATTGGTACTCTTAGTTTGTTTTATGAATTAAACACGAGTGACAGATTTAAAGTCCTACTCGTAATTAAATTAATATGATACTTTTAAATTTTAAAACTGCGTAAATTAAAATCTTAGTTCGAATAAAACTTTGCCTACATACAAATACAGATATCGTTCACGAAATATATGATAGTTAAAAGTATTTTTGTTTATATCTTATTTTATCGTAATGTAAGGGTTAAAAGAAGAACATTAGAACTATAAAATTAATTTGTAATATAATAGAAAATAAACTAAATGATAAGTTTTTGTATAATTGTTTCCCCTAAATCCAAAGCTGTGTGGACGTGACGAGAAGTTGTCCTCATTAGGCTAGTCATCCAACCCATCATTAAAGATTTAGACTAAGGCAGCTCCAGCTATGTTACCTTGTTTGTTTGTATTTACTCGTGTTTACATTGATCGTATATAACTGTAACAGTTAAACACATTCAGCGCTCGTGATATTGATTATTTTGTATTTTTGACGCATCGTGTGCGTCACAGGCGATTGAGAAAAGCCTAAGTATTAATTATTGAACACGAATAAATATAATTTTCAATTAATACACATTTTATAATATAATATGTCTGTAGGTACCGAGAAACTTACATTTTATAAATATTTTCAGAAGAAATGAATTTCTCTTTTTCACACAATCTCGGAAAGTCTTCTTTTGTCGCTCGAAATCTTTGTGCAAGTCCAGTTTATCCGCTAGCTTGGAAAGTAATTCGAAATTGAAACAAGACAAATTTTAATTTACATTCTTCTTTAAATTGAAAAAAACCGGGCAAGAGCACATCGAACCATGCTCAGTTTAGGGTTCCGAAGCCGTTAAGTACCTACTACAAACATAAAATCATCGAGTAATAACTAGTTTTCTATTTAAAGTCAATTGGTTACGTCTTAGATCATTTTAGTAGGTAAATACTAATACTTTAATCGCCTGTATCTCATGAACGAATGATGTCTACTTAGTCGTGACAGTTTTTCTTTAAAATTCGTTATATGTATTTACATGTAAGATTTTTTTCAGATTTTTAGCATTTGTAGTTTTGGCTATATGGAGGGGGGGGGGGGGCACTTGAGTCTAACTAAAATTAGCACTTTAAAGCTTATTATTTCATGAACGGATTACTTAATCGAAAAACTGTTTTCCTAAACCGGTAATATTTTAAAAGACCTATCAACGACACCCCGCTCTATAGGGTAGACAAGAAAAAAAATACATCCCCACGTTACGTGTAGGGGAGGAACCCTAAAAAAAAACTTTTTTTACATTTTATTGTACCACTTTGTTGTTGTGACTAATATGCATATTCATGCCAAATTACAGCTTTCTAGTACGGACGGACATGGCGAAAATATAAGAGTTCCTAGTTTGACTGCGGAACCCTAAAAAAAGGGATAAAACGTTAAGTTAAAAAAATCAGATTCGATTCTGATTCTATATTTTTACTTTAAATAAATTGGAATCAAGTTGAATTACATAAGACTCATGCCTAACTGAATTCAAAACGAATTAAAAATTTTCATAATTATGATACTAGGGTCGAGCTGAAAGTGTTGGCAATTGAAAACAAAGTGAGTAAAAATTAACCTTTTTTTCATATTTACTGCACGGCTCCTCACGTTGGAAACAGTTTTAAAGCACTTCAACTCCGATACTCAATCAATAGCAATCGTCGCTATGTGACCCAATTTGGAATCAAAAATGGTAACCAAATTTTTAACCGTAGTACTAACCATTTTTGACAGTGTTATGTATCGACCCACACACAATATCGGTTTTTAGTTTTAGGCTCACATGTAGATATTAGGTATGCTCACAACTCGACACGTAAAACACATATACGGATAAGAAATTCGACTCTGGCGCTTTAGGAGTTTGAGTTCGATACCCATGCACACACACGCAAGCAGCGCAGCCACGACTGACTCAGCTTCAATCATCGTTATCAGCGTTATTGTGACGTCACCAAAACCTTGTGGTGCATACGTGTAAGCGTGCACGTTTGTTTAGATGTTCTACTAGTTTGAGAATACTGTGTTTAAAACTATGTCGGAAACTGCATTATTGCTTCCTCCGTTGCATTTGTATGTCTTCAAAGTTTTTAGGTAGTTATTAAAACGGCTATCGAACTTCCATTTTGTCCTGTAAGCTAATAGGTTTATTCGACTAACGACTAATGTCTATATTGAAAGATTACGAGGTATAAGTATAAAAATGTCGAGTAATAATAACGACGAAGTATAATAATGTCGAAATGGAATTAGGAAGAGGAGGGATAGGTGGAACAGGGGCTAGGTAGGTTTAGGTTAGGTTAGTTTTGCAGAAGGCCCGGAGGGCCAAACCACCCATAAATAGGAGCTCCGCTTGAGCGGAGCTCCGTCGACGCTGTCTAATCGATTTGACATAAGAGTGTCGACGGAGGTCCGCTGCCGCGGAGCTCCTGCAACCCGCTGTCGTCATTTTTATAACCTACTATCGTACGTCATTTCAGACTATGGAGGTTTAAAATCAGCCAAGGTTTATCTCTTACTTTCAAAACTTGGCTAAATAACCAATTTAGCTGTATGTAAAGCTTATACCTACGGTACATTTAACTGTATTACATCTATATTTTACTATTATTTCAGAGACATTCGCAATTATTATTATTTTATTTTATTTAAAAAAATGGTATCTTGCAGTATGAGTCAAGTTTGAAAACTAAACCGTTGTTTTTAGCACAATCTCTTTTAGCGATTCAAGTGTCATTAATTTACTTTGTATGTTGTTTTCTTGAATAGTCTAAAGATTCTTTATTTCCTCGCAAATGTGATGAAAAACATTGTGCGTTCACGGGCTGTAACGGGAAAACAAACACGAGTCACTAAAAGCTCTCGTTAGTAATCCCCTCCATACTCCCCTTGATGCACAATGTACTATTAAACAGCTCTAATCAATACCAGCATTCCAATCAAATAACCCTTTCACCCTTTTATAACAAATAACTATAGCTTCATAATTACTCGGAGCCTATCTAAGTTCCAATAAACCGCTTAAATGTGAAGAGGATTAAAATTCACAACACCGATAATTTGATTACATTATCTCTCGTAAACAATACGCTAGCCTAAAACGTGCCCTAACCCTTTTGCCGCCCATATCGCACACGGTACGTCAAAAATTCATCACGGGAGCTAAACAAAAAAAATATTTATGGTAAAAAAAAAAAAAAACAGTGTTATCTTTAACATTATACTAGTTCTCGTTAAGTATCCAAAAGTTTACCGCCCCAACGAGACCCTAGTTTCAGAGTCTAGACGAATAACTTGTATGTTGTACTGTATTGTTTTTTTAAACAAATAAACGAGTAGTAATTAAATTATTTTGATACCTATAAAAGCTAGTCTTTACTAAGATAGAAGATAACCGCACGTGCTTCTGTTTAGTCCACAGGAGTAAATACTCTTTTACCTAACAATTGGCCTCGCGTTTGATATCCATCGACTTATTCGTCTAATAATTCCATGGGAGTGTATATATAATTCGATATTGGCGAAATACAACTTAAAAGGGGTGAAGCCCCTTAGAAAGCTTAATTAGAATTAGATAAAAGCAGGCAAAGAAGACGTGGACAAATATATTTTTTTCAAATAGCAATTCCTTCGCGAAACCGCAGAAATTACACAAATATTTAAATTTTTAGAAAGCTCTTTTTTTTGGCTAAGTTACACATATATTCAATTTAGGTTAACTTATCTGGTGTCAACTATTTCTAACACTACATTCCTCGTTTCTTACGTAAATCCAATTCAGTAGCGGTGACAGCGATACCGATTGAAATACCGGGGTGTCGTTCACTTTATTTAGGTATTTCAATGGTCAGTAGAGTAAACTCAACGCCTGCTAGTGTGCGTTCTAGCGAAGGCAGTGTTAACTCGGTTTACTGCCCGTCTCGGAATTTGATTATAAAGCTGTTGGCGTTAGCAACCGTGGATAGCTGTAGAGTGAGCATGTAGCGTTGTTACTGAAATAATGAATTGAATGAAGGTTTACACTACCTGAATTTTACTATACTTAAATGGGTCAATTCTACATAATATATTATATTTTGCTAAAATGCAAGAATATATTAAACCGAATCAAAATATAAACCTAATGTATTATTTCCGAAACCTTTTTACTCATAAATAAATCGATTTAAGTTTACCAACTCCGAATTTAAAGTAGAAACTCACCATGAAAATTTCTAAAATATGTCATGTTATTGATTAATTCTGTTTTGGCATAATTGGAGTCCCCTAAGCTTGATACTAAGCAGCACATCTGATGGTAATCCCTTCTACATATGCGATCTCTAATCTGCAAATGCAATGCCTACCGTGAGGACTTACATGGAAAGGTACCCAATTGTCCGGCTCTGGTGGGCCGAACTTCATATAAAATTGCAAATTAGATTATTGGAACTGAGCACTCTTCATAATCAATATTAATAAAACTACTGATTATTATCAGAATTTAAAAAATATCCAACTGGTAAATAAGGTTAGGTTGGGTTAGGTTTGTTTTAACGTCCTAAAATCGGAACGGTTTCAGTAAATATCACTTTAGAAGTTGCGATGATTATGAATAACAATTTATGAACAAAAAAGTACAAGAAAGAAAATAAGGTAAGTGATTATTATGAAGATAAATCGGTAGTAAAACAAAAAATTGGAATAATAATTTTTATGTGAGTTCTCAAACATATAATTAAAACCAGAAATTAACCAGCAATTTGCTGAAACAAAACTTTCTACAGAATTTAGAGGGTTTAGTCACATGGAGGATAACTTGCAGCTAAAAAATACGTGTCTGTTATTTTAGGCTACTCTCTAAAAAATAAATCAAAATAAAAAATAAATCAAATTCGAGCCAGACTGTTGGGTACCTTTCTTTGTTAGATGGAATGCCTCTATGCAAGTGCCACATTTCACCGGTTGTCAAATCCCCACGCCGGTACACAACTGCTGCTTGGCAGTAGATAAACGCGTCAACCACAGTCACCGCAGACGTAACCGACACTAAGTGCACGGAGAGAAATTATTAACAATATCATTCTCTGAATTTGGGCTCAGAGTGCTAATGGATTAAAGAAATACGGCAAATAAAGGTGTATAGGCTACTACGTTAATTGCGAAGACTCGCTTTGTGTGTTAGTGGAACGCACCTGCCTCTGACGTCATGCAGTCTAGCTCGTGTATTTAGTCACCTAGATCCGTTACTAAATAGATAGCGCAATCTTGTTATCGCATTCAGGGACTGTAGTTTTTTTTTAATACTATTTGCAGAAGTATGTTCTGCGATTGAATTTAAATTTGTTTTCTTTAGATGTCTGCCGATTAGGAAACAAGACGAATATATCTCTATACATTTTATTTACTCACTTGTCCTCTTTGGATTTTATTCATAAGTATAAGTTATCAAAATAGTGAGTCATGATTACTCATGACCGCTCTTAAAATACAGGGAAAACGAATAAATGTATGAAAATAACTATTACATAAATTTTATAACTAACCATAGCTGATATTCTACTCGATGCTTTATCCCTCACCGCGACTCTTTATCTAGTTTCGTAAACAACAGTATTTCCACCCTATCTATAACGGTTGCACTCCTATATGCGGGTTGCACTCTTAGTCAGTCGAAAAGTAAATAGGAATATATCAAATACGCAGTATGCCACGCGAACTAACAACGTTACCTTTAAGTCAAGTTTTAATGGAAGGCTGTATATAGGAGACCCACCATACTACAATCCGGTAGATTTTTGTTAGTAGGAATTTGAATCTACCAGCTAGTTCAATTACCTTTGCACTTAAATGGCATTTTCAATTTTGAAACAAATAAAAATGAACTTTATTGTCCTTGAAATAAGGTTTAAATTGAATTGAATTGCCTGGATTATGTACTTTCTAAAGGACACCTGAGGGCTTATTGTCTAACGCACTTGCAATCACGATCGTTTTCATTTTGAAAATCGAACGCTCGTCTGCATACAATATGAAAACAATTGCTCCATTTTGAAGCCGGTTGCGATTGCGAGTGCGTTAGACAATAGCCCCTCGGCAGGCCTATTGCCTAACGTACTCACGGTCGCAATCGTTTTCATTTTTGACAGTTCGAAGACGAGTCTGCTGTCAAAATGAAAACAATCGTTCCACGTAACGTCAATTTATTTGAAAGCGATAGCGAGCCATTTCTGAAACCAAGTGAATGAACGATTTGCCAAAAATTGGTTTTACGTAAGTAAAATGACAATTTGTAGTTGGATTCAAGCCGATTGCGAGTTGTCAAACGAAAGCGGAGCCTCCGTTCTACCCAAAGAGCAACCATGTTGACCGCGTTAGTGATCGTAAGTAAGTTTTTATTATAATTTATATTAAAATAAAATAATAATAGACTTAAATGGGCTCCTTGGAAATGTAAAAATAGCTCGAATATGTTTTTCTTTGAACAGAGTGATTCAATATGGCTCATAGCAATTTGCTGGCGATTGCTGAGAAGGAGCGTCTGAAAACGCAAGTGAAGGTGTTGAGGCAGCTTCTGAGGCTTACCAGCAATCCTCTGGAGATGTCCAACCAACTTTCAAGGCAAATTTCAGGCTGGTAAAGTCACAATTTGTTAGATCGTGTATTGAAATTTGCCTTGCCCTCAAAAGTTGGCAGCGCAATATAGTCGGAGCTGAAGGTATTTATACAAATTTATTGAATCAAGTGATTACTAAGTGCCTTAACTCCTAGCGATTTGCGGGCGAGTTCAAAGCGAGGCAAGCACGAAGCGAGTTCGCAGGAAGCTCGCGGCGAGTGCTCCGCATTTTGGATAGAGCCTCATCAAATATCGATTTGCAAGTGAATTCAAAGCGAGGCGAGCGCGCAGTGTTTTCGCTAAGCGCTTGTGTCGCTTTGAACTCGCTCGCAAATTGCCAGTGTGATAAGGCTCTCACAGAGACAGTGTATGCGTGGTTCTATTTTCTGTGCAAATATACAATCGAATGTTTTATGTCCATGCAGCTAAGTTTGCACACAACATTTTGAGTGTATAATTACTATTATACTATTGCAGGTGCTAGCAGCCATCATAAGGTCCTTTGGTCCCAATGCGCAAAAACATTTCTGAGCATTCAGGGTCTGCAATGGAAATGGCCCCAAAGGGCGCAGACGTAGCTGTCTCTGCACGTTTGGCACTTTGATTAGATCTTTGATCTTTATACAAAGTAGACATTACTTAAGCATTCAAAACATATTGTAAAATATCAGTTTATTTCAAATAAATTATTTGCTTCTACCTATTGTTTGAGATGTTTTATTTTCTGTAAATTGGTTTTTTTTACAAAATAAATACTTAAGTATAAAATAACAATTCAAATACAAAAAATGCTAAATAATTAGTGTTTTCTGTATCGGCCCTTGATCTAGTCATCTAGAGTGTCTTAAGGTGTTGTTGGTCGAGACTCTTCGCTATGAGACCTTTCACCGAAACAACTATTGGGACAATGAAGTCAATTCAAGGGTCTGAAACAGAAGCAGCATTCGATCCACGTTATGCAGTGCAGTGTGGTTAGTTCCTCCCTTTGTGGCCCCGTAATATGCTTGCAATTTTCATAGTTCGATACAGTCCATCGCATGCGGCGCACTGCACCACCGGTAGCGCTCGCCATGCCCTCTGCGGATGCCGCTTGCCCGGCGCGGCGGCGCGTGAAGGCGGCGGTGGTCGCGGCGGCGCACGTCGCTGAACTCGTTGCTGTCGGGCGCGGTGGCAGACACGTCGACACTCCTCGCCGAACAAGAACGGCGAGGAGTTGGACGAGGCGGGCAGAGATGGAGGGCGTGCATTAATTTTATCCGCTTTTCTATAATGCCTATATCTTGTTATCATTTCGCTTTGGTTTATCTATATATTGTTGCTGTCCGACGCGATTGTTAAATGCTAATCTATTGTTATATTATTTTTTAATCTCATTTCTTAATATTTAAGGAAAAATACATAGGTAGTAAAATAATAATTTCTTCTTCTTCTTCTTTTTTAATTAATGGCGGTCCACACAGTGATTTCGCCAATGTCAAGTGAATAGAGTAAATCAGTAAACAGAATAAATCAAAAGTAAAAGCCGGGCATTTTTCAATCGGCCATCTTCCCTCCCCGAAGGTTACCGGAATCCAAATAATAATTTATAAAATAATTTACTTTGTTGACAACGTTGACTGACATTAGTTGACAGTAGGCACTGACTGCTGACACACTGTCTGTTCACAAAGATAGCTTTAAAGAAGTTTACAACTTTACGTTTACGAAGCTTCGCTGAGTTTCACGTTTAGTTCACGTCTTTTATTTTTTCATGTTATTAATGAAAATATTTGTAATTTTAATATTATTTTTGCCATTAACCAAAGAATATTACAAATTCGGTTATTCAGTGAATAAAAACGGTACAATTAGGGACTTTTGAGAGAATCTAACTCATTAGTTAATTAAAGAACATTTGCAAAAACAAAACGTCTCATTACATTCACTTGGTTTCGTTTAAGAAGGCGATTACGGTCGTAATCATGATCATTCTGGTACACAATACCAATGTTTCGAGGCGCTCGTAATCGTTATCGCTTTCGACTGTCAAGTTGATCGCGATCGCGAGTACATTAGGCAATAAGCCTGCGGGTCTTACGAGGATACATATCAAGTAAACTAAGAGTACCTTATAGTTTTCTTTCCGTTTCATTCCTACTGTCGGAATATACTTTATTTCGATTACCAGGATCATACGTTTTAAAGCTAGTGATGTAATGTAACGAGTACTAATGTGTAATGACATTGTGAGCTAATTTAATTTTGTGATAGCATAATGGTAACAGCCAGCGAACCGCAACTTATTTCTAACTTAACGGCTGCCTGTTGAGTTAGAGTTAGTAAGGAAGCGCTAGATTCAGACATGAGAATGTGCCATTAGGTTTTAGTGGTGGTAGAACCCTGTGCAGGGTCCGGTCCGGATCGCTACCACCATCTTAAATATCCATTAACCACCCGCCAAGCAACAGTGTTCGCATTGTTGTGTTCCGGTGTGGGGATAAGGCAACCGGTGAAATTACTAGCATAGAGGCATTCAATCTTAGTCCTCAGGGTTGGCAACGCAACTGAGGTCTTAGGAATAAAGTCTTGAGAATTCAAATGACTATGGGTCTAACATTCCACATACCATCAGGTGGCCTGAGTGCTCATGTGCCATAAAATAACATAAAAAAGGTCCTACTTTAAAAAAAAAAAAAACGTATTACGCACAGGAAGGTGTGCGGCGTCACATACCAACAACAATCATGAACGCTTAAAGTGTTAACCTTTTCAACGCCATTGACGGATGTTTCCGTCATGGTTGACATGACAGCGCAAAACAGACCTTAGTGTCTATGAGGCAAGGTTGACATTCGCTCTAGTTTTGTATTTGACATAGCGTTGAAAAGGTTAAAATACCTATTTCAAATATTTTTTTTATGCGGTAGCATTCAAAGTTGCGCCTAGCTTCAACCAATAAGCGAAACGCATCAAAAACACTTTTAACAAGTATTTAAATGCATATCGTAGATTGAGTCTGAAAATGATATTATTAGTGCTTTCTGTATCGTATATCGAGCCGTCTGACCAACGGTATAGACTAGACGTTAATCAAACCTGTCCAAACAGAAAAACGTCCGATAGCATTTCAGACGGGGACTGAGGACGCTAGTAAATAATTGAAATTAGCAGGAATATACGAGCGCCGTTTGATTATTATTGCGATGCGTATGCGTGATGCACGATTTTGTAGCCAAGTACAGTTTTGGACATATATTTATCAGTAAAGCGCTTTTATCGACCGGATTCAGATGTAGCGCTACGCTTCAGAAATACAGATTTATTTTATTTTAACACTCTTGGTATTATACAAAGACACATCAATTTGGTTTGTTTTTGTGTCGTTACAAAGTATTTTGAAGGCGTATTTATAAAAAGCTGCCAATTCCATTACACTCAGCAACGATGTAATAATTAAATCCCTGATTTCAGCAGGAACCTGGATTGTTATAGAGCACTTAAAATAGCCGTAGTAAAAGCTCTCGACCGTTCTTGTAACTTTGTTTCGATTATAAAACTCGGTCGGTTAAAAGGGGTTATCCGATGGATAGTTAATCGAGACGTAGGTACTTGGCTATGATATTTACGCATCGCTTATGATATTTTGCATGGAGTTTCGACGCACTATGTGCGTCGTGCGTATTAAAAGTGTTGATTTGTTTGTGATAAATCTTTTAGGTCGTAAAAGTATATGTTTACCTTTGACGCAAAAAGAGGGGCTATATCCTTATAGCTGTATCATTGCTTTCAAAGCAGTTTAAAAGGTGGTCCTTAACTATGTTTGATCAAAATCAGTGGGGCCCTTTAAGACGTATAAGTAAAGGTTGCCATTAAATCGGAGGTTTTTATGTATTAGTAGTTTTTACATGGTATATAAAAGGAATAGGTATAGTAATAGAACACCAGCACATAAAAAATATTATTTTGCTATCCAAATAGCATAAATTGCCCTATATTGATTGTAATAAACGACCGTGTAAAGCCGTTTCATACATACATACTTAACATCACGCCTTCATTCCCAGAGTGGGGTAGGCAGAGCTACAGAAATATCAAGAACTCTAAAAACACCTGTAAAGCCGTTTCAGTTACAGGAAAAATACGATATTATTCAAAATTATTCAAAATCATGCCATTTTATGCATTCAGCGCATCTGATAACGTTAGTATTATCACTTGCTAAATGGTTATATTTATAGAAATGAATAAATTCATAACAATGTTGTTTGGGTACATTATAAGATACAATAAGTACATATATAGTATATACAAAACCTATTTGAATGACGTTGATCCAACGGAAACTGCGTAAATGTTCTACTAAAAACACTGCTGTTGCTGCTGTAAATCTGTACATTGATTAAGCAATAACCCATAATCAGTAATTATCAATTATCAGATTCAAAAATAAATGCCCATTAAGTATTAATGAAATTGTCGCTGAGTGTCTACTCTGCGACAATTTAAAAATGAGCCAACTTAAAAATTGATGCTGTTTTTAATAATTGGTGCATTTATCCCGCTCTGAAACAGACATATTCTGCGTACTAGTTGATTTAAACATTAGCTGTCTTCTCATTTTCTTGTTTCAGGGTAATAAAGCGTTTGTTACTAAGCCTGCTAGCCCCGGCGATAAAACCTGACTGTTATATAAGTTTAGCATGCGAGTCTGTTTGTCTGTGTTATCGTAGCATACCGAATCCTACGCTGTATATTTAAAGAGAGCTAGTTTAATCAGAATGGTTCTCAGCTATTTAGGTTTCATAAAACTCGGAGATTTCAGTTCGAAGGAGGTCACCATTATATCGGGGGTTTTTATCTATTTAATAGTAACTCTTATTATATTTTCAAAAACTTCCTAACACTTATTTATAATAAAATGAATCAGAAAACAAACACTCGGTTGGTAAATGTAATTTATTACCGTATGAAGCTCGACCTACAAAGAGATTCCGGAAACATTATTGTTAAATTAACTTTTACTAAGAGATTATCTCGTTCCAAGCTTTTATTACAGCATTCATTACATTAAACCCCCAGAACGAGCGCCCATAGGAAAACAAGTACTCTTGTAAAAATAATAAACACGAGCACCGATGAAATTATTTGAAATATCTCCCCTGTTTTGGAAGTAGTCGACCAAAAAAAAACAAGCTGTAAAAACCACTAATTGTAATAGCGACCCAAATAAATTACTTTTCAATTACTCCCTACCTTGTTGATCGGTTGCAAAAATGAATCTTCAACCGTTGTATGCAATAAATAATGCATTCCTACCTAAGTTTACATTTGCTAACAGTGTTTTTAAACTCGTACAAACAAACAAATGCTCATCTAACCGCTCTATTGCCTTGATTCAGAGTTGATTTTTGCTACAACATGTGCAGCGTTAAATATCATTCGGGTGGATTTTTAGAGCATCTCATGGCCTATATTCAGTTGAAAGCGCGGGGCACAAATTGGCGCCGAAAGCTATTTATATTCCGGATATGAACACAATGCTGTTATGTTTTTAGAAATATTTTTGTAAACATAGTATTAAGTAATAGTTTCTGTTTTTACAAGCTTTGTTTGACTTCTAACGTTACCGCTGTACTAGAGACATTTATTTTAGAAACGATAACGTCGCTCCTTTGGGTCTCGTTAATATGGTCTTGACAGTGCAAAAAGTACCTACAGCCGGCAACACAAATTTGTGCCATAAATGATATTTTTAACTTAAACTTATTGCAAGCTTTACATACAAAATATTTTGTTGTTTTTTCTGTACGATATGAACCTGTTCCCATTATTACAATGGGAAGAAAGTTGCCTCTATGCCCAGAGTGGGGTAGGCAGAGCTACAGAAATACCAACAACTCTAAAAAGACTTCTTGATAATTCTGTAAACACAATGACAATGAAAACATGGTGTCTGATAATGGAATCGGAAGGTGATGACAGGATCTCCGCCGTGTTCACCATAGACCCACCGAATTTTGATTAGTAAGGTCTTGTTAAACAGCTTAGCTGCAAAAGGGTTGTTGTTTTTTTGCAGAAAATTATTGCGATAACATCTGCTAAATCAAGATATTAACGCAGAATAAACACCAGAGGGTTGACTGACAGAGAGCGTCATTAGGCGTAAAAACGCGCCATTTTTTAGTTAAATTTTAGTTTTTTAGTTAGTTAAAAACTGTACAAAATCCAAATTGTACTGTAAGAGCCCTCGCCGGAGATTAAATGACCAAGTGCATTATAAGAGTTTAATGTTTTAAAAGTTAAATAGAGCCCAACTCAGGCTACTGGCTTTAATTGGGTTTATGTCGACGTTGGGAAATGGTAACATTGTTAACATCAAGCCATTTTCCATAAGAAAGTTTCCTTTGGAAGGCATGTTTTATCATATTTTATTGTTAAAGCGGGGATGTAATTTAATAAAGGGCAATGTCGAGTTTGAACATCAACGATGCGACCATAAATCGTTTGTGATCCGCAGTGAACCAAGGCAAAATACTCAGTTGCATATTCTAGCGAGTGTAACAATACTGTAGTTATTTTGTGGTATAACAATTGTAGGAAACAGTCAATCCTTATGCTATTAGAGAGTAGAACGGAGACTTATTGCTGTCATCCGGACAGACACACGTCTGTCCGTCTCTGTCACGGATCTCAAGCTCACAAACTGAATGCGTTACAAACTTGAGCCTTTCTACTTAGATTTATCACATCTTGCTTCAACATCCTAATAATATGGTTGACGATATGAAAGCACTTAAATACAGCAGGATGAATAGCTACCGTAAATTCAACAATTCGATTACGACATAGAATCATTATGGGCTGAAAGCTAAGTAAAATAAAGACCATTAAATAAGATCATTTGGAGAAACCGTATAAAATTCTACAGATTCTTGTACAGTACGCCAGCAAAAAACTTGACCACTTTAGTGCCATGTCATAATAAACTATAAACTGACTATCAAACGATTAGCACGATGATGACAATTTCAATCATAATGATAAGGTTCTAAGTATGCTCAACATTTTAATTGGATACAAGTAAACGTGTCGTTTTTTTATCCTGTTATGTGGAGAGTTATGAATTATGATCCAGAGATTATTAACATACCTTAGCAACTACGCTATTTACCCAGTATGTCAACTGATTACTAAAAGTATGTAAGCGTGCATGCGTTGAGAGCGTACGCGGTATTTCGGTACGAAAATAGATGCATTAAAAATAATGAGTGAATCTCCAACGAAGAGTACGAAAGAAAAATATTCCTCATTCAAATACCGAGGAAACTTTCAAGAGGAAGTGTTCAGCGATCGCGGAGCAGATATCTGTGGCCGTAGTGAAAACGGATATAGGATAAGATCGTAATAAAATAACCGGTCGAGTGCGAATCGAAATCGCGAACCGAGTTTTCCGCTTTTATGATAGCAAAACCAGAGTTAGGTGCAAGGTAATCGTTTAAAAATTGTCATTTTAACAACATTATTTTATTATTCCTGTGATATATAAACAATTATCTATATATGTTTATTCATTCAGTTGTGACGTACTTTCATGAAAGTACGTCAATATACGACGATATTGAAGCATGACGAGCAAAACCAAATTGTAATAATTAATAAATGTCCAATTACATTGATACGGCACCTCGACTAGCAGGTACGATATAAATTGCATCCCCAATAACTTCAGGGCTGGGAAAACACGGAGGCGCATATAAAGTGGACATTTCGCTTCGGTTTATCCGCCTACCGCTACCGAGCAGTTTCGTCATACAGGGTAGTGTTATCTTATCGGACTAATCGATACACCTTAGGGATAACTGGGAGAACATAAATTGCAAATCGCAGACTGGTTTTCCTGGAAAATGTCTAAGTGCCCTTTGCGGTTCTCTGCCTTTTTGCCGACAAATCTTTGACAAATGCATCGTTTCGCAACGTATTCATTTGCCAACCCGCTTTTTTTTCTGTAACCACAAATATATTAAAGGATTTTTATAAAACTAACCCAACCTAACCTAACCTATAGGGATCTACTCGATAATCCTGAAAAAAATCCAGAATTATTTACAGTTTTGGAAATAAACGCAGGTTGTCAAATGATACGTTTGTAAAATGAATCATTGGTTCTGAAATGATAGGATCCCGCCCTTTGCCCTCAAAACTGCTGCTTATCAGTGTTTACATTGCTATGTTCCAGTGTGAGCTAAACAACATGAAATCATGAAAATTAGTGAAGGATTAAAGGTTATTTAAATGTTTTACGAAACTCGCAATAACTTTGAAAGTGAGGAAAATTATAATGAGTTTCGCAAATGTCTCTCAAATTATTTATTAAAACGTCTGTTTGAGCCACCCTAAAATTCGTCATCATATCAGTTTCAGTTTTTTAAACCCCCACGCAAAAAGAGTCCGTCATCTGTGCGTCTGTCTGTAGTATCGTGGCTCAAACGAATGCACCGATTGGAACCCGGTTTTTTTTAAAGAAAGCTACTTTAATAGGGATGGGTCTTTGCTTGGTTGAATGAAAATCAGTTACTACTTTTAGGAAGTATCAGCTCTGAAAATGGGGGTCGCTATTATATCAAACTGAAAGTTACGGAAACAGACAAAATATGCAGTTAAATTTATTTACCCATTCTTCAACAGAAAAAATAGCCACGTGACCGGATTTGGAGACAAATGTAACTACTTACCACCATTTTTAACGTTCTGCGAGAAAGAATAAGTTTTGAAAGCTCGAGCTCGTCTTCGGAGACCCATACTCGAGATTGTCTTTTTTAGTTTGAGGCTTATATGCAGGTATCCATGACCAGTCACCTGATTCGAACAGCATTCATTATTATCTATTTATTAAAATAAATTAACGAAAAAAAAAATGTCTGACTGATTACAATAGCCAATCTTGAATCTCCAGATATGTCACATGCCCGTCTTCCTTTATTATAGCCGACGCACAACATCGATTTTTTCCTACGTTACAGCCAATTTGGGTCGATCTTTACGAACGTCGTCCGTGTGGGATACACGACCATGTTGAAATCCAAAATACCATCTGTATGTTGCCTTTGAAAGTGCTTCATTATTAAAAACAGCATCATGTCTCCACGTTGTTTTTGTGTTATTCTACTTAGTCGAAATAAATCATAAAATAATAACGGCACAACTCCATTATCAGAAACGACTCAACGACTTCAAAAAAGAATTGAAACCAAACAGATTTTTTTTTTCAATGTGGCCAGTGTGTTAAGAAAATGAAACTTTAGATGTTATAAAAAGGTATAATATGTGTCAAAAATAAGTTTGTAAGTTTCTCGAAACTTTCAGTGCAGCCCTCGTATTTAAAACAAAAAACAAATATCAGTTATAGTTACTAAAACAACATGAACATAGCGCGCATTGTTTTATCCATACGTATACCTACAACACACGTGGGGCTATAAGTGCCCGTTTATGGATGTTAACAAAGGTCGTTTGCGCCTCTCAGTATACTCGTAGTCAATGTCACTGATGCACCAGGGTGGCAGAAGCATTCAGGATTGGATAATTCGTCGGATCAATCTCGCTCATCAAAGTGGACAGATGACCCTCGAGCGAGATGTATACATAGCAATTTTTCAATTGGTGTCACGTCAGCGCTGCAGCGCAATATAATATAAAGTTAAATCAAAGTATAAATACGAGTATTCAGGATACTCGTGCACTTTAAAAGGTAAATTATTTTAAATTTATTGGTTACCAGCAAGCGTACACTTTTAAAATCAAAATAGTTGAAATCAAAGAATATGTAGAATAGGCGGAAGCTGCCGTTCGGTCGCTATTGTCAATTTTGACAGATTTCTAAAGTCGTTAGCTTTTGCAGAATGAGAGTTGCCTAGGCCTATTGTACCTACTGTTACTCACATACAGTTAAAGTCATAAATATAATATACATTCCCAAGACGTTATAAATATCTACACGCGCCTCTATACTACTGAAAATAAGCTTTGTGTATATTTGACGCGAATGGTGTATAGAAATGATTGCCTTTGACTACACATACATCGCTCAGTAATACGTTCGTATGAAAACACACTGTTATCTCGTCATGGCTTATAAATTACACCTTCGTGCGTGTTTTCACATTGTTTTAATGACTTTATGAACAGTTGTATATACCTACTCGTACCTACCTACTGGAGTCCTAGTACAAAAGGGCAATTATTCTTTTAAAGTTGACATGAACAAGTCATCTTTAAAAACCAGACTGCAATTTTTGATATTGTCGTCAATGTACATGAAATAGCCATGTTTAATATTTTTTAATCCGCCATTTTGGTATTTTACTTTCAAAGTTTCCAATGACACTAGCGAAGCTAAGTTATGACGTATCTAATGACACCTCGTTTGTCAAAATTGGGTCATGCTTTCAGCTTTTACGTGGGAATAAGAAACCATACATACATACAGGTCAAAAACGATACCCTCCTCATCGTCATTGAACGAAAAACGCTTGTGGATAGTAACTAGTTGCAAAAAAAATACTAAGACCGCTCAAACAATGGAAAAAATAATAATACAGAATAGGAAAATTTATCTAAGAACTGTACAAGCATCTAACTATATACAACACACAAACTAGATGGCTCTGCGCCCTACACGATACCTGAGTGGTATCGCTTCTCATTGTGCGTGACGCGCCGGTGCGTTCGGCGGTTCCGCGTGTGGAGTCGACCGCTTCCGCCGTCACCCCGCGGGCCGCGGGGCGGTTGGCAGCCTGCTACAGAAGATCAGTTGGGTAGGGGGTTAGTGGACAAGGAGGGAGGGAGAACAGCTAGCGTGACGATAAAAGGTTATGTTTTCTTCTTTCTTCTTTCTAATAAAACCTGATTTTTTTACTTATAGTACAATAACAACTCATACCGTAATGCATTTCTTAAATTCTGGTTCCTATGGATAACGTTCAATAATTAAACATCGTCCCGAAATAGCTACGATGGGTGGGATCGTCAAACTAGCTGATTTATATCCTTAAAGCTACCATATAATATAACTTATGAATTAAATTTAAAACATTCAACAACTATAGTGAAAAGACCTTGCATAATAATTGTCAATAAATCTAGTACCGCCATCTAGCTTAGATGAACTTCAAACTACAATATTAGGTGGTCAAATGTCATCGCACGCGCATCGCGTAGTCAATGGTAGTAAAGCGAAGATAACAAAAAAAAATAGGAAACCATGTGTATGTCAACCAATTCAGCGCCGGGGCTCGTCATTTTAACGGATTAATGACGCATCTTGTGCGCCATAGGCGGTGGATGTGTCTACCAATCCTATTGTGAGCCGACACAATTGTTGTAAACACGGTGCTTGACTAAGTGTGCTTGAGTGTCTATGTACAGTCATTGTGCGTGAGTAACCGCGCGGTCGAAAGCTATTGGGTTAATTGGCGTCACTTGACGTAAACCTAAAATCTATACCGCAGAAGCAAAATAAATTTAACTTTACGGCATTTAGCGTTTACGGTGTTCTAATAACTGATGTCATGTCAAAAACATCGTAAGCGCTATTTGTTGTAAGGTTCAGGTTTATTATGGCGTCGAATCTTTAAATGGAAAATAAAGCCGTTTGAAGTTCAACACATAAATGTGTAATGTAAGTAACGAGAATTCTAATAACAGAAAATATATTTTGTACATGTTGTTTTTAAAATCTAAAAATGTTTTAATTTCCGTTTGTTAAGATACTGTTTGTCTGTGACTATCATTTCAAAAGCTCGAAGCTATCACGTTTAGATTGTGCAAGATGTCGTCGACACAAGAAAATAATAGGAAAAAGTATTTTACAAATCGAATTGTTCAAGTAGTTTGAATATACTGTAACCTAATGTGATTTTATGCTAAAATATGAAGAAGGTCTAATTATTAGTTTAATATTGTATCATACCATCTCATTACGAAACACTATATTTGAAAAAACTCGATATAATCAAAAATATCCGTTTACTTTGCAAAGGCGATTTAATTATTAAATGTCCGAGGTATTTCCACGGAAGAGTGGTATTAAAACAGTTCGCGCAAACAGGCAGCATACGACGTCAGCGTGAAAATGGACTTAACGTCGCGTCCGTTAATAAAAACGTTAAAAATCCTACCCTAGCTTTACGAGGCTAAAATGTTTAAAAAATCGATCTCGACGGTTTAGCGTATATAATAGATTGTACAACAAGGGCATAAAACAAACCATTTTATCCGAGACTTATGGTATCCATCCGAGCCGGTAGGCGAGGGTGGATAATTAAGTCGAGGGTAAAATGGGTTTTAAGACCGAATTATACTCTGCTTTTCACCTCTGTTACAAGGAAAAAAAAACAATAATAATATAAAAAACTTTTTCAAGGATTTAGGCGGCAATATCAGTTCAATAAGTTCTTTTGCATTTTTAAACATTAGTGTGAGCATTATTTCCTCTTCACTTGACGATATTTTAACAAAATTCCGTAACGTACCTCAACTTTTGCAGAGAAAACAACTAATTAAATAGTCCAAAACGAGACAACAAACTCTTTCCCGTCATTGCATTTTTTTTCATGGACCTTTTTAGCTTAGGTCGAACGCAACACTGCCAGTTTTGTGAAGTAAACAACTAATTAATAGTCCAAAACAAGACAAAAACCTCTTTCCCGCCACTGTATTTCAAATTGAACTTTTTTTAAATATCTGCATGAAACTTTTAACTGAGGTCGAACGCAAAACTGCCAAATCACACGTTGATTTTGTATTTTTTTTGTGTAATGCTTTTTTTTATAAATTAAAATATCATTTTTGTTAGTTGCAACTTTGAAAGCAATTAAATGAAAGTAAATGTATTCAAACAACAAGTTTATTTAGTGCAGTCACCTCGGGTGTCTGGTTGTAGGGCTTTCTGGCTTGTTGTCTTAGTCTAGATGACGACAACACTTTATGCAGTAGTGCATAAAATGCAATTTTATGCAGCCTAAACCCAGCATAAAGAAGGACTTTACGAGCATGATAAGTGAAAAAGATTTTTTTTAAGAAGTAGTAGTTTAACAACTATTAAAAAAATGACCATAAACATTTATTGTATCGCAATCGATAACAAACCATAATCCAAACTCGAATACAAGTCACTGTCTGGAGTTGCTGGTCGTGATTAATATTCCGGGACGGATAGAAAAACAGTCATAGAATAGTGTAAGGCGACTGAAACAGATCAATTTGCGAAAAAGGTATTCGTATGGCAATCTGCTCATCTGGCAAACGTAATACGTCTTGATAAAAAACGATTGTTGCCTTGATACAGCGTCATAATAAGCTCTTATTTTGACCTAATTTGGCAACATGCTAAGACGAAAAAAGCGATAGAGTGGTAAATTCAAACGACATCGAATTTACCGAAATATAATTATTGGCTCGTATAAAGTAAACGATTTCGCAGACACCTGTCAAATCCTTGATTGGTCAAAACCGATACTCGTCAAATCCTTGATTGGTCAAGTCAGACATTTGTCAAATCCTTGATTTGTCAAAACAGATATTCGTCAAATCCTTGATTGGTCAAGTCAGACATTCGTCAAATCCTTGATTTGTCAAAACAGATACTCGTCAAATCCTTGATTTGTCAAAACAGATACTCGTCAAATCCTTGATTGGTCAAGTCAGACATTCGTCAAATCGTTGATTAGTCATATTATATACAAGTCAAAAGCTTAAATTGTCAATTTCGCAATTCGTCAAAACTTTGATTAATTAAATACGTGATTTGTAAAAAAAGGAAAAAAATTGTCTAGGAAAAGTATAAAATCACGTGGCAAAAATATATTATTCATCAAAGCATTAAAATACTTAACATGTACATACTAATTTTTTAAACATAAAACTTACTTGCGAAATTGACAATTTAAGCTTTTGACTTGTATATAATATTACTAATCAACGATTTGACGAATGTTTGACTTGACCAATCAAGGATTTGATGAGTATCTGTTTTGACAAATCAAGGATTTGACGAGTATCTGTTTTGACAAATCAAGGATTTGACGAATGTCTGACTTGACCAATCAAGGATTTGACGAGTATCTGTTTTGACAAATCAAGGATTTGACGATTGTCTGACTTGACCAATCAAGGATTTGACGAGTATCTGTTTTGACAAATCAAGGATTTGACGAATGTCTGACTTGACCAATCAAGGATTTGACGAGTATCGGTTTTGACCAATCAAGGATTTGACAGGTGTCTGCGAAATCAAGTAAACTCTCTTTACAAAATCGAATGACAGGTGTTAAGGAATAATTACAATATTTCTGGTTGCACGGGAAATTAGACTATACCTACGCATAATTTAGTTGTTAATATTTGGAATAGTTAAATAATGAAACTTTAACCAAAATGGGTTATCAGATATTAATTTTGATGAATTGTACGCGTATTTTTTTTTAGGAAAAGCTTTATTAGGAGCTGTGGCCATTTCGTTACCATGTAACCCATAAAACTGCAGCCAAGCAACAGTTTTCGCAATTTTTTCGGCGTGAGGGGATGGTCGATTAAAATAACTAGCATAAAGGCATTTCATTTTAGTAGTCAGGGTTGTTCAATTATAATATTGGAAAAGTCCACTGGACATCAGGCCCACTTACCGTCAAGGGACCGTTATGTTAGAGAAGTTTACCTCAAAAGCATTAATACCTTGTAGCGACTCACCGATTCCAATTTCACCTCGATCGCTTATATCGTTTTCGTTTTAAGTCTCCACATTATATTTATTGGCTACACTGCAATACTTCGACATCTAAATTTTTCACATTATTGTCTATTAATAGTAACAAAGATAGTTATTAAATTGAACTTTACTATACATACAAATTACATATGTATAGTAGGGAAAAACACGATTAATAAAAACAACGATGTAAAAATTTTAATAAAGGTAAATACTTATGTGAAGAGCCACGCGAAAATTCCCTTCAAGTAAAAATATATATTTAGATGATTTTCTTCGATTCGAAAACCGCCCCAAAAGTAACTACTGTCAAACGGTTTCCAACAACCACTGCAAAAAATAGGTCAACATAATTTCAGGCTTCAGACATCAACAAAACAAGCCTCTGAATTTTCTATAAGGTTTAATGGTTAGGCACGTGATTTCAACTTACTAGACAGCTATCCAATAAAAAATCTAAGTAGGTACACCAAACAATCGTTTTGACAATTCAATAAACTTATATAATTTGAACAGGGCTTTTTCTACTTTGATTCAGTCATGACAGTCTTACTAAGTGAAAGAGAGTCGCCATATGGTATGACGTGTTATCGTATTGTTTTTAACTCGACCTGTCAATCAAATAAGGTCCATCAAAACGTCGACAGTGCAATAACAGTCCGTGTAGAATCTCAGAAAAGTCCACATTCCTATAGTTAAGCAAAGAATCCATCCGAATTGCTTTTGTTATTTGCAACTTACCATTATTTTGGAATTAATTCAATACCAGGCTAAGTACCAATTTGACCATACGGTGTTAAATTTAATCAATGTTAATCGACTTTAAGTTCATTTATTTTGACAACTGTTAACGCTCTAATCGTTTGTTAAGTGGTACTAAATATTTTGCTAACGGACTTTTTAACGTGTTTTTTTTTTTTTTTTTCTTAACGTGTTTTTCATATTTCAATCCACCGAAATATCATAACGGAAATTTCTGGAAAAAAGTCTTACTTACCCGTAAAAGAGATGAACTTTTAAGAAATCAGATATAAAGGACTGAAACATTAAACATAAAAATCAATAATATTTTCAACTATGGGTTATTTTCAGTTAGATTCAGATCAATATACTCGTATGATAAGGATCATATATAAAACATTGACGTACCGAAATTAAACTCGTATGTTTTAAATTTATTCGGGTTATGCAGTTAATTACAAATGAATAGAGTTTTAGGATGCCTTACCAAAATAAGACTTTTGATATGAATATGAAAAACAATACTAGATATTTTAAAAGTAAATAAAATAATACTTATAGCATTTAATAGATTAAACAAATTTTAAACAACCGTTGCAGTAATTAATGTTGTTATGCGGATTTTTGAATCATGAACTTGCCAATCAAATTACCGACGACATAAAATTACTGATATAGATTTACGAGTTCATTGTTGTCTCCATAGAGGGAAAACTCAAACTTCCCTGGGGTAAAAACACCGACGAACTCATAAACCGTACAAAGTTTGAAAGTTGTTCGTAACTGCATGCATGGGTATGTGTAAATGCAATATATTTTCCCGTGAGTATAAAAATGCCAATATGATTCATAGTGCGCTTGCATCATAATCAGACAGGAGTTATTGTGGCACGAATAAATCGATAAATTAACAATATCACACAATTTTACGTATTAATATCATTTAACTTACAAAAATAATGCCTTTGTTGTAAGTCACTCTTAGTTTCAGATTAATTTGTATGGAAATCGGTTGGATAGCATAAAGAGAAGTTTTTGTGTAAGAAACGCGTTAATAATAACATTTTATTTATTAAAATTGATATTTATTTGATTTTTTCAATTCATTATAATAACGTCAATGGGTTATGATCAGCATTTTAGTTAATTTTTATTTTATTCGGTGAACTTAACACCTATCTACTATGAAATGTCACTTTGAAATAAGTAAATTCAATATCGGAGGGAAGTCCCTACTTAACTGACGTTTTTGACGCTAAAACTCCTATGTGCCGTGTTCACCAACAATTAAACGGACGATTAGCAGTTTAACGGGTGTCAGATGTATTGATTAACAGCTGATTAAGACTTAACCGTCCGATTAATTGTTGGTGAACACGGCCCTTAGTCGAGCCGCTAACCTTCGGGGACGGAAGATGGCCGATAAAAAAATGACCGGCTTTTGATTTTCATTTATTCTGTTTACTGTTTTACTCAACGCACTTGACATTGGCGAAATGACTGCGGAATATCGCGGTGGACCGCCATTAATATAAAAAGAAGAAGAATAACTCCTATGTCTGATCATACTCGTACTTAAAAGTTGTCCTGTTTTCCACGGTGTCTTAACAAGCTATGTAAACTTCGTCATGCGCTCCCACAAACTACGTTTCATATTCAAATATCTGCACCGCGGTTCCACAAATTTAATTGCCTTAGTTAAAGCTTAGTTGCTTACATTGCGGCGAACTTCCCAGTAATATTCGTTGGGTAACACCTACACTTTTCGTTAGTATTGTTATAATTGTTATGTTTACATTCAGAGCGTACATCTGAGATTTATACGTTTAATTAACGTAATGTTTGTTTCTCACCTTCCGTATGTCCGCCGAGCGGTCTTCACGGAAGACCAGCGTTGCCTTTATACGTAGCACTTTCCGAGTCGAGATTTCGCAACATTAATCGTGTTCGCCGTTTTTCTATTCAACAACTTAAAAAGAGGAGGTTCACATTTTATTTCTTCCAATGTGTAATTGCATATCATTTTTTTCAAAGCAGACTTATTCTTTAGATATTTCTTCCTTCAATACAACGCACCTTGCAAAGTAATAACTTTTGATAATTTATAGATTGTAACCTAAACCTAATTAGTATTCCCTTTTGGTACACGAAAGGGTACATTGAGGAATACTTAGAGACGCATAGCCATTCAATACGGGGACCGATTGCAATGTGATTGCCACTATTTACATCTAAGAATAACTCTAGTCAAAGGCTTGTATTACGCTAGCGATAGGTACCGTTAATATCGTCGAATGTAGGTACTATTGTCAACGTCGTAGATAGATGATGAAGTGATACTTTTACTCATTTGGCTGTTTCACATGGCAGCCCAAACCAGGAGTCAGTGACAATGTACTACTGATTTATTACTTACTAGTTTTCCGCCCGTGACTTCGTCTCAGGCGGCTTCGCGGTCAGAACTTTCGTTAGAAGTACAGATATATTTTACATACATATATAAAATCACGTCTGTTTCCCAGAGGGGTGGGCAGAGACCACTTCTTTCCACCTTTTTTTCTTTTCCACTTCTTTCCACCTTTTTTCTTTTTTTGTTATGGAGATGGCACACGAGCACTCAGGCCACCTGATGGTAAGTGGAATCTGAGACCCATAGACATTTGAATTCTCAAGACTATAATCCTAAGACCTCAAATGCGTCGCCAACCCTGAGGACTAAGATGGAATGCCTCTATGCTAGTAATTTCACCGGTTGTCTTATACCCACGCCGGAACACAACAATGCGAACATTGTTGCTTGACGGGTGGTTAATGGATAAGATAGTGGTATCGATCCGGATGGACTCTGCACAGGGTCCTACCACCACTAAAACACCTGCTAAACTACGATCCTGAATAATCTCTTTCGCTTCTTCTACACTCATACTCATGCATATATGTATATAGTTTACATTAGGGTATGGTTTACCCAAAAACGTCTACAACATGTTTTTTCTATGTAAGCGGTCTACAAACTTTAATTTTATGGATCCATCCTTCAAAACAATAAAATTGCCAAATAAAATATATTTAAGTAGGTACTGCCCTTCTGTTAACATACGTCTTTTTTAATCGACCCTAGATTAAAAACGAACGTTTAGTTCGAATTATGGAACGAAAGGGAAAAAATACTCTGACTTTATTAATCCGCCCGGATTGGAAATGACACCGATTGCAATCCCTAACTGCAACATGACCTCCGCTGTACATAACTTAGCCCAAACGAGTATAACTCCCTCCCCTCCCTTCAGGTTCCCTTGACTTAAAAGGCGCCTCACAACAGTAAACCGAAAATTTCACGCCAACAATGGTTTACAATCGCTCGATAAACACTCACAGTGCTACAATATTTGCTGAAGTTATTATTCGATAAACAATAGAATTCCAACGCAAACTGATCCGCACACTGTGCAAATATCATTGACTTAAAGATTAGAGAGTTTAGAAAACAAGTCTGAACAAAAACAAGCATAAAAATCTCCAACTTGGTGGTTTGATATTCCCGTCCATTCCCGTCCGTCCGTGTAATAAATATTTAATTTCTTGGGTGTCTCGTACAACAGATGAGTATAATTAAATGGAGAGAGCTTATTTTTAACCTCCTAAGGCCTCTCGTACAATTTTTTTTACATAATTCATTCATTAGAAAGTAGACCTATTGCAAAGGAAATAAAATAGGTTTTCCATTGTTTTTATGAGGGACAATCAAACTAGAAAATTGACTATTGCATTTGTAATAGGTTCATATTCCATTGGCAAATTTCGTAGTATGGTGGGTCAGAAGAGTTTAAAGTTTTTTTGTTTAGATTCCCGGATGAGATTAGCGAATTTTAGAAAACCTTTGAATGCAGTTGTAATGTTTAAAAAAATAAAGGAACGTTTCCTTTCAGTAAAATGAGCTAACTAAAGGATTCAAGGTAGTTCCCCTCCAGGGCCCATAATTTTTTGCTACCCTGTATACGTATATGACAATATTAATTTTATTTAAATCCACTCTGATTTCCAAAATCAAATATCGTTTTGATCACACGGTGTTCATAGGACGCTCCACGTGTTAAAAGTTGTTAGAAATTACGTAAACTTGAGTAAGACTATCCTGTATAAATTTTGAAGATACTTTAATTTAAAGTCAGTTTAAAGTTTTCTATAGCAAAATCTATTCGTCACAAGCCTTAACCTATTAACGCTTGAAGTCACATGGCCTAATAACCAGAAAATCTCAGCATCAAACGCATCGAACCCCTCTCTTATCACGTCCAATTCAAATTCGCTGTTATACTAAAGACAATAAGAACGGAACGTTCGAACGGCCAGGTATCGGAGTGCGTTGACCCCGCCGAGTGATAAGCCGAGGTGTTATCAGCTGCCCTAAAACCCTTTCGGCACATTAACATCTGTTGATAATGACATCAGAATAACGCTTGCGTTTTCCCATAAAATTGCCTACGGATATTAATTTTGACAATCAATCAAAAAGTTCTTAACTCATTTTGTGGTTAGTAATACTTATCTTTAACCAATAAACTGAGGTTCAAAATTATGTACAAATCATCCTTGTTGAAAGCAAAGCTTTCATTTTATAAGGAATAAAAAAAATCATTGGCGTTCATTCAAATTTGTATAATTCAAATGGACGTGTCAGCACAAGGTTCGATTTGAACAAAGGTTCATTGCACGGTCAACAGGAAAAGAAGATGATCGTTTTATCATCGCGCTGATGCGGTAAAGTAGTAAAAGTGAGAAGGTACTAAAATGATCATCAACTTTCGCTGTTAACTGTACCATCAGCCCAATAGAACCCTGACCCACCATAGAACTGTGTCACAATGATGTTATTATTAAATTCGTAAGAAGCGTCATACAAATTGTATTTATAGTGTCACTGTGATTAGGTGGGCCAGGCTTCCATTGAGCTGAAATTTAGTGATCTACTGCAGATTGTAATACTGAAAATTTAGGGTCTTACTTAGCTTTTTTAGCCATCACAAAATTACAAGATGCTGAAAATGGCCTGAATGGCTTCGAGAAAAGTATGGTACGCCCGTGCCTCTTTGCTCGACTTGGAAGATTAACAATAAAATTGATCAGATAATTTTTAATGGTGTTCAAATTCGATACGTAGGCCACCTATACCCTACGTAAAGATGGTTGGTGATTTCTACCGACACGACCAAGTCTTTGATTAAATGTTGAATCGTAACACGCCGTTCAACATTCACGTGGGCGGTCAGGGAAGGTGAGGGAGTTTCGTGGGGCACCTGGATTTTGTAATTTGACGCGAGCAGAGGGGTTAAGTTTAACACCTGTCTAACTAACATCTGTGTATCAGTCTGGAGAATTGTACGGATATAAGTACTGCTTCAGACGCAGATTTTAACTGGGGTGGATATTCGCCAGGTTTAATGAAAATCAAATGAGTTTTTTTCATAATCATCCATCACTGTCACTCTCGCCACCTATTTCAATTGTTTCTGCCTCCATGTTGTCAATGTCATCCCTTTGCAGGTGAAAACTAGACCAAATATAAATTAAAAATAGCAGAATCATCGTCGATTTTTTCTATAAAAGTCCAAAAAAACTAGTTGCTTGGAATAAATCGTAATTTTTTCCGGACTTAATCAACGCTACTTAGGCCTAACATTCTGTGTAGAAAACTGTGGTTTAAAATGGATTTAGTGTCAATAAGTTGCTGACTATCATCTATAGTGCCAAATTTGCGACTGCTTAGGGTTTCGTTGTCCGTCGGTTAGTTAGCGAACCGTAGCGCAAGAACCGTATCGGTATTTACACAAAGCTTGTATTTCTACATACAACATACATACATACTATCACGCCTTCATTCCCAGAGTGGGGTAGGCAGAGCTACCAGAAATACCAACAACTACAAAAAGAGTTGCTGGTAATTCTGTAACCACATTTTGCACAAATAGGCTAAGATGTTTACCAGTGTGTTAGAGATAGGTTGCAAGCCCATCGCCTAACAGTACAAGAAGCCTTAATTCCCTTAATCGCCTCTCATGACATCCACGGGAAGACATGGAGTGGCACTATTCTAACCCGGCAACCACACGGAATCGGCTTGTATTTCTATTGCCAATATAACATCAAATAATAAAAAAGAATGCAAGAATGGTACGGAAACCTTCGTGTGCGACTCCGGTTTTTAGATATCACTACTTAAAACCAATACATCATCAATTCATCAACCATCACGACTAACGTCACTACTAAACATTATCATCAGAGCCCATTTTCATTTGAAATAAATTCTGACATCTTCATAGTACAATGGTATTTACGAGTCGGCCACACAGTAAAATACCAACACTGATTACCAGATTTGACCGTTGCTAGGTCGCTAGTAGCAGCCGTTAATCTTTAATAGTCCAATCTTCGAGACGAACAACGAACCACCCACCGCATTCTATGCTACGTCCGGTCGCGATACTCCACTCTTGAAAGCGTAAAACTAAGATAGAAACAAGATAAACTGCAAGTTTGCTGGAAGAATCCTGCACATTATTTTAGTTTGCGCGGATTAAATTAATCATGCAGTTTCAACGAGTTCAAAACTAAATGAAAGTGGAATTAAATAAAAACCCGCAAGAGCGACTTGGGAGGAAATAGTTCTGGTAATGTTGAGCGGATCAGCTATTCGGAAAGCAGACTTTTCTTCCCTGCTAGGAGGGATCAAAGTGGTACTTTTCTGTTCAAGGACATTTTGTTGCCTTGCCAGTATAAAATATAAACCCAATTAAATATGAAAATAGTATTCACATAATCTACTACAATTTATTTTAAGGTATTCTTGCACTTAACCTATGGCTGCCAAACATGGGCACTGACTAAGAAAAATAGGAAAACCTTGGAAGTATGCCAACACAACATAGAAAGAAGCATACTTAATATCAAAAAAACAGACAAAATAAGACTAAGCAATATCAGGAAAAAGACAAACTTTATGGATGTTTCTGTTACAATAAACAAACTAAAATGGAAATGGTCAGGTCACATGCTAAGAAGTACAAAGGAAAAATGGTCAAAAAGAGTCACAGATTGGTACCCCAGAGATGGCAAAAGAAAAAGGGGTAGACCCTGTCACAGATGGGAGGATGACATAAAATTAATAGCAGGACCACTATGGAGACGAATGACTGCAAAGAGGGAAGAATGGAAGATTCTAGGGGAGGCCTATGCCGCTAGGCAAGTCGACAACAACAACACCGATGTCAATTAGATTATTAAAATTATATAATTTTTTGCATGAAAAAATGAAACTAAAGTGTCGAAATAAATGGCTATTTTATTTATTTTATTTTATTTATTCTTGCACTTTTGGTTTAATAGATAATTGTTACATTAATTTATAGTGGGTATTTCTTAAACAATATGATTGATCTTAATATACAGTACAGCGAATTTGGCGTTTTAAGGTTATTAATTGTATGTTAGTGACATCTGTCATCGTCACAGGGTCGGTACGGTTTAAAAAATAGGTACTACTAATTTTCTTGTTAAATTTGACTATTTCTGCCTTTTTAGAGAGTGTAAATAATTAAATTTGGTTCAACACTAAGATCTTTTATTTTCCTCATCTCACTACCCTCAGGATTCAATGTACGCCCTCGCCGTAAATATGTCGCTCTGCCCTTTTTAGCCTTCTAGAATATGCACAAGGGGCTCTATTCCACATTGTCTTTACACCTATCGTATATACTTGACAGTAATGGCGATCGAGTAAAGACCAATACAATAGGAAACAATTGGTATAAGGGTCGTTTTCATTTATTTTTTTTACCTAAATTAAAGGCTTAATGTAAACTCGATCACGATCGCGTCCTTTTATTAACGAAAGTTAGTCATATAAACTATATGAGTAATTTTCGTTACACAAAGGAATCAATAAAGTTTCATTTTAATAAAACCTCTTAAATATGTAAAAAGAAATGGAAACTACCCATAAATGCAATCTGGAATGACCCCCCCCCCCCCTTTAGACGTCACTAGTAAATAAAATAACAATTGAAGCATTAGTATTCCAATATTAAAAATATCCAACGCTCTAGATTTCTGCGACAGCATTCAACAAGTAAACAAATATATTCAGAGTAATAAATTGATATCAACTATTTCCACATCATAACTCTGAGGGGCCGTCTAGATTGCTCGAGACTGCATTGAATAACTTGGAATAAGTTTTCAGATGAATCCAATAATATCTTATCCATTTTATTACTGCAACTTGACAACTAACGATGCAATTCTTGGTAGTCGCACTGTAAGTTTCTAATCTATATTATAAAAATGAATCCCTATTTCCCTTGGTCACAGCATCAAGCATGAACGGCTGGACTGATTTCACTAATTCTTATTTTGTTGTGTTCGTTATCGTCAGGAGAAGGTTCTCACGAAAGAAAAAAATTGTATAATCCACCGGGAAAGTCAAATATTTGCAGCGGGGCGAAGCCGCTAACGGGTAGCTAGTATCTTATATTTAGATGGTAAAATAACAGTCGCTGGTTACTAATTCAATTACAATGGATGAAGTGCTCCATTTGCCGCGACTCCATAAACAGGTTAAAATGTAACAGAACTCAGAGCTTCGACTTTTAAAATGCATAAAACTGACGCCAATTACTTACAATCGTGTCAAGAAACTATTAACCGAAAATAAATAGCCAAGGTGCAATTTTACCTCTGTTAGACGTTAACGTTAATGAGGCAAGTTAATATCAGGGAATTATTCTTTGGAAAGTAAAGAATATAGCGCTTGGAAAATTTAATGCGCTTAGCTTAAGTCCAGACTTCTCTTTCAAATCTAGAAGATAAAAAGTGGTTGTGTACACATTTTGAAAGAGCTCGCTAACTTTTACGCAAGTATTTTCATTGATGTTCCAAACGCTTGAGCCGACGTTGATGATTCTTTCACGGTATAGTCACTGTGTAGGTTTAAGAAATCATTTCTTTTCTATCTTATGAACGCGGCAGCAAAGAAAATAAAACAAGGTTTTCTCAGCGCCGTGGCTCAGACCCTCGTAAGCCAAAAGGTCACTTGTACGTTTATTAAGCTTAAACTAATTTTGATCATATTTGGTAAGTATTAAGGTTGCATATCCTAAAAATACTTATTTTGGTTTATTAACATCGTAGCCACAGCGTAATACTTATTAATTATGAGATTAATTTATTTCTTCAAAGCGCGTCTAGGTACTTGAATTTTTGATTTTCTTAATTTTATATTTTAACGTTGACGCACTAATAAACCGAAGGCTAAAAGATATCTGCAAAAAAGATATGACTTTGTTATCACTACAAAAGAAACGGAAAGGCGTTGCTCCACCCTCTCACCTTAAAATAACATACGTAGATCCAATCGGACTAATGCAACACCTTTCGTTCAGTAGGAAATTCCATTGAACACTTGATTACTTTAAAGTCACTCGGGCAACATTTCACAGAATTTTATAGACTCGCAGCGTTTCCTACTTTTATACAGTGTATTTTTTTATCAGTGCACAAATTTTAAAATATGATTTTGTATCGTAAATATAATATATTAAGTACGACAATAAAACGAAGTTTTTTTTTTGTTGCAAATTAACTCACTTTTACCTTCTCGTGTGGACCCAAAGTCACACGAAGTCTTTTAAAGTGATAGTTTACTTAATGATGACATGGGTTGTCAAGCTGTAGGTATGCGATACACTGTACTGATATTCGCAATTGGGTTATCCCAAAAAAAAATACCACTAGTTTTTAATTTTTATTTCGATAAAATAATCTAATTGAAGACACTAATTTCACGGTTTTTGCCTTTAAATCAATATATTAATTTATTTTAATTTTTTAAAGAAAATGTTTTTATGACGTCACTACAAGCTGGTTTGTTTGAGAAATGTTTTAAAACTATTGAATTCGTTTGAGAGTACGCGTTTCTGTCAGATCACGTAAAATCGAGTATCGAGCATGCGTGATTTGGGGGTTGTTCATGATTCTAAACTTGTTTTTAATGATCATATTAACGAGATCGTGTCTAAAGCTGCTAAGTCTCTTGGTTTTATTATGCGTAGTTCAGCTTGTTTTTCACATCCTAAGACCGTGAAAGTCCTATATTGTGCTTACGTGAGGAGCAGGTTGGAATATGCATCTCAGATCTGGAATCCCCAATATCAAGTTTATATAGATAGGATCGAACGTTTGCAGACAAAATTTCTCAAATTTCTATGCTATAAATTAAAATGTAAGCATAGTTCCGTTGATTACTTTAAATTGTGTAAGCAGCACCATCTTTTACCGCTTGTAAAGCGCCGAGAGGTTGCCGATATAGTGTATCTATTGAATATAGTTAACGGCAATGTGGACTCTGTCCTGATTTATTGGGCAGTTTCTTTTAATATTCCCGCTAGGAGTGTGCGGTATTTTCGTCCTATTTCGGTTTCCATAGCTACTAATTATAGGAAAAATAGTTTTTTGTGCAGAGCTGGTCGTAGTTTGAATAGTGTGTTAAGGAATATTGATTTTGTCATTTTTGCAAGTAGTATTAATTCTATAAAGAATAAATTAATTCAATATTTTGTGAACAATCTTCATATATGATAAATTTTTCGAGTGTGCGTGCAGGTGCTGGTTGGCATAGTTATTGCGTACAGTAAAATTTGGTGGCCTGTAGGTAGTAGTTGTTATTAATTAATTATATTTTTCTCTCTCTCTCACTGTTTAAACGTTTAACTTAGGCTTATTCTTTTTCATATTACTTAAATGCTATATGTGAGAACCTGTAATTGGCTATGTTTTGTTACTCTAGTTTCTAATTTCTTTTGTAAGGCTGTTGGTTTTCCATGGATTAATAAATAAATAAATAAATAAATAAATAAATAAATGTCAATGTCAAGTCATGTCAATATAGGTAAACTAAAGTATTAATAGTATTGTGAACGTTATATTCTTACACCTAAATCATACTTACATTAGAGTTTTAGCTCCACGTATTTCAGCTACGTTGTTATTGGAGCTGTCTCCCAAGTATGTCAATATCCTGACTATATCCACTTTGGGTAGATTAGTGGAATCAGCCCTTACAAAGTTTAATAAATATACAGCGTTGGTCGTCATTATAAGCAAGAATATCGGTATCCAAGATCTGGCGATGGGCAATATGTGTAGCAGGATCGTCAGATTCCGTAGAATTTGAAGCAATGTTGTTAAAATGCAGAAAATCAGAAAACGAGTAGTTATATGTTGCACACCAAACAAACCGAAATTTTATTTTTAGTTTGTTGAGTTTGACAATTTCACCCACAGACTAGCCTACGGGCGGAGGTTCCAAAACGGACTTGTAATTTAATTATACCATTTTTTTAAAGATCTGACCTTGTCATGTTTATATACAGTTAAAAATTGTCTTAATTTTAATAAACGTTAAAATAAAACAGAAATAAATAAGACAAAATTCGATATACATTATTTATTTATTACTGCATTCCGGACTCATATTATATGCAGTACTATGGTTGATCACAGATTAGACACAACTTACCAATGAAGATCATGACGTCACTAAATTACAGGTCAAATAATGTCAAATGATAAATTAGAAATAACTATTTAATACTAATTTTGTAAAATAATCTGATAACAGGGAATGGTTCTACAACCCTTTTCCTCGAAATGGTTTTTGAATCACTATACATTACAAAATTATGGGATAACCCAATTTGAAATTTCATGTACAGCTTATCACTCTTATCAGACAACAAGCCCCTCTCCTACTGATATTCTAAATTTGAAATTTAATTTATTAACTTACTTAACAACACTCCCCTCTCCTCGCGCTCCTGCATTAGAGGGTCCATGGATATCGTTAAGTTAGTGGAATCATTGAATCGGCACAACATGTGTTATTGATTAACAATAGCGAAGCAAATATTAAAATTTGTGCACCTATAAAAAAATTACCCTGTATAGGTAGATAGAGAACGACAGCTATAGTTCCCCGCCACATATTGCTGTGAAAAGTTGGTCGTTAAACGGGAACTTTAGCCCTTCCCAGTTTTCCATTAGTAGGCTCTCATTCAATAGAGAACATGCATGAAAATCCGAATTGAGTTTCATTGATACGATTCAGTAGAAAATGTAAAAAATGCATATAAAACGCAATATACTGAGATTTGACCCGTTTATTAAGATTTTATACAGAATCAAAACTTGGTAAAATTTTAAAACTTCTTTTAATGTTTAGATTGTTTTTATCGGCATCCTCATTTTATTTATGTAATATTATAATTCAACGATATTGGCTTAAACATAGTAACTTACGAAATATATAAAAAAAAAAATATTATAATATTTTAAACATGGAACAACAGCTGTGACGTCATTCCTGTCGTCGATTTTGTGAGTGTTTTGAACTATGACTTTTTAAAGCTTTATATCTTATGAAAAAATTACACGACAATTATACATCCCTTTCATAGCACTTTCCAGAGAGCGTAAGAGTATAAAATATAGCACTTTTAGAATTATAGTGACCTAATTCAAACGTTTTCAGCTTTCGATTTTGTGTCATAAATTTAGTACTATAGAGACCTAAATCGAAATTCAACATATGTGGATAAGGTCACTATAATTCTAAAGATGCGATATGCACGTTTTAACATCCACATTATTTCAGCCGCAGACTATTTTTGTATAATTACCAATGATTTGAATTGCAAAAAATCACTGAATATAGTATTTTTAGTAGCCCTGGGGGGGCATAGCCACCGCAAGGATGCCGTCACCCTGTATACGCTACAAGTACACAAGGCGCTTTTCCTAACAAAACAATGTCTAAGTAGGTCAAATGTGCCTACTAATTACTTCATTTTACACATAATAATGCGTATTCATTCCCACGTAACTCAACCCATACAAAAGTCACCCCTCGTGCTGCAAACCGATGTAATTGTAGCGTCGCGCGAAATGCGGGAAGCACCTGGCCCTCCAGTGGACCGCGAGCTCTTTTGCCTTTTCAAAACACCATTATTTTTAATTGTGTCACTTGAAAAACTAAATGAATTTCTTGTTTAGTTACTAACTAACCCGACACGTAAAATTTTAACACTTTTCACAAAAGAATACTTTCAAATAAATTGATGTAGTTTTCACAAACTCACAGTTTGTTTACACATACGAGTACATTGCTTATAGTTTACAAGTTTATTTCGTAAATTAGTTCAACTTGTTAACAATCACAATAAAGAGGCATTTAAACACAGCCTTTTCCAGGCAAACTTTTATTGATAAAGTGATCCTTGACTTCAAGACGCCCCGCGCGCGTCGTGGGCGTTGAATGCGTTACCAATTATTAAAACAACCCGCTGTACCAAAACAGCCCAAATAACTGTTAATAGGACGTCACACAACTAATAATGTGCACGTTACCGTAATTGGTCTATAAACGGCGATGCGTCAGATGTAAAAACGGGGAGTTCACGCTCCGATAGTCGGAAAAAAGTAGTTAGTACTCGTACCTCAGTGCCGGGATTGTAGATTTAATTTAGCAAATGGAGCCAATATGTAGTTACTACAGGAAGATTCTCGTATGCCTCTTCCCAATCGTTATTGTGAACGCAAATTGTTTGGTTATTTGTTCCGTTTTCACAATTCAATGAGCTAATTTTAACTGAAGTGATTTTAGAAAAGAAATGAATAGTTTTTAAAGGAATAAAGCATTTCTGTGCAGACGGAGTCGAAGGCAAGGGCTGAAATTAAATTAATAATCGATCTTGACGAAGATTCTACCACCCAGAAATATATTTATTCCACGTTAGCGCGCCCCGCTTCCACTTCGGTTGACAAAGCTCGGTTGCACGGTGCACCGTCAAAGTATGAATAGTAAACATTTTGCAATTAAAAAAAAATACGCTTTACCATCGCCAATTTTAAACGCCAGGGCTAGAGATGAAAATTGCAATCCCGCCGACCTATTTTCCAACAAAATTGGCCATCGCGAGCTCACGATTAATATCAATAGAAATAACGAGCTAGCTCGCGCGACACCTCGCTAGCCATAACACTATGTATCAGCAGTATGGTTCAATATAACAACAACAAAATTCAATTCTCGTGCATCCAAACTAGACCATGTTGACCGAGAGGATGCGCTAAGTTACTATCAGATATCATCAATACTCGATAATTTACCATACACTTTTCCATTTAAATTAATCCTCTTATCGTCTCGCCGGTAGCAAAGCACCTCAGATAGTTTCGAAATAATATTAGTGATAAGGCAAGCTTTTCCCTTTGAGGGATACTACGATTGCGGTATTAATTATTACTCGCATTGGCCACATATCTCTGGGCTTTGCGGTCGTCGTCGGTTACACATAATCTTCAAACGGTCGACCGCCGGTTTAAATATCTTTAGCATTAATGGAGAAATTGTCATTTCCCTTTGAATTTTCGTCACAAAGTATGGTTTGGGTACAAATTAATATTAAATTGAATTAATTTCAAGTTACCTTTAGTGAGGCGTTCCTTTTTATAAACTGCAGATTGAAAAATTCGCGGCCTGGGCAAAAAAGTTTATTTTTTTCTTATTGATTTATAGATTACATGGTTTGCGATTTTTTAGTAACAAGTTTTGTGTAAATTAATTATTTTACGGTCGATGTCGATTTTAATTTATATATTACATGATGCAAAATTTCCCATAATTCTCAAAGGCTATCTATCCGGCTAAACGGATCTGGATGAAAGGCAGAGAGATAGATTATAGTGTGGAATAGCAAATAGGCTACTTTTTAGGGAGAATAATTTGACATTTCCCGAAAGAATAGCGATAAACCTCTACGCGGCACGGTCGCGACCCGTGTCGCGACTTTGCTCGCAACTTTGTCGAAGTTTTAAATTGTTCCCAATGAACCCGCAACACCAGAAAATATTCCAAACACAATAACATGATGCACAGAGTAAATTGATAACACTCGAGTATTTGAGAGTACGCACGTAACGCAATTTTTTTACGTGTACGGTACCTATATTGTGTAGATTATCATTGAGGATGCTATACTAATACATGAAAACCGGAATGTCCACTGCATCAAAGCCGAGGGGGAAGCTTTTGACACCATTGTGCAAATCAAACTGGGGACGACTGAGGTATGTATAAACCTCACCATTGTTCAAATATAGTAATCAAAGTGACGGTATTGATACAGCCTGCTCACTATACCGGTATCATTGCATCCTCAATGCAGTCGACTATTGATTTATAGGATTATAGCAGTGGCCGCTCTAGAATTACAGTTAGGGGGGGTTGGGGTGGTTTCCTTTGAGCCAATACACCTAGGTACATGCCCCGCCATACAACCCCCTCAGCTTCCATTCTAAGCAGTCATAGGATTATTAGCTGTTGCTGCAGCACTGCAAGATTAAACAGCGGCATCTTATCAGCGTTTAGGTAGGTCAAACGTTGCTATTCAGAGGTTCCTTTTCTTTAGCAGAATTTGTATTCATTCAAGCCAATATAAAAGTCACCTCCAGAGATGCTAGCCGATGATGTAGATAGATAGATAGATAGCTAAACATCTTTATTCATCTCACACAATACAATGATAACACACACCACAATATAAAGCTTAGCTTTAAGTACGAAGAGCACCGGGCCCGAGTTATTTATTCTCTTAAAGACGGGTCTTTGTGAGCGGTCGATCGAGTGAGCGAAGGCATACGAGTTCAAATGACGGGTAAAACTACTTTTTGACAATGTTATTTAAACATTACCACTTATTATTTATGATAATTTATAAATATTACGAGATAAAACTCAGTTCAAACTAAAACTCAAATTCACAAGTGACCTTGCGCTATTGTCCCAAAGATGCTGGTAGGAGATGCTTAAACGAATACTTTGAGTGAGGAATTTGCCAGCATTTCAATCTCCCGTGATAAGAGATCCCGAGGCTAGTATAGACAACTTATTTAAAAATTGTCTATACGCTTGACAGAACCACTTCAACTCACCGGTTATACGTTTTTCGATTCCAGAGCGAGTGTTTCTACAGAATTACCTACCAGTTCATACGAATTAAATGTAGTACGAGCATATGCATAACGGGAGAAAATCGGATCAGGGATGAAATGTGTGGTCGAAGTGCAGCTAGTTCGACGTCATAATTGAAAATGCACGCCCGAAAATGTTTAAAATTTAAACGCTATGGCGGGATAATTCAAACTCGCAAGTTTATAATTCATTCATCGAAATGTGTTGTGAGTTGTAATTGAAGTTAGCTTTTGGCTTATTTGAGCATAATAATTAATTTATCAAGGTAAACAAAATAGTACAGTAAATAATCCAAGCTCTGGAAAACTGTTATAGGTTGCGCCCCAGGGGGACAACTTTTGAAGCTCATCGAAGAAAAATGACTAACTTTAAAATCAAGCGGGCCCACCTTTTGGATTTGATATGATAAAGGTGTAAAGATATCAAATCTAAAAGGTGAGCCCGCTCGTATGTTAAATCGCTGCACAAATTGATTTCACAGTTAGTCATATTACGTCGGTGAGCTTCTAAAATCGCCCCCCAGACAGCAAAACACTCCAGTTTTCACTGTTTATGCTTTGATCGTTTGTGCGAATTGTTTGTTGATCTTTAAACGAGCGTCCTCACTGAGATCGAATGTAATGTAATGTGCGAGTAACGCTCGGCTTAACGTCCACACCACTCGAATATTATACGCGTATGCTATCATTGGGGACGTTCCTTTAAATGATTTATTTAATCTTATACATCGTGTATTTATATTTAGTATATTTATAAATAGTTCTAATTTCAAAATTGAAATAATTTAATTGTTTTTTTGTAGTTATTTAGTTTGAGTTCTAAACGAATTAGTTTACACCCCCTGCCATGAATTTGTGTCCTCAGTTATTTCTCTTACAAGGTTGTCTGGAAGAGATCGCTATTTAGCGGTAAGACCGCCTGTTGTATACCTATGATTTAAATGTACTGTTCCATGTTCTGCTTTAACTTTTTTTAATTTTTGGTGTTCAATAAAGAGTATTTGTATTGTATTGTATTGTACTATGTATTAAACTTACTATCGTACTATGTATTGCGCCCGTGTGGTTGCCGGGTTAGAATAGTGCCACTCCATGTCTTTCCATGGATGTCGTAAGAATCGACTAAAGGAATGAGGGCTTCTAGTACTGTTAGGCGATGGGCTTGCAACCTGTCACTAATACACTGGTAAACATCTTAGCCTGTTTGTGCATAATGTGGTTACAGAATTGCCAACAACTCTTGTTGTAGTTGTTGGTATTTCTGCAGCTCTGCCTACCCTACTCTGGGAATGACGGCGTGATAATATGTATGTATGTATTAAACTAGAAATAATATTTTTTTGATTGTAATGCCTTTTTTGAATTTTAAATGAAAATTGCGGAAAATAGGATTTAAGGACTTCCTTTTAAGGGAATCTTCAGAACTGTGGAATGAACTTCCGTTGTCCTTAAGGCAGTCCCCTTCTGTAGTCTCTCTAAAGAGGAATTTAAAAACTTTGTGGCTGAATGAGTCGTGAAGTCAGGTTCCTATAATGATTAGAGTTCTTATTTATATATTTATGTAGGTATATATGTATATGTATGTATATATGTATATATGTATATATGTATATATGTATATATGTGTGTATTATACATGTACGTTTATATTAGTTTGTGTACTTGCTAATTTGTTTAAAATTAATTTATTTATTTATAAGTATTATCATTTCTTTTTACTTTTTGTGCAAACTTGTATGTGTCCAACCCCATGCATTGTCCTTACTCATTTGCTTCAGGGTTAGCTGGAAGAGATCCCATTTAGGGATAAGTTCGCCTTTGTACATTAATTTTGTATTATAATTGTAATATTTATATTTTTGTGCAATAAAGAGTTTACATACATACATACATACATACAACCCAGGGGATGATCCTGTGAAGTTTGGTAACAATCGGATCGGTATAAAAATCCCCGGGCGACGCCAGGCACGTACAACACACACACAGGCACGTATTACAACTATTTTATTTATATGTAGGTTTATATGTAAGGTAACCATGCACGCATGGTATGACATGCACCAATAATCGACAGAAGCTTTAATTCTAAGATCATAGGGTTATAAATTGATTGTTGCAAAACAAATGATTAACTCTTATCTTCTTTGAGTAAGAATCAGTGTCGAACATTGGTCCTTTGTCGAGTACTGGTGTCTTTACCTTACATTTGTCAAGTATTACAACTTTTATTTTTAGTACAAGAAGGCCTTCAAAGAGTGGTCTTTACTCTTTATATCAGTTTACAGTAACTATGCTTAAGTATTTTTTTTATTTTTAACCGAAGAATGCTAGCGATGTTTATGGAACATGCATTTTTTTGCGCTCTCTTTAAAGTGCTATGAAAGGGAAGGATAATTGTATACGCGAAGCAACAGTCGTGTTATTTTTTCATAAGATATGAACTCAACGACAGGAATGTAATTACAGCTGTTCTTCCGTGTTCAAAATAAACGGATATTTTAAAGAAATTTGCATTATTACAAAAATAACAATGTCTAAGCCAATATTATTGAATTAAAGTATAACGTTAACCGAAAATGAGGATACCGAAAAAAACCATCTAAGCCTTAAGTTTTAAAATTTTAACAAGTTTTTATTATTTTTTCTTTCAAGTTTCTTTGAAACGGTTCAAAACTTGTTTTATATGCATTGTTACATTTTCTCCTAAATCGTATGAACGAAACTCAATTCCGAGTGTCATGCGTGTTCCCAATTGCACCTAAGTGTAAAAGCGGCCGGTTCGTGTGAACTTGATTATTTATTTCTGGCATTTAATAAGTTTGTATGATCAAGGTGCAGAATATAATTATACAGCGTGTTAATTATTAATCTGTGTCCATAAATTTTCCTTCGGTAAACATAAAAATCACACGGCAGTGGAAACAAGGGTGTCGGTAATTTCACAAGCAGTTATTTTTAACGTTTTGATGTGTTAAGATAGGTTGAATATAAATCATAAATCAGATAACAGTTTTTATATTACTTTCTGTTATGAATATTGGTGTAAAATTAATACAGATCGAACGTCGCTCGGGTTAAAACCGAGTTTTACCGAACATGACAACGTGACAGCTCGGTTTCTTGACCGTCAACTCCACGATTTTTAATAAATTGTAGATAGACGCTAGATTTGCGACGTAAGAAATTGCCCGTGCGGCCTACGTACCTACATACTGGATAAACAGCTTTTTTATAATGTTAATATTGCTTTTATAATTAGTAGGTATAGGATTATTACAATCAATTATATTGTATAATTCAAGTAGCCGTTGCCCGAACTCGGTCCGCATTTAAAAATAAAACACAGCCTATGACACTCACAAATAACGTGGCTGTCTATTGGTTAAAGAATTTTCATAATCGGTTCAGTAGATCCAAAGATAACCCCTACAACCTAACTAACTCACACTCCCTTATCTCTTTATACCTTTAATATTAGTATAGATAACATGTCAAATGCTATAAAGATTTACCGAGTAGAGTCACTAAATTATGTGTTAAGACCGCGCCGTGGCTACAAGCAAGCCATGTCACGTTCCCGTCCTGACCGAAATTGTAATATGGAACGAAGTTAAAAATCGCTTCCGTCCCGCCAGACAAGAGGAAAATCACGTATAATACAAACAGGGAGATTTTTGTAACTGGGAATTTGAATCTACGAGCAAGGAAATACAGTTCTGGGCCTCTATTCAGGTGCGTTAAAACGACATCGTGTTTGACACGTTTAAGAATCGTTTATGTCACAGTCGCCATTATTGTAAATGACATAAGAGTTATCAAAACGTTGACAATACGGAAACAGGTCAATAACTATATTGTTATTACCTTGTAGAATTCCAGCCCAGTTCAGGGATCGTAATCGGTGTTCTGACTTCCGGAACCGGTTATAATTGCATTCCGCTATTTATATTGCTAAAGCTCTGATCAGCGGTATAATCAATATTGATATTGTTTAGATACTCGTAGGTATAGTAAGTTTATGTAGCATGTACTAGTAATAGGTGTAATATTGTATTCTCACGCCTATTCCGTGCCGACAAGCTTTTTGTTTATTTAATAGCCACCTAGTAAGGGTCTGGCTGAAAACCAGCGCTGCAGCGTTGACACGCTGGAGCAAAATGCTGAGTCCAGCCCCTTTTCAGGCATCACTTACTCTGTTGTATGTAATAATCTATGCCCTCTGTAGATTCTATTATTTAGTTACCCATTGAGTTGCTTTTGTACTTCTGTCACCATGCTCTGTTATGTCGAATAAAGATTTTGTCATTTGTCATTATTTGTCAATACCGGTATTCAAGTATATAATCGGTTTAGCTAATTGACAACAATACCTCTATTTGATACTTTACGCCTAAAAATCAGTAGGTACCCCTAATTACCAGTACTTAATACCTGTCAGTGTCCATACACTCGTTTATTGGTCTCTGTAAATGTTTTCGGTGTTATTGCAATATACTTTTATACGCCTTAGACAAGTCTAAAATTACAGTTTAATTGAGATCTTACTTATCAGGTACAATGAATAGCGGTATTGAATACAGGTATTAATTATCGTAAATAGAGCATACATAGCTATAAAAACCAAAGCGGAATGACAACAATAGGTAGGTACTTCTAATTCGAATATAGGTATAGGAAATAAATAAAAATGATATTTATGGTTTTTTAAATATAGTTTAAACTAAATTGCATTGATTATGTACCTCCTATGGATTATGTACACCGGGTCTCACGAGGTTATAGCTACAGATAACAAAATCTATCTAAACCCTACACTATTTGTGCTAATCTTCAACTAAGAAGGCGAGTACGAACGGCTGCTAGTTAAATTTCACTATAGTAAAAAAGGCCATAGCATCTCACGCGAGGGAGATAACGATATAATTACCGGGGCATCACCAACCGCATATAATCAACGCGGCGTAACGTAAGTCGCTCGTAAGTCAAACTAGGCTGATAACAAGCCAATTCCTGGGCTGGGATTCTACACGGTAATAACGATATCGTCTTTGACGTGATTCCGTATTGTCAACGTTTTGATAACTCTTATCTCATGGACAATAATGGCGACAGTGACAGAAACGATTCTAAAACACGTCAAACGCGATATCGTTATAACGCAGTAGAAAAGAGGTCCTGACACATTGCACAACCATGACGTTACTGAATACCTATTGATAATGTTGACAGCAGTACAACAACACTAAACTTTGGTATCCCTTCATTTTTCATAATTTCATTTGCCATAATTGTCACTGGCTATAACCTTTTCCTTAATATCACATACCATAATTTCATTTCTGAATTCTTAAACATCGTATAGATCCCAATGGGTTTAGTTAGGTTTGTTTTTCTACAATTCTGAATAGTTCACGGTTTTAGAAAAAATGCCTTTAAGGCAAATGAATATTACGTCACAATATAGTTATGGGATATAAATTTATGTCATTTGAAATTCGGGCAAGTGAAATTATTGCATATCGACGCTTGAAAGGCGAAATGGGATAAGCGACATTATTTGTGATATTGAGTTACATATTATATCGTTCAAATCAGCAGATTTTTCTGATGTGAACGATATATGTAACTCAATATCACAAAAAATGTCGCTTATCCCATTTCGCCTTTCAAGCGTTGATATGTAATTCGGTCAAACGATAGAGACCCCTAAACTTGTTGCGTGTGAAGGAATAACAATAACTACTTTTAGTTGCTGTCTGCGTATTATTTGTACCAACTAACCTACCGTACCACGCGTACATGATTGTAATTTGGGATCTAAGACTGAATACGAGACACTTGGAATCTTCAGAGTAGAATCTCAAGAATGCAAATAAGGACCAAAAAGATGGACACGCTAATTCACGCAATTAAAATTTCTATGAAACTTTACCGTTGTGCGACGAAAATTTTCCATACAATTATTGTAAGGTTACTTTTTGTCGCACAACTGAACTTTTTCCGTGTTGCTTGTTTGTATGGTTAACTGCGCTTAACTATGGTCCAACTTTTAGGTCCCCACCCCTATGCTTATAATTTTACCGATATCATATGTTTTTATACACACCAAAATGTTAACACTTTGCCGTATATATGCTAGTGTATGCGATTATAACGTTTACATTGGTATGTATAATGTATGAAATCACGTCATGAACGTAGATCATCGACGAATATAAATGTTATATAAAGAAGCTATTACGCCGCAGAGTTGCACTAAGAATATATAAAAAAGACGACGATATTGCAATCGCAAATAATAAAGCAATACGAACAGAATGTACGAATTTTTAAACTCAATTAAAATTAATACCTACGTAGACTTACTAGGCTGTGTTTAAAGATCTAAGAACTAAACTAGTTAACTTTCGCACCTGCGTCGCTTTAAAAGTTTAAAAACGCAAATCAGAACGCCCAACACAAACAAGAATAAGAATGCAAACTTTTTTTTCCTTGTTGAATCAAACAAACTCAACCGCTAGACAGCTCACCGCGGTTTCTTTTATTCCAAGATTTTCCGGTTTGTTTTCTCAGTGAAGTCTTTGCCGGGATAAATGGGTTTAACGCTCGCCCCGTTTAGTTCTAAAGTTTATTAATAATAATTCATGTCAGTCACTCGATATTTTTCTAGAGCGAATCGCGGTTACGGCATTCATGCCGAGACGCACTGAAGGCGGTGGCGTTTACACTAAAGGCGTGCCTATTGTGCCCAATGCGTTGTGGAAACAGTGCGTTTGTGGCTTTTAAAAGATTGAACCTCCAACGCCGATAAGGAAATTTAACGGAGCAGCTCTAGGATATTTTGCGCAATTACCCTTCATACACAGTCAGCTATTCGAATGTGCAGGTTTCCTTCTAGATGTTTTTCTTCACCGTAAGAGGATCGGGTTATGCACGTTAGAAACACTTTGATACGGTCGACCTTGTAAGTCACTTTAGTTCTTTGTAACTTTAACTTCATGATTGAAGTGCTGCCCTAATCTGTTACACGCCAAACATGTATTAAGAGTTATGCAAAATTCAACTGCATCCATACGAAATAACGTCTCATTTAAAATGAACCTGTGACATCTATAAGTGTCGGTGGCGTTGTAGGCACGACAGCTCATGACTACTTAAGGCGTCGTTGGCGTTTAAAGGGTTAAAGGCTTTAAAGTGACAAGGTACAAAACTTTGCATCTACTTATAAGGCCCTCTGTACATGGCCGCCATTGGGGTTTTCGTGTCTTACGACCACAAGTGACACCCTAAGCCGCCCCCATTGGGTTGCTATGTACCCGTCAGTGTAAACATACGCATAAATGTTGAAATCATACGCATTCACTACGATGTTGAACGATACCTTGCTATTACCGTCACGCATAGCACGAGATAATTTCTTATAGCACGTGAATAAAAAGTAAACTTGTTTAGTAAACAGATAATGCGGGTTCAATCGTCAAAATTGCGGTGTCAAAAACTATATTACGATACCGTTCTATTGCAAACAAGAATCTGACACACTTTAAATGGTACCTATTAAATAAAACATAACTTCTTTGCTTAATTTAAAATATTAAACCTAACTTCATTGTTTAATTTAATATGTATATTATTAATTTAATAGGTACCCTTTATAGTGTGTCAGATTCTTATTTGCAACAAAACGGTATCGTAATATAATTTTCGACACCGCAATTTTGACGATTGAACCCGCATTATCTGTTATGCAAAGTTGTATCATTTTTATTACTAATTATCGTAATAATAAACGGTATTTATATCTGAATTCCCGTTCGCACCGTTCTTGTATAGATATCAGGCTTTATTATAACGATACTTTGTTTCGTTTCGAAAAACAAAAAAACACTAATTGATACTGTAAAGCTCTTTTAAAGCTATGCTTGACTCCTCGGCGTCATCAAGTGGCAAGTCCATCCAAGCGTTAATCAACTGATGAAATCCGTGTCCAATATGGTTTGCAGGGAAATTCAATTTTAGTGTTGGCAGGTTGCTCCCAGGACCCACTCACCCGTTTAAAGGCCGTGCAAGCCAATCAATCAAACCGACGCCCGGCTCTGATATTACGTTACGAAGCAAAGCGAGAACGTGAATTGAGTAATGTAAAAGTTTAAGCGAAACTTACTTGTTCAAATTCAAGTGTTTATATTATTTGTACCCGCTAATTTAGACATGGTAAACGTTGATCAAAACGTCAACAGTTCTGTAATGAGTTTTACCATGGAAACAACAGGTCTGTAATAAATAAGCATTATAGCGTTCTTATTACCATGAGTACGCTCGTTACGTATAGCAGTAATGCTGTTTCGTTAATAATCGACATCCCAATTTAAATATTACATTTTCAGAACTGTGTTGTTAATGTTAGGATGCGTATTATACAAGTACAAGCCAGCCAATCAATATTGTCAATATTTGCAGTTAACAAATGAATAATATCCAAAATATAATGTCCGCGGAGGCTTGAAATTTGTACTCGTAGTAGGTATTCAATCATTTATATTATGACCACGATTGCAGGAATTACGTATTAGGCGTTCATTAGGTTTATATACGTGCATTATTACAATAAATGCCGCAACATAAAGGATTTGAAACAAATTAATTTAAATTAGTTATGTTCAAATAAATTAATACGGTCGTGGAGCTTTATGATTTTATTAAATTATTCCTCCTTCATATGCAAAACAGTAGGTCAAACTCGAATCCGTTTAACGCCGCCGCTTGTCTCGTTGGTACTACATGGTTCGCACTAATTCGCTATGTCGCTTGTCACTCAGTGCGTCTCTTTCGTTTCAGACTAGGTAGAGAAGGAAGAGCTATATGTACATGTCGCGGGCAACTTGTACTAGCCGTCCGCCACATTAATACGCTAGGCACGCGCGGTACGGATTCTAAACTGGGTGCCTATATTTCAATGAAAAATACTGCATACTGATATCGCACTTTGCGGGCAAAGTAAAGGAAGGCTTTATGCCATAAGAAACCAACACAAAAATATTAAGCAATAAAAAGTCAAGGGTTGGCATTATATTTCCAAGTAATAAACAACAGCGTTCTTTATAAATTGTAGGACATTTTTGACGTGTTCCGTATTGTCAACGTTTTGATAACTCTTTTGTAGGTACTTGACAGAATTGACGGCCAAGTTATAAATGATACTAAAACACGTCAAATACAATATCGTTTTAACGCAGTAAAATAGAGGCCCTGGGCTATGCTCCGCGGTTGAATTACATTGCTTTTGATATGTAACATGTAATTAACTCCGCCGCCATTACTGTCAAGTGGATAAGTGTTATCATAACGTTGACGATACGATAACATGTCAAACGCAATATTGTTTTACCGTGTAGAATATAGGCCCAGTAGTTGCAGCGTTCGGCCGGCTATTGCTATTACTTGCGCACGCGCAATTGACCGAATTTGACGCTTCGTGGTTCATAGACAACCGGAGACTGCCGATTGCTTTTAAGAAATTGGTAGTATTTACACTTTAGTTTTTACACGCACATTGTGTGTGTATAACCAGTTTTGCCGACAATGCCTTGAGCAAGAGAGTAAGTATATTGTATCAACAGACCGTTCGGTCAACTAAACAGAAATTGTCCTTAAAAACATAAAAGGATAAAAATTGTATTTTTTTTGCAAATACATTGTGTTGAAATATCGTTAAAAGATCCCTAGATTGTATTAGCCATCTGGCTTTGATATCCTAATTACTTGTGTCGTTATTACAGCTCATATTCACTTGACAGTAAGAGCTGTCATAACTCATAACGCCAACAGTGTGATTATGATGGTTCTCTATTGAATGGCTTTTTTTTCGCATAATGTATTTTTTCGCATAAAATCGTTTGCCCTAAAACGGTTTTTTACAATAGAAACGGTTTTATTTTAATTTGTATTAATAAGTATCCTAACCTAACAAACCTAACCTAACCTAACCTAATCTACACAATACATGTTTATTAGGTTTTGCAAACTCAGCCTAATAGTATGTTATGCGAAAATATTGTATGCGTTTCAAGGGGATTCCGATTATGATATCAATGCCAGATGGGCTAAAGCAAAGTAGAATAAATAACCGTGATGTTACTAAGGTGCAATACATACTTGAGAACAATTAAAACATGTGTTCTATTCTTACTTATAAGTAAATGAACAGTTTTATTAAGCTTGAGCGTAATTCATGTATTACATAATGACATCCAAGTAAAACACTGTATTTTTTTTAGTCGTAAATTGGCAAACGAACAATCATAAACGTCATGAATGCCAGCACAGCTAAGTTACTGCGTTATAGTAAATATTATTTTTAAATCGCTTTTAAACGAGGACACGCCATATAGTGCTGAGGAAACACCGTGAAATTCATTCCATATTCGAAGTAATTGATGAAAATCTCTAGCTCGTTCATTCAACAGATGAATGAATACATTACTGTTTGTGGTGGCAACATGCTGTGGCAGGAGTACCGTGAAATGTGGTTTATGTGCGTGTGGAAATAAACAATATGAAAATAAAATAGCAGTACACTCTATTTACATATTACAACCGGTGCTCACTCTTCGAAGCTTCGTTGAAATGAAATCCCACAAGTAGCAATTGCTCCAAAATGGTGCGCTGCGAGTTAAAGCACGAGGTTTCTACCACGTATAGGATGTATGCTGATGATCAATTTCAGATGTGGATGGAAGTCTGATTCATCGATCGAGTGAACGAATATTTTTTCTTGAAGTTTCGTTATGATAAGTATCCAACAAATACATATTTTTATAAACTACACTAGATACCCTTAATTACAATTAAAAAAACATGATTTTGAAAAGATATGACGTTACTTAACAGAAGTTGAAGCAATTGTTTTAACTTTTTTGTTGTTTTTTTGTTTGGAATCGTTCTTATTGTGCTGTCGATATGAATTCTTTGTACCTATCTGTTTTATACGAAAACGATACCAAAAATATATGTAAGCAATGACCGATATAACTAAGTCCTTACCCATCCGTTCCCCCGATGGCCGAATCAGACTTCCTCCACATCTGAAAATGATCATCGAGGAACATCCTATCTATGGTCGAAAGGTCGTGAATGTAACTCGCAGCGCACAACCATGGCCAAATACGGAGCGAAGCACTTTACCTAGCAAATAGTTACAAGTTCACAAATCGACAGAATTTACGTTTTGTTACGAAAAAACGTACAATGTTGCCAAATTGTTTACTTGTCAACTTTTGCGGGATAGGAAACTAGATAAAAGTCTGATGAATAACGATTCATCGTGAGTAGCGAGAAACTTGAAGCAATCTTGGATGACATGTGGACGATACTTCCTTTATAACAAATATGATAAGTAATATGGCATGCTTAATAGGTCTCCGAGTGTAAATACATCTTGGAAAAAATAATAACAAACAAAAGGGAAAATAAATTAAAAGTCGCTGGCGATGGCGGCTGGACGATCAATTATTTTGCAATCAGAGGATTAGAGCCCCGAGTCGTCGTTGTTTACAGAATATTGTCAATGTATAAGTACAGGAGAATAAGTTCGTCTTCAAGCAAAGGGTACATCGCGCGGCTTGCATGTGTGCGTAACGCGTCCGTACGGCTGTGGGCGGCGCTGGCCACGCACACGTAACGACATCTAGCTACTGACTTCAAACTATGTCAGTGGCTAAATGCCGTTTCGTGTGCGTGGCTAGCGGCGTCCGAGGCCGTACGAACGCGTTACGCACACAAGCAAGCCGCGCGATTTACCTTTGTTTGAAGAAGAACTACTTCTCTTATACTTATACTTTGATTTTGTGTCCGATCAGAACGATCATCGCTAAAGTCTTCCTTTTTTATGTTTCTTGAAAAACTTAACAAAACAAATCATTGTTTAGGCCAGTTATCACATTTACTGCCACCAATTTTACCCGGTGCCTTGTTGCACGCGTGTGCGTTTTTCATAGTTTCATATGAAACTAAGTAATGATGCACCTGGATAAAGACTAAGCAAAGATATGCTTAAAGTTAGAGAGCACACAATGTCATCGCTAAAATACAAATTACTCTCAAATAATAATCGTGTCCTTGCTACCAGCCAATTCACGAATAGTTGATCATTTTTTTTTAGTGTTACTAGTCATTATTTTAACAAGCCAACCGAAGCCACGGACGAATACTGAATTGTACGAATAATTATAGTGTTTAACATAAAAAACCGGCAAATTTTAACTGACTTCAAATAATTTGTTACGAACTGCGTGAAGCACCTAACAGCTTGAAAGACTTTTACAAGGCTTAAATTACTCTCCACCTTTTTCTTTTTGTCAAGTGCTTTACACAGTTCTCTACCGCCCTTGCGGCGTTTTTGCACCGCGTGCGATTCCGACCGAGAAAAATATCCACTTGCCAGTCGTTTGCAAAAGTTAAAGAACTTCAGAATACTTTGCTTGAAAGTTAAACAAAATTTGTGAATATAATCGAACGCGGTGCAAAAAAAATCCTTACAGTTAACACGACCAACATAACTACTATCTCAGACAAATAATTACATGTTAGGAGCACATAATAAGTAGACACAAAAGAGCATTTCATTCCTCTTTAAAATTTAGAGAAGGTAGCATAATAGCATCGTGTCTTCGAGCACCGAGGATTGTGCATTTCAGTCGAAAACTTCATTTAGTGCGCAAAAGCATAAAATTCGCTGTTGCGCTTGGCTATTATTAACTTTAAAACATTTTGAAGTCAGTTAACCTATTCACCACTCATGACACACGATGCGTCATGCATAGAAACTCAATAACAGGCCCGGAACGTGTGGCAACTAGTGATGGGCATTAAACCTTTGTCCCGAAATATTTACGATTTAATTAATTTTCTTATTCAAATGTTTTTTAATTAGTCTTTGTCCATTTCTAGTGGCGACGTACGAGTAGGTTCATCGCACCCTTGCTAAATTGAAAACATTGGAGAGTCCAGATTCGCCGTGGCCCCGCCGTTTGACCCTACTTGCGGAATCGAGGCAACATAAGCGACCGTCCAGCCACCAACGCAGCGACCAATTGACATTTGACCTCCAGCGACACTATACGAGACCTTGACAATAGTGGTCGGTCCGCAGGCTCTCACAGTGATAGAGTTTATTAGACAATAATCGATGATAAGTTTAACTTTTGAACGCTAAATTCGGCAAGTCAAATAAGCGGATTTTCGTGCCACGAGTAAACATATTTGTCGAAACAGCGATCGTGGCTTCCAATACAAAGTCCAATACATTAAGCTCTATTCTCTCAAGTCATTATAATTAACACGTTTACTAATAAGTTGTATAAGTTATAATTAATAAAAAAACAACAATGGTTCGTACTAAGGCAGAGGGTCCAATTGAAAGTTGTTATGTGTAAATTCAGACCTGTTTAAATATTCGCTTTAGAAAATTTCAACTCTCGGTAGATGAGAATGTATATTTCTTAACGTAATTTTCCACATAACTTTATTTATAAATTAGTTTCATATATAACTGACTGTGTATATATTTACAGTAATACTTACTGTCTTCAAGTTACAGAAAAACACGTGAGAGCCCATTAACCTTTACATTAGTTAGCATTAGCGAAAAAGCGCATACGCAGCTCGTCCGACACGAATCCGAAAAGATCCTTAACGGTAGTATTTTTAAACGAGCATTCGCACAAAGAATCGCCATTACGAAACGCCAATCGACCCGTTAACACTCGAGGTCGGAAGGAGTTTCCGTAAAGAAACTCGGGAAAATTAACTATACAAAGAGGTTACGCAAGAGCGAGATATCACTTCACGTATTTCGATCTAACTTCGTAATAGGAATTAATTACTTATTGCTGTCAATAGTACAGAAACTGCCCCATTTTCGTAAGTAGAGCTCTATTCCGCTTTGTTTTAGCTTATATATTATATTGATATGACGTCATTATCTTTCTTTTTACTATAAAAAACATTAACGTTATCAATATGATAACGACATAGAATCAAGATAGGCTAATCAATGAGATTAGTCATAGTCATCACATAACCATGATCAAAAATATAAATGAATCCTAATATTATTGAAACTGTAAATGATTTTACGGGCTTCATTTCATGACGTAGAAAACGGAGTTCTATTTATTTTTAGGTTAGAAAGGACCCCGAAAAAGTTGTTAGGAAAATGTGGTTTCAGTCAATTTTCATGATTTTTAGATATGTTATAGACTTAAGTGACCTGATCAAAAGTCCCTTCGGGTGCTACCACGATTTCCGAATCTGTTCCCGAGATACGATCGAATTTATACCTACAGGCAGATCTATGTATTTTCCCGGCGTTGTGTTGTTTTAAACCTTAACCTCTGTTGTGATGATATGGACATATACCACACAAACACCACACCGACTAAATGTGGCACCTAATTGTGGTGGGTTACCTAATTGTAATGCCATTTCTCTTTATTTCTTGCCACATTTAGTCGGTGTGGTGTTTGTGTAGTATATGTGCATTTTGCACTGACATTGACATTAGACATGCAGGCATTAAGGTTTAAAACAACACAACGCCGGGAAAATACATAGATCTGCCTCTAGGTATAAATTCGATCGTATCTCGGGAACGGCTTCGGAAACTGTGGTAGCACCCAAAGGGACTTTTTATCAGGACACTTAAGTCTATAACATATCTAAATTTCATGAAAATTGACTGAAACCACATTTTCCTAACAACTTTTTCGGGGTCCTTTGTTTCGTCTTCGTATCATTCGTATTCGGAGCGGATGCGATGCGTACGGGCTCTGTAGTTTGCTGTAGCAACACTTACCTTGCGGTTGCTGCTGTGAGTACGGCGCGAGAAGCCGGGTGCGCTTCTTCTCATAGCCCTTTTGTGTGATGTCACCTGGAAAACCGCGCACGTATTAGCATTGAGGTCGTATCAAGAGACCTGGGGGTTATTACATGGCTATGCAGTTCACAGGGCTCGAATACCGGTTTAATTTCCAAACCGCTATTATGTATTTGACGCAAAACCTTTTCATTTCGGTTCCGTTAGCATAAACCGGTTTTCCAACCGTTTTGGAGAAACCTTCATATAAAGTAATTTTAAAACTAACCGGTTTCGCGCTAAAAAAACCGGTTAATCTAGACGCACGTCACGCAATATAAACGACCGCCGCTTCGTGTTTTTATTCAGTACAATACTTTTGATTTTTCGACTCGCCGCTGGTGGATAAAATAATAAAGGTTAAAATAATAAAGTTCTCAAAACGTTCGCGTCTGTAGAGAAGTTCGGAATAAAACCGAAATAAACCGGTATCAACCGGTATTTTTTAAACCGGTTCCGGGCCCTGGCAGTTAATTTTCCGCTGAGAGAAAAGGACCGAGCTGTTAGTAGTTAAATAGCTTTGTATTTTCTCTCGTTCAGCGTAAAGTGAACTGCACAACTATGTGATAATAATAACCCCCCTGTTAGGTTAGGTCAGCGATTATCAAGCTAGTTCAGCACGATAGGGCTTGTATGTTAATGAAGTAATGTATCGGAAGCATTGCATAAATGAAGCATGGCAGGCAAAAAAGGTTAGCAAAAAGAAAAACAAGATCATATTAATTATAAGCGCTTAAAACGAACAAAAAACGTAAACGGGCACCTTGTTGTTGGATACATTTAAACATATTATTTTAAGAAACTCTTTTTGCGTAACTTTTAATAACGTGTTAGAGAGATTTGATCCTTATGATTGACCCTTTCGATTGACGATTTAAAAGTACAGGATACATACATACATCACATCACGCCTTCATTCCCAGAGTGGGATAGGCAGAGCTACAGAAACACCAACAACTCTAAAACAGCTTGTTAATAATTCTGTAACCCCATTTTGCACAATCAGGCCAAGAAGTTTACTAGTGTATTAGTGACAGGTTGCAAGCCCATCGCCTAACAGTACTACAAGCCCAAGTAAAGGATGTTTTTTCAAATTTTAGCCGGTTCAATTCCTGGTAGTGAGAAGCGTATTTTTTAAATCTTCGAATTCAGTTTAGTTGCTTATCAAAATAAAAGGAATGTTTCCTTTGAGTGAAATTTGTTATCTATATTATTTAGAGTACTTTCCCTCCAGGTGGCATTTTAAAATTCCACCCTGTATAATAGTACTGAGCTCTACTCGGGTGTATGTAGCCGGCACTATTAAATTGCTATTTGATAATGTCGCCTTTTTATTTGAAATACCTCGGAACCCGATTTTTCGGCGCAACTAGATGTTTTCCGTATATGATGACTTGACAGATAGATTTTTTGACGTGATAAATCCCTATTCCATCATTTGTATCAAAATCTTAAATTATTGTAGTTAAGTTAAAAATGGTAAACAAAGTCAGCCTTAATTGTAGCAATTCTATATAGGTATAACTCTAGACACTCATGATCTAAATGCGATCTCTGAACTCATTGACTACTTATAATTATAACTATTATAGGCCTCTGTGACTTTTGTAGTGTTTTATTATTTAAATCTCTGCGATATGTGTAAAAGAAGAAGAAAGATAAGAAGTCCTTTGGGTATTTATTTAGTTACTCGTAGTGTGACAAAGGTTTGCAAGTGAAATAATGTCAGTGTCAAGTGCTATCTATGTATTGAAGACACGCTAGCCTAGTTGGTAGTGACCCAGCCTTCGAAGCTAGCGGGCCATGCGTACAAATCCCGGTAAGAGCAGATATTTTTGTAATGAACACGAGTATTTGATCCTGAGACTTGTATGTTTTCTATGTATTTAAGTATATATTTCTCTATGTAAGTAATTTTATCATGGTCTAGTACCCATAGTACAAGCCTAGAGCTTAGTTTGGGACTACGTCAATTTATGTGTCCTTCGTTTTTTTTTAAATTTTTATGGACACTGTAAGCCCAAGGCACTCAATATAAAAAATAATAAGCGCCTATGATCACTGGTTATATGGATTTGTGACCTGGTAAGCATCAGCTTAGTTTTATTTGGCAACGGGAAATGTGTTAATTTTAGCACCGGCTATTCCTTTTATAAACAACGTTTAAAATAAGCTTTTAATTATTTGCGAAGGGATTATAATGAAAATATCGAGGTGATGATGAAATAATAAGTCTTTATTCGTTAAATGATGTTATTATATAATAAATGTATATATATATATATATATATATATATATATACACAGATAAAACAAGCAGCGTGCGATAGCGCTGTCCCTTTTACTGCCTAGAAATTAGCAGGTATCGATGCCCTCAAATACGACCCCACAACCCCGAAGAAAATGTTGAAGTCGATAGTGCCTTATGCCACTTTTTTATTCGTAACACCGAAAAAGCAGTCCGAAATAACCGTACAATGTTATAAGGACCAGTTCAAACAAGCTCGTCATCACATGGCACCAGGTCAGTAGCCGCTGGTAATATGCTGTATGCCCAGAGTGAACCATACCATAGAAAACGTAAAAAACATCATATAAAACGAAACACACAAAGTTTTGACCCGTATATTTAGATTTTATTTAGAATCAAAACTAGTTAAAAAAATTAAACTTCTTTTAAGGTTTAGATTGCTTTTTTCGGCATCTTCATTTTATTTACTTCATATTTTAATTCAACGATATTGACTTAAATACAGTATTTAACAATATAAATGAAAAATTCTTTATAAGATCCTTATATTTCAAACATGGAACAACAGCTGTGACGTTATTCCTGTCGTCGATTTTCTATAGTGTTTTTGCAGCGGTCTGAATGAACTATGACTTTTTAAAACTTCATATCTTATGAAAAAAATACACGACAATTATTTCGCGTATACAGTTAGTCCTCTCTTTCATAGCACTTTCCAGAGAGCGTAAGATTAAAATATATGCATGTTCCCTATTGCTATGGGGTATGCTTATTGATAAGCGCTTGCAATACTAACTGATTTTGAAATGTGGCCGTTTTGTATTCAATGAACGATTTGATCCCAACAAAATAGTTTCAGAGAGCCTTGTTTAAACACTACTTCAGTCATATAAAAAAATGGATTGTTTAACAACTGTGATATGTTCTAAGACTCGCGGATGCCACAGTCAAATTGTGCAAAACAGTTTTGTGGGGCGTTATTTTTACCAAAGCTTGTAAAAATGTTACAAAAAATAAATAAAACATCATATACAGTTTTATACACCACAATATTTGGGTAAGGACCAAAAAGTTGGCCAAACTAACTCACTCAATTAAATTTTCTATGAAACTTTTCCATTGTGACACGAATGTTAGCCATACATTTGTAGGGTTTCGTGTCACAACTGAACTTTTTTCACTTTTGTTGTTTGTATGGTTAAGCTTAACTATGGTCCAACTATTTGGTCCTTACCCATTTCAATGCTATTTCAAAAACATGTTCGCACAATATTTTACTATTCTGATAGTGAAATCGTCAAAGGCCAGGAATAGATCAAAACATTTGAACCGATGAAGTTCAATAAAAGCTAATAAAAATGCCGTTTGGAGCAATTCCACGACTGTCCTAACTGTTCCGATACGAGGGATCCGTCAAAAAGCCGAACTCCTCGGTGCGCTCGAATTTTTCTCCGTACCGAATTAGCTTCTAGCAAAGTTGTACCCGCCATTTTCCAGCGAGAGCGGATTTTCTAGAGGAATAAAAAAAACCTTTTCAATTCGAGACAGGACGAAACAAAATATATACAATTATTAGGGTACTTTCGGAAAGGAATCTTATTTTCGTTACGCTATTAAATGACTATCTTTTAATATATACCTAATAAATAAAAATGAATCGTCGAAATGTATGTATACACCTACGGCTGCACCAATAATTTTTTTTGTCGTGTTTCTTATTGTCAGGACAAGGTTTGACAGAAAAAAAACCACCACAGAAGTTGGATATATGTAACGGGGGCGAAGCCGCTGGTAGACAGCTTGTTTATATAAATTCTAAGTACCTATGTTAACCAAAAAGAATAGAAAGCACAAAGCTTAACTTGAATCTGTGTATCCGGCACGAAAGTTTTAACAAATTTGGCACCCATGATTTTCGTGTGTAATGTATTTATGCGTCAATGGCAGTAGACGTGTTAAAAGTCATACGCACAATCAATACACGAGTTAATTATTACGATAAGTACATTCGGCTGGCACGGCCTTGCCAAAACCTGTAGCAACGACTGGAATGTACACAAAAAATAATACAAACCAATTACGAAGCGATAGTGTAGAAACCAATTAATCGATCATTTCATTGTTTAATAGAACTGCAAAGTTTATCGACAAGCTCCACGTTAGGTACAAGCTTTACTTGAACCCAGCCAGCGGGCAAAGAAAAATACTAATCATGATTCATCACAAAATCACAACACAAGACAGCAAGCAAAATACGAATACTTTCGTTAAAAAAATTGGTCGTAGTCATTACTTGGGTGGATCAACTTTTCGTTGTTGTTATTCTGTCCCGTAAGCCAGGAGACAACAGTGATAGAGTTCCTTAGAAAAATGGTTATAATATACACTACTAATACGCTTGGAAGAAAACCCATAAAAGAATGGGCTTGTAATTGCCACAAAAGCCGATGTTTCCTGGATTTATATACTTTAAAATCGTGGTTTTAAAGAGTGACCCAGGAGACGTCACCATGGCAACGAGCTACAAAGAAAAGTTGATTGACCCACTTATGCAGTACCTACTTGCTTTACATGATAAAAACTCTGAGAGCATAGAATATCGTGCACAGAAACATGTAAGCAAAGCGTTTTAATTATAAAAAGTCTGCAAAATGAGCTATGTATTTATAATTGAGAAAATACCGGTAGAATGATTAGGGGTTTACGAGGAAAATGTAAGGAAACCTTACCATATCGTTATGATTGGAACCTGTATCTTTTTTCCGTCCGAGCAAGTAATCGAGTACTCAAAGTAATCAATTAACTTATTTCATTACGCTCAAAGCAATTTGCACGTCCTGTATTTCATGAATTTCCGCTTTAACAGATTAACTGCTACGATGAACTAATTCTATACTAAATCCGAACTTGTTGAAAAACCTCAAACTTAGGATAAATATGGCAAGTTTTGCAACCATGCTTACTATAAAGGGTCTTATTTTGTTTTCAGTTTTTTCCGTCTCCAATTAATAAATATAGCAGAATAAACACGATCACAGTCGGAGAAGGTAGAAAATAAATAAAAGGACGCGATATTATCAATTACACATAGATCCGTTTGCACCCTGGAGATTGAGGATATAAGTTAACTGCTCACAGTAAATCAATTAAACACCAAGTTATAGGGTTGAGAGTTCATGAAAAAAATAATTGTTACATTACTTTAGATGGGAAGAAAGTTTGGGCTTCCCTAGTAGGCAAGTAAGTTGTTTCAGGAGTACCTGATTTGTATTTTTTTATGTGATAAAATAATAATTTTAAATAAATATTACAGGAATATATATTATTATAATATGACTCAGATGTTAATATTCTACAATTTGTCATTTACTTCTTGAACTATTAAAATGTTATTTGATATGACTTGGGTGGTTTTCGATACAATATATTAAATTTTCATGAAATGATCTCGTAGTTCATTTTCAAGTGCAAGTAAATATATTATTTCTAACACCTAACCCCTTAAACAACCCTCAACCCTCACCTCAAAATATATACTTTCCTGCAATTGTAAAATGTACAAAAGAAATGTAACAATGTATAGAGAAATAAAGGACACCGCATCATCAAATAATTGTCAATATTGTTGACAGTAAAGTCAATAATACCTAAGAGATTATTGTCGGTAAAACGTTAATAACAAATCCTTAATTTATCTTTACATTGCCAACACTAGTTTGGAAAACTATTATTTTAAATACAAAATAAATTGACGTGACAGCCCTGAACGTAACCCAGTTTAAGCCTATTTTATTTCGCAGCAAAACGGAACTAATTAGCGAGAGCACAAACGAACCAGGGTTCAACAGGTTCGGCGATACTGGTTCATTATTTCATCGTTCAAATAACGACTTAGAATACAGGTAAATAAGTAAGACGACGTGACCTACCCAAACTACTCGCAAAGTCACCGTCAATAGAACTTGCAAAAGATACACAACCAAACGAACCAATTCACCATGATTACTCGATAATCACGTTATTTTAAATATCAAGTGAGGTCTTTGCAATGATTTATGCACTAGATCATTATTTTCATATTAAGTTTAAGATGATATAACTATTCATTATACATTTATATAACAAAAATTAATCGCTGAATGTGTTGCTCAGTGCAAATCTCAAGAGCAGCTGAACAGAAAAAAAACTGAAAAATCCACCGGGAAAGTCAGAAATTTGCAGCGGGGCGAAACCGTTGACGGACCGCTAGTTTTTAATAAAACACAACTAATTTGTTTACATCGTGCACAAGTTCTATTGACGGCAACTTTAAGCCAGACGATAAACATTCTAACATACATAGATAAATATAAGAAACAAGAGTTCGCCCGCGACTTCGTAGGCGTAAAGTTAGTTTACTACTAGCCATCCTATGGCCTTAGGGGATGAATGAAAAAATCCCTTCTTTTCTCTGGACCCAGCAGTTTGAGCTGTGCGTTGACATGTCAGACAATCAGTTAGTTTCTTCCTTTATATATTTAGATGCATACAAAGCTAAGACTCAGTTACAAATACTCGCGCTCGTCACACAAATATCTGCGATTACCAGGAACCCTACGCGGGACCGCTAGCTTCGAACGCAAGGGTAAGGCTAATTGCGTCTTCAATGATTTCTTTAATGAGATGATTCATAACTTCGATATCGAATGATGATCGTATATGGAAATGGGGTATCGGGTGTTGCACTACAACGAACACGACCAACATAAAAGCTATTTAATTTTCTGATTGAAATTATCAAATAATAAGCGGTACCTTTTTCATAAATTATAATTATATACTAGCTGTTGCCTGCCACTCCGTCAGCGTGGAAATCGTTTACCGCTATTCCCTCGGAAACTATTCAATTTTCCGGGATAAACATCCTATGTCCTTCTCTAGGACCTCAGTTATCTCAATGTCTAATTTCATCTGAATCGGTTCAGTGGATCCAGAGATTACCCCTACAACCTCACAAACTCACAAACCTATAATGTTCGATCTTGTGGCCTAATCACTTTTTTTTAATGTCTTGGGGCTCATCTCAAGTTTCTATCGGCTAAGGCCTAGATGACCATAATAACGTCGGTCCATCACAAACTAAAGGACACGGAGTTAATAAGGTCATTGTATTAGAACTAAGCACAGACTAAACTGTGGTGCCTTCATTTTCAACATGAGCTGGCTTATTCGCAGTAGTTCCTTTAGCAGTACTTCTTAGTATGAAAATAGAAGCCATAATTCCTTCAAAACGTGCTGCAAACGATATACTACAAATAATCCCATAAACATTACTGCCATCCACTCCACGCGACGAGCGTAAATTCATAACAATCTCACGAGTCTACTAGGACATTAATTTACTGTATGCTATATTTATCCGGGTGCAAAAACCTTCTTTCTTCGAATCACTTGTCATGCAAAGGTTTCAATTAACCTCACCATGTAATCTATATAGGGTGGGGCAGCCTTTGTAGTGAGACTTAGTAATGGAATATTATATGAAGGAACGATCCGGGAGTCGAGCGTTGGTTTAAGTATGGCGTACGAGTAACATTACTGAATTGTTATTGCCTAGGCCCGTCCAGACTTCGCCCGAATTGAACAATCTTTACATAATATATAGCCTATACCTGGAATAACGTAAATTTAAATACGTATTACGGTTCCGGTCATACCAGCACATTTCACATAAGGTCGGGTGGGGTTATAACGGCAGAGGGGTAAATGCGTCATGTACAGATTTTAAAGGAATAAAACGTTCTAGAACTATTTCCGGACTCTTTTATAGAAATTTTGGTATTTAATTTACTATAAAAAGGCACAACAACAGTTTTAAAACGACGTATTCCCTTGAAAAAAATATATATGACGCATTTACCCCTCTGTCCGAATAGCCCCGCCTGACCTTACACACATAATTAAAATAAATAGTGTTTTAACAGTTTTATTTTATTACAATAATTATTATCTAAGAATACATTCCTTTCAACGTGGTGCTTTTTTAAACTGTGGTAAATATGCACTTAAAAATATATAGAAATTGGACCGTAAGTTAGTTAAATCCTTAAATAGAGAAGAAGTACAAACGAAGACACTGTTCACTGGCCACCCGTAAACTTTAATACGTTGCGATAAGGTTTATGTTCGTTTGTAAATGTACAGTTAACAGTGTCTTCGACTGTACGAGTATCTGTACTAAAGAGTTTATGTAGAAGTACTCAAAACTAGAGGACATCCGGGCCTTTATACGCGTAGAACAAGTTTTTCGCGAGTTCCGTTTGGGATCGGTTCTTCAAATAATCATTTCTCAGTGCCTCCCTAGGGTACCCGAAGAACTAAACGTTTCCAAACATTGCCGTGAAAACATGTATATAATGCCATTATTGTCTTCCTTAACATATTCGTTGCGGGTGACTTGTATAAGCGTTTTCCTAACCTTCGCCTAGCGTTTTGGACGCGAATGTGCGTTTTTGATTTGAAGGGGACTCTATTAACTAAGACTACGCTATCCGCCTATCCGTCCATATCTTTAAAGAGCCGTATCTTTTGAAACATAATAGACAGCCGATTGATCTTTTTACAGAATATGTGTATCTCCTGACAAATTATAATAAATCAAAATGTAATATAACAAAAGGGTATCTATACAATGAAATATAAAATTCGGATATATTCTAAAGCAAATCCTGAAGAAAGAAAACAAATAATAAAACCCGGCAACATTTTTAGTCGGACTCGCACTTGACCGCTTTTGACATAATGAGAGCTTTGTAATAAAACAAAGGACGCGCACCTAGCGATATACCTACATGGGGCTGTATTCACTAAAATCTTTATTGCTTTACAAATATTATCGTATTGTCAATGTTACGATAGCTCTTATGTACTAGACATTAATGGCGGCCGAGTGAAAAACAGTACGATAGCATTTCAGAAGCAATACGGTTTTACCGAGCAGAATAGAACCCCTGGGCAAAAGGGACGGCAGCGAAAGCTTTAATCCGTGTGTTAGAATAGAATTTTAACAAACATTTAAATTTATGTATATCACAAAAATAGTATTGCAGACAAGCGACTAAACAATTTACCCTCGTCCGTTACACCAAGCAAGATAGCCTCCCAAGTCCCCAGGTTTTCGGTGGAGGACATAATATCAAACATAAAACGCACCATATGGATAACTCAATAAGGTTGCATATACAATGTTACTAAGATAGGTCTTACGAGGGTCTTACGAGGGTCTTACGAAGTTAACTAGTTTTTTTTTTAATGGCAAACGAGCAAAGACCCTCATTTTAAGTCGGCTCTGGTGCCATCGCAAATGTGTTGTCAACCCTGAGAATCAGGAAAGAATGCCTGGTAGCCTGTAAAAATTAATTAATAGCTATAGAGTTTGAAATATGGTTGCATGGAAAGACCCTAGCTCCCGCGTAAGCCAAAAAACCAGCCAAGTGTTAGTCGGATTCGCACAAGAATGCCGTCCCATTCTTTAATTACCAATCACGGGACTTTGGGAGACCCGGACCTTTGGAAGGCGTACATACACGGAGCTGAAGTCAACACGCAGAAGCCCTTTAAACAACTTTAATTTAGTAAATTACGGGACACTAACCGGCGAATGCATTTTTTAGTACCTTCACCATATGATGTTAAGCACTTAACATACGATTAGAGCGTTATCAGTCGTCAAAATGAATGAACTAGCAGTCGATTAAATTTAGCATCGTATGGTGAAATTGGTACTTATTATTATTTGTTGTTAATAGCGGCAATAATTACAAGTAGAAAAACGCCAATAAAAACACGTTGTTACATTGGAAATAGGTCTCTGAAAATTTCAAATGTCTACGGATCGTAAGGTACAGCCCGCAGAAACCGGGGAGTTAGAAAACGGTTGGTCCGTTTAAATTTTAGTTACGGAACGCTTAATGAGTCATAACTTGTGTATGTTATGGAGATATGGGTAAAAATGTCACTCATTAGCCGCAAAAGTACAGAGTGCATAGGTGGTGCGTTGCGGGTACCATAGACTGACAGATTACCTGCAGTAACAAGCCTGACAGGTCAAACCAATGGAGAACACATTATATTACGATTTATGCCACCCAGTAGTCGTATGGCTTTTAAAACTGCCGCTAACTATCTATTATCGGCAAACACCGGATTGACGGGGGCAAAGAAGTACCAGTGCCAGTGATTAATATTTAATTAATCGATATCGATATCGATAAAAATAAATATTTAATATTAATTATGTGCAAACCTCTTTTATTTATACTAAACTATAAGCAACTATGAACTCGAGTAACTTTTGACAACGATTGAAATTACATCAAATAACAATTCATTAATTGCAACAATATTCGCATTCCGGCCAATTGAGAACTTTTTGTTTTTTAAGTCGGTTAAATATGCCTCGCAAGTAAAAATATCGTTTATCTTAACGGAAACCTGATCATTCAGATATAGAAGATACAGGTACGACTTATTTTTGCAAGCAATGTCATGTCACGAAAAAAGTTATCGATAAATTTATTCGATATTTAATGAATGAGTTATCAGTTTCCAAACGACAGTTCGAGATCGACTGTCCGAGTCCACCAGCTGACGATCGCTAAGAAGCCTGCCGGCTACCCCCACGATCGTAGAGCCAATTTAGCCGCAAGGCTGTCTGTCTGGCCGAGATCGCACAAATAGTACGCGACTTTTTTGTCTCTCGGATATCCCTTTCTATCTAGTCTGTAACGATAAAGCTGCACTGAACAACAAGCGAGAAAACAACCTGTGCTAGCCGTACAGTTCGAATCAATATTGGCCGGCGAACTGGTAGTCAGTGTTCTAATACGGTTAACTGATGAGCTGAAATCGACGAATGTATGAGCTACTTTTTAATTTTATTATTTTATTTTGATTAATTGACCTGCAGCCGAGAGCCATTTACTGCTTCAGACCTACACAATCGAAATCTAAATAGAAATAGTGTAAGTTTATTTCTTTCAAAACAACCGGGTTCGATTCCCGAGCTGAGTACAAGTTTTTTTTAAATGTATAAATGCGGTTTTTCTTCTTATTCAAATCGATAACATGGTTCCTTAGAGCAGATCTTCGTATGTCTTATAGTTTCAGATTTTCCCATACTGACCGATTTAAATGAGACACCTGTATAATATTTTAAAATAACCTAAATATCTCATTACTATACTCGTCAAAAATAAAAAAGTAGCTCATTCATTCGTAACTCGTTTTTTCGATCATAACTGAAATGATATTTCATGATGTGCATTAGAACTTAAAGAAAAGCAGTATTTTAACTGTAAAATCACGAAAAGAAGCAAAACCGGCAAAAACTCGTATACGGCCTCTAATGAGGCTGCATATGATAAAGTCGGTAGTGTTTCGCGATCTAGATCAGAATAACTACAATACCTATGAGTCTGTTAAACGTAAAAACACGATGAGTAACAAAATCCTATACAGTTTTATTTGTCAAACATGGCATCTTTTTGCATGCTTTTGGTTGAATCTTCGGAGTTGAGTACTAATAAGTACTCAACTCCGAACTCAACTTCTTAATCCTGGTAAACCATTTGCATGATTGGAATCATACACTTCGTTCTTTTTATTAGGTTTCCGTAGTCAAACTAGGAACCCTTATAGTTTCGCCATGTCCGTCTGTCCGTCCGTCCGTCCGTCCGTCCGTAGCCTAGCGCAGAGACTCTTAGTACTAGGAAGCTGTAATTTGGCATGTATATGCATATTAATTACGCCAACAAAGTGGTACAATAATCTGTATAAAAAAGTTTTTTTTAAGGTACCTCCCCTACACGTAACGTGGGGATGTTTTTTCTCTCGTCTACCCTATTGTGTGGGTTGTCGTTGGATAGGTCTTTCAAAAATATTAGGGATTTGTGAAAACAGTTTGTCGATTAAGTAATCCGTTTATGAAATAGTCAAGTGTCGCCCCCCCCCCCCCACTACAGCCAAAACTACAAATACTAAAAATCTGATAAAAATCTGAAATGAAAGAACATAATTAACAAATTTTAAAGGAAAAGTATGACGACTAAGTAGACATCATTGGTTCTTGAGATACAGGCGATTAAAGTGTTTAAACCTACTCAAATCATCTAAGACGGCACCAATGAACTTAAAATGGAAAATTTGTTATTACTTGTTGATTTTTATGTTTGTGGTACTTAACGGCTTCGGTACCCTACACTGAGCATGGTCCGACATGCTCTTGCCCGGTTTTAGATTATAGATTATATCACCGTTATTTTGCACCGTCGTTCGCTATAAATAACGAGAAATTATGAATTTAAGACAAACTACCTTCTATGAATAACAAGTAACAAGAATAAGTATTTTCGGTATTATCCGCGCCTGCGTTGGCGACGTGGCAGTCAGATTTTTATGTATGTGAGTTTAAAGATATAATTATAATATTAAAATGCCTACAAATAGAAAAGTCAGTGCCCAGCTTAACAGGCCTGGCAAATACAAATGGCGGCCAAAATCTATTTAGTCTTACAACGATAACTTTTTACGAATGTATTTTTAAACTTTGAGTGATAAATCTATGAAGCCGATAAGGATACCAGACGGAATACTCGGACGCATCCTATGCAGTTTATCAGAAATTTAGATTGCGATTGACTGATAAGCCGCCCCGATAGATGATAAAAATCGATAACAGAGACCATATGGTTACGTCACCGATGACGAATTAGTTAAACTTTGAAAACATTAAAAATTAAATTTTGTAGTACTATAATAAAGTCCCTTTCAAAATTCGTCACTCGATCTACCATTATCCATTAAGGAGACCCTACGTCCACTTTTTAACTACATCTTACCATGGCCTTTATATTCTACGTGTCGACGTGTTTCCGTATTGTCAACGTTTTGATAACTCTTATTTATTCGACAGGAATGGCTGGCGACTTAATTACAATACCATAACACGTCAAAGGCACGTCAAGGGTCTTACGGTGTTGAATAGAGGTCCTGGGCCACCAATGGCCTCTATCCCTTAAAAAGGCAGAGGCTTAATATTGACGACATTGCAATAAGCTGAAATTGAACTTTACTAACTACATTTTATGATACAATTTTAATTGTATTTTCCTGAAACATGACATCTATTATTATTACTCTTTAGAGACTTCCTTTGACATGTTTTGGTATTGTAATCAACTCTGCTGCCATTATCGTCAAGTAAATAAGAGTTATCAAAACGTTGAAAATACTGAAACACGTCGAAAACAATAAGGTGCCGTGTAGAATCTCGATAGTGCAGTCACCAGCAATAATATATTAACCAACATTGGACTCAAAAATATCTGACACGTCTTTTTACTGGAGGCATAAGAGCTTGTCAGATACAAATAGAAATTAAAATACAAAACCACATTATCAAAACCGCATAGAGATTAAATTTCAAGTCAACCCGGTGAATTTAAGTAGGGTAAAATCTACTTCCTACTTAGAATTGGGTTCGGGTAAGGCTGCTAAGACTAGTTAGTATAATAACATGTGAGAGCGAGTGAGATAAAATGATTTCCACATTAATGCTCATAAGTATCTACAGTCATATTTTTTTAAGACTTATGTCTGACTGTATACTAATGAATGATCCATAATTTTAAAATAAAACAAATCTTAAATTGTAAATTTGCTATCTATCAAGTTAGCAATGGCATATTGATAGCTATGCAGAAAAATTTTAGGGCATAGATTCCTATGGCTTAATGGTTTTTTTCATAGCATTCCATTGCCTGTGCGCCAAGTTGCAGTGAAGTGAGCAAGCGCAGTGAGCGAACCAGTTTGGTCAGTGCAAAACAGACTCAGTTAGGTTAGATTAAGAATGCTGAATCTTTCCTTCGCTACGCTCCTAGCTTCTCCTTCGATGTAAGGTGTCTCTTTATATGCCCACAGAAATATTAATCCTATAACATCCTTGCAAACGTTAGGTACTAAAAAATTATGTAATACAATTATAGTCCTCTTAATTGCTATAACAAGTAGGATTACCTTTAATAATAAAGTAACCTTTAATAAAATACGACTCTCGCAAATTGGATATACAAGTTATACTCAAGATTATGATTTTCAACATTATGACTAACACTTATTTTTATAAAAAAAGATTATGGATATTAAAAACCTCACTCTCAGAGTTGTTAACTCTTAAACGATCAATCCGATTCAAACTTAGCTAAGAACCATCCCGATCAAAGAAGCTTTCTTTTGAAACAACAGCGTTCGAATTGGTTCATCCGTTTGGGAGCGATGCCAAAGACGGACTCACAGATACACACGTTAAACAATACTACACACAGTAGCAATGAAAACTGGTCACTCTCTATAGAATTTCTATACTAAATGGCCCGTTACCATTGCTCTCGACTAAATAACACCCCTTTTCTGCGTCGGAGATTAGAAGTAGAATAGGGATGGCATACTAGAACCAAGATGACCCTGTGGTAAGCAGGTTCTAAGGGCACTTCAGTCTAGAGATTTCAAATGAGGTGGCAACCCTTAAAAGACCAAGTTGAAGTTCCTCTACGCTAGCGATATGCACCAATGCAGCCTAATCGATTCCTGGTCTGGGCATATATTAGAGTGATGAACGCGGGCATTTATTAGAGTCATGGGTGTTTTCTATTTATTTCCTAAATACTTACGTTTTTTTATCATTTATCATTATCCAGTACCATCCCATAGTACAAGCATATAACTTAGTTTGGGCCAACTGTGCCTTGTTTAACACTAGCCGTTTTCCACGACTCCGTCCGCGAAGATGTAGTTCATCGCTGTTCCCTCAGGAACCATTAAATGTTTCGGGGCCAGATCTCTATCTACATACCAAATTTCATATAAATCGGTTCAGCCATTTATCCGTAAAAGCGTAACAAACAGACAGACAGATAAGAGTTACTTTCACATTCATAATTTTAGTAAAAATTGTAACTCGCAAGCAATAAAGAGAAAACCATTATAAAATCCTCTGCGAATACACAAAAGACAATAGTGACCTTATCACGAGGTCAAAAAAATGTGGCAGCTGATAAAGATACAAGAAATAAATATAAAAGTATCGACTTACAATTTCTATGAACAGCGTTAAACATTAAATTAGAATAACGTCGAGACCATCTGAACTCAAATCCGAGAATAAAGGGTCTGAGCCCTGATGAAGAGAGTATTGACTGATGGCGAGTGTGACCACCCCGTGTGGTTGCCGGGTTAGAATAGTGCCACTCCATGTCTTCCCGTGGATGTCGTGAGAGGCGACTAAGGGAATAAAGGCTTGTAGTACTGTTAGGCGATGGGCTTGCAACCTGTCACTAATACACTGGTAAACATCTTAGCCTGACTATGCAAAATGTGGTTACAGAATTATCAACAAGTTTAGAGTTGTTGGTATTCTGTTGCTCTGCCTACCCCACTCTGGGAATGGAGGCGTGACTTTATGTATTTATGTATGTCGGTTCGTTACGCAAAGGAAAAACATTTTGTTTCAATTAAACTTTGACATCAATTAATAATAAATAAAGGAGAGTTATTATTAAGGTGTATTTAAACACAGACGCGTTCTCGAAATAATTCAAGCCCGCTGTTGCGACAGTTTCTACGAATTCATATCACCTTTTTATTTCCAAGAAAAGTCTATGCAGCGGGAAATAGGTATTCAGTGGCGAAGACTTCCAAGCGCATCCAACGCGTAAAATGCATTTTCACTTCCACCACGTCGAAAATGATCACAATAGAAAGCCCGCGTTTCTCAATTTGAACATAGTTTCGTATAAAAATAAGAAAACGTATTCTAAGAGTGTGTAATAATATTATTTACTACATCGTCCGATTACGTATCTGTGTTTATAATTGGGCGTTTTCCAAAAAAAGTGTGCATCGTTAAAGACAAAAGTTAAGAAAATTTAACTTTTCCATTTCGTCACGAAAATTAACGTATGTAAATGTATGGCTAATTTTCGTGACGAAATGGAAAAAAAAAAAATTCTTAACTTTTGTCCTTAACGATGTACACTTTTTTTGGAAAACGCCAGATTATTTGTGTTCGTATGAGTTCCTTTACAAAAAAATGTGCTGGCAAAAGAGATAATTAAGAAAATTGTGTCATCCATTTGATTTAAAATAAGAGTAACGTAAATAGTAGGTTACTGCAGAGACATTAATATTTAATACAATCCCAAAATTTCTTTAAAACAAAAAGAACATTGCGCTATCATCATCGACATCTCATAATTCTATTTACATTATAAAACGGGTACCTGGGCACTTCTTAGAAAGTTTGTACCTAGTTAAGGACTAAAATTAAGAAACGTTAACTTTTCCGCTGAGTTACGAAAATTAGTTGTACATTAATGTACTACTTTCAACGCCAATTAGCAGTATCTCAAATTCAATAAATTAAGCAGATTAAATACTCACCCGCTAGTAATATGCTTGCATTCGCTACAGGAGTTTTGTCTGAGATACCACCATTTGTCTTATAACAGTATAACTAATTTCGTAACTCAGCGGAAAAGTTAACGTTTCTTAATTTTAGTCCTTAACTAGGTACAAAATTTCTGAGAAACGCCCACCTACGACTTAGTATGAAACCGAAATATTACCCGCAAATAAAATTTAAATGTAAGAAATCTAATTTGAATAACTTGGGTTTTAAATTATAACATTTATTACGCGTTGAAGTTAGTACCTACTCGTATCGTATGTTAAACAAAAAGTCAAATTAATTTATACACTTTTAAATTACTCCGTAAATGCCGTTCGTAAAGGTTAACCTTTTTAGTCTACAATTAAAGAAGTAAAATAACATGGAAGAACTTATTTGGCTGTTTGGAGTTAGTTATCCTAGTTCAAACATGGTTTGAAAAAGTAAATATGCGGGACATTTTTCCTGGTTGCGGCTGCTTCCACTGGTAAATAACCTTTTTTTGCTTTTTTCTTGAACGCAGAACTTCGAGGGCCGTTTTTATCCGAGTGAGTTGGAGAAAAACAAATTAAATCAAGATAACTCAGCTATCTAGTAAGTTTCTGTCAAAATTTTCATTTTTGGGAAAAGCTTTTGTTGTCGACTGTACTTTTATTTTGCAAAGTTATCTGCTTATCGAGACCTAACTAATGAGCCCCAACCCTTGAGTCTACGTTAAGTATAGCGGAGATCCTGTCGACACATACCGACTACATCATCAGATCAGCTCTTAGATTACATTTGTGGTTCTAATTTTAGCCCATTTCATTAACGAGATGTCGTATAAAATTAACTTGCAAGATTTGTAGCTGACAGTTTACAAACATGGATACGAACAGTGCAAGTTAAATAAAAATGTGTTAAAAGCAGGGATCGTTACCGGTATTCTGACTACCGGTTTTAAATGAGGTATAACCGGTTATAATTGCATTTCGCTATTTATATCGCTAAAGCTCCGATTACCGGTATAATTAATACCGATATTCAAGTATATTATCGGTTTAGCCAATTAAGAACAATACCTATTTTTTGATACTTTACCCCTAAAAACCATAACCAGTAAACCTGCCAGTGTCAATATACCTACTCGTTTATATGTTTCTGTAAATGTTTTCAGTTTAATGTAATAACAAAAAACTCAGACACACCTTAGACAACTCTGAAATTACAATTAATTAATGAATAGCGGTATTGAATACAGGTATTTAAAAATGTAAATAGTGTATACATAGCGATAAAAACAAAAGCAGAATTACAATAATACCTCTAATTCGAATATAGGTATTTTTTTTAGCGGTAACAATTTGTCAATTTAAATACAGGTATTAAATAAAACCGGTTTTACAATCCCTGGTTAAAAGCAAATTAATTATAGAAAGATACTATTATGCTAGGAGCAAATGGTATAATGGTATGATCAATATATTACTAGGAGAACCGCGGTTGGTGGCAGGCTGAATAGATAGTTTTATTACCGTCATAGTAACACACGCAGTCCAGAGCGCCGCGCGGCGTCGTCCTAATTGAATATTAACCCATTGACACAATAATAGGAGGGTCCGCAGGACGGCAGAAAGTTGCTAAGCTAATACTCGATGCTATCCTGGTATATGTAACTGTTATTGATGGAATATTTGGTCGGTAACTATAGAATGACTTTCAATCTGAATCTGTCTTTGAATTCGATTCCACAAGTGTTGAAATGTGAAATATAAAAGCAGTAATTTATTGTTATAAAGAAACTTCAAATCGTAACATAACGGTTTAAAACACTGTGACCTTTTTATTTCGATAGGTACTAATCCTTTCGGAGGTCAATGAATCTCGGGCTGACGACGTCTGGAGCCACTTCTCATTGAGCACATTTCGTCCCACATAAACACAGAAAGTTGAATGAAATCGATGTAATGCACATTTGAACCGCAATGTTATTACCGACGATACCTAAGTCCAAAATATTTTTGTAGAAGTATCAATTCGTAATTTTAAGAAGCCTTCAAATAGCAAAGTCGTTATTTCAAGAAGACGTCTTCTCAAGTAGTCATCACTGTACATCGTCATTTGAGTAGTCGTCATTTTAAGAAGTCGTCACTGCGTGAAGGTGCGGTTCTGGAGGCGACGGCAGACCGCAGACCGCAGCGACAGTTCCGTCCATCCGTAGTGGTACGTACTCGTTACATGTATTGACGACACGCTAGCCTAGTTGGGAGTGACCCTGCCTACGAAGCTAGGGGTCCTGGGTTCAAATCCCGGTAAGGGCAAATATTTGTGTGATGAGCACGAGTATTTGTTCCTGAGTCTTGGATGTTTTCTATGTATTAAGGTATATATTTCTCTATATAAGTAAGTTTATCGTTGTCTAGTACCCATAGCACAAGCCTAGAGCTTAGTTTGGGACTAGGTCAATTTGTGTGACATTATCCCGTGATATTATTATTATTATTATTATTAATATTTCTATAGAATTACTTCGGTAAAGAGCGACAGTGGCCGCGAGACTAATGCGGCTGGCCAAAGATATTTTTTATGGTGGTTTGATAATGATAACGAGTGTCTATGACTGGGATCTATCCGAAAATACAAGTCTGATGAACTCAATACCTTTAAATAAATTAAAACGTCCTTTTCGCTTTCCCCTGACAGATAAAATGGCACTGCTAAGAATTCTCTATTCAACATTAAATCTAAGTACGTCTGCATCGGAAAATTCTAATATATTCTAGCAATACGAACGAAGTTTTATTCAGCTAACGTGGAAAATATTTTATTTAATAAAGGCAAATAAAAATCATATTCCAAAGCGCAAATAGGTTTACCCGATTTGTTGAGTATAATAAAATTCGGATATTTCGACAGTTAATATAGTCAGAAAGTTCCGATATATTTCCAATAAGAATGTTATTTAGCAGTTTCTAGAATCAAATAAAAGAAGGAGAAAAATGGGTGAGAAAGGCCAAAATACTTTGACCAAATACGAACAGGAGGTCAATGGAAATAAAACTGAAGTTGGAATCGAAAACCACGAGATTTTTTTGTAGAATTAGTCGTTATGCATATATTGGCAGCATTTACCTAATTTAAAATCACCACACGCCAATAAGCTATATATTTTTCTAAATGCTATATGCTATGTTTAGAGTTAACACATCGCAAGGCAATCGTATTAATAATACTTAGGATCTTCGCATGGCAGCATCAAAGCCTAGAACTAGGTCCAATTTGAACATGGGTGACTTTCGTGCTAACAATTAGCAAACACAATCGCAAACTTGAGAAAAAAATGTATGCGTTTCTAACAATTTGGCTTTTAGCGTATATAGCAGGCAGGTTATTCATACATGCAATTAAATGGATTGTTTTTTTATATCAAGGAGAAGGCCCATCCCCACACAGGCCACTTGATGCTAAGTGGGATCTAAGATCATAGACATATGAATTCTCAAAACTACAAATGTTATGACTCCAAATGCGTTGCCAACCCAAGGGACTAAGATGGAATGCCATAGTAATTTCACCGATTGTCTTATCCCCACACCGGAACACAACAATGCGAATTCTGCTTGGCGGTAGGTTAAAGAGTAACATTATGGTAGCGATTTCAACGGATTCCGCAAAAGTCCCTGTTCACACCACACACGTGTACTTGTGTAAAATAGAACTGTCGCAGTATTATACGCCACATGACAAGTTTGAGTGATCAGTGGGCCTAGGACAAGATGCTTCAAGCTAAGTTCATAATGAGGCAATGCACGCGATCAAGTTGCTGCTACGAAACGCGAGGTACACGTTCTATCGCTGCTTCTGATTGGTCGAGACGGTTACTGACGCGAATCGTAGTAGCTATTATCGCTTGCAATTGTTTTTGTGAACTTATTACATCGATCGCTAATGAAAGCGATTTTCAAAAACGGAGGAAATGTATGAAATTCAGCGGCCGTAGGTAGATCTCATAAGCATAACTTATTCGTTTTGGATGGTTAACTTTTAACGTTTAATTAGTCTTGCATTATATTTCCTAAGCTATTGGGTAACAAATATCCAAAGTTTTGCATTTATAATAGTAGTAAGATCATTTGTACAGTCAAGGTCATAAATATGTATACACTTTAGTACCTTGTCACTTTAATCGCTGTGACAACTTCATATGACAGTTTAAACATGACGTTAAATAGACAAGGTACTAAAGTATACCTTGACTGTACCTATGTCATCCTACCAGTGCTGCAGATTTCTCGGTGTCAACGCGTAGTGCAACGATTGAAACTGGCAACTGGCGCCTAGCTTGAAAAAATTAACCCCCTTCGTTGAATGACGGTGGTATATACAATGTTTTGTCCTTATCTGTCATTGTGACATTTGAATTTGACAGATAAGGACAAAACATTGTACATCTATACCACCGTCATTCAACAATTATTAGTAAGGGGGATAATGTTTTACTGATGATTAAAATAATAAGTAATAAAGTCGACACACACAGCACGAGTATAACTAAAAATCAACGTGGAATTTTAGCTTATCGGGCCCGCGTGCGTGCTTCAGTTTTAAGATTGAGGTAGTAGGGGGAATCCACGACTTCGTATGCGTATAGATAACAGCTCCAGCAGTTTAGGGGTGCGTTTTCTATCACGGAAGGGCTTTTTTTGTATATACTAGAAGACCGCGATTTCTTCCGCGTATTAGTTCCCCGCTACTTCCCACCCCTATTTCTTCTTACTAAGAGTTGATTTTTCATCCCTCTTTCTTCCCGCTAAGAGTCGATATTTATTTAATAAATCTTTTCTAGCGCTACCCGAGAGTATCACAGAAATATTTCCTTCCAATTTCAAGACACTACGCAGGGCGTTGTCTGTCATTCTGACGCGGAAAAGTTTAATCTTTCAACACAAAATATTACCACTCTGTGTGAGTCTAGAAGAAGGCGCCCGTGCACATATTTACGTAATGCCCTAGGATTAGCACTCCCTTGTACGACCTCCTTCCCCAGACATTCCTCGAGCTGCAAACGTAAAATCCCTCTTGTCATTAGTTCATTCCCCTTTGTGTATGTACCAGGTACATTTATCAACTAATAATTTGTGTCTTTAGCCCGCAGCTGAAATAACAGTAAATGTATGGTTTCATTGTATGTTTTAGAAAGTATCATTTGGGGAAATGGAACTGATGATGAAGACCACTGATGGCCATCGGAACTTCTCAACGGTACCTATTTCAAGGGTGGCGATCAGATATCTCGATTAAGATAGTTGAGCGACTACAACGAAGAATATTTACATGTTGAAATATGACTATGACTTTCCGGCGGCGTTGCTTGCGGCGCGCTTGAAACTTAAAGTTTCATATATCAACTAGTAAGTGGGACTGTGGAACAGCGTATTATGATCACTAAAAAGTACAAAATAAAATAGATTAAAAAAAAGAAAACTGCCTTCAGAAACGCAATTTAATAACTTATTTTAAAATTGTAGGCACATACCTAATAGGTTAGTCCAACTGAAATAAGTTATTTTTTGCGTGTTTGAAGGCGGTTTTTTAAAACATTTATTTGATCCTTACATGGATGATCGTCTACGCGTATAATGTTATAACGTGTCTTCTACATAGGCGGAATCATTGATAGTCTCGATGGCGGTATAAAACAAAATTCATCGATTGATATTATGTATCCGTAACTGGCGAAAATAGCAACAGATTGATAAAAAAAAAAAAAAAAGATTAGACATAAGCGGCGTTGGATGACAGCGGTCGGAGGATTATAACCATTTAAAAACGCACCTGAAATCGCTTAATCACAAAGGAAATGCCGTCGGAACAAAAGCGACACATTATTAATAGCATTTAATTTTATTAAAACCCTACCTATAAATTTTCCGCTAACACACATCTTGCTGGTATGCAAATAAGGAATATATGCTTTACTTGTCATCAGGTCAATTTGCCGTAAGCCGAAACTTCACGTCACGACTCACGCATTCCTAAAGGAACTATTTCTTATGTTAGTTGAAACCAACTGAATACAAACTATTTCAATTACAATGGTATTTTAATATGCCACCTGTGCTTTTCTCATAAAGGACCCCTTTTGTAATCCTCCCCTTTATCTGCTATTGAAACCGTAAGAATTTAGTGGGCAATACTGCCAACAGTCCCCTCCTCGGAATCAACAATTCCGCTATCCGTAAAACTACTTTTGAACTTTAAATGACGAATACTTATGTTCTGATATTCAATCCATCCATACAAGCAACAACCAAGGCCATGGAATATGTTGACTTGCACACATTTATAAAACTGGAGACACCTCATATGGGGTACGGGGTCTCACCTCATATGAGATACAAATTGTCTTTTAGCTTATGGTAGAACCGGTTTGTGCATGTAAATGCTTGCAGTATTATGTTTAAGTATATACATTTTATTCATGAATACAAAGAAAACTGATGTCATAGTAATATCTTGTTTTTTTTTTTTTTTAACTGAAAATAAACGGATGTAATGTAGGTTTATGCCTCTACATATACATTTTGTTTAATTATTCTATTCTCACCCTTTTAAAGAATGAGAATTGTGTTTATTTGTATTTATATTGGTATTGAACTAGAACTCAATTTAATGAGAAATAGGAAATGTCTTTGTTGTTATAAACAGTAATAGTATTAAATACAAACAATAATTACAGAAGTATAGGAGTGTAAATTAATGTTTATATTTGAGTGTCATAGTGTTAATAACAAAGTACTCAAACGCAAAATCGTAGTGGTGACTATTTCAGGACACAAAGCACACCATTCATACAAAACAGACGCCTAAATTGGGTGTCTGCGACTAAGTTTACAGGGTGAATAACACTAGCTATAACTTGAACAAATGCGTTAATCATGCGATTCGTTGCCGCCGAGCTCCCTCTGACGCAAGAAGGAAAACTATACGCAAACATACAATATACGAACAGTGGACAAACACCAGACAAGTTTTTGCGGTTGAAAACCAAAGCGCAACTTTGTTCAAAGCAAGTTTCTTACTTCGATCTAGCGATTAATAGCTCATCGTGCATACAATTGCATTCCTTGACAGGCGATGTGTGACACCGCACGTAACAACTCGAGCGTGAGCCGTCAGGCCTCGATACCACTATCAGAACCCAATAAAGAAAACACAGGACGCTCCTTCAAGTTAGTTGCGACGCTAAAAACATCGTCAGCTGTCATAGACTGCGTCAATAGTAGGAAAACCTGTTCCCACAACGAACAATTACTCAGTGCGTCAAACGAAACAATCATCAGAACACATAAAAAACTCAACCGGGCAATAACAATGCAAAAAAAAAACTAATTTGATAAATTATCGATCTATAGTGATCCGCAAGTTACTGCACTCTTACCTTCAGATAACTCTAAGTCCAATTCGGCTAATTTATCTCTTATCTCGTCCGGCAACTTTGATATTTCAACACTTAAGTCAGCCATCGTGGAAATGCACTATTTTCACACAAAACAAATAAAGTTAGCGAGAGCACTTCAGGAGACCATCGTGACACATGGCCATCTTGAATTTCGAATAATTTCTGGCTCTGAATTTACGAACAATTCTAGTCGGAACTGTTAGTATTGGAGGGGAACACTAGAGGGCGCCTGCATCGTACATAATCAGTACGTTCTCTTTTAGCAATTTTTAAATAAAATAGATTACCTTCAAATATAAATGGTTTAATAATGGCTTAGTTATATGAACACGAATACCTATTTAAATATTTACCATTTTATTTCTAAAAGCTAAAAGTGGCATAATTACGTGGCACCTCTATAAGTTTTGTCTATGGTATTTGAAATTTAAAGCCGGGTTCACCTTGGTAGTTCACATTACACTTACTACATCTTGCAATCTTCTTTACAATCAATTGATTGTGTGTTTATATACGCTAATAAATTCACTAATCGGTAATAAAACCGCTAAAGGCCAAAGATAAAAATGTATTATTAGTGAACAATCAGTAAAAAAAACTATTTAGTCATTTTCTTTTCTCGTATAAGTGCCCGTGCGACCTACAAACTGAATAAACAACTTTTACCTTTCTTTTTCTTATCTTACAGTCGCCATTAAACATGTTGGAGTAGACTAGGTTTCGTGCTCTAAAATAATATTCTAACGCCTAATAAAGTCGAGTAAAGGTTATGATTCTTGAGCACTATTATACTCGTAGTATATCAATATATTTGATGGGTTCCGTAGGTACAAAAAAGGATATCCAACCTTATTAGCCTATGAAATTTTTTGATACCTGTAGTCGACACATCATAAGTTGATTTTTTTTCGTGATTTAGACTAGAGATGTGACGGAACCTCCAATCCGGTTCCGATAAGTCGGAACTTTCGATTGATATCACACCTTGGTTCCGACTTCGGTTCTGATACTTTTTAATCGGAGGTCAAAGCCAAGCGGCGGCGGCCAAAGTTATACAGCGGTACATATTATCTTATTGAAGGTCACGAGGTTATGACGGACAAACTTGTTTCAGAAGTAACGTACACAAGTAATCGATATTTTAATGCCACAAAATAGATAATAATACAAGTACGGAAAACCCTCTCCATTGTTTTCTACAAAAGCATTCATTTTATAAGCCTAAGCATTATGATTTATGGCCCCTCCAACGCTAGTTAGATGGGATCTTAGGGCTGTGCACCAACGGGGAAAATGCATTGGTTCACTTGCCACACTTGGGGTCGCTCGACAACCGAAGCTGGTGTTGAGTTAATTAAAAACATTTTTAATGCCTGGGAAGGGTCACAGGATGCTTTAGGTATTTTTTGTGATTTGTCCAAGGCCTTCGATTGCGTTAACCATGACACATTGATCAGGAAACTACACCACTATGGAGTTAGAGGTACTGCGCTAAACTTAATAAAAACGTACTTATACGGGAGAATACAAAGGGTAGACGTGAATGGAGTACGATCACCTGGGTCATTGGTCTCAATGGGCGTACCACAGGGCTCAATATTGGGTCCATTTTTATTCCTCATCTACATAAATGACTTACCTTACCTTATAAAGGACAACCATGATATAGTATTGTTTGCTGATGATACGTCACTTGTGTTCAAAGTTAAACGACAACAGCAGTTTAATGTCGATGTAAACAATGCTATATCAAAAGTAGTCGATTGGTTTAGTGTTAATAATTTATTACTGAATGAAAAAAAGACGAAATGTATAAAGTTCATGACTACTAATGTGAAAAATAGTCAAACTACTGTAACTATTAAAAATGACAAACTAGACCTAGTTAATGATACAGTGTTTCTTGGTATAACGTTAGACTCCAAGCTCCAATGGGGTCATCTTGCTGGATTGGCGGGTAGACTCAGTTCAGCAGTTTTTGCAGTTAATAAGATTCGGCAATTAATAGACTTAGATACCGCTCGATTAGTTTATTTTAGTTACTTCCATAGTATTATGTCATATGGTATTTTACTGCGGGGTAGTGCTGCTGATGTAAATAGCATCTTTGTTCTGCAGAAGAGGGCTATTCGTGCTGTCTCCAAGATGGGCCAGAGAGACTCGCTTAGAGATAAGTTTAAAGAAATTAATATATTGACCATGCACAGTCAATACATTTATGAAAACATTATTTATGTTCATAAAAACATCGCTAAATTTAGAAAGAACTGTGACTTACATAATGTTAATACCAGAAATAAATATAAGCTCGCAGTGCCCTTCACGCGGCTCCATAAAATAAAAAACTCTTTTATGGGTAATTGTATTAGGTTCTATAATAAGCTCCCAAGTAATGTTACTGAACTATCAGTAAATAAATTTAAGAGTTACGTTAAGCGTAAACTAATTTCTAAAGCATATTATAGTATTAAAGACTATATTAATGATAACAATGCTTGGGACTGAATTGCTTGTAATAAAATGTTTAGTCCTTACGACAAAAGGTTGCGAACGTCGAAAAAAAAAAGACATCCGACAGAGTTTCTTACAGGTTCTTCTCTGATCGGTCGCGATTTGAACCTGCAGTCAATTTAGGCTAAGTCGCTACTATGACGTTTCAAAAGAGTTTATTATTTGTAAACCTACTTGAATAAAGATTATTCTGATTCTGCCACGTCGCCAATATGAAGGGTTTTCACCGATTAGAAATAAAATAATAAATAACTTATTGCGTATAGAATCAGAATCAGAATCAGAATAATCTTTATTCAAGTAGGTTTACAAATAATAAACTCTTTTGAAACATACATTTCTTGCATTCACTATAGAGAGCAGTATAGAGTCTGGCAAACGAAAGCTGTCCAAGAGAAATGGTGGCAATTTCAAAGAACCTACAGCTGTTTACACTGACTGTGCACTGAATAAACGGAGTTGATACTCTATCACTGATGTGAAAAGATCAGGAAATCAAATACTATCTACTCCTTTTATTCAGTGTTCATTCAGTGGAAACAGCTGCAGGTTTTTTTAAAAATGGCCACAGTTTCTCTGGGACAGCTTTCGTTTGCCAGACTCTATTAAATATTCTTTATTTCATTATTTATTTATAAGATAATTAATTTCACATACTGAACATACTTGTGCAAAACGTGGTTACAAACAAGTTTTTTAACAGTTATACAGCTATGTTTTTTTATTTAACCCACGCGTTAAACAATTTTATTTAGTGTTTTAAATAATTTTATGACACTTTACTTAAAAGATAAAATACCATGCTCAAAATATATCCAAATTTGGTCTTAAAATCAGACATTGGCAAAAAGAGCCCGATATAAGTGGATTTATAGTGGTAGTTAAAAGTAAAAGGACTTTATGTTCTGTTATCGTCTTTTAATAATGTCCAATAATCATTGTGAATAGCAAAAAACTTATTCACCACCAACAAGCAAACACACATTAAAACTTTAGTGTAGAAAATTAAAGAAAATTTCTGGTGATTAGGTGCAGAACTCAACTATGAAGCTGTTTTGCATTCCTCATCTCGATACAGGAGTATTGGTAGACGGCTGTCGAAAAAAATCAGAGTTGTATTCCGTAAAATTAAACAATTTGACGCATCCGCGCAAAATAATGTCAATAATTGAAATGTTAACATATATAACTTTTTATCAAAATGCTATTCAATAATTCCCTATTCTTTGGAAATAAATTAAGCTCTGGATTAAATACACTTTTTGTTTATGTAATATATATATACACTAGCGACCCGCCAGCGGCTTCGCCCGCTGCAATTTTTTTTTTATGTCACTTCGGGGGATGAAAAATAGATGTTGGCCGATTCTCAGACCTACTCAATACGCTCACAAAATTTCATGAGAATCGGTCAAGCCGTTTCGGAGGAGTATGGGAACGAAAACTGTGACACGAGAATTTTATATATAAGATATATATATATATAGTTTGTGCTTTGGGTACTAGACAACGATAAAGTTACTTATACAGAGAAATACAAACTTAATTACATAGAAAACATCCAAAACTCAGGTACAAATATCCCACAAATATCTGCTCAAGACCGCTGGCTTCGGAGGGAGGGTCACTCCCAACTAGGCCAGTGTGTCGTCTATAGGCCAATTTGTCAGCCTATAAGGATGTTTATTAATCACTCACGAATAAAAACGATTCCAATACAATTTTATACACGTACAGTCAAGTTCAAAAGTATGTATTCACTTTAGTACCTTGTCACTTTAATCGATTGGATAATTTCATATGGCAGTTTAAACATGACGTTAAATAGACAAGGTACTAAAGTGTATACATACTTTTGAACTCGACTGTACCTACCATGTGTTGTTAAAATAAATTTCCTTTGGGAAGAATTCCCCGTGGTTTTCATGCACTGTGCATTTCTATTTTAGTCGTGTCTGGCACCTACTAAAACTTTACGCCACCTAAGCTCCCATACGTGCGGTATTCGCCGAATGTTCGTTTCGGCGTCTCTTTCTGTCTTTATGTTAAAGTCAGAGACCGCTTTATTTGTAACCGCTTTGAAAAGTTCATTTTGCGAATTGAAGTATTCCAGTCTGTTTTCATTTACAATTTTGTTGACCATAACCTATAAAATTATGAACGTAGACCTGTACACATGGCAACAACGAGCAGAGAAGTTTATAGCTAGGTGGCGCTGGGTGTTTTCTTCTTCCCGTCATTCACACTTGATAGTTTTTTACTTTTTACATTTCGGTAGTTTAGTTGGCTCTAAAATTATTTTCGTAATGGCTGCCACGCTAAAAGTGTAGCTCATTGGTTATGTCATGTATAAAAAATCATTATTATTGAGTGTTACATGTGTAATTCAACAAGTGTTCTGAACAATGTTCGCATGAAAGGAGACTTAGTCTCATTCTATCAGGGACGTTTCTTCTTTCATGTTTCCTTTTTTGGCAATTAAGTTATGGACTCGGCGTTTGTATACTATATGCAATAAAAACATAATCTATGCGTCGTGAAAAGTGTTCTCTGGGACCATATTGAGTGGAAAGTGTTTAGCGAGAGTCGAAAATGACTGATACGCGATCGTCGTCGGCTTTGTTTAAGCGCGCGGAACAGTTAAGGCGTTGGGAGGAATCCGACACCAACAAACAGAGCCCGACTCCGAAGCGGGCGTCGAGGATCCAGTTCTCCTCGGGGATCGTTTTCTTGGCGGCCTGCACCGCGGGCGATAAGGACGAAGTCCAGAGGTTGCTGAAAGCGGGCGCTGACATTAACACCGCTAACGTGGACGGTCTGACGGCCTTACACCAGGTCAGTAGCATGTCACTCTCTTAACCCTCTATAAACATGTTAATTTATATCCTGAAATTCGCCACGCTTTACGCGAGTTGTGATGAAGTTTTGACAGAATATAAGTTTGAAAGTAAGGAGCAACTTTTTGCAAAGCGCGGGGATGGCGGGTTGAATGGGTAATACGTTTTAAATTAGCTCACGCGTAGATATTATTAGCGATTTATGTTTGTTTTTTTGTTTAATCTTGTCTAACTTAATGACTAATACATATTTATTTATATATTTCTAGCTTTGGTCAGACATCTTATTACCAATAAGTTATTACACATTTAATCTTTAAGTTTCAACTTCCTCTGACTGTGCAAAGTGTTTCGTTGTGCTTATATCCTTAATTTAGTGCTAGAAACATGCTTGGTTACTCATAGATTGTATAAAATAATATTACATGCCATAAGTGTTTGATATTTAAAAAAATATACATTAGTTGTGAGTCCTTGAGCTGTCACTTGTATTATAGCAATAAACAAATTTTAATTTCTAGATTGTTTGTAGATCACTTTAAAGATCATTGTTTCTTCTAATTCTGTGTCCTTCCTAATCTATCTTGTTGGAATGATTAAAAAGTGTTATGTTACCTGGATCTTTGATTTTTGGTGGCGCTGGCTATGTCCAAGCTTGGCTAAATCATAAGTTTTCAGCCAATAACAATACTGACATTTTATTGAGACTCTGTTAAAGTTCCTTCTTTAGCCCTTAGGATGTTGGCGATTGATAACCAACAAAAACCAAAGCGAATGTCAACTTTGCCTCATAGATACTCAGGTCTAATTTAAGCTGTCAACCATGCCAGAAATATCCATCAATGGCTTTGAAAAGGTTAGGTTAGGTTAGGTTAGCATTCAATACTAGATTAAGCTATTTCGTCAAAACTAAATAAACAGAAATGATGAAGGTTATTGTCTTAGTGAGGTTATATTATAATGTAATGATTACCCTTTATAGATTAGTATCATAAAATCAAATTTTGTGATTCATCTTCCTGCTGTCTAGCCTGTCCTGTGACATATGTCTTCAAAGATTTCCACTTCTGTTAGCTAGTTGCTTGTCTTATTCAATTTTGAGTGTCTATGTTGTTATGCCATCTTCTTTATTGGCAGCCTCAGTGTTTTTCCTGATCTCCAGTCCTGTTCCCCCTCGCTCCTTATTGTATCATGAGACCACTTTATCAATTGGTGTTTTAATTTCCTTGAATTTAGTTTCACCTTTGATTGCTTGTATTCTTACTCCTTGTAAGGTATGAAACGGAACGCTCTTATTTCTTTAGTTTGACACTCCCCCCTCTCTTTCTCTTTTGTCAGTTTGTTGTACATGTTGTGTGTGCGTAGATAACTAAACATTCATATTACAATTTCGGTGTTATCAATAGCTGGAGTGGCTCGTATTATTATTATTATATTATTTTGACATTCTCTTCAGAGTACTTTATTGTCTTTACTTAAGTTAAGGTATGATTGATATAGAATAGATAATTCTTTTTATAATGTTCAGCTTAAATAAAATGGAATTCATTTGAATATTTCATTATGAATACATGGCTATATCTGTCTTTATGTGTAAGAATAAGTAATGTGCATCAAGTTTAAACACTTTAGTAGGGTAAACTAAACAGTTATTGCCCACAACCAGTGATTGCCCTCTTTATTTTTTTAGAGACTGCATTCCTAAAAAAATAAGCTATATAAGTGTAACAAGCAGTAACACAGCTATGTTTCTATGTAAGCAAATATTTTTTACTGTGATTCAGTCAGTCTCTAAAAAATGTAGTGGGCAATCACAAATCGCGGGCAATAACTGTATGGTTTACCCTATTGCTCATTTGGATAACTGAAATTGACATACCAAAAGATGCCCGAAAATGTGTAGATTTTTTCAGCTTTATTCTCCTCTTGGAAAGCACTTGTAGATTTTGGATGTGTTAAAGTTCCATGCCAACAACTTACTGAATATGTTTGGAGAAAGGAATGGAGATAATGTTACTTCCCCAGCAGTTAAGGCTGTACATTCTCTGTCACTCAGTGCTTAGGAAGTTCACATTTTATGTACTAATGAAAGTAAGTTCTTGTACTTTGACCTAAAGTACCTATTAGTCTTATTGGAATGTTTATTTTATTCATAAGTTTGTCAAAAGACAGTTTGTTAATCCACACATACAATAAAAAAATAGCTTTTTTTCCTCAGATCATAGTTGTATAATTAATTCAGATGAGTCTAGATAGGTCTCTTGTAAATATGGAATTGGTACTTGTTCATTGCTGTCAGGCACAATTTGGAAGAGTTTCATCCTATCCCTTAATTGGTATGCCCTTTTTTTATCCATGGAGTACGAGGTTTCCCCAGACCATTGTGTGTTGGATATCAAAACACAGCTAAGGAATACCAAGATTTTTTCTAGTGGTAGCTGGATTGGATACACAAATAATGCATACAAATGCGTGACTTATTATTTACTAGCGACCCGCCTTCGCTTCGCTCCGGTTTAAAGTATCATACATATAAACCTTCCTTTTGAATCACTCTATCTATTAAAAAACACTGCATCTAAATCCGTTGCGTAAGTTTCAAAGATCTAAGCGTACATAAGGACAGACAGCGGGAAGCGACTTTGTTTTATACTATGTAGTTACGAAAACTAAAAGCATCAGGCCTAGTTGCTTAGTGTCAACTTTTAAGCTCAGAGGCCCGGGGCTCTGAGCTATACCCGGCTGTACCCGGGTACAGTCAAGGGCATAAATATAAATCTATGTTGCCAAAACATCAAAAATATCTATTCACCTTTATGCCACTTGCAATAAGGTCCATGTATAAATATATTTGATGCGATGGCTGTATAGATATTCATGCCCTTGACTATACCAATAAAATTTTCTACCTTAAGTATATATCCTGATCCTGTTATGGTGAAGGTAAACATCCTAAGGAAACCTGCACATTCGAACAATAGTCGTTTCTCATTATACTCATGAACTGGTGCAGTCGAGTCTGTTCACGCTTGCGAGGATTTGGTTTTAGTTATTGTTTCTGATGTAGAGACCTGATTGTGTTGTTCTTCTAGACATTATTGATTTGATTTGTGCTAGTTTTAATAATAATAAAATTAATAAATGGGCATTTCTCCACTAATTGGAAAATTGCTGCTGAATAATGAGTTTAGATAAATGTCAAATAAAAAGGTTTTCATTGTAAATAATAGCCAATTGGATTTTTGAACTTGTCTGATATTATACCAAGAATAAGGCTGCCTATTTAATTTTAAATCTTTTAATGGATTAAAAAACAGTATGGCATGTCCCAAACCCAGAATTTGATAAGAATCACATAACATTAGCAATGTGTTAGAATTTAACAAGATTTCTCTATTGAACTCAAGAAGGTGAATATATAATCCATTATAATAAAGTAGTATTTAAATTAATGTGCAAGTCATTTTGTTAGCATTTTTAATTAAACTTTGTCCCATGAGTACAAAAATAGTCGCCTGATGCTTGATTGTGATTAAAATAAAAATAATTGATAAGATTGACTGTTGTACACTAATTGATATTGGTATGAACACCACTGAAGTTATGATTCAAAACCATTTTTACTCTTTAATTTACAATAGTGAACCTTGTCTCCAAATAATAACTTGGATAGAAAGTTGGTAGGGGATTGTTCAAATTTTTCTAATAATTCCCAAATAATGTATTACTTTATTACCTTGTAATGGAACTGTCTTTAACCCGTGGAGCGCCATGGCATATATATGTGCATTACAGTATCAATCTTAATTCGAATCACTGATTTCCGAATTCAAATATTGTTACGAACTCATGGGGTTCATAGGGCGCTCCACGTGTTAAAAAATGACTTTCAGCTGGAGTTTCTTGCGGTGCTTTTTCTCGGCTAGTAAATTCACTACATGACACGTCCACGTCATATCACTCAGGTGTAAAAAAGCACTCATGTGGCCAATTTGCTGGAAAAATATTTATAATTTTGAACATTTCAGTGTGTGTGAGGGTAATTGCACAAAAGATCCTTAACCTCGTAAGACCCAGTGTGCTATAGGAGATAGGAGGTACATAATCAAGACAATTTAGTTTAAACTATATTATAATCAGAATAAAGTTCATTTTTATTTGTTTCAAATTTGGAATTGGCATTTTAGAGCAAAGGTAACTGAGCTTTATTTCCTTATTGGTAGATTCAAATTCCCACTCACAAAAATCTCCCTGTTTTTAGTATGTATATATGTAAACTCTTTATTGCACAAACAAAATATAACAAAGTAAAAAACGAAACAGAAACATAAAAGGTATGTACAAAGGCGAACTTATCCCTTTAAGGGATCTCATCCTGTTAACTTTTGAGCTATTGAGCGAGAAATAAGACAGCGGATGCCTAAATGTAAAACAAATAAAGAGACAGAAGATAAAGATAAAACATAGCATTCAAATACGTATAAAGATATACAGGTAATACATAGGATAAATACCCAAATATATGCTAGTATAATTCTAATTAAATACACTACTAACTAAGTAAATAAATATAATATAATATAAGTATTAATGTATGGTGGGCCTCACGAGAATAAAATGGTTGCAGTGTATCCGAAAGCTCGATAAGATAAGACTAGATAAAACTAAAGGTAAAGTAAATTTGACAGATCATAAAAGCATAATGATAAAAGTTCAAGTTAGTATTAAGGATGATTTCTGTGGTAAAGTTAAGTATGTATTTGCATAACTTTCCCTAATTCAGTTTTGTTTTAAAATAAATTAATGTCACGGGACAATCTCATACAAAGTGACCTAGTCCCAAACTAAGCACTAGGCTTGTACTATGGGTACTAGACAACATTTTAACACATTATTGTATGTAGAATTTTACTGATTGTATTGTTATTGTTTTGATCTGTTTTCCTGTTTATAAATGCGGAAGTTTAACTGGTGGAGCGCCATGGCATATAAATATGTTATATGAGTATTACAATATCAATCTTAATTTGAACCACTGATTTCCAAATTCAAATATTGTTATGAACCCACGGTGTTCATAGGGTGCTCTACTGGTTAACAGAACACTGTCAAAAATTATCCCATTACTCATAACCTTCTTCATACCTACTTAGAAATATGCATTGGCGCTGGGTTATATTTTCAAATATCAACTTCAGTATATAAAAAAGCGGCCAAGTGCGAGTCGGACTCGCCCATGAAGGGTTCCGTAGCAGCAAGTAACATAATATAAAAGTTCGTTGTAGCTTTGATCAATGTTTTTATGACGTATTAAAAAAAAACTACTTACTAGATCTCGTTCAAACCAATTTTCGGTGGAAGTTTGCATGGTAATGTACATCATATATTATTTTTACATTTATCATTCCCTTATTTTAGAAGTTACGGGGGGGGGGGACACACATTTTTCCACTTTGGAAGCGTCTCTCGCGCAAACTATTCAGTTTAGAAAAAAATTATAATAGAAACCTCAGTATCATTTTTGAATACCTATCCATAGATACCCCACACGTATGAGTTTGATGAAAAAAAAATTTTTGAGTTTCAGTTCTAAGTATGGGGAACCCCAAAAATTTATTGTTTTTTTTCTATTTTTGTATGAAAATCTTAATGCGGTTCACCGAATACATCTACTTACCAAGTTTCCACAGTATAGCTCTTATAGTTACGGAATAAAGTGGCTGTGACATACGGACGGACAGACGGACAGACATGACGAATCTATAAGGGTTCCGTTTTTTGCCATTTGGCTACGGAACCCTAAAAAGGAATGCTATAAATACAATGTTTCGCTAGACAATGTCAGTTGGTCCCCAAGTTGCTATATCACTTGCTGCGTTTTGGTATGGCAGTAATATCCTGACAAATATTTATATTCCTATCATCTGAACCCTACAAGATATCGAATTTAACCTTTTCAATGCCAATGACGGATATTTCTGACAACACAAAATAGACCTGAGTATCTATGAGGCAAAGTTGACATTTGGTCTGGTTTTGTATTTGACATAGCGTTGAAAAGGTTAAACCTATTCAAAAATCCAAATTAAAAATGTTTTAATCCCTGAATTTTTCATTTCGCTGAGCAGCTTTGAGAGCCTATTTGAGTTAAACTTTCAGACAGACCACAACTGGCATTTATTTTGGACTATAGAGATAGACACATCAATTTTATTTTCTGGTATACCTAGATCTAGGATCATTTTCCTTTGAGCGATTGTTTTGTAAGGTAGTTTAAACAATAAATAATTACTGATGTGATGAGCTAGCCTAGAATACCTAAAATTGCTTACATAGGTTATGAACTTATGACACATCCATGACTAGTGTACTAATATTTGCCCTCATCACACTATGTTTGGCCCTAGTAGGATCAAACCTATAACCCCCGGATTACTAGGTAGGTAACTTCTACTGGGTCAACAAGCCAGATGGCCAGTCAATATTATGCATGCTTACAGGGCTGGGATTCTACACGGTAATAACCAGTGATCGGAATAGGTAGTGCAATTTCGGGTGAATGACCTTAAACATTATACTTAATATGGTTATCCATATTAAGTATAACGGTCTGTCTAGTTCTGTTCTTAAGTGTAATGGGGTCTTATGACCCCAGATTCCGGGACTCGTATTATTTCACAGCATATTTTCTTGACATGACCTTAATTGAAGTTAAATGGGAACATGCAAAAATCTAAAAAAATCATGTTAATGTAAATACTTTTTTACTTTTTGTCATTGCAAGTGTCTACATATTTCCTCAATGCGATATTCTATGCAAGCAAAATAATCGTTTAAATCATATTTTAATAACATTTCTGAATTCAACACAAACTTTAACACTTTGCAAATGTAATCCCGGGGTTACAATTTATATCCATACTAAACTTACGCACCGAAGTCTCGCGAAATTGCACAACTTATTCCGATCACTGGTAATAACGATATCGTCTTTGACGTGTTTCTGTATTGGCAACGTTTTGATAACTCTTGTGCTATTTACAATAATGGTTACTGTGACATTAACGATTCTGAAACACGTTAAGCGCGATATCGCTATATTATAACTTTATAACGCAGTAGAATAGACGCCCTGTATGTAAGTAGATGAAAAACATTCCAACAGTGCCCTGTCTACAAATAAATTATAAAGAGTCTATAGGAAATAACCAGCATTTATAATTATAAGTCGCATGTTGTAGTGTCATACTCATATTAAGTGATGTGAATTCTTTTTCGAAAGTGAATTATTTGTCCTTTTAGTTATTTTATTGAATGAATGAATGAATGAATGAATGAATGTATAGTTTATTTGTCAAAAATGGGTGTACAACATGGTGTTAAGGTATAACATAGTCTCTCCACAATTTGCCAATAGACTGGCGTACAAATTTTCATCATATAAATTACATTATTTAGAATAATTTAGTATAAATTTCATAGGAAACACACATTTAAATTTGCTCATTTAGGAACTCATTAATGCTATAAAAAGATTTCTTAGTCAGCCATGCCATCGTCATTTTTTTAAATATCATTAGATTCTTACTTTTAAAAATATCAGGTAGCTTATTATATACTGTAACGCACATCGAATAAGTATTTTTGGAAGTCAATGCTAGTTTTGCAGCTGGCTTATGTAGTTTATACTTATATTGTAGCCTAACTTTTCGAGGACGCAGTTGTGGTGTCTCGATAAACTGATTTTTATATTTATGTACAAATGTGCATACCTCGAATATGTATAGGCAAGGAGCTGTGAGGATATTACATCGAATGAAGTAGGGCCGGCATGACTCTGTTCGACCAATTCCGAAGATTGCTCTGATGCAGCGTTTCTGAGCAATAAATACTTGACCCAATATGGTACAGTTTCCCCATATTACTATCCCATATCTAAGCGTAGAATTAACGTAACCGTGATAAGCTATTAAAGCAGCTTGTTTAGAGACGGTCCGACTAATTCGCCTCAAAGCAAATACGAAACTGTTCACCCTGGAACAGACTTTATCTATATGAGCCCTCCATTTGCAGTGACAATCAATTATTATTCCTAGAAACTTCGTATGTCGTACTTCTTCAATCGGATCATTATTATAGTGGATATTTAAATTTTGTGATGTATTTCGGTCTGTATAAAATTGAATATAATTAGTTTTATTGATGTTTACCTTTAAATTATTATTTGCTAGCCAATTAATTGTTTGATTTAATGTTAAATTTATATCATCATTATATGTTAGTAAGTCTTTACATTTTATTATAATCGATGTGTCATCTGCAAATAAAATACATTCGTGGGGTAAATGATTGGACAAGTCATTGATATAAATTAAAAATAATAAAGGCCCCAAAATACTGCCTTGAGGCACCCCATAATCATTATTAGCATAGGCAGAACGATAGGTCTTTACAGTATGGGACTTTGAACAGTACTTGGAAATCTCCACACATTGACTTCTATTACTAAGGTAGGTTTGAATCCATTCCAAAGTGGGACCGCGTACACCATATCTAAATAGTTTGACCATCAACCGCTTATGACACACGAAATCAAACGCCTTGCTCATGTCCATGAATAGGACTGTGACTGGAATTTTACTGTCTACTGGGTCTATTACACTTTTTATTAATTTAAAGGTTACTAGAGATGTACATCTAGATTTACGAAATCCATGCTGTTCCTCATTAATAACATTATTTTTTTCAAAAAACTTTACCAGTCTGTTATTCTTATATCTTTATTTATGTTATTATAGCATCTTTAAGAATCTAAATCAATTATGTGGTTTGGTTTATCAAATAAATGAAACGCAAAATGTTCATAAACCTTAACTACTAACTAACACAAGGTGCTTTTTAAAATCAAAGACGAAGGTCATATTTAGACGCCGGATTTTTGTGCCAATGACGTCACAATAGGGTAGTTTGGGGAGTAAATGGAACGGTGTTAATTAATACCTATTATAACTGAATATTTTTTATTACCTATGCAATCACGACAAAAAAAGAAATAACCGCAAGTCATTCATTAATTCTACACAAAAGAGGACGAAAAAATATGAAAAGTTAAGATTAGTATTGGAAAAAAAGACGGTTTTGCCACTTTGCGTAACATTAACAATCTTAACGCAGGTCCAGAAATACAAATTAATCCAAGCAACCGTAACAAATCCTGCTTTGATAACCGCAAGCTTTTCAAAAATGCACCAATGACATCTGTCGAAGTGGAAAGAAGCTTTTCCTTTTTGAAGTGGGTCTATTCTGCTAGAAGACGTAGCCTAACAGGTAGTCAATTAGACCAATTTTTGATCTGATACGGAGAGTCAGTTAACGAAAGGACAACGTTGATAACTTAACCATTTGACTTATAGGTAATATATATCGTGGATGCCTAATAATGAAATTTTAATTCTATAGAACACCAATAGACTAGGTTGCCGTATTAATTGAGACCGTTCCATTTACTCCCCAAATTACCCTATTGTGACGTCAATGCCACAAAGATCCGGGGTCTAGATATTGCATGTTCAGTACAATAGTGACCCAATTCAAAATTTCAGCTCTCAAACTTCAGGTCATAAATATATTACTATGGAGAGATCTCTATTCAAATTAGGTAATTTGTAATTTAAAAATTTTGAATTAGGGCACTATTGTTCTGAACTTTATATGTACCTACATACATTTAGAAATTATGTACGTGTTCAGAATATGCTGCAAATACCTATTTAGGTAGTACTGATGCATGTGTTTGAATTAACTAGTTAGTTATTAATTAAATAGCGCGTCTTGGCAAGTTTTTACCTACCAACAGTAAACTTTGAGCCTGATTAGGTACAATTAGTACCTATAGTACCTACGTCATTGGCAAAGATCTATCAATAAAGTCTAGATCGAATAAGTGTGTTGAAGTTTATTAGGACAATTAAAGGAAGTGACACAAATGATAAAAAGAGAAAACTTGCCAAGTCACACTTATAGGTGGCAAAAATAATGTTCAAGTCCATTTTAACATTGCGCAGGACAGGAATTGTAATCTAAGAACCTTTGAAAGAACTTGGTTTCCAGTTAGATCTCACTTTTTAGCGAAGTCGTTTGCGAACTTTGCATTTTTAACACATAGGTAATATGTTTTTGATGAGGTATCAAATCAGTTGGTGTTTTTTTTTTAATAAATAGGCTTAATAATAAATTATCATCAAGGCAGTTGTGCATGACCACAATTTATCCAAGGAATGTAGCAGGCGAGCAAATTACCCACTCCCGGCATGGGAAAATAAATATATGTTAAAAATAAATTTTAAATGTAAGTTACTGTTTTTTTTTATTGTTTTTTTTGTGTGACATAATTACCCTGGTCACCAAATTTCAACCTTTTAAGTAATCTAGAAGCAGAATAGGTTTTTGATGAGAAAGTGAGTCAGTGTTAAAAATGTCGATTTTAAACTTAATAACCGTTTCAGCTGTATTATGAAACTTGGGGTTCAGGTAAATCTATGGTATCTTAATAAACAAGCTAAATTTCAAGTGTTTACGTTGGGTCAAAAGTGGCCAGAAATGGTTCATGTAATAATAACCCACGGCCAGTGTGTCGCCTATTTGATATGCGAACTTAGCTGACACAATGCCGTGTCTCTAGATCGTCGATATATCCGAAACTCGCCATATATTTCTAGTTTCCGGTAAGAATCTGTTTTTTGTTTTGCATTAATAAATAATAACATTAATAACAGCTATAGTTCAAGGAAGTGCATTACAATAGTGATCGATGTTGTAAAGTACCATCGCAGCTATTGAGTGAGTCATTTTATTCCTCAGAGTTAATAATATGAGTAATGTGACCCGAATGTAAGGCAAAATAGACAATATAACAATAACTATGACTAAGTCTGAGAGGAATTGCACAGTAAATTACCATTGAAATTAAAATTCGAATATTGCTTTGAAAAATGACTCCTTCACATGACAGGGGTTAATTACATGTAACATATTATATTTAATTTTGCGTCTTAGAAGATACCCGCGTGTACTGGTTACGTCGCGTGCCGGTAACGTGAGCTTACCGTTTCACGACGCCCCTGGGACGTCGCCGTACGGTTAGGTAACTCCTGATTTATAATAGAACAAGTAAATAAAAACCCCGGAATTTGCGACCGCGTCATCAACCAATTTCGCCCAATTCGTGACACACGACCAATCGAAAACCAATTTGTGACATACATAATGTTAATACCAGAAATAAACATAAGCTCGCAGTGCCATAAAATAAAAATCTCTTTTATGGGTAATTGTATTAGATTCTATAATAAATAAGCTCCTAAGTAATGTTACTGAACTATCAGTAAATAAATTTAAACTAATTTCTAAAGCATATTATAGTATTAAAGACTATATTAATGATAACAATGCTTGGGACTAAATTGCTTGTAATAAAATGTTTAGTCCTTACAACAAAAGGTTGCGAACGTCGAAAAAAAAAAGACACCCGACAGAGTTTCTTACAGGTTCTTCTCTGATCGGTCGCGATTTGAACCTGCAGTCAATTTAGGCTAAGTCGTTACTATAACGTTTCAAAAGAGTTTATTATTTGTAAACATACTTGAATAAAGATTATTCTGATTCAGATTCTTTCATCAAACCTAGCTAGGTATTAGCCACCCCAATCGCACCAGCTTTTTATTAACCCGTTTCCAGGCTGCACCAATTGGTTAAATATTAGAAGCAAGTAACATTTCACGTAAATTTAATTGGATTAGAACCCTAAAAGAATGTACTAAGGTTGATATTGTAACTAAACCTATGTGGTCAATATAGAGCGTCTGCCTGGAAAAGTGTTAAAAAAAACCGCGACCAAATCCGTCCATTCGTTTCGGAGCTGTAATGCCACAGATACACTCGTTAAACTTACCCTTGAGACGAGATCAGTTTCACAGCTTGACACATCGACAGCTTGTTGTCGATGCCCACGCCAGTCGCTTAAATTATGTGCTATAATTTTCGCTCTTTAGGTACATCTCGAATGAAAATCTTCTCAAGGTGCACGAGAATTGGGGCCTCGAAACATTTTACACAGACTGGGTCGATTTCAAAGGCGTGTGCTCGAATCAAGTTTTCGAGTGTTCGATTCTCAAAGATCGACCCGCAGATTTATTTTTCCTCGATATTCGCCTACCCTCGTAATGGATATACATCTCACAGTGAGTGAGATTCTCACTCTTCCAGATTTAAACTAGTCAAGTTTTGAATGTATTATGGCCCCTGTATACGCCTGCCGTTATTGGCGAGCGTAAGGGACGGATTAATGCGTAAGAGTGAGATACAAGAATATGTTGTGCGCTCTAAGCTGTAAATCCGACTCCTCTGCCCAATGATGGCCATTGTGTAAAGGAGCCTTTACCTGCCTTTACGAGTGTTCGTGACATAGTGGCTCAAAGTTACGACTCGTTTAAGTTCAGATTATTGTACAAGTGCAGTAGGCAGCAGAAGTAGGTGGACAGTCGAAAATCTCACAATAGGGAACGTGCATTTTTTTTTTACCGTCTCTACTCTACTGTATAAGCGAAGTAATGGTCGTGTAATTTTTTCATAAGATATGATGTTTTAAAAAGTCATAGTGCAGACAGACCCCCTGCAAAACACTATACGAAATCGACGACAGGTATGACGCAACATGGAACAACTCATCTTTAAAATATAAGTACCTTATTAAGAACATTGCATTTATTTCTAAAATTACTATGTTTAAGGCAATATCGTTGAATTAATAAGATATTACGTAAATAAAATGAGGATGCTGAAAAAAACAATCTAAACATTAAAAGAAGTTTTCGAATTTTAACAAGTTTTGATTCTGTATAAAATCATAATAAACGGGTCAAAACTTAGTATATTGCATTTTCTCTTCATGCATGCATTCAACTGAATTCTGACTTTCATGCATGTTCTCTATTATCTACGCACTCTTATTCGCTTGTCAACATGTAGCCCGCGACTTGTTTGTCGCTCGGATCTCGCTTTCAGTCTAGTCTGTAACGATAGAGACAAACCGAGCGACAAGCGAGAAAATACAACTCTTGCAGCCGTTAAGGGCCGAGATTCAACACGGTAAAAACGATATCGCCTTTGAAGTGTATACGGAAACACTTAAAAGGCGACAACGTTTTGATAACTCTTATGTCATTGATAAAAATTGCGGCTGAGTCATGAACTATTCTAAAGGTGGGTATGAATTAGAGCAGCCTCGGGTTGAGGTTGAGGTTGAGGCACGCACGTTTCACCTATTTTGCTCAAATTCGTACGCACTCACGCGCTGTGCGCGAGCAGCGTGCGAGCGGCGCGCGGCGAGCCGCCGAGAGTCGGTCTTTTGACCGAGCTCAAAGGCGCCTCAGTGTGCGTGCCTCGCGTAATTTGGACGTGTATACGAGCGAGGGCAGAACGACGAGTTCTAACTTGTCTGTGGGCGAGGCGCGTATAAATTTGATAAAGTTGCTGAGCCGTTCAACCACCGAAGCGATTTCTTCTTCTTTACGCCATTTTGAAATGTCGGCTCGCGGCGAGCACGCTGCCTCACCCACGCATGTTTATGTGCAACAATTTGGCTCGCGAGCAACTTGCCGCGCGGGGCCAGCATGCCTCAGGCTGAGCTGCTCAGATTCGTACCCAGCTTAAAATACGTCAAACGCGATCGTTAGAACGCAATAGAATAGAGGCCCAGTATAGATAATTTTGACCTCTTCTACTGACCTACTTCTGCTGCTGACTGTACTAGCGTTTCCTCGAGTATGGTCCAGGCGCATCATGGACTTCGAGTGTGCTAAATTATATACAAAACTTTCAAATTTAATATAATTGATTTTAAAAGAAATTTGGATTATTAGGGATGCTAGCTCTGTATAGCAAGCGTGACCTAGCTTTAACACAATCAGTGCCCGAGCCCCTCTTACGTATGGGTACGAGACTCGTATAAGCGTCACAGGCATCGAATGCGCTCTCACGTTGATGGCCGTTTGTAATCGCTGTGTGGTGAGGCGTAAAGTAGTTTTTTGCCCGTTCAATTTCCTCGCTTTTTGCCCTGGCTATTAAAAGACTATGCAGCGATTAGTTTCAGTTACTTTACGTTTTTGTACACTTTTTCACATTCAAGAGAACATTTCAAATTGGCAACTGATGCTAATTAAAAAACAACTATAGTATTTTTTATTCATTTTCTAAAGAACTTTCGTCCGCGTAGCTATTGTTTATCAGTGTTCCCTCAGGAACTGTCTAATTTTCACGGATAACAAGTACCCTAAGTCTGTTTCCGGGATATAAACTATGTCTGTACCAAACTCCACGTCGATCAGTTGAGGCGTTGGACCGTGAAAGCAAAACAAACAAACACTCACATTTATAATATTGTTAAATAATCCAAGTAAAGATACGGTTACCAATTTAAGGTTCAGGGAATGTGTGTACAGATGCCTTGCTTAACCTTAAGTTATAATCATACTAGGTACTTCGTATTTCGTCCAAAATGTACCTATGTAATTATGGGTACAGTCGCATCAAATACATCGGTACAAGTGAAGTGCTCAAAAATACCGAAACTAAACTATTGTTCCAGGCATAATAAGAGCGTGTGCAGAATATTTTGTACTGCTATTTTTAATGGTGACTGAGAAAGCAAGATAGGTACGAACCTTTTTAACCAAAAAATAGTTTCTATGTTATATGTGTTCCTTAGATTAGATTATTTATTGCTCAATGTAATGGAACTATATTCTACTAGTTTAAAACAATAGGGCCTTTTTTAGGGTTCCGTAGCCAAATGGCAAAAACGGAACCCTTATAGATTCGTCATGTCTGTCTGTCTGTCCGTCCGTATGTCACAGTCACTTTTTTCCGAAACTATAAGAACTACACTGTTGAAACTTGGTAAGTAGATGTATTCTGTGAACCGCATTAAGATTTTCACACAAAAATAAAAAAAAAAACAATAAATTTTGGGGGTTCCCCATACTTAGAACTGAAACTCAAAAATCTATGGATAGGTCTTCAAAAATTATATAGAGGTTACTAACATCATTTTTTTCTAAACTGAACAGTTTGCGCGAGAGACACTTCCAAAGTGTTGAAATGTGTCCCTCCCCCCTGTAACTTCTAAAATAAGAGAATGATAGAACTAAAAAAAATATATGATGTACATTACCATGCAAACTTCCACCGAAAATTGGTTTGAACGAGATCTAGTAAGTAGTTTTTTTTTTAATACGTCATAAGTCATAAAAACATTGATCAAAGCTACAACGAACTTTTATATTATGTTACTTGCTTCATGGGCTTCCGCCAAGCCAAGTGCGAGTCCGACTCGCACTTGGCCGCTTTTTTCTTTTTTACTGACGTCCGAGGCTTAGTAATAAGGTTCATTTTGTAAGCTTTAACTACACACAGGGGTAGTTATTAAGTATTTTTTTTAAAAACGCGGACAAAGTGGGAAATTAAAATTGAAACAATCGCGCGCTTTTTTTGTTACGGCCACTACATAACACATAATGAAGTCCCGGGGACATAATTACATCCAAATCACTCTTGTTTTTCCGTAATAGTAATTAATGTCTTTAAATGTACCGTTACGGCCTTTTCAATCTAGTAATGCATTGTTGAAGAATGTAATTATTTCTCAACAGTGCTCGGAAAGGATGGCGTTTCTTTTCAAAAACGTAGACGCGAAAGGTCTCCTTTTCGTCCTAGGACGTATAATAAATATATATAAACCCATTCCTGTCCTATGTGATTTATTTTTAAAAGTGCTGTTCATGCATACAAAATAGAAATGACCGAGAGAAAAATCTCGTACAGTCAAGGTAACTGCTCGTTTTTTAGCACAGTGAGTGTGTTTTCTTTTTACATTTTGTTTAAAATGATCTATGGCTGGAAGAAAAAGAACAAAATCCTATTGAAATTTAGACGTACACTGAAAAAGAAACTTGGTCGCTTCTAACGAGATTGTGATTGTTGTGAATTAGTATCTTAATTCCTTACGAGCCTAACAAGACGCTAGACACATTAACTAAGGTGTTAGTTGAATCACTAAAGAACTTGCTGTTGGTGCTAATGATTTTAAGTTCTAGCTTTATGTGCAGGTGTTACAGAAATCATATATAAACCGAAGCGGTTTCCATAAAGAGAAATTCGGACTTTCCTAGGCAACAAGTATAATTAATAAGTAGTGTCAGTTTCGTCCTGTAAAACAAAGACAATATTTATTATTTATCTACGTTAGCATTTAATATATTAGTGTTAGATTACCAGCAGGATATTATGTTTGACGAGGAAGATTCATTAATGTGTAATGTAATATCCATGCTTGGAACGTCAATGTTGTATCACACTGGCCGTTATGTTAGAATACAATGGAATGTTGTTCTTGCTTGGGTATACACGACTTATATAAAGAAATTGGAGCTAATTAGCAGGGACATTATAAAAGGTGGCTTGTGGTTGCCGGGTTAGAATAGTGTCACACCATGTCTTCCTGTGGATTTCGTAAGAGGCGACTAACCCTGGGTTCCTATATACAAAACGTCTCGTTAAAATTTGACATATTTTGTATATGGGTATAACCCAGGGTAAGGGAATAAGGGCTTGTAGTACTGTTAGACGATGGGCTTGCAACCTGTCACTAATATACACTGTTTGTGCTAATTGTGGTTACTGAATTATTAAGTAGTCTGTTTAGAGTTATTGGTATTTCTGTAGCTCTGCCAACCCCACTCTGAGAATGAAGGCGTGATGTTATGTATGTATGTGTATTATTATTTTTACAAGGGTTTTAATAACAATTACGAAAACGAAGTAACCGCTAGCCGCCGTAGTCTTTTTAGGCTTCCGCGCCCGAAGTGTAATAGGGTCGTTGACAAACCCTCTGGTGATCCTATTAGTCGGAAGCGGACCGGCCCTTGTGCTGAACATTGAGGGCTTTTAAATGGAATGCTCTGGGTCAAGGGTAGGTTGCAATCGGTTAACTATTGAACCAGTATACAGGCCATCGTGTGCACATTAAAGAACTGTATCTTTTAAACCGTAGGAGATAGCAGATTGTTGTTTATTTCAGAGTTATGTTTTTCCTAAAAATAAAAAGGTAAAGGGGTCCCATACAACAGAGGCGCTCACGGTTTTATGTTCTAAATATAATAATACCTCTTGTGTGGCGGCACGGAACCCTCAGTGCCCGAGTCTGACTCGCACTTGACTGGTTTTTTTGTGCTCTGTATATAAAACGGAATATGATTTACCTATGGCGGTGTGTTTAGTGAATCAAATAAATGAATGCTTAAAAATAAAATAAACATCGACACAGCAACACTATAACATTGCCAAACGAAAAGGCAGAAGGCATGCCCTTAATAGGGCTTCGTAGCCAAATGGCAAAAAACGGAACCCTTATGGATTCGTCTTGTCGGGCTGTCTATCTGTCCGTCCGTATGTCACAGCCACTTTTTTCCGAAACTATAAGAACAAGAACTATACTATATTATATAAGAAGTATTCTGTGAAGATTTTCACACAAAAATAGAAAAAAAAATCAATACATTTTGGGAGTTTCCCATACTTAAAATTTAAACTCATTTTTTTTGTAAACCCATACGTGTGGGGTATCAGTCTATGGATAGGTCTTCAAAAATGATATTGCGGTTTCTACTCTAAAGTAAAAAAAATATGTGATGTACATTACCATGCAAATTCCACCAAAACTTGGTTTGAACGAGATCTAGTAAGTAGTTTTTTTTTAATACGTCATAAATCGTCATACTGCTACGGAACCCTTCATCATATCTTTATACATATCATATAATTATATTGTATTTTTTTAGGGACAACGTAAACACCATTACAAGTGTTTTTTCTTTTAAGAGAGGCTAGGACATTTCTACCAGTCTGCTAGAAGCTTTTAAGCTTTGTTTACAGTCTCTGAGTATACAAAAAAATTATACTGCTTTAGGTAAAATTTATAAACCGATGCTCTAACAAAATTACCAAATTTTTGTGAAAAGTTTGTGTTGGCTGAAAGGGGCTTTAATCTGTTTTTCTTTTTGTAACAACGAATAATGAAGATCGATGCCAAGAAGTTGATTGTGAGTGAGAAGATAAAGATAACATGATCGATACGAGTACGAGCATGCATTCCTTTCGGATACACTTCGACCACTTAAGGATCTTTTGTGCATTACTTACTTTTACACGCTCAGCTGTTCGAACGTGCAGGCTTTCTCACGATACCCCTTATTTCACCGTAAGAGCATCGGGTAAATTCGTAAAACTCTTTGGTACAAACATGGTGACTGCGATATTTTTAACTCTGTACCTTACGATCACGAGATGACTCCCTAAGCCACTAGGCCACCGACGCTTAATGCATTCGAATCAGTACAGTCCAGGTAATTGATTGCCGCTAGTGCACCTAGTGATTAAATTTCCTGGACTGTACATAGACTAGTGCATTTGTGCACTCAACTGTAGTTAATTCTAGGTCAACCTACAGTCATGATATGATATCATACGGGTCTTTGTTGGAAATGGGGCGGGAAATCGACGGCGTGTCGAATTCTCGCAAATGTTCATATGAGCTTAATATTGACGAACGGCGGAACGAGGGGTCTGCACAGAGCTGAGATTCTACACGGTAAAAACGATATTGGCTTTGATGTGTTTTGTTATATATAAGGTTTCGGTAGATTTAAGTGCATGCTTACGCGTGGCTGCGACCACCGTCGAATGAATTAAACAGTCCGTGTTTAACTACCTATCGTTTCACTCGTGCCCCTCTGTCCATTATCTATCAGTGGCGACGAGGATGGGATAGTATCATCATCGTTTCGATAACTCTTATTTGCTTGACAGCTATAACGGTGGTTGAGTTAAATAGTAAACCACGTCAAGCGCAATATCGTTTTAACCCACTAGAATAGAGGCCCAGCAGTGGGAAAATAACAACATTATGAATATCTAATAATAGTGTTTTCTTTTTACGAATACGCACCTCACTACTTCGTTTTACGCACATTAACGCGGGCGACGTCTAGATGAGTGTTGAGGATTGAAAGCACTATAGTTAATCATAAGTAAGTTTCTGCCGACTGTTTTTTCTGTAAGTCATTATCTGCTTATCAAGGCAAAACGGGTTTATATATGTGGTCTAATTTACAGCCCATTCCAACGGGAATTGTTTCTAAATTGACTTGCAAGATTTGACTTAAACTGTCATACATATAAACATTGCAAGTTAATTAAAGCTTGTAAAAATATCGTTTAACTGCATGGCGTTATTGGTAGGTTTGCAAACTTTCGGTAGACCCCCATATGGAGCGTTATAGGTTGATAAACCACCGCCATTTTGCGTTTCCCAGCTTCCGCAAACCACTGTGCGCACGCGTCACGTGCTGGCACTAGGAATAACTCCGATTGTGACCGGTGCGGCGTCACAGCACCGAATTAGACTGACCGTCTGCCGTACTATCCGCATAACATTTACGAACGGTTCGTAAGTCGGTTTAATACTTACGCCCTTAAATTTTCAAGCCTACTAGCGACCCGCCCTCGTTTTCCAATCGCATAGCTCAAAAGTTAAAATTGTATCACTCAGTCTGCTAAAAAGGGTAGTTCTTAATAGATTACAAATTAATCGACGATACATTTGACAATAGTAGTTTTGCACGCCAGGGTCAATTTAACGTCTGTAGCTCACTGTCACGAATGCGAAACTAAACGAACTGAGCTGAGATTTTTTAAGCCATAATTTACTTTACCTATGGATGTAGTTTTTTGGTTTCGGTTCACTTTCGTTTCGCATTCGCGCCAGTGTGTCCGTAATTTTGGTGCACTTCGCACTTAAACTTTAGGAAAAACAGCTTTATTTTTACGTAAGAGTACCTACGAGTATGACATGTCTTACCATTTAGATTACCTTGAGTAGAAACTTTTCCTTTGAGTTTACAGTAAGTAACGCTAACGACGTCATCGATAGTCGTCAAATAGTATGATTCTTGGTATTTAGTACCTACTAAGGTATTTAGTATCTAGCACGAACTTTGAATTTTTACATTTTGCACCGTAAAATAATGTTAGTCTAGTGGAAAAGTCTGACAGTTTTATTTCAATTCCGTAAAAGTAAAAGTTTGAATTTACGCACTATTCGTAATTCTATTATAGAGGTATTTGCTACTCCATCCTTCAAAAGTTTTTCGTTTTCTTTATTCCTAATTCAACTCAACTGTTATCTATTTAAAGTGCGTAAATTCACTTTGTGTTGAATATTTCAATTTTGAGTTGAGCAAAGAATGATTGGCTCGCCACGTAGACGGTTTTTTGTATGTCTTCTTTCAGTAAAATGTTCCATCTACAATATTCAAGGTACTTTTCTTCCATGTGGCATAGCCGTGGGACGCCCTGTATATCTTTAGAACATTTTACTATTGATAAAAAATAAACGAAAGCACTATTTTTCTTTAATATTGTTTACACAATTAAACCATGGTCCAAAATTTGCCGGTCTAAATAAAAAATATGTAAACTAGGTCGATCCCTACCATCTGTGCTGTTACAGTAAATAAACTAAACTACCAAATGGATTTAAGTGGCTATGCCCTCAAATATGCGCTTTGTGTCGGATATAGGTCTAAAAAAAGAAGTAGGATAAATATCCTTTACAATCAAAACGTAATAGTACTAATAGTTGAACAAATAGCTGGATGTATTCTATAAATTTTCATCTGTTTGAAATTACATTTCTCAATAGTGGGGTGGAATTGTATGTACATTGTGCACCAAGGGCAGTAAGAAGGGTCTTCCTAACGAGAGTCTATTAGAAGCCCGAAGCCGACGCCCGTGATACACATAATGTTCTTCATCACATTTTAGAGGAAAAAAATAGACTATTAAACAAAACAACAATGAATTTAGCAATGGTACTCGCCTCGCTGAAACAGATGGTCAACATGTTTTTCGGTATGATCTTCCACAGATAATGCTAAGAACTGCGTTAAGTTGTCAACCTTGACAGGCTACTGCCAGATTGTACCGATTTTCAAATTGAAATTTAATAAAGATATTGAAGTGTCTCTGAAACAATATTAAAATATAAATGTATTGTAGTTAAATGTACTTCATATCATAAGTTTTATATACAGTGAAATTGGTTTGTAGCCAAGTTTTGTACACAGAAAGTAAACCTTGGCTGACTTTAAACATCCATAGTCTGAAATGACGTACGAGTGGGTTCTATATCTTAAAACTAAACTCGTAACTCCCTCTGGAGTTATCAAAATCTTTAACTCCCGCGGGAGGTAAATCGGATATACATACTCTATTCGCCTGCGTGTTATTACACCATTTACGAGCAAGTGTGATGAAAATGGCATTTCCATCTCTAGAGGGAAAGTGATTGAAATAGAATTGGTCAAACAATCCTTCACTTTCAACTTGTTACTTGACGATGGAAATCTTGTACAGTCAACGTCATAAATATATATACGTTCTCAAGAAGCCAAAAATATCTTTGCGTCCCTATGTAACTAACAATAAGGTCGAGGTATGTCTACGTATATTTGACGCGATGGCTGTGTAGATATTAATTCTTGCAACTGTGCCTACGGCCACTCTCAAATTGGAATTCTATCGTTTTTAAATAGTTTCAAGAATAAAAAAGCCCCTAACTTTTGTTTAATAATTATGAAGACAAATTAGTCGAAATGTAAAGTGGTTAAAGTTTAAAAGGCACCCTCGAATGTAGGTGCACTCGAGTACCAGGAGCACCAACTTGTGCAGCTTAAATATTGGTAAATACCTATCTCGGGATGCAATTGATCTCTTAGATCCCTTGGTTAACAATGTACTATTTCAAAACTACGATTATAATTTGTACCATGAGTTGCAATTACCGTACTCGCTAGCGACTCGAATGCTCTGTCCCTCACAGTATTGTAGTAAAGGGACTGAGCATTAGAATCTCTAGCGAGTATCGTAACTGTAACTCATGGTAAGGGTACTGTTCCTCTGTTCTCATTATAGTTAAGGTCAGGATAACAAGCACTGAGAACAATTTTATTGCACATACGTCTCGGCACTTGTATAAATTGGCTAGTTAGATGCAATTGTCATCTATTCGCACGTCATGTTTACACACTTGCACACTCAAACTGATGCATGTAGGTATATTTACTGTCCATGTTTTTTCCAGTCTACTAGACGGATTATAACTACTACCTACTCCCATTTTTAAGGCGAAAGTATTGACTAATATCAGTGGACAAGCTCACATAAATTGACCTAGTCCCAAATTAAGCTCTAAGCTTGTACTATGGGTACTAGACAACGATAAACATACTGATATAGAGAAATACATACCTAAATAAATACATAGAAAGCATCCACGACTCAGGAACTAATATTCGCGCTCATCACACAAATATCTGCTCTTACCGGGATTTGAACCCAGGACCGCTGGCTCCAGAGGCAGGGTCACTCCCACCCAACTAGGCCACAAATGCCATTCAAAGCCAGATATGATTAGTATGACTAACAGAAAGTAGTGGCTCTAAGGGATGATTGTTTGATAAGTAGGTAGATAGTTAACTGAACACTGACACTAACTAAACTGACACGTCGGGGACTGCAAGAAGCTGAAGTATTTTATGTTATTTCATTTACTTAGCGGTCCCTCGCCGTGTCAATTTAGTTAGTGTCAGTATTTAGTTAACTATCTACTTATCAAACTATCAGGCCTTAGGGCCACTACTTATTATTTTTTACTTTTTGGAGGTTTTTTTACCCTTGGGGTACGGAACCCTAAAAAGACAACCAGATATAATATGAAACCCTTTTGTCTTATTACACTTGGCATATAACCAATATCAGTGTACCAGGGCATTATGAAGAGGAGGAGTTCTATCCCGAGCTCGAACAGGTCGCCAATGTTCACCACGACTATATCTCACGAGGGGCCATTTAGAACAGTCGCAGGTGACAACGATTGATACTCCACAATTGAGAGCTTTGTGTTTTCTCTGCTCGCAACTAATTCGAATGTTGATGTCAAAAATTTATTACTCGTAATAATTTCTTCCTGGTTTTACTTGTTGACATTTCGACATATTCAAACGGTAGTAAATATCTTTGCACCAAAGATGAGTACTAGGGGACTGGCATTTGATTGCGATTTATTTCTCGACATGGTGCTCGCGTAACATTAAATGTTACTCGTAGTTGCAATTAATTGTGATCATTAAAGTGATGCTAACTACGGCCTTCCTTTTATTCCCCTTTATTATGTGCCATCTGCCATTTGAAACATAGATTTGATTGAATTCTCCTTGGTATCATGAAGGTCGCTTCTGCAATAACAGATCAATAAACGGTGTTCGATAACATTCCATTATTAAGTCCTAAGTGATGACTTCTCGAAACTCTTGAAAGTAACTCTGACGGTTACTGTCGGCATACTTGGTATGATATCGTCTGCAATGTATCTTAGGCTTCAAGTCATTAGCTTATTTTTTTAATATGGACCAAGTAAAAGTATTTTTATTATATTTATAGACATTTTTCTTCTTCTTTTGGCATCACTTAGTAGGAAAATAATAAAATTAGCTAAAAAAACACTGCCAAAGTTGATGTTTAAAAGCAGCGGATTTTTGTCTGATTTTTATTTCGTATTTATGTAAGATTTGACTAATTAATTGTTCATTAACTTTTCGGATGTCGTTTATATACTTTTTTATTATACTGATTTTAACATAGAAAACGATTCAACAGTATTTGAGGATTTTTATGTGGTGAGAAGGCGGGTATTGAGGTTGAGTTGGGATGACGACTAGGGACAGTTGGGTCATGAATAGGGAGATTTGGTGTTACGAAAGGAGTGTACAAGGAAGATAAAGGGTGGAGTTGGCGTTTGTAGACCAGGGTTGTCAATTTACATGAGTAGTCAAAAGCCTCTTAGATATGTAAGAGGCTTTTGACTACTCATGTAAATTGTCAAGAGATCCTTCATATGAAGGATCTAGGAGAACTTAGATGGAATGCCTCTATACCAGAAATCGCACCAGAACACCACAATGCGAATACTTCTGTTCAGCTGCAGAGTGGAATATAAGATGGTGATGTCATCTGGACGGGCCCTGCACAAGGTTCTTGCACCACAGCTAACACGGACCCGACATTACGCTTGTGTGAGATTGAACGTCAGTTACGACTGTCATATGTTGGTATATGTACACAGACGCACACAAACGCAAGGCTAATGCGATTTGATTATACAGAGATTTCAGCCCAACGCCTAGTAACGATGCCAAGAAATAAATCTTACTTTTAGTACGGGGCGCCTGTGATTTTCTTGGTCAGATTGGGATTTAATGGATCGTATGGAAGCATAGATCTTGGGACAGCTGTCCTGCTAGTTTTTAGTAGGAATAGCCACGTGTCATTGACCTGTAGTAGTGTATAGTGTACTCTACGGATAGTGACGATTGAAACTATATTGCCAGGGAATTTTCGAGCTTATAAGTATGCGGATTCGATGGTACATTAGTAAGGAAACCAAGGTGAGGTTTTTAGGCTTAAATCCCGGTAGCTGCAGTAGAATCATTGTGTTGACTACGGAGTTTTTAATCCGTGTCATCTATACTAATATTATAAATGTGAAAGTAACGATTTCTGTCTGTCTGTTTGTTATGCTTCTGAGGGAATAGCGATAAACAACTCCTACGTGGACGTAGACGCGAGAAACAGCTAGTTGATTATAAAAGTACTATTTTATTCGATAGTAAAGCGGTGGGAGCAAACTTGAATAGAGAAATACTGCTTATCGTTATTAGTATTATTACTTACATTTAAACGGGTTTTTGTTATTTCAATGGGCCTGGGAAATGAGATAACACTTATTATATAATGCATGCTCACATTTAAAATGTTACCTAGTTTGACTGTAAGGTCAAAAACACTGACTGTATAGAGAATAGGGCGGATATATTCTTTCATACAATTTCCTACAAATAAGTGACTTATCGAATTGGACCAGTAATCAAAGTGCTTAATTGAACCAATATTTCTGTGCATTTGTGTCAGCTTTTTTACAGGCCAGTTTAAAAAATACCAGTTTTTTCGGAGTGGTTCTTAATTATGTTTCATGAAAATCGGCTGGGCAGCTCTGATAGTAGGGGACGCCATTATGTCAGGAGTATCTATTGATTGGTTACAAAAACGGAGAGTTGCTAGTTCGAAATGGGTTTCTCGGAATCTTTTATATCCATTGCTACTTCTAGACACTTGTAGCTGTGGTGTTCTCTCCTCTTTAACCGTGTCTGGGGACCAGGTATGCTTAGACGCACCCTTACATGACATTTACACGTAAAGTTCGGACCGCGGGAAACGCCAAGCGCCGTTCCGATCTCCGTAGCGGTTGGCAGTTGTATTCGTGACGGAAACTTTTGTGTTGTGATTACTGGGCTGGGATTCTACAAGGTAATAACGATATCATTTTTGACGTGTTTCCGTATTGTCAACGTTTTGATAACTCATGTCATTTACAATAATGGCGACTGCGACATAAACGATTCTAAAACACGTCAAACGCGATATCGTTATAACACTGTAGAATAGAGGCCCAGATTACATTCCACGCGCCGGTCTAAACCGCGCTCAGTCTGGAAAAACGTTTACATGAACCGAAATCACAGATTTAACCGCGGTCCAAACCGTGGTCACATTTAATATCGTAATAGAGTCTTGACAGTTTGATGCGCGGTCGAAACCGGTGGACGGACCGACGGCGTTTCCATCTGCGACGTGTAAAGGGCTCTTTAGAATTCGTCTTTGACTCTCGTGTTTTTCACTAATCATAAAACTGCTCTGCTAAGCCAAATAGCAGTATCTCAAATAAAACTCCTGTGGCGATTACAACCTTATTACTAGCTAGAGAGGATTGAATTTACTTTGGCAATTGAATCTAACATACTGTTTATTGTCTTAGGAGGGTAGAAAAGTATTCAGAACTCCCAGCGTCTAGTGTTCGGCTGGCTATAACTATTACACTTTCACTAGCAACTTACAGTGTGTCTGTCACACGGGTTTCATAAAAAGAAAATACCGGATAGTGTACGTACAGTCAAGAGCAAAAGTAAATGATAATTTTAGTACTTTGTCGCACTCACGTAACAATGCTTCGATAATTGGGTTGTGGCAAAGTAGTGAAAGTGACAATTTATTAAAAAAATATCATATACTTCTGCTGTTGACTGTACCCAAGCCTCTCTACTTTGTTTAATTAACACATCAAAAACTAATTTCTTTACGGTACTGCCGCGTTTACTGACTAACAGATACCATAATGTTAAAAGTGTGATAATGAAATAGTTAAAGACAAAGTAAAATATAGACACAGGTTTTATAAAATTACAGGCCAATGAAGATGCATAATCAGTGCCATCAGCCCATCACACTCAATGGCATCGGTGTTGTACACTTAACTCTTAATTCAGAGATCATACGATTATAAATTGATCGTTGCAAAATATATGAATAGCTCTTATGTTCTTTAAAATAAGAACCAAGTGTCCTTGTTCATTACAGTCTGGTAAACTCATTAACCTCCTTTTCCCTTTGCAATCGGGTGATAATGACAAGATCGATCCGTTACTGACGTAATGTAGCCAACCATACGGTTTTCTGTTAAATAAATTCTTAGTTGGCACATCCATTTCCGAACCTGTCGGTGATACGTTTTGGCAGAGATCTTCAACATAACAATAAAAATTGAAACGTTTCGGACAGTTTTGCTGAACTAAAAGAGCGCACGGTAAAATATTCATTTTAATTTAATTTTATTACGCGTGTGCTTGTTGATTTTGCGCGTGAAAGCGAGCGGAGGCGACGAGCGGTAAGCGGTAACAAACAAATACATAGAGATATATGAAGCATGCCACGAGTCGCCGAGGATAAGGCGATACGTGTGTATTTGTTATCACCGCCCGTCGAGAATATTCTGTTAACTTTAATGACTGAGGAAATCAAATAATATTGATAGCATTGACGTATCCTTTAATATTTTTTACATCTTGGCAAATTTTAAAAGTCGCTTGATATCGTCCGCCTAGACGGTAATATCCACTGGAACTGTATATATCTCTTAAACTCTTAGAACTGTATAAATCTCTTAAACTCTTAGAACTGTATATATCTCTTAATACTCTTAAAATTGTATATATCTCCGGCTCTCGCAACAAAGTTTGGGCAAATATATCCATCGCTCTGTTGCTTTGTTTGGTCGTGCACGGAGCACATACATTTTAGGGTTCCCAAGTCAAACAAGGAAGCGTTATTGTTTCACCATGGCCGTATGCCAAACTCACTTTTTCTTGGAAATTATCAAAGTTACAAAAGTGAAATTTGTACACAATAATTATATACCTACTCGTAAATATTACCCGTACCGCGCACTAAAATCCATGATGAAATAAGTAAGTTTTTTTTTACTTTACAACATCGTGTGATAAATTATTGATTGATTAGCTATTAAAAAACCATTATGTGTATGTTATGATAAATTTTTAGATTTGAGGTACCGTTTAGGATGCTCTCCTATAGGCAAAACTACAAGTACTAAAAATCCGTAAAATTTGTTAAATTAGCAAATAACTATAAAGGAAAACTATCAAATAAATAATATCACAGGACAATGCCACACAAATTGACCTTGTCCCAAACTAAGCCTTAGGATTGTACTATGGGTACTAGACAACAATAACTTACTTTTATAGATAAACTGGCGACCCGCCCTCGCTTCGCTCCGGATTAAAGTATTATACATATAAACCTTCCTCTTCAATCAATCTATCTATTAAAAAAAACCGCATCAAAATCCGTTGCGTAGTTTTAAAGATTTAAGCATACATAGGGATATAGGGACAGAAAAAAGCGACTTTGTTTTGTACTATGTACTTAAATATATAGAAAGCATCAAAGACTCTGGAGCAAATACTCGTGCTTATCACACAAATATCTGCCCTTACCTGGATTTGAACCCAGGAGAGCTTCGAAGGGAAGATCACTACCAACTAGGCTAACGTGTCGTCAAACCAACAAGTCGCAATCAAGACAAGTAGCCTTGATTGGTTTTTGAGGTACATACGACTAAAGTGTTATTTTATGATACCTACTAAAAATAAGGACCGTATCGTTAATTATGGAAACAAGTTTGAATTGCTCTAAAAAAAAAGTTACAATATTTTGTCTTTTCTGTCATATGTCCATCTGTTAAGCATACAGTCAAGTTTTAAAACTTACTATAAAAAATTGTATAATTCGTATACATTGCAAGATGAAGGGTCTCTCAGAGAAAAAACGACATTCAATTGTGACCAAATACTGTAAAGAATCAGGTATAACTATGAGAAAGATTGCTTCAGAAGAAGGGGTTAGCCTGAAAACTGTTTACAATACGATAAAAAGGTTTAGTATGAATAATAATTTAAAAGATTTACCTGGTCGAGGTATTTTGCGAAAAAATGTCGTACTTCTATTGCAATGGTTCAGCGTGCCAAGGAACGTAACTTGCTTGTAACGTATAAAAAGCAAAAACAGCCTAAACGCAGCAAAACCCAGGAGTCTTCTGTCAAAACTCGGACTCGGAAATTGTACGACCAATTTTTAACTAAAAATGAACAATGTATTATAATGGACGATGAAACCTATGTCAAACTTTACTATAAAACCCTACCCGGACCGCAGTTTTACACCGTAATAAAAGGTACGAAGGTCTCTAAAAACGACAAATCCATTTTTTGCGAGAAATTTGGGAAAAAAGTGATGGTTTGGCAAGCTATTTGTCAATGCGGCATGAAAACGTCTCCGTTTTTCGTAACGGGAAACTTAAATTCGGATGTGTACAAGAAGGAATGCCTTCAAAAACGGGTACTACCACTCATTCGAAAGCACAGGAGTCGTACATTATTCTGGCCTGATGTAGCTGCGTGTCACTATGCTCGCCATGTGTTGAACTGGTATCGAGAGAATAATGTCGAATTTGTCGCGAAATCATTAAATCCCCCGAATTGCCCTGAGATCAGGCCCATCGAGAAATTTTGGGCTCTGATGAAGGCAAAGCTACGAAAACAAGCTAAACCAACAGATAACATGGACCAATTAAAAAAAGACTGGATCCGTACCCACAAAACTTTCAAAACAGTCGATGTCCAAGGGCTAATGAAGAGCATCAAAAGCAAAGTGAGAAAACTGGCAAAGGGGATCAATAAATAACTAAAAGTAGTTTTTATGGTTCACTTTGAAGATCTAAGAATCGCGTAGTTTAGGTTTTTTTTTTGTAATAAAAAGTATTTATACAGATTACACCATTTTATTTGTTTCCATAATTAACGATACGGTCCTTAATCACAAAATGACTTTAATTAGAAGGTACATGTGGTTTTTCGACATAGATTTTTGTGTTTAACCTACTTTAATTGACAGGTTAACTTGAAATTTGGCATACTTATGCAATTCCGAGAACATTACAATTATATCGCACATTTAGAATTGTAGTTACCCAATTCAAACATTTTCTGCTTTCGATTTCGAGTCATAAATTTAGTATTATAGAGACCTAAGTCGAAAATCAAAATATGTGTATTCTTCTTCTTTGTCGGTATCACTCTTGACAGAGTGGTCGTGGTCATCACTTCAGGTGTTGGTGGAAAGGTTCAAAACACGCCGGCACTCTTCTCTGATAGCCGCCTTCCTCGTGCATTCATGCAGTGATGATGAGCCATTCACTGCCGCTTTTATCTGGTCAGTCCACCTCATAGGCGATCTTCCTCGTGGCCTGGTACCCTCAACCTTTCCCTGGACCACAAGTCGCTCAATAGCCACCTCTCCTCGGCGGCATACGTGGCCAAAAAAGGCGAGACTGTACCAAAGACGATAAACGCTGCTTGATGCGGAGTTCTCGAAGTATAGACTCGTTGGTACGGAATTCAGTCCATGATACTCCGAGCCTTCTCCTCCAGCACCACATCTCTTGGGCGTGTATCCTCTTCTTCTCTACTTCCCGCAGGGTCCACGTTTCTGCGGCGTACAGGAATATGGGGAATACAAGTGCCCGAACTAGACGGATTTTTGTGTCTCTATATATGTTGCGATTACTCCATATTTTCCTCAACTTGGCCATTGCAGACCTAGAAATTGCCATACGCCTCTTCACTTCGTCAATACATCCACCGTTGTTCGTAATTAAGGCTCCCAGATAAATGTATGATTGCACCACATCACAATTAGCAATTTGTGTAGTTTCTGGAGATTTGTTATTCATGCGGTCGACAATCATCATTTTTGTTTTATTCCGGTTTATCTTAAGTCCGAACTCAAGGCTAACGCGTTCCATCTTGCCGAGAAGTTCTTCCATGTGTTGGGTACTGGTGGCGAACAAGGTGGTATCGTCTGCATATCGCAGGTTGGAGATCGTCAAGCCACCGATTGAGATGCCATCTGTCCAGTCTTCAAGTACAATCCTCATTATGATATGTGTATTAGGTCACTATAATTCTAAAGATGCGATATGGTACCTACCACCGAGATGGTATGATGATGGAGACAGAAGGTAGCCATAAGAAATCTTCATTAGCACATTCTTTCGATGGTGAGTTCAGAATCAGTGTTAGAACATAGAAGTAATAAATCGAGTTTTTTTTTAGTTTTCATTTATTACGCAATGACAATTTCAATTCGTTCGCTAAACATGTCAAGAATACTTCGCCGATTATAAACAGCCTTGTGGTAAAAATACGCCGTCGGGGCCGTAGGATAGCGGAAACGGCGTGCGAACGTAAGTCGGGGAATCCATTCCTGAATTTGCGGTTCGGTCGAATGTGCTGTATTAATAAACTCATATCGACTCAAATGCAAGTAACATGAATGTTTTCTATGGCGAGACGTTTAGTTTGGCTGTCGGAAAAAAAACATAGATAAATAACAGGGGATAATCTCAAGTTAGACCGCTTGCTTCCTAGACAGGTCATAAACTAGGCAATCCGTGCAATGTGAATGCCTTCTTTTCCGAATGCAGTCGGCTTTTCCGTGTTATCCCCATCTTTCAACCTACCCAACCCAGGTATATGGCAAAATTTCCATATACGAGTATCTTGTTGGATAGGCTGAAAGATGGGAGCAACTCGCTTTTTCAGACAAATCTAACGTGCTTACTCGTTTGGTTTATGTGCAACGAAGATAACCTCCCCACATTCCCGTTGTTGCATCGGATTAGCTTTTAGACACCATACTATACCGGTTTCTAGACCTCCAATTGTTTGACTTTGGGTGAAGTCACTCTGTTATCGTGGCTCTCAGGTTAACAGGTTGCATGTATTTTTCTCCTTCTATTATACTTAGACGCCTGAATTTCCTCGTCGTGATATATACGAGGATAATCTAAGTTTTTATCATCTTTTTCGACATTATTGCCTAGTCGCGCAACGGGGATTCCGTACCGTCTGACTCACAGTTGCTGCCACTCAGAGATGACAATAAAATTTAATGCTTGTTAAATATAATTTTGCCTTTATCTATTTCTGTGGCAAAGAAAGTGTCAGCTGCAACTTCAATCACACTTTAAAATTAATTGTCGTCTCTGAGTACGGCAGTTAATTTAATTTGTTACTGTTCTAAAGAACTGCATTATAATATGTTTGTACGATAGAACAAAAACTCAAAAACGTTGAAACGAATCTAAAAATTTGTGCGGAGACATCCTTATTATTTTAATTTTAGTTTTTTTTTGTTATTAATAAACAACAAAATACTAAATCTGCCGTCATAATTATATCACATCTTCTGTATAAATCAACTAGCTAATTTTTATGGTTTTAAAAATAGTATAGATGCAGTTCTTCGAAGATAGGACAAACGGACAGACGGACACCCTAGGCTTAGGCATCTTTTATCTTTTAGTAATAGGCTCATGATTGGGTACGGAACCCTTAAAATTGACCTTGATCTAACCATACCACTGTTCCTAACAACAACTCCGCACGCCGTATTGTAACCTGGCCGCTACTACCGTACAACTCTGCCCTACATCGTAGTACGAACTCTTGCGCAGTTTACATCATCGCCGCCGATCGCTATCGATTCCCGAGTATTTTTACATTCCCCTATTCGCACCCGACTCCTCCTTCCATCACACTTGTTACTAGCGAAGTAAAAGAGACAGCGATTCCTAACTCGAGTCGAGCGTGCCCGAATAAGCCTGCGCCCTATTTACTAAGTTCAGAGGCCTTATTACGAGCTCTTTAATCTTGCCACGATGCATTCAGTGAAAGAGAGAGAGCTATAGCGGTCGTATATCTCTGTCCTTTTCACTGCCTGGAAGTTCTCAGTTTATACAGTTCGTAATAAAATTATATTATAAGTTTGATCCGAATTCGTTGTGCCAACTTTTGGCATTGGCTTCTGGATTAAGTCTCAAAATTGTAATGTTGTTAATAATATAGCGGTTTTCGGTGTCACGGCTTATGACGTGATCCGTTTAATATATACTTACACTGGCAAGAAAAAAATACCGGGTTACTTTGTACAGAGTTTCAGTAGGCATCTTTATTGCCCGTTTATCTTTTTGGTTGCCGCGTTTTGGTATTTGGCTGTAAAACTGCTCACAATTTCTCAACCACATAAAACATGAAATTTTTAACACGGCTTTTTGTATTTTTTTTATAAATGACTTTATTATATTAAGCCGGCGCCGTTTTGTAGTATTTTTCAGTTATTTTCCAACTTATTTGATGTTTATCACCGAAACGAATAAAAAAATGGAAATCTCTTGATTCTCGTACTAATTACTAACACAGCTGTGAATGCTGAAATGTTAGTTATTCAACACGTAAATGTTAGGTTTTCTATCGCCTAGCGTTTATTAATCTAGCCTCATTACAAGATCGAGGAATTTAGAACAATGATTTATCTATATCTGATGATCTGGGCGCAAACAAACAACATCTCACTGTTGATTACTACCTTTTCTTGCGAGAAATATTGTTTACTAGCGACCCACCCTCGCTTCGTTTCAATTTAATGATCGAAACGGAACATACCTACGCAAAAGTTAAAAAAACTACACTTGACTCTAACGAAAATTTAAAGCTTAATATTTCACAAACGGATTGCTTAATCAAAAAATACTATTTCACAAATCAGTTTTTTTTTCAAGATTTTATTTTACCACTTTATTGGCGTAAATAATCTTCTAATATATAAAATTCTCGTGTCACGGTGTACGTTATTGAACTCCTCTGAAACGGCTCGACCGATTCTTATGAAATTTGGTGTGCATATCGGGTAGGTCTGAGAATCGGCCAACATCTATTTTTCATACCCCAAAGTGACATGAAAAATTGCAGCGGGTGAAGCCACTGGAGGGTCACTATTATTATGTATATTTATGCCAAATAACAACTTTCGAGTAATAGTAGTTTCTTAGCTATGCTGCGGACTGACGGACGGCACGGATAGACGGATGGATATCGCGAAACTATAAGGGTTCCTAGTTTGCCTACGGAACCCTAAAAAGCCGTGAATTCAAACCCCCGTTAATTTTAAATCAGCTTGTGTGATGTACGTTACAGATAAAAAGGTTTTTTTATAAGTTTAACGTGTGTATCTGTGTCTGCGTGTGGAATCGTGGCTCCCAAACGGATGGGTCCATTATTATGCGGTGTTTTCAAAAGAAAGCTAGCTTAATCGGGATGGTTCTTAACTAGGTGTCGGAAAAATCAGGTGGACAGTCAGAGATTATTTCAAAAATAAATTGCGTAGTCATAAACCCTTAACCCCCTTACTTATGAACGTGGAATAACCGTGGGGTAGCTTATGCCATGCTGTGGCGCTTTCTGTCAGATGCAAATGTCACAATTACAGAAAAGGACAAAGCATGGCATGTTGGGTTTTAGTGTCGCACTGACGTCGGCGCCGAGAGGACGGCGAGGCGCGCACGGACGCGCTCGTCAGCGCTCGTCAGCGCTCACCTGTCTGTCAGCGTTATTCTAAAACGTTTCTATCCCCTTTAGACCCACTACCTATTTTAGTAACATTGTATTTGCAACCTTCTCGAAGTAACTATATTTTGTCTTTTATATTTGGCATTTTACCCTCAGGAGGTTAAAGTAATCATAAATATTGGCCTTTCAGCGCCAACGGTTTTAGAGTCACTGCTCTAAAACCAGCCTAATTTTCATTGAAATCCGTTGATCCGTTGCGGAGGCTACTCGCGACAAACTTACAAACATACATAAGACGAAAAAAAAAAAACAGGTTTATAGCGAATCGGACTCGCGCACCGACGGTTCCGTACCGCCGCACAGTAGGTATTATTAGATTCCATTTTAAATTCGATTTCAAATCTATTTGTTTTTCTTTAGGGTTTGTACTATAGTAAAAACCTAACCATACCGAAATTCACGCTTGTTTTACCGTTTTTCAGATTCCAAAAAAACATTATTTATCTTGTTGGTTCAAAAGATACAGCTCATTAAAGCTAGGACGGACAGACAGACAGACAGCGGAGGCTTAGTAAATAGGGTCTTGTTTGACACCATTTGGAAACAGAACCCTAAAAACTTTTGTTTGTGATTAGGCATCATACCTATAATTAGTCGCTATCGTAAAAAATAAAATTCAATTCGCAGACGGACGCTTCAATTCTATTTATTGATATAGATTATACAAGGCTTGTTTCTGATGTATATGATATGCTTTATTATGAGCTTTGTTATCATTTTATTGCGTTGGCATCGCCTGACCGCGGATGTGTTTCGCTCACCTGATTTATAACACCGATTTGTTTTTATAATGTTTATATATAGCGCGGCCATTTTAGATAGCTAGTAATTGGGTCGATGACTTGTTGTCTATGTGTTACGCCGAGGCTGTATTCGCAACAATTAGCACTATTATGTCGTCTCTTATCTTTTTTTGAATGATACTTATTGTCGTGAATAAAGGTGTTACTTTCTTTCTACTCGATTAGACCATGCTTTTGTCATGGTATCATATCTTTTTAACTCGGCCGCTATTACTGTCAAGTAAATAAGAGTTATTATAACGTTGACAATACGATGCCATGTCAAAAGCGATAGGGTTTCACATAGTAAATTAGAGCCCTAGCTTTGGTTACAATCACACAACAGTGTTTTAGTACCTATTCCTAATATGTAAGAGACGGGACCACGCACTTATGGTGTAACATAACATTTACTTAGGTGTTTCCTAAGGGAGCGACCACGCCGATGCGTAAAATGCGGTGACGTTGCGTAAACAAAAGAATGGGTCTTACTAATTACATGGCGTCAATTTTGACGGACCGTTAAGCTCCGGTTTGGTCGCTCCCTAAAACGGGCATCTCGAGATCAGTATGAGTTCGCCAATGCGGCCCTTTGCCGTAAACCCTTACAGACCGAAGCTAACATCAAGCCAAGAGTTATATTGAATCGTAATGAATCTTCCTAATTAACTGATGATAGTACTCGTATTGTTTTGTTTTTAAAGTTTAAATTAATTTGTAGTTTGCTTGTTGAGTCCGGAAAAAAGGTTAGCTTTCAATGAATGAATCTCTCAATGCCACGAACAGACACATACATATACACACATATACACACACAAATATACAAGTTAAACTTATAACTCCTCTTTTTTGTTGGGGGTTAAAAAGGCAATCGTATATTTACATACGCCACCGCTCATTGACATTTCGCCTGTCTTTTACATCCATACATATCTTCACGACTGGCTGACGTAGGTACTGACTGATAGACAAACGCACAGGCTTAAGCACTGAACCTACGGACTTTAAGTTTGGGGCAAATATTACATGTGTACCTTGGAGCGCACTAAGTTTTTTTTTAATCGATTCTTTCTAGAGGAAGTAAGTAGGAAGAGCAGCGGAAAACTATTTCTACGTGTATGATGTCACGGGCGTCCTCTAGTTTGACATATACGCTTAGTTAATCATTAGCTATATCCTGCGTTATGGATTTTAGAATAAAGTACTAATTACTCGTTTATCTCAGCTCATTGCGGTCATCAGACAGCCCCAATTACCATCACCATCAAATTGACTACCACGAAATTAAGCTCGGATCCAAATCACGTAAGCGTCTGACATTGTCTGCAGTCAAACTGTTGAAACAGTTTTGCAGACTATTTTTTAAGAACAGTGTGTAATTTTTTGGTTAATAAATAAATAAATAATATTAATAAATAAAATTCACAATGCGCGTACGACTTTTTCGACGCGCGTGAGCGTACTGTCACTGACCGACCCGAATATTCTTCTGGTGGTATGATGTAGTGGAGATGTAAATATAGAATCGGGCCAGAAAATTGTGTTCGAGGTCAGCGGTTACAGTCTATTACGTCATGGTTGCAGTTGTTTCAAAGTATCTGTCAAAATCTTTACATAAATAAAACGATAAAAGCAATTTCGTTGGTCGATATCGGTCGCATGCCGTATACATTGACTAGTTTGTATGCACGATGTTGAGTCGGAAACTATAGTAGCGGTTCTATGTATTGTGGCTTGCTGATGTGCACCAATATATGCATGAGATTATGGTCTATACTCTGAACTACGAGTAGATAGGCCAAGTTGGGAAGAAACTAGATGCGATAGTAAAATTAAAGTATATAAGTTAAGATGCGATACATTGGCGATGATTACTTTCAGAGTTGATTAGTTCTTTAAGGCTCAGTTTCATTGAGCGATGGCCCGCATGCTTTTCGTGAAACATTGCATCGCTGCAATCGCTCCTGTCTCAATAATGTTGTAACAACTCGTCAATGGATTGCTATACGAGGGCTGCTACTTATGTATCCGGAATCTGGGATTCCAACATTTATAAACGTTATATCTGACCTCCATGGTAAAGTTTGAACTTTTTTTTAATACTGGCCGCTATAAATTTTTTTTCTTATGTACGCTAGTCTTTTGTTTTTGGCGGGATCAAAATGTCATCTCGCTGCAAGCACAGATTAGAAGGTATGTCTAAAGACAGATAGGAATCAACCTTGGAACTGACAGTTCATTAGTAGTAGTTCAGGTATTCATGCGAGTACGGAAACGGTAGCGCTAGTGGGTCGTAGAATTAAGAAAAAATGGCGGAATGGCGGGGAATTTAAATGTTGACAGCAAACGCTCTTAATGAAGTTCATTCTCGAATTGAAAGAAGTTAACTTTTTCGCACTCATCGATTATTTTGTATAAATACATTTCATCGATCAGCACGAATTAGTTAACTTCGATCAATTCGAAAATAAACAACCAATTTCTGCAAGCGACATGCTAAAGATAAAGCATGTTTCACAGTATTCAATAAGTATATCAATATTAATACATGGAAGGAATAATAACACAGCAGTTAAACTAATACGTTTTTAAAACAGACTGTTACAGTGAAACAAACTCCATAAAACAACATAGCACAAAACTAGTATAAATTATAGACTGAATTAAATTAAAAATCTTTATTCTGCAAGGAATTTACCAGCGCTTTACAAGAGGAGACCATAGTTGAGAAGAAAAAGAAAACAATAGATTTTAAAATTGTTTAATATTTAATTGAAAGGCATGTTGTAATAAGGGACAGTTGATTTAAAGCGCGTCAAGAGTCAATTTTAAGCAAGCCTTGAACTTTATGGGTTAACCCGAATAAGGATTATGATGTACAGATGTGCATACCAATCAACACTGGCAAATAAGTTTTCAAGTAACACTTACACACACATTCTTTATATTTAAATACCGTCAGCGGCATTGCTTGCATTGCTGTTCCGGTGTGGGGATAAGACAAACAGTGAAAATACTAGCTTAGATGCATCCCGTCTCCGTTCTCAGGGTTAGAAATGCACTGACAGTTTTAAAATTGGTTGATCGTAGGGGTCTCAGATCCCAATTACCTAACCTTCGTGCTCGTTTGCCTTTCCAATTCCTTACAAAATATAAAAGAAAAGTAATACATGAGCGATTATCTGTGTTGAAAGATATTTTCATCAATAGGCATAGCGGCGACATGACATTATGTTCAGAAGTCCAATTGCATTAAAATGAAATCCATTGAAATGAAATTGCAAATTGCATTAAAATGAAGTCCGATTGCATTAAAATGAAATCCTAGATACTTACACTGAACAACAGCGACGGCAGGTTGCCCTGACGAAATCTCCTCTGCTGTGAATAGCGTCGGGTACGCTATGTGTTTCCTCCTGAGCTTGACTCCTCCAAGCAGCAAATACTGTCTCTCAAAGTGTGATGAACACACTTTGAGGTTCAGTATGTGGGCTGCACCGCCGCTTCGCAGGTTACCAGCGTGTGGCGTCAGCAGCTCGCACCAGCTGCGTCGATTATCTTGATCCCTGGGAAAACTAAACAAAGTATTATTATACACAGTAGACGTACAATGCTTAACCACGCATTTCGTGATAGGCATTATGTCTTATTTTGCTTTTTGTATTGAAAAAGAAAATTCCGTGTTACCCGTCAAAGGATAACAACGAAAAGGGGTTATTTTTGTAATATTTGAATGAATGTTTATAAATGTCACAGATTAAGAAACAATATCAGAAAGCAAGCTATACCGATACTACAATATCATTCAAATTGAGTGAACTTATGGGTTGCTTTATGGCAATCACTGATCCTTGACCGCCTCAAGCTGTCAAAGCATAACGTGAGCGAAAGAGTGAGGCAGATTCCACCCCGTGGCTGCAAGAATGGAACTCACTCGTGAAAATATTCGTGCTATGATTAATTATGATTTTCGGCGTGGTTTATAACGCAACAACGGGAGAATATTTTGAAAAACCATAAAACCATATTTACTCATATACGTTTGTTATTTTTTTTCTATTCCGGTTACATAAGTAGCAGCCCTCGTACAAGCATGCGGGCTATTGACCAAATAAATTGAGCCATTACGGCCTAACCTATTTTCATGACACCTAGCTATGATCCACCCCCATTAAACTTGCTTTCTTTATTAAGAGGCCACGTCATATGCTGCCACTCCTACACAAGAATAAAAAGGGATGGCTTTATGTGCTTTCGAGCGACGTAAAATGGAGATAGTTTGCGCGCGCTTCGATGGCAGTGTCAAATTCAAAATATGATGCCTGTTTACATTAAAACTAAAACATGTTTTACAAAATAGATTTACCAGGATTACGAAGTTATAAATACTCAACTATTTAATCAAAAATCATCTTTAACACGTTCACCGTCCCCATACAAAACGAACTGACAATGTCACAAGTTCAACTGACAGTTCTATGTCCATTCGGGACGTGACCCCGTAGTGGAATCCGTGCTTCCACTACGGGGTCACTCCTGAGAAAAGTTTCATGACCCCATATTGGGGGCACCCGGACAAGGAACGTGTTAATCGTCGAATATATAAACATTGAATATAAAAGTAATGAGCATTTTGTTTCTAATTGTGTTTTCACTTTTAATAGTCTCGTGGAAATACACGGTGGGAACGAGTAACCCACCAAATTTTAACCATCGATTCTAGGCTCTAGAGCCTATTTGAAGTATATAATGTGGTATAACATAAAGTCCAATAAAGCATAATTTCCGAGATTTTTATAATTTAAATAACAATTCCATAGTTAATTTAATTTGAACTCTGACACCTTAACCTAAAGAATTTTTTACTAAAAAGATTAATGTTGTAAGTAGCAATATCATCAACGTACAGCATAAATTAATTTAGTAAATTTCTTAGTAAATAATGATTTAGGTATAGGTGACAAAGTTCAAATTAAATTAACTATGGAATTGTTTTTAAAAACATAAAAATCTCGGAAATTATGCTTTATTGGACTTCATGTTACACTACATTATATACTCCAAATAGGCTCTAGAATCGATGGTTAAAATCTGGCGGGTTACTCGTTCCCACCGTGTAGAATGTAAATGTAAAAGAACAGACACAAGTGGTTATTGATATCAGATCGGGGAAAACTACCGAGTTTATCATGTTGGCCTCTTAACAACCGCACCCGTATCGGTCCATCCATTTGTAACCAACGATGCTACAGACCTGTGTATACGAACCGGAAAGATGAAAGACGTAACTTAGTTAAACAAAACTTTGTATTGATAGGTGAACGCCTGAATTGTGGGTTTATTCGTTTATCCGAATAAACAAAGCGACTTCCGGACCGATAGTGTGACAGGATACTCAGGATTCTCTCTTATCATTTACGATATCATAGAATATCGCTATTGTCGAGCTCGTAGCATGTCTGTAATTATCTATATTACTAGCTGTATTCTGACAATTTCGTCTGTAAAGAAGTCGTTGAACGCAATTACCTCGCAATATGTGCAGTACTCCAGGCAAAAAAGAAACCCTTTGTCCTTCGAAGTATAAGCTAATTTTATAGACGATTTCATTAAAATCGTTTCAGTGGTTTCGTTCTGAACTTAACGTACGGACACAGCATTTATAAATTTTAATAAGTATGGATGTCAAGAATTATTTTTACCTTATTTTTTAATTCTACCCTCATAAGGAAAGCAAATAAGCAGTGTCTCAAATACTATAAGCGGCCAAAGCAGATTCAATCCTATCCAATTAGTAAAAAGGTTGCATTTGCTACGGGAGTTTTCTCTGAGATACTTACTGCATCTTGTTTTAGCAGGGCAGAATTAGCGACCCGCTCTCGATTAGCTTGGGTTTATGTGGCTAGCACAAATTGTCCGCGACTTATTTGTCACTCGGATCTCCCTTTCCATTTATTCGGAAACGATAAAGACGCACTGAGCGACAAGCGAGTAAATACAACCTGTGCTACCCGTACAGAATTGATTATATACAAAAACCTTCTGTGAGAAATTATGTAACTGATAGTGAAAACCGCATCTAAGTCCGTGCGTGGTGTAGGAGGCGAGTTAGCGGATGTACAGACAAACAGAAAGACAAAGAGACGTGGAAAGCAACTTTGCTTTTTAATATGTATTAATATTAAGGTTAAAAACGAAACAATTTAGGTTCAGGGGGACGATTTTTGACTTTCGAGGGCTCGAAAGTTTCAATAGTAAGTGTGCAAAAACGGTGAAACAGTATTTTTGAAATATGAGCAATAGAAAATTTAAAAACGAGTGGTCCACACAGTTCGTTTTCTACTCTCTCATTAGAAATTTGTTTTAACATGTGACAAACAAACACAAACCACAGATGTTTAATTTTGAGACAAACAAATACCTATCGTAGACAAAAAACCTTGGCGAAATAAACGTTTCATTGAAAAGTTTCAAATAGGTACTAAAAGTTTTTGGTAAACTGTATTAAAAATACTGAAAGTACACATAAATAATAATATTATCGCCATAATAACAATTTCTAATTAGGTCGTATGTTTATTTATGTTTAAAATATGATTAAAAAACCGGTAATCATCTACTTCCTGCGTACAATGAAACACGTGAATATAATATTCAGTCAATCACTAGCTTTCGAGTGAGTACTTTCGAAAATGCGGGATGATGGGTTCATGCAAAAATAATCGTGACATATTTTCGTGTGCTATCATTTTCTATCACTCGACTTTGATTCGATCATTCGAAAGTCAAAAAATCGCCTCCCAGGAACTTTTTAATTCCCTTTCCATCGCACAATCCGTATTTATTTGCACACAAGTACCCAACCCACGCGATGGTCACTCCCTAAGATGCAGCCGATGTGATGTGTCGCCCCTAAAGTGCGCAGGGAGCTGGGCCCGGGTTGGCTCCATTTTGTAAGGTTATCAGCAACTGTGGCATTGAATGAATTAACAAGTCGACCACACTACTTACTATGCGGCTCTTGTCTTGATACGCGCCAGTGATTGAATAGGGTTGTGTCTGTTTTTTTATGAATAAGCCGCATTACATTTTTAACGGATTTTTTTATGCCCTATTTTAAACCTGAAACATGATAAATTTTCCTAAATTAATCAAATTTACATACATACATAAAATCAAGCCTTCATTCCCAGAGTGGGGTAGGCAGAGCTAAAGAAATACCAACAACTCTGAAAAGAATTTTTCTAATTATGTAACCACATTTTGCGCATTCAGGCCAAGATGTTTACCAATGTATTAGTGACAGGTTGCAAGCTAATCGTCTAACAGTACTACAAGCCCTTATTCCCTTAGTCGCCTCTTACAACATCCATGGGAGGATAATGGAGTGGCACTATTCTAACCCGGCAACCCCACACGGCTACGGGGCAACGGGCAACGGCGAGAAAATAACAAAATTTACAGTGACAATTCATTCATAGTTAATCACAATAATCACCGTTATTCTTGCCACCTAGTTCAATTTTAAGTGCAAATTTAATTGTTTATTTGTATTTGTTTGGAATAAAGCGGGAGTTAATCCGGACTTTTTCAACGCTTAGTTTTACATTTCAGTGTTCACAGGTCTAACCTAACCTACGCAACCCAGTATCGTTGATTCAAACGGATCCCTCATTCTTAAGTTATCAATAACTATGTTTGTAATGCTTTCACGGCTAAACCGCTAAACCGAATTTTATGTCAATTGCTATGGAGATACCAGATAGAGAGGAAGAACAAAGTGTATTTTTTATCCCTGAAAATGGAGTCGTTTTCGACACGGTCAGAGCCGCGGGCAAGCTAGTTCACGTAACTTAACCGTGTATGTTTGTCAAGTTAAAATCTAGCAGGTAAATTTTATAACTGTTTCCTTTGTTGTTTACTAGGCATCTCATTTAAGCTGCAAACTCACTGAGAGCGTTATAGTTAGTAATTTTTAGTATTGGATCGCGACGCACTGCGCCGCCTGCTCTCAGTGCGTTTGCGGCTTGATGATAAGTAATTGTATTTCTAGATCAACCTCTCCTTAACGTCACGCTGGGCTGCGCGCGCGCTGGCCCTGCCGTGGTTCCGTACCGCTGCGCTTTCGTTAATGCACTATTGTAGTGCAGATGCGCGTCGAATTTATGATCAACACTGCCTAGATAATGATACAGTTACAAGCCACGACGTAATATGGTATTACATACGCACAAGGGCTTCATTGTACTCGGTAAAACCATATTACTTTTGCCACGCTATCGTATGTTTTTAACTCGGACGCCATTACTGTCACGCAAAAAAAAACAGCCATAACGTTGACAATACGATAACACGTCAAAGGCAATATGGTTTTTACTCAGTAGAATAGTTTTAAATTGGGAAAATTCATATTTATCTTACTTCCTTAGTCAGCTAAGCTATTCACAAATGAGAAAGTAACTGTATGTTTGTCCGTATACATACACACTTACATAACATCACGCCTTCATTCCCAGAGTGTAGGCAGAGCTACAGAAATACAAACAAATCTAAAAAAACTTGTTCATAATTATTTAATCAAATTTTGTATGTATGTTTGTTTATTACGCTTTTACGGCTAAACTGTTAAACCGATTTTAGTAAAAGGTTCAAATCCCGGGGAAGGACATTTACACAGATATTCTCACAATTTTTCTCATTTTGATAAAGGTTCCTAATTTGAGTACTGGCTGGCGAAGGAGCGTCAAAACTTTCTTCTCTGACGCGAAAATTCTATTCGCATTTTTTCACAGGCTTTGTTTTTTCTAGTAACATATTTTCCGATCTGGAATTTTTTACAATCGCATATTTTTCCACTTGCAACTAGGTCGAAATAGGTAGGAAGGTTTAGGTCATGTTAGTTCACCAGCAGGCCCGAAGGGCCTATGCACCCAGAAATAGGAGCTCCGTTGGAACTGTTGGATTGGAAAACAACGGGGCAGGAATAAACGGGTCAGCGATAAAACATGAATGAAAACCTAATTCAAGAAAAAAATCGAATGGAAACTTCGTTACCAATTAATAACGGTTTTAGAAAATTGATCGAACAATCAAATCTTCAGTTCACTCCAATCCTTCCAATCCTCTGTTCACGTCTCCCATGGCCATGCAATTTGATGATGATGATGATATATATATATATATATATATATATATATATATATATATATACGTTTTCGATTAATTAATTACAGGTTACATAATTACCATCACTATTTCATCCTCTATCTAAAGACAACACAGTCAGGTATAGGTACTTGTTATTTTCTATAGAGCTAAATAATAGGTTGATAATGTTATTATTTGTCTATATCATAAATTAAGGTTTACTCTTTACGACCTAGTTGTGAAATAGTCTTTAAATGATGTCATAAAGTCATAATGATTCGACAACAACAATTGTTTAGGAGTGAAACTATTAAACTAATGATCAAATAGATTAAGTCTAATTGCCTCCGCGAATGTTTTAAACATAGAGCTTGGTACAGTCACCAGCTATAATATAATTGTTCAATATTCGGGTTAAACATATCTGACACGAATCTGGAAGTCGTGTCAAATATTTTTGAGCCCAATATTGGCTAATGCTTGTTACTGTACATAAATGTCTGTCAAAGTTTTATAGTTATTTATGGCGCATCTCCGTGGATTAATCCTATTTATATTATAAATGTTAAAGTTTGTGTGTTAGTTTGTAACTTCTTCATGCTGCAAAGGCTGGAAAGATTTAGATGAAATTTAGCTTATACCCTCTGTTAACACAGGCAAATTTTCATCCCGGAAAATAAGTTAGCAATAAAAGTTCCCGAGGGAATAACGATAATCGAAGTCAACGCGGACAGAAGCTAGTATTATTATATATATGCGTGTTTTGCCAAGCGACTTTAATCGATATTTGTATTATGAATGCGAACGTACCTTTGTTTGTCTGTTTGCTTGGGTTTAGCGCCGAACCAATATTAATGAAATTTGGTATGGAGATAGCTTGAACCACGGGGAAGGACTTAAGTTTCTATTTATCCCGGAAAACAAGACAGTTCCCAAGGACACATCAAACGTGACTTAATCTCTTTTTTTATAACACCACGCTTCGCGGACTGTGATGGCCTAGGTAGATCGTGTATTAAGTGTCACGCATTTGCTTCGGAAATGGTGTTAGCTTACTCATGACTCGTTATAGTTACGTGTATCGGTGGTCTCATGTTTTCCTTGTAAAAATAGTAACTATTAACTGCTTATTCTTATTATTTATTATATAATATTACCTGGAAAATATTTTCATCAATATCGTTAAGAGCTGTTTTCAAGAACGTGATTACAAATATATATACGTCTTCGTGAGGCCCACCACAATACAAACGGGAAGATTTTTACGTGTAGGAATTTGAATGTACCGGCAAAGAAATAGAGTTTCACCATATGCCTTTGACGTGTTTTTACTCAGTAGACCTTGAGGTAGTTTAAAGCATGCTGTCGGACGTAAGATTTTGAATCCCGTAATAGCGAACAGAGTCTCAAACAAGAGTAGTTTAGGACCTTATGTATGTACATACAAATGATAAAATCTATTACCATTCTACCGCCATTTCGTATTTTTGAACTGGTCATAAATTGTTATAATGTTCATTTAACATGCCTATTATTTTAAAAATATTATAAGAAGTGAACGTGTAAATTATATGCAAGGTATTAGGTAATTAATTAGCCCCGCATTAAATTCAAATAAAACATGGTCTTTATGTAATCTACCGACATAAGAATGCATATTATCAACACCCATTATCTTTGGTATGTCATTGATTTTTATATGTACCTATCGTTCTTCTCTTTCTCACTAGAAATAATAAACGCATTCATCGCCCATAGCGCCATTTGAGAGTCACCTATCCTTAAACTATACTAAAGAGGCTTTGAATATAATCTGAACTGGGGTTGCTCTGTATTGAAACTAAGCCGCAGCGCCTGCGCCTATATAATAAATAACTCTTACAATGTGTGTTTATCCTAAATGAAGCATCTTGTGATTATGTGTTTAAATAAACACGTTTCTTTTTACTTAATTTGCATATGTTCGGCCAATTTTGAAACATCCTATGAAATTAAAAAGTCCATTCCAAGTAACTAAAAATCTTATCGACAGTATTGGTTTTTGTTATGTATCACGCGCAAACGAAAAGCAACCTTAAATCAGAACTACATGCGGCCGGTTGTACAATAGCTCAACAAACTGTAAAGCCAATCGAGCGTATTTTCGGTCGTGTAATTTCTGCTACAGTCAACCGATTACGCGTCGCCGTGTGAAATAAACAAGACATGAAACCCAATGCAGCTGAAATAACGCGACTCGCAACTCAAAAAATTACGCTCGTCTGACTTTACCCTGAAGAGTTGTTTTCATAGGGCATTGCTGCAATAGCGCCTGGCTCAATAATGTTATAGCAACTCGTCAATGGATTGCTATAAGCGTGCGGGGTATTGCCCAATGAAACTGAGCCTAGTCTTGCGCGTGGAACTGTGTGCGTGCTCAATAATGGAGAGTAGTAGTTGCATGAATTGTACACAAATATAGGCTGTCAAAAATTGTGCCATTGATTTTTGCGGTATTCTATTCATTTAACTATATATTTCCACGACAGAAATAACCAGTTATGTTATAAAATAAATGTCAAACCTGAGGCGTCCCTCAAAACGGCTCGTTGTCAAACGGTCGATCGGAGTCGAGTAATACCAGCGAGTTTTAAGCTATCTAATGAAGAATGCGCGTCCTAAATGTGGTTTTAACAATGACGGTACAACTTATACTCGCCAGTTAATAATACGTCTGTCGATTTGTGAACTGAGATGGTTAATTAGTTACTATATACATGCAATGGCGAAAGTTTGTATTTGAGGGCATAAAGAGGGTTAATATCGATCAATTCCTAAACCTAAATCAAGACACGACTTATCTAGTACGACTCTTAATTACTGCAGCATTGCTAAAAAAATATAATTAAACGTTTTTGATCCATTATACAATATATAGGGTGTGGTGTCGAGCTAAACAAAGAGGCACGGGCGTACCATCCTTTTCTCGAAGCCATTCAGGCCATTTTCATACATAACATAGATAACATCACGCCTTCAGTCCCAGAGTGGGGTAGGCAGAGCTACAGACATATAAACAACTAAAAATACTAGGATATAATCCCATTTTCAGCATCCTATAATTTTGTGCTCACGTTTAGTCCCTGAATTATTTAGTAACATACAGGGCATAATATTCACAATAACATTCAATTTGAACTTGTAGTTATAAAACCGTCAAAGTTCCTTAGTTTTGTCTCTGTTATATTAACATAACTTAATATAGTCATGAGCAATGAAACCGGGTCACTTAGTACAGAATTTCCATAGAGAGTGACCCGTTTTCATTCAATCCAATGTCAATCCTGAAGATTTCACAGCCATGAGGTTTTGAATATTGATAATGTTCATAGAAGTAAAACAATGATGTGACCATGATCCTTACACGTCAAAAAACAACATTAATTTTGTTTTACTCCTGTCAACACTATAAAATGTTCAGAATCTCTATGCTAGTGCTATGTCTGCAAGTATCTACTGCCAGGGCTGGGCAAAATACATGCTTTATCTCGCAAGTATTTAAAATACGAAATACGAATTTCAGTATTTCAGCTATTTTTACTTGAAATACAAAATACAAATTACAAAATGCTATTATAGTTGAAGAAATATCTTTTGCCCCGATGAATGTTATCTGCCGGGCCGGCTTACCCTTTGTGTTTCAATAGGGTCATAAAACCATTAACACCTGTTTTGCTAAAAGCGAACTAGGACTAAACGATCTTGATCCATCTTACATTTAAGGAGTGCAGGTGTGCAAAATGCTTTTTCTAAATTAATGATTCGAACAATTTTTAGTCTCTTAATTAATGTTTTTATTCTAAAATTTGTGGGTACACTTAAAATACCAACTACCGACATTTTTCTTACGAAGTCAGTTTTGCATAAACTGATACTTGATATTCACAATTTGACAGTAACAGTTGCAGTGTTGCCAATCCTAAAGTTCGATAATTAGCGGTCGCCAATAAGATTGCTAAATGAAGGTTGACTACAAAATACCTCTGCGTCAGGTATTTGAAATACGAATTATAAATTACATTTTAAGCAAGTATTTGAAATTTGAAATACAAGTATTCGTATTTCAATTACATATTTTAATTACAAGTAATTCAAATACTGCCCAACCCCACTGTGAGGTGACATTGCCACAGAATATCCGTCTGCGGGTTCTAGTTTTAATACAGCGGCAGCAGCGATGACCCAGTTAACAATGTTGCATTGCCTGCATTGCCAATTTCAATGCTGATTGCCAAGGAAATGGACGACATGAAAACGAATTTAAGATCAGGATTCATTTACACGAGCACCAAGTTCTCGGGCAATCAACAGCCGGAAATCAGGTCGCCTTGTTCTATCCTATGAAATTAAGGGCGATGTTGGAGCTAGCTGTCTCGACAGCTATTGGTTACTGGGTTCTGATTACCGCGGAATGTTGCTGTAGTCATAGTTTTTGTTAGACGTAAAGTGACAGTTCATGAGTAATTATTTTGATGAACGTTACCAGAAAATGTAAACGAGTTCATTTAATATTATACTATATTTTAATAGTAGTGTTAATTTTAAGTTACATTACATGTTGTTATTTATGCTAGTCTGTAAGGTATTTGTAAATATGGGCATTGTTGTCTGTATTAAGTTATTCTATTCTATTATAAACACGAGAGTCCTGTTTTTTTGTTGCGTTTACACAAACGAGCAGCCGAAATGATTTTAATGAATTTTGGTATGGAGATTGTTTGAAACCCCGGAGATAGAGAGAGATGGGTATTTTTATCCGGAAAAAGTTAATATATTCTTTTTGACAACTAAATATTACAAGTGATAATAAAATAAAACGTACAGTGCTTCTATTTTCTTAATGTCTTTCGGCTAGCCGTCGCTGTCTCAGTCACACTCGCATCGGGCAGTATATTTGTCACTCGTGTTTCATAGAAAAACGAGACTTGCCGAGATACATTTTGAATAAAGGTCTGTACTTGAAATACTTAGTACCAATTTCACCATACGATGTTGAATTTAAACAATGTTAATCGACTGTTAGTTCAACTATACAACTTCATAATAATAATTAGTCACTATTTCACTCTGTCACACACAATACACGACACGCTGGCCTAGTTGGTAGTGACCCTGCCTTCGAAGCTAGGGGTCCTGGGTTAAAATCCCGGTAAGGGCAGATATTTGTGTGATGAGACTGATGAGCACGAGTATTTGTTCCTGAGTCTTGGATGTTTTCTATGTATTAAAGTATATATTTCTATATATAAGTAAGTTTATCGTTGTCTGGTACCCATAGTACAAGCCTAGAGCTTAGTTTGGGACTAGGTCAATTTGTGTGACAATGTCCTGTGATTTATTATTTATTTATTTATTTAATATTATTGCCGTTCTAATTGAAGCGACGCGCGAGCGCGAATGTAGTTTTCACGACGCTATTGGCTTAGTTGGTAGAGACCAAGGAGCTGTTGGTCCTGATAGAGTTCTAATCCGGGTGGTAGTGTCATCCCATATTTGTGTGATGAGCGGGAGAAGAGAAATCTCTCTTGTTTTTTATGTTTTCTATGTTTTTTTGTCTAGTACACATATCCTAGACCTATGTGTGGTACTTGACCAATTTTTTTAATAAAAGCTGGCTGAAATTTAAACCTTAACCCTAACAATATTGATTTAATACTAAAATAGAACAGCCTTTTTGAAATGGTATCCCATATGTTTTCAGGCATGTATCGACGACAATCTAGACATGGTGGAATTCCTGGTGGCACACGGGGCGGACGTGAACCGAGGGGACAACGAGGGATGGACCCCCCTCCACGCCACAGCCTCCTGCGGGTTCTTAAGCATAGCCAGGTGAATAACATATATTTTTAAGATATCCAATTCGAGACGTGAAAAGCGTTATAAGTTTAACGGATGGATCTTAAACAAACCTAGGTTACATGAAAATCATTGGGATCATGATCATGATGGATCACCATTCTGTCCTGCTAAGAGAAATGGCAGTATCTCACACAAAAGCCCTGTAGCAAATGCGACCTTGTTACTAACGGGATATGATTAAATCTGCTTTGGCTATTGAATTGGAGATATTGCTTATTGGCTTATGAGGGCAGCATTATATCGGGGGTTTCTACAAAGCTATTTATTAACTTGCAATGTTATGTAAAGTATGTTCGGCTGAAATCTTGTAAGGGAGACTTGAACCAATTCCCGGGGACCGATTAAGCTGAAATTTGGTATAACTATGTAACTTCGATGACAATACAATAATATGGCATCATTCAGGTGGTCTGATGAAGGAGTTGCAAGGTGGCGACAGGATCTCCGCTATACTTACCGCAGTCCTACCGTGTTGGGACTCATTCGATTGGCCTTGATAAGCAGTTAATGAATTTCCAAAATAAAAACGAGTTTGCAGCAACAGCTTGTCCAAATATTTTTTAACAGACACTATTATCTATGTACCTATTCAATAATATCAAAGTTACGAGTATATTAAAGTAGTCATCTTCGGCCCCTTAAGAGTTTCTGATATCTATTTCCGCTCGGGCTCTAGAGTTGCGTCGATGCGTGCCACTCGATACTGAATACGCACGCATTTAAACGGGACAACGGCGCGGCCCCGACTAAACCGGCTTGGTGCTTCCTATTCAGTTTGCTTGCGGTGGCTCGCGCGCGTACTGTAGAGGCACGCACACAAGCAAGCCGAGCGACATTCTTTTATTTGAAGACAAACTACTATGTTTATTTTATTATAAAGCGGGAGGCAAATGCACACAGGCCATCTAATGAAATGTATGGAGTCCGTCTGTTATGCATTAGCTTACGTAATTCTTTCGAAAATTGCTCTTTGCGTGTTGCGTCTTGCTTGAGGCCTGTAATACTGTTTAGCGGCTATTTAATGGGTTAAATGGTACTAGCGATCCGACCAGGCAAGGTCAAGGTCCAAGGTCCTGCCGACTTTGAAACTATGCTTCCTTAGTCACTTAAGCTATGCATTTGCGCAATGCTTCTCAAAGTATGGCTCGCTCTGCAGGTTTTGTAGAACTGACAGGGTAAATCATAACATGTCGAGCGAGCCGTGTCGTTAAGCCTGCAAACCGGGAGGGTGTTCTGACTGTTGAGTTTGTTTTGAGACGAGTCACGATCCTCACTACTTTGGGAACCACTGCATTGCTGCATGGGTGGCATTATATAAATTTAGCGCATTAGGTAGACCCCAGTGAACGTAAGCGTGTAAACAAAATATTGCTAAAGGTATTTATTATAAATATCTGATTATTTGATATTGGTATATATCCGATACATATCGGATAAATATTAATGCATAATATTTTTACTATAAATATTAAAAATATCCCATATTTTGATATAAATGTGATATTTGTAGGGGAAAAATATTTACTGTAAGTATTTATTATGAATTCCGTGGTGATATAGGTTGAAATTTAATATAAAGCTAATAATCGAATACGAATGAAATTAGGTGATTCCCCGAAACTTTACTTTACTTTTTACTGAGTTCGTATTAAAGCAAAACCTTTTACTCTAGTGTTGCCTATGTAATTATCAGATAGAAAAAAATGCGTTTATAAATGATTATCCATTGATCTGATGATCGACGTATGGAATATGATGACGTATGTAATGGATATACAACGTGTTACAATTAATAAGGAATATAAACAAAGCCGTGCCATATTTTTAAAATAAACATGGTCACGCATCGGTGAGGTCTTTGGTTATGAATCGATGCCTACGATAGTATTTTATGTACATATCTACATAACATCACGCCTTCATTCCCAGAGTGGGGTAGGCAGAGCTACAGAAATACCAACAACTCTAAAAAGACTTGTGGATAATTCTGTAACCACATTGTGCACAAGAAGGCTAAGATGTATTTTATATGTGCCTAAGAGTATATGTTATTTATAGTCAGAGATCGGACAAATGGATGTCATCACTCGCAATAATGTGGACATGACTTCATATATTTTAATTAAACAAATTAAATTACATTAATTGATTACTTACCCTATAAATAATTTTGATCCTTTGCAAGGCAGTTATAATAATTAAATAGATGATACAATAACTTGTTATTTATTGTGTAGATTTATTAAAGCAAATAAACAGTAATTTTTGAATTTTTTCCGTGGTTATTTTATTCCTTTTCACGGCTAAAATAATATTATGAGGTGAAAGCTCCTTCAGCAATCCACGGATGTTAATGGAGCAAACTTAAATTAATATAATATCAATGGCCACTCCTGCCTGACGTCTTTGTATTATTCATTTATTACTATCCTGCAAAGGTTAAAGATTAAAGTTCAGGTGAGAAATAAATTAAAGTAATTTAATTTGTTTAATTAAAATTGGAGTCATGTCCATACTATTGCGAGTCATGACGCCCATTTGTCCGATCTCTGCTTATAGTAGCAACGCCAAATTATCACAGCGTTAGTCAATAATGACTAAATTTTCCTCTACGGGCAATACAATTGACCCAACGGTACGGCAATGAATGAGAACATCATACACGACCTGGCGCTTGTTTAAGATTGAAACCGCCGCCTCCCCCAACGGCTGTCATTCGGCGGACAGTAGTGCATAATTTGTTCAAATGTGCAGGTTTCCTGACAATATTTTCCTTTAACTTTTCGATCACGAGCTTAGCACTCCTCGGCCAGCGTCCCACGTTGCAGTCCCAAACAAAAAAAAAACTGATCGCCTCCGAATTCGATACTAATGACATGCCAATATTGGTTCGTGGACTGCTGCAGTGATACTAACGAAGGCGGCTAACGATGTAGTAGTTAAAGCATTCTATACTCTATGGGTGACTACATTAAATTTAAAATGCTTAAGCTATTGCTATGCAGTTAGCCGCCTTCTTTGGTATAACGGCAGTGTGGAGCCTTGATAACTATTATGCCACTAACGCTTAGGCTTCACTAACTAGTACATTTTTTAATTCATCGAGTCTGATAACGGACTAAACCTCATCACGCATCCCGAAACCGATTTTTCCTTCACTTCCTTAGGTAAAGCTTGTTGGTGTACTGACGTCAACTTGTTGATTAATAAACAATGAGTCGGGAAGTTCCTATGTGGTTTTGTGTTTGTTGCTCATAATGTCGATAATGTGTGAAAATGTGACGAGATGAATGACGGCCTAAAGCGCAAAACACACTGAACGCGGTCGCGATACCGGTCGCCGTCGCGCACGCCGTCTGTGTGTTGTTGATTATACAAGATGTGTTTGACCATGGGGCTTTAAATGTAGGGATCGATTCTACTCCTCAAATGGAACTCCTTTTGTTCTACGACTTTAAAAAATGAGGTAATTTTTATTTTTTATTTTTCATACAAAATAAATTAATTCACTGATTTTACTAGTAAAGTTTGAAAGTTTGATCACCTATAACTTACTGTAAATTAAGTTATTTTCTAAGTCGTAAAACAAAAGATGTAGCATTTGAGGAGTAGAATCGATACCTACATTTAAAGCCCCATGGTCAGACACACCTTGTATTGAGATAGGCGAATGAATCCGCCATAGTCCCGAACCGTCCCGCGTTCGAGTTCAGTGTGTTTTGCTCTAAATAGGCTAGCTAACTGACAACTTTGAAAAGACAAAACTGGGCCTGTGTTCTATACAGGAAAACTATATAATGGGTTTGACATATTATCGTATTGTTTTGACTCGGTCGCCATTTCTTTCAAGTAAATAAGACGGAAAATAACGTTGATGATACGATATTCTTATATCGAGTAGAATAGGTGCCCAGTTAGTTTTTACGACGAGTTTAGTTTAGTTTTTGTTTCATACAAAAAAAAACAATATAGTAATTATATCAACAAGTCTTTTTAGAGTTCTGCCTACCCCACTCTGGGAATAAAGGCGTGATGTTATGTAATATAATTATACGACTACACTAACGACTTACGCCTATGTAATGTGTTATTTTATTATGTTGTATGCTTTTTTTTATTTTTATTTTTGGAGATATGAAAAATATTACATACGTATAGTTATATTTACATTGCATGTCAAAATCAAAAGTATCCTATCATGATTATCAAAAACGAATAAGTAACATTTCGACGGTTCTGTGACTCAACCTCGTATATTAAAATTTGTCCAGTATAAACTGACACGCACTAAGTATGTACTCGCGTACTTAGTGAGTGTCAGTTTATACTGGACAATATTCTATATACGAGGTTGAATCACAGAACCGTCGAAATTGTATCGAAAAGAGATAACACGGCAGCATTTGCAAATAGAATGCGACTTTTAAATGCATCCTAATTGGCTATTAGAAAAAAGTGGTGAAATATTTTTTTCACAACTCGAAATTGACTTTCAATATATAAAATCGACAAACAAACAATCAACATGATGTAGGTAAAATTACGTGAATAATATGACTTATACAATGCTGTTAAATAGGCGTTACAAAATAGAGTAGCAAAAACAGTGACGCTAACATAGTAGCAATTATTGATAACGAGAGCCAATATGAATTATTTATGCAATCCAAAGGAGTTTCTACTTTCTAATTGAAGTTGGCAGGTAGCAGTAAAGCCCGGAAAAAAAATACTAGAAAAAGCCTCATTCCTGACACGCTATAATTATAATAGATCTACTACATACGCATATAGGGCTGAGATTACCGCTAACCGGTGAAATTACTAGCATAGAGGCATTCCATCTTAGTCCTCAGGGTTGGCAACGCATTTGAGGTCTTAGGATTATAGTCTTGAGAATTCAAATGTCTATGGGTATCAGTTTCCACTTACCATCAGGTGGTCTGAGTGCTCATGTGCCTTCTCCTTAACATAAAAAAAAAAAAAGATTCTAAAAGGTAAAACCTTATTCAACGTTTTGATAGCTCTTATTAACTTGACACTAATGGCGGCCAAGTTAAAAACAGTACGATAACATAGATATTCTTTTACTATGTATCGAGTTTTAGGGTCCCCGGACTCCTCTCTTCACATGATTATCGTCCCTCTTCATAAAATGCCCATACCTTGACAATCTTCCATTGTTCCTCTTACGGGCGCCACTTTTTAACTTCCTTTTACATACTCGTTTCTTATTCTATCCATTCTTGTTACAAATCAAATCCATCTCAATATTCGCATTTCTGCCACATGTATTCATTTTAGGGTTTCATACCCAGAGGGTAAAAACGGGACCCTACTAAATTTGAATTTGAATTTGAATAAAACAGCGTGATAATTTTGCCGTTTTTTCTCGATATTAATAACGGCAACAGGTACACGCTTCAAATACATACATATACACATCACGCCTTCATTCTCAGGGTGAGGAAGGCAGAGCTAAAGAGACACCAACAACTTTAAAAATACTTGTTTATAATTCTGTAACCACATTTTGCACAAACAGGCCAAGAAGTTTACTAGTGTATTAGTGACAGGTTGCGAGCCCGTCGCCTAACAGTTATATTCCCTTAGTCGCCTCTTACGACATTTACGGGAAGACATGGAGTAGCACTATTCTAACCACACACACACACACATTCACAGAATATCTAGTTTAATTTTCACGTTAATTTTTTTTTTTTTTTTTTTTTTTACTGTGGTATATGCAATCTGTCCCTTAGACATTCAGCAATTGTTTGTGAGAGAGTGTTTGTTGTCTTGAAGGGCATTAGTCCAGCAACACATGCCCTAATTTGATTTTGCCCTATAAGTCTGCAGGGGCTTTACGCTTTAGTCTTTTAAATTTGATTAAAAATAAATAGTTAAATTAAAATAAAATAAGGTATTTAGGGGGTTAGTTAATGACCTTAAACATTATACTTAATATGGATAAGACCCCAGATTCCGGGACTCGTATTATTTCACAGAATATTTTCTTGACATGACCCTAATTCAATTTAAATGGGAACATGCGAAAAATCTAAAAAAAGAATGTTATTGTAAATACTTTTTTACTTTTTTGTCATTGCAAGTGTCTACATATTTCCACAATGCGATATTCTATGCTACCAAAATAATCGTTAAAATCATATTTTAATAACATTTCTGAATTAAACACAAACTTTAACACTTTGCAAATGAAATCCCGGGGTTATAAGCTATATCAATACTAAAGTTACGCACCGAAGTCTCGCGGAATTGCACTACCTATTCCGATCACTGCTAATGTTGTATAAATATACGTACAGGACCCTTCGTGCGCAAGTCCGACTCGCACTTGGCCGGTGTTTTCATCCTTCTCCTTTGCAGTCCAGCATTCTGTGTTATTGATTGAAATAAGTAAATAATTAAATTAAATAGATGAAATAAATCGATTCCAGGTATCTACTCGAGAGCGGGGCAGATGTCGCTGCGGTCAATTACGACGGCGAACTGGCCGTCGACATCGCGGAGAGCGACGAGATGGAACAGGTGTTGCAGAAGGCTATCGACGAGAAAGGTACCATCAGCCTTCAATGTTAGCGGTACTGGGTTCAATGCCCGGGGGCACATATTTGTGTGATTAGTCATTACTGAGAGCAGAGGATTGAATCTACTTTGGACGCTGAATCTGGGATACTGTTTGTTGGCGTGGACAGTTGTTCGGCAACTAAACGGACTGTCCTGGAAGATATTACCACCAACAATGTAAACTTACTAAAACCATCTCTTTAAACCAGTTGATGGCTAAGTCGAGTTAAATGTTTTACCACATTTTTCGCTAGTATGTGTCACAAATATTTTAAATTTTATCACTGTTCAGTTTAAAGTCGGTTAACCCTAGAAGTATCATTCTGTGTGTAATGTTTACGTCGTGACGTGACAGATGAACGCAAGGATTCGCGTGTCATTATAAGGGCGGTTACCAGACTGCGTTTTCTTTCTCAAATCCAAAGCCTTACTGAAAAGGCATCTTTACTCTTTTTTTTATTCCTCTAACGACCACACTTACAGTCAGTTTAATGACGATTCGAGTTAACTATCTCAAAAATATCTCTGAGCACGGTGGTTAATTAGGAAAACCAAAATCACAGTATCATTAAGTACAATCACGAATTTAACCAGTGTATCCTCAACAGGTATAGACTGCGAGAAATCGCGTAACGCCGAGGTGGACACTCTGCTCGGAGACGCCAAGAACTGGGCCGCCAACGGGTATGTGGAGGTCAGGGATCCGAAGACTGGAGGCACCCCGCTCCACGTGGCCGCAGCCAAGGGCTATATCGATGTGAGTGACGATAAATCATTGATTGCTTTTTCGACATTTGGGTAGGGACTAAAAAGTTGGCCACGCTAACTCACGCATTTAAATTCTCTATGAAAGTTTTCCGTTGTACGAAGAAAATTAGCTATACAATTGTAAGGATACTTTTCGTCACACAACGGACATATTATTTTTCCTTCGTTGTTTGTATGGTTAACTAACTTTTTGGTCCTCACCCATTTTCTGATTGTACACATTGTTTAGGCGCATTCTGTTTTAATCGGAATCATTTTTAAAAATTTTTTGTTGTTGTTATTCCGTCCCATGAGCCAGGAGACAACAGTGATAGTTTCAAAGAAAATTGGTTGAATTTTCACTACAAAATATGCTTGAGAGAAACCCTTTCAAAATTGACTTTTAATTGCCATAAAAATCATGGTTAAAGCCAGTTTTAGACTGGAAATAAAGCTTGCAGAAGTTTATTGCTGTCGTTGTGTTTATGGCTCTACAACTGAAGTTAAAGTAAGATAGGAATAAACTTCTGCAATTTGTATTGGCTTTAGAGTGACCCAAAAGACGTCACCATGGCAACTAGGTACAATGAAAAGTTTATTGACCCGTGCTTAATAATGAAATAAATTATTGATTAATCATTTACTTAAGATAATACATTTGTACTAAATGAATCAACAAAACTATTTAATACTCTTATATAAAATAGGGCGACCCCTACTCTCAGAAGTAATATCGTTTAAACTATCCAACGATTTGTCCCTTATAAAGTTTTTATGGGAGTTCTGATGCCTCATTCAGACACAGATACTTAGACAAAGTTACTTGGACAAACACTAACGTACTTATAACACCCCTCTTTTTAGTCCGAGGTTCCCAAGCAGTGTTGGCAACTCATTCGCAGTCTTAGGATTGCATTCTTAAGGTTGTAGTCTAGAGGATAAAAATGTCTATGGGTCACAGGACCCACTTTCTATCAGGTAGACTATGTCTTAACGATGCCATAACAAAAAAAAACAAGTATTTTAATATAACCTAAAACCGTCGTTGCTCTAGGGGTGAATCAACTTTTAAGGTACTCTTTTTCTTTTGTTGTATTAAAACTTTTCAGGCGACTTATGGTTAAAAAAACCTAGGGACAACATCGTTGACTGCGTTACCAACTATGTTAATATTTAAAACTACTATTTTAAATTTAATCATTACAAAGCCTATTTGTCTGATTTAATAAAAATAAGTCGCGTCGTTAGTAAATATAGTTTTTCTAAAAACTTATAATTTGTGAAACATGTCGAATAATGGGGAGTACTTTAAAAGTTGATTCACCCCTAGGCTAGGTTCGTTACTAAACCATCCTTTGGTAAATAACCTTTTATTGCTTGGTGGCTCCTACCTGGCTTCGTGAAGGAAAAACGTAAACGTAGAAAACTGTCTGGCTATTTTTTATCCGCGCTCACAGACGACTATAGCTAGAGCCGGATTTAGAGGTCTGGACGCCTCGGGGCAAAAAAGAGTGGGCCTCCACTCCTTTGTTGCCCTGTCCCTAAATTATTTTCCAAATAAAAAGGACATTTTTTTCAGTCGAGTTTTCAATAAATAATCGATTGTGAAACCAAGTATAGATTATTCTATTAGGTATTTAACAACCATATACCTAAATATAATCGGAAACAAGAATTATCTGAAATAAAATTTTAGCTTTAACGAACGGAATGCTCAGGAGAGAAAGCTCAATCTCAATCAAAGCAAAAGTTGTTTACCAGTTTGAATTTGGTTTATTTTCCTAAGTCTATTGTGGGGGCCCTGGCTGCCTTCCCCTAAATCCGGCCCTGACTATACCCCAATATACTAACAGGTGGGCAAGATGCTGCTAGAAGAGTGCGGCGCCGAGCCCGACTGCGTCGACTACGAGGGTTGGACTCCGCTGCACGCCGCTGCGCTCTGGGGGCAGAAGGATGCCGCCGCGCTGCTGCTCAAGAGCGGTGCCGATCCGCATCTCAAGAACTACTCGGTAAGTATCAGGGTCCAGGGATAGGTGGAACGTATTTACTGGAATACGTCCAAGTACGCGATGCCTTTATAGTGCGCCAACGCGTATCATATATATATATAATAACATCACGCCTTCATTCCCAGAATGGGGTAGGCAAAGCTACAGAAATACCAACAACTCGAAAAATACTTGTTGATAATTCTGTAACTAAATTTTGCACAATCAGGTTAAGAAGTTTACCAGTGTATTAGTAACGGGTTGCAAGCTCATCGCCTAACAGTACTACAAGCCCTTATTCCCTTAATCTTGAAATGATGCCTCTTACGACATTCACGGGAAGACATGGAGTGGCACTATTCTAACCCGGCAACCACACGGGGCAAATGTAAGGGTGTATAAATTAATTTCATTTAATAACTCAAACAATACAATAGATATTTATATACGTACGTAAGTGCAAAACTGAGTTAATATTAGCACCTTAGTAGAATGGTTAATAAGTCAATGACAATCAAAGATATTTTCAAATGCTTAATGCAGAATAGTACTCGTTGAAGTTCACTACAAAACTGCTGGGCTGGGATTCTACACGGTAATAACGATATCGTATTTGACGTGTTTCCGTATTGTCAACGTTTTCATAACTCTTATGTCATTTACAATAATGACAACTGTGACATACACTATTCTAAAACACGTCAAACACGATATCGTTATAACGCAGTTGAATAGAGGCCCTGAACAAATGATTTACTTCACATCTTGCGATATTTACGTGACAAGCATCGATATTGCTCCGAAAATTCCGATGTCTGATTGTTACCATCGACTAAATCTTATCATTTTGTATGTCAGGGCCAAACGTGCATGGACCTCGTGGACCCCACCATATCCGCGTGGCTGGCCGAGGCCACACTCAAGGCGCGGCGTACCACCAACAACAAACGCAAGCTCACGCCACCCCGGCATGAGGTTAAACGGGTGGAGTTGCAGATCACTGGGCAGGATGGTATCAACGGTGAGTACACAATAATGAAGATATTTCCGTCATGGTTGGCAGCGCAAAATAGACCCTAGTATCTATGAGGCAATGTTGACATTCGCTCTGGTAATGTATTTGACGTAGCGTTGAAAAGGTTAATGCTCTGTGGTCCAAAGAAAACGGCAGACTAGAGGATTAATTCCTTATGCATATGCTTTTTTGCCTTGGACTGGGCAGTACTAAAGCTAAAAGGCAGTATCTCAAATTCATTAGCCAAAGCAGAATCAATCCTATCCCGTTAGTAATAAGGTTCCATTTGCTACAGGAGTTTTGTCTGAGATGTTGCCATTTGTCTTAGCCCGGCAGAGTGCATGTTTTCGTTTAACTTGATTATTGCAGTGAAATTGAGCTTCAAATTTAGTCTTGGGTATCTTATAATGTAAGAGTGACCAAAAACCAAAGAAGGTTGCAACAATCTCGTTACAAACCTAATTAAAAATATCGTTAGTTTAATTTGTAATATGACCATACTGAAGGAAAAATCAAGATGGTATGCACGTAATAATTAGGAAATAGCGACTCCATGGATTCTTGACCAGGGTATGCTACCAAAAGTCCACACACTAACTATTATACTCTAGCTTTACTGTAAAATTGATTTTCAAAAAAAAAGAACTTTTAAAGTCTTAATCAAAACAAAATCACGATCGGGTCTTTGTGTAACGAAAGTTAGTCATACAAACGTTATGGGTAACTTTCGCTACACAAAGGAATCAATTAAGTCTTGTTTTAACCTTTTCAACGCTATGTCAAATACAAAACCAGAGTGAATGTCAACTTTATCTCATAGATACTTAGGACTATTTTGCGCTGTCAACCATGACGGAAATATCCGTCAATGGCGTTGAAAAGGTAAATTAAACCCCTTAACTATGTTCAGTTCTTAAATAGTTGCCAAAACGGCGATGGTCAAATAACTTCAATCAGTCAGTCCAATGTACTTGCTATAGTAGGGTTACACTCAATTTCACTTCAAAAACCAAGAAAATAATATGCGATGCTGCATGCACGGCTTCAGTAAGATTCCTCGTAAACACATAATGGTCACTCGATGTTTTAGTTTCAAATCGACCTACATGGTTTGTCGAGTCAATCTTATTGCGGTCGCCACAATACAACATCCTTAATCATGCCCATTGTAACGGAATCGGCACTCATTCCTAACATATTTGTTTCATGAATTTCATATGCCAGCTCATCCAATTATACTCGTATATCCTAAAGTACGCGAGCAAATGACAAACACCGCGTAGCTTCATAATTATTACCGAATGTATAATTAAAGCAGAAATTCAACGACATTCTTAGTTTAGTTGGGGTGGCATTCGAAGCTAGCTGTGCCGGGTTCGATTCCCGGTAGGAAAATATTTGTGTGCGTTTAGCGCGAGAATTTGCTCTATTATACCATTATAAATAAAAAATAAAAAACACTTATTTAGAAACAATTGACGCTCGGATTACCCTAAGATAATTTTAACCCTTAATAGGTTCCCGTAGAAGTAAAAAATCTAGACCAAAATTAAATACAGTGATGGAATCGCAAGTCTCTAAAGAGTAATAATAGATGATGTTATATTTGAGTAAAATACAATTGAAATTGCATCATAAAACGTAGGTAGTAAAGTTTAATTTCAGCTTATTGTAATGTGGTAAATATATGACCACTGCCCTATTAAGGGTAAGAACGTTGACAGTAGTGAAAAATAAAATACTTTACGGTAACTTTTGAGCTTCATGTTTAGTGTGGTATCTGACAAGAGACTTAAGACGTCACGTAATAAAGTTTCATACAGCGTACCTAAAAAATATTGTACGGGTGACGTCTAAGATAAAGCACCTTATTTCGATGGAACAAGGTAGGAATGCAAACATATCTGTGACATCGACCGTGCACGGGCCGATTTCACCGTTCGTATTAACCTTTTCAACGCTATGTCAAATACAAAACCAAAGCGAATGTTAACTTTGCCCCATAGATACTAAGGTCTATTTTGCGCTGTCAAGCATGACGGAAATATCCGTGTCAATGGCGTTGAAAAGGTTAAAAACCTAGTTCAATAATACTCGATCAAGATCAGATTTAAACCTACGCTGTAATCTCAGTTAAACGGTTTACCCTTGAAATGTCGACACTCGTTTCATCGAATGGTTTACTTCGCCGAATTTTCATTTCATCGGCAGGCATTTCCACGTGCAGAAGTTAGAATTTTTTGGTGGTCACCGGTCTAACCTAACCTAACCTGCGTAATCTATGTTTAATATGACCTAAAATCGATAAGGTTTCAGCAGAAAGTAGCTTTCGAAGAAATGAAATTCGGTGAAACGACACGAAAATACGATTTCCGCGAAACGAGTTTTCGACATTTCAAGGGGATCCCCAGTTAAACACGTGAACCGAGTTTATCGTAAATTGGTCGCGTTTAATGTCATCGGTGAAGTCGCCCCTTACACTAAACTATAGTGTGAGCTAGGTGTCTACGGCATTTCATACCCTCGACTGCACGACTGTGTTCACCATCCCCGCATCATCCTCATCATCAGAGAAACCCCCCGCGGCGCCGGAGATCATCAAGGCGGACAGCAAGCCGCCGAAGGGCCGCGCGCCCTCCCCGGAGCCCGAGGCCGAGGACGAAGCGCCCTCGTGGCGACGAACCGCCTCCTTCAGGAAACAGCCTGAGATCACACGTCAGTATAAAGTTTGTAGTAGATAATAGTCCAAAAACAATTGAACGCTCTAGTCTTTCTGGGTCAGATGCCATCCAAAAGGACACACCGGACTGGCATACGAAGGGTCGCGTACTGTGGTATGGTACTGTAGGGGATTTCAATTAAAACATATTTATGTGGCTTGGTAATGTGTTACATTTATTTTAACTTTACTTTTGACGACACGCTAGCCTAGTTGGGAGTGACCCTGCCTTCGAAGCTACGGGTCCTGGGTTCAAATCCCGGTAAGGGCAGATATTTGTGTGATGAGCACGAGTATTTGTTCCTGAGTCTTGGATGTTTTGTATGTATTTAAGTATATATTTCTCTATATAAGTAAGTTTATCGTTGTCTAGTACCCATAGCACAAGCCTAGAGCTTAGTTTGGGACTAGATCAATTTGTGTGACATTGTCCCGTGATATTATTATTATTATTATACTGCTTAGAACATGACCGTGCAGCATCACGGCCCGTGGGCGACTATCTGTTATTTCATAAAAATAAACAATTAACATTCGGACGCATTTCCTGAGTTTGAAAAATTAAATATAAATGCGGCAGCTAGCGTGCAATAAGTTTACGAGATTGCATTACAGTACAATGTTAAGATGGAGAAAATATTACGAGAAAAGCAAGTTTAATGGAATGGGACGAACTTATTTTTTTTACTTTAATCCAAGTAGCCTACATTGACACTGGAGATTGCACGGCGAATAATGCCTAGAAGTGGAGTAAAGTGACCTTGAATGACGTCGCTTATGTTTTTTGTCCCTTTCTGTAGGATGAAAAGAAAGGGACAAATAACATAAGTGACGTCATTCAAGGTCACTTTACTCCGCTTGAAGGCATTGTTCGCCGTGCAATCTCCAGTGTCATATATAAGCTTCTTGCTTTAACTCCATTACTTATAAACGTAGGATAACCGTGGGGTAGCTTATGCCATGCTTTGTCACTTTCTGTCAGATTCAAACGTCACAATTGCAGATAAGGACAAAGCATGGCATAAGCTACCCCACTGTTTTTCCACGTTTATAAGCAAGGGAGTTAATGTTGTTATATCGGCCATCGATACTTTGTGAAAATCTTCAAGTATCTACATTATTATTGAGGGTCATAAACTGTATATTGTTGAAACCGTAAACTTTTTAACGTGTAAAAAAAGTAAAGCTTAGTTGGCTTTGGTTTTGAAAAATTTGATATAGTAATCACTTCAAAATACGTATATTCATTACGAGTATTCTGCTGATTATCCAATGACAATGACTAAAAATAACCTCTGTATAGCTTACGGTTTGAAAGATACAGCGCTGTGAAAGAAAGACCAATAGCTAATGCGCGGTCCATCCTGCGCTCCTAGTATTGCTACTGACTTGCTTTCCGTTTTTAGTCACGTCTAGACCTCAGATATTTGTTGCAATGACGTCACAAGGGGTAGGTCGTAGGGTAGTTTGGGAAGTAAATGGAACGGTGTTAATTAATACGGAAACTTAGTCTATTGGTATTCAACGGATTTAAAATTTTATAATCAGGCGTTCGCGATATAAATTTATAAGTCAATTGTCAATTGATTCATTTATCGACGTTGTCCTTCCGTTAACTGACTTTCCGTAACAGATCAAAAGTTGTTCTACATGATTTGAGGTTAGGCTACGTCTTCTAGCAAAATATATCCACTTCATAAAGCAAAAGCTTCATTCCACTTCTATAGATATTACTGGTGCATACGCGTATTTGAAAAGCTTGCGGTTATCAAAGCAGGATTTGCAACGGTTGCTTGGATTTATTTGTTTTCTTGATCTGCATTAAGAGTGTTGTTATATTACTGCAAACCATACATTTGTACATTAAACTGGTTTTTGTTTTTTCGGCCGCTCACTTTTTGTTCTTCAAAAGCCAGTACGCCTAAAGCCTAAGTATTTAAATTTGTACGGTTTAAATCTGTTAGTTTTTGTATTAATTAACACCTTTTCATTAACGACCATAACTACCCTGTTGTGACATCATTGCGACAAAAATCCGGGGTCTAGTTACGTCAGCTGTTTCTTCAACGCGGTCGCTTACTTACCTCAGACAGGTAGGTATATTGTGAAGTGTCTAATTCTGTCAGGCAGTCAACGAGACCCTCCCTTTCACTGCGAACTTGGCATTATTGCTTTACGTTAGAACAAGAAGACTACAAGCTAATGCCGACGAACCCGCACGAGAATCATTACACTCTCAATGTGAAAAGAGTACAAAAGTCTTTTATCCGTTTGCTCTATCAGAAAGTCTATGGGTACTATCCTTACTTGTACCCCACCTCCTTTCTGCTCGGAATAGTAAACTCTAATACCCTAGAGTTCAGTTGAAATATGTATCTAGTTTAATATTTTATCCAGTTACTGCGAGGGCTGCACGCACAGTCCTTATCTCCTAGCCCTGATTCCTCTGCGTGTAGAGACTGTTCGTAAAATTCAGCTATGTTCACAGCGTCGCGTCGCCTACTCACTCGAGCGTTATCCCACTCGTGCGTTGACTCTCCTTAACAAGATTCTGAGCAGTGATAGCTAATGATCCGCCACCGGTAGCATTTTATGTCACTTTGATGACGAAAGTATTACTTGGATAAGACTATTTAATTTCTTACACAATTCATATACCTATTAAAAATGTATGGTATTTTATAGAGACTTATTATAAACGTTTCTATTATGATATGATTATGAAGTACATGCCATTTATATTATGATATTGATATGTTTACGAATTTGTTAGAACCTTGAATGATAACAACGAAACATAGGTTTACAACTGTGCACCTCTCACATCTGTTGATGACGAACGGTCGCTCTCTTTGTATAAACCGATCTTCAAGAGAAATAGATTCACAATATCCAACGTAGAAAAAATATGATAATTTACCATAGCAAATTTAACAATGTGTTGTTTTGTGTGTGGTTTTATTTAGAACAACACCGACTTATCCATGTTAGTCATTACGTTAGACGTCATAGTGACGTAAAATGCTACCAGTGGCCGATCACTAGTGATAGCACATTGGATGTCTTTCATAGTACCGTACCTGGTTTCCTAACAGCAGCCGGCCGCTACCTAGAATCTACAGCAACTCAAAGCGCAATACTTAATGTTTAAACTAAGTTTACTGTACTACCGCTACTGTAAATATTTGTCCTGTTAACACGTTTAGCTAGTCTGTAAGTGTTAATTATAGCCTCAGTGAATTATCACGCCACCAGCCGCACCAGGAAACAGCCCAAAATTTCACATCAGTATAATAGTACATTGTTGCCTGCCAAGGGTAGAAAGAGCGCGATCTATGGACAAGTCATGTAGAGGGCTGAAATGGGCCGGGCTCTAGTGTGCAAATCCGTAAATTGCACTTTCTGCCGCACAGATATAGTGCTTTTCTTAACTACTGCGAGGAAATAAAACAATTGATTGTATTACTTACTAACGTAACTAGTATGAAATGGACCAAGAACATTTTTATTTTGTATAGAAATGTTAATAATTCCGAGCAGTGTTCAGAAAAGGATCTTTTATAGAACATCAATGATGAAGATATAGTATAAGTTTATAATCCCTGTGGATTCAATATTATAGAGGTTGTAAGTGCTGGCACATTTTGCACTGACTGCTGATGTGAGTATAACATAAAACCACGCGAAATATGCATACACATTTAACCTCGTGAGACCCGGTGTACCATGGGAGGTACATAATGAAGGCAATTTAGTTGAAACTATAGACTGTGTCCCTGGATAAGGTGCACAAATTAATAGGAATGAAAATAGATGCAATTTAGTTCATCACTACTAGTTTGTACACCTTGTCCAGGGACACACTGTATTTAAAGGGCCATAAGGTCCATTTTTATTTGTTTCAAATTAGAAAATGGCATTTATCAGCAATGGTTACTGAACTTTATCTGCTTGCTGGCAGAATCAAATTCCCACTTACAAAAATCTCATTGTTTTAGCATGGCTGGGCTCACGAGGTAATTCAATGCCTATAAATGTGTTCCACTCCATTTCATATACCCCATAAAATGTATGATCCTTTGTTTATACCTTGTATCAATTGCACTTAAGAGCTACTTTAAATCAGAGAATTTGACATATTTAACGCTTACTTTCAACTGACCTTTCCACATTCCAGGTGAAAACAAACCTGAAAACAATGCGGTCGACAACGATACCATCCTAAGAAGGACGCACAGCTTCGAAAACGACAAGACGTGAGTCACTAATGCGTGGAGTTAGGCTCTTATATTTCTAATGTATTTTTAATTTTTTTACTTGTATAAAGTTTTGACGATAGGATGTTTTTCCTTGGCATGCGACGGCTAACGTCATCCGATGTTTAGCTAGGGATACCTAAAGTTCTGTGCCGCTATTATGACCGACGTTATACAGCGTAAACATGTGAACAAGATGGTATAGTTTCCTTGATAAAGTGTTCTAGGAAACCTCGCCATTTTTTAACATAGACATGACGTCATTCACCGCTATATCACGCTCGTCATATACGGCTTCGGTACTCTATGAAACCCTAGCTTTAGATTCATTATGGTTAGTGCTGGCATCTGTCAATGTTGACCGACATAACGGTAAAAAAGCTTCTTAATGGCTTTAATGGCGAAACAAAATTGTGATCTGAGAGCTGGCCGTTCTAAATCCTATTTCGTAATATAATATCACTGGATCAAAACATCTATAGATTAAGGAGACCACTTGTGATTCCAAAATGAGTAAGTTTGCCGGAGCGGATAATTCACTATTTCGGTTGCGATTTTTCCTCCCCTCACTCAGAAACTCAGTAAACTGATTTTTCACCGATTTCTATTCTATGAGTATCAGATATCTACCTTATGATTTGGACCTTCTAGCGAAATATATTTTAATTTAATATTGATGCAGACCAGTTAAATTATAATACTCAGCTTTGAGTCCATGATTCGGTAACCAAAGTAGATTTTGTATAGGTCCTAGAAGTTTTAGCAATAAAATGAGCGAGGAGAGTTTCATCGGAAGACCAATTTATTTTGACATCTCAAGTAGTTTTCCTTAGCAGAAAACAGACAGATTACAGATTATTAGATTTACAGATTATTCCGATCCTGTAAAACATACTATTATTAGGTCAGTGTGCAAACGGTCAGCTCTTAATCTATGGGGCTTCAGTGTTGTGATTTTGGGTACGCTTTTACTATTCTATTTGTCCAAAACTGTACTGTCTTTAATAAATGTGCCAGCACTATTCAGTTAACTAAAAAATCATTTCAAGGGCTAAATCAAGATCATTCTAATGTGCTAACTATACTCTAGGTACCAGGATTTCAGACGTCTTCAGGAGTTTATTTGTAATTTCAGAATAAAAAAGAGATTGAACTGTGTGAGCTCGCTCATAAGGCGGTTCGAAACGCTGTCAAGATCGGCGAAAAGTATCGACGACATGCGTTTATACATAAGTGACGAGTTAGTTATTTTTAGTTGTGTCGTCAATTTCTCGTCCTAGTGCGGTGTAGGGTACTTCATGCTTGAGGACTGTTCAAATTTATAACATGGCACAAACTTAGGCTAGGTAGCTGCTAATGCCAGTAGTGTATCCGAAATGGCGTTTAGTTTATTTAAAAATAGAGATGTGTTTATTTTTAAATTATTAGTTTAATATTTTTATGAATATTTTGTTTCAATAGAAATGGTAGGGAAAGGAATGCCGCATATAATAGTTGCTTAATTTTGGTTTAGCCATTATTATAAGCATAGAATAACGCCAGACCTTTTTTTAGAAATGGGTCACTGTGGGTGTGTCTCGTAAGTCTCAGTAATTTAACTTATTTGGAATAAGAAAAAAAGTTTGTATTTTAAAATTCGACTTTTACAAATACCTGTAAGTTGTCGTGTTCTAGTGTCGGGTAAGGCAACCAGTGCAGCGTTTATATGACTAGCATAGAGTAACTTCATTTGCAATCTAGAGCTTGTATCGACATGGGCCAGAGAGTCCTAGAAGCCTTACGAGCATACATCTCTTGGTGCAGCAGTCTTGTTTTTAGACTAGATTTGGAGGGAGATGGGCAGTTATATTTGAATGGAGGTCATTTCCCTCGGGCTAATAAGGGATTAACCTGAAAGAAATAACCTCTCGTCCCTTAGTTGCCATTGAATAGGAGTCTTGCATATACTTACATTAAATAAAACTACATTGCAGTCCTCTCGCCTAACAACTAGCATACTTGTGTTGTGAACAGTTTCTACCAGCGCTACCGGGACGTGACGGCGCGTATCAAGGCGACCTCGTGCCCGTCCATACCGCCCCCGGAGAGAGAGACTAACGATACTAACGAGGATGTACTGACAAGGTGCCTCTTTAAAACGGTCGGGTTCATGCTGTCTTCTGAGACATGTGGGAGTTAGCAAGGCCATTTTAAGCCAATCCAGGTTAATGTAGGATGGAAAGATGTCGGGACCTCTCATAGTGAAAAGGACGCAATTTAGGCAAAGCAGACTTGGTTATAGATAAGGTCATATGTGCAATGGAATTTATATAACGGATTAGTTCTTATTACTATGGAGCATGATCACCCACTTGCTAGCACCGGTATTGTAGCCAAATCCAGTTCATCGATTGCGTTCCCTGTACCGTATGAGCTGATAAATTAAACCTAAATTCTTGGATTCTCCTCGATGAGCGAAGAGTATCTCAGATTTGCGAATTATTTCTATTGGACAGTTTCCTCAACTAGAAAGACATCTGAGAATATTTTTGTTTCTCCCATAAGTAACAAGTTTATCACCAAAAGGGTGATCGCCAAAATATAATACTGGTGCCGGCAAGTGGATTAAGCAACACCAAGCCAACTAGATGATAAGGTGGAACACCAGGTCACTATTTTACCAACCGCCACAACCGCGGCAATCTATCGGTGTGCGTGCCTCGCGTAATTTGGACGTGTATCCGAGCGTGCCGCGGGCAGAACGACAAGTTCTAACTTGTCTGTGGGCGAGGCGCGTTCTAATTTGATAAAGTTGCTGAGCCGTTCCACCACCGAGGTGATTTGTAGTTTCGTTAATAAATCGGTGAATTATGATAAACACAGCCGCTGTCATCGTGTCCGACGCCATTTAGAAATGTTGTCTCGCGGCGAGCACGCTGCCTCACTCGCCGCGCGGGGCGAGCACGCCTCAGGCTGAGCCGCTCAGATTCGTACCCAGCTTTACACACTCAGAAAAACAAATTATTTTTCCTTTGTGTAACGAAAATTAGTCATACAATCGTATGGTTAATCTTAGTTACAAAAGAAAAAATAATTTGAATCAATTAAACATTGACATAAATTAAGTTCTTAACTATGTACAATGTTTTTGCAATTCACCCGTACAGCAAATGATAAATTAGTGAGAGCACTTATTCTATTGGCTGTGTACGCAATCAGAGCGCCGCTAGCAGTCACAACTGTGATGGGCATTGACAGCTGTCAAAAAGAAAAGCACATATCCAAGATAAATTTTATTACATTTGCGTCATATTAAATATTTTACCATGATAAAATTGAGTCTATTGATAATTTAAAGCCAAGTGTGAAGTTGTTGCACTGACGTTGCTTTCAAACCTCGAACTGAAATATAAGATAAATCATTCGTTATTGCTCAACGTGTTCAAGGGTGAATCAACTTTTTGTTTCATGTTATTCTGTCCCAGGAGACAAGAGTGATAGAGTTTCTTTGTAAAATGGTTTAGTATACACTACTAAATAAGCTTGAAAGAAAACCCATAAAAATGGGCTTATAACTGCCACAAAAACTGGTGTTTGGTAGATTTTTATACTTTAAAATCAGGTTTTCACGAATAAGAGACGTCACCATGGCAACGAGGTACAAAGAAAAGTTGATTGACCCTCAAGATTCGGAAGAAATACGAGCACAGAATTCGATTGAAACCATTTAAAGCTTTTGTTAGAAGGAGTCGATGTTAACATAAAATTTACCAATAGGACTACTTCATTTTCCTAGCCTCTAGCCTAGGTGATTTTTATCCTCGCACACCGCCCCGCGACATCGCACAAATCTGCTGAATACTCACCCAAAACAGCAACAGAGAACTTGCATGAAAATCTGATTTGAGTTTCATTGATACCATTTAGGAGAAAATGTAAAAAACGCATATAAAACGCAATACACTAAGTTTTGACCCGTTTATTAAGATTTTATATAGAAATAAAACTTGTTAAAATTTTAAAATTTCCTTTAATGTTTAGATTACTTTTTTCGGCATCCTCATTTTTTCAAGTAATATTTCAATGCAACGACATTGGCTTAAACATAGTAATTTACGAAATAAATGCTAAATTCTTTATAAGGTCCTTCTAATTTAAACATGGAACAACAGCTGTGACGTCATTCCTGTCGTCGATTTTGTATAATAGTGTTTTGGAGGGGTCAGAACTATGACTTTAAAACTACCTTATGAAAAAATTACATGACAATTATTTCGCGTATACAGTTATTCCTCTCTTTCATAGCACTTTCCAGAGAGCGTAAGATTATAATTGTGCATGTTCCCTATTGGGTGCACTGTGCGCCAGACCCATTATTATTTCTATAATTTATTATTGCAAATCAAGGAAATTAGTACTGCTCACTATCATTGACATGTCGCTGCCCTGGATTAGTTCATATTTTTGCCATGTCACGCGCCATGGTCGTTTTCGCGTCTTTTACCGAATGCTTTGCACCTAGCGAATAGGAATCGTTTAACCGTTTGCTCTCGTATACATAAAACGTGTAGCCTTCGTAATAACAAATTAAATATATCTATACCTATACTATATACCCTGGAGAGCTAACACAAGTCGTCCGCGACTTGTTTGTCGCTTGGATCTCCCTTTCTATCTAGTCTGTAACGATAGAGATGCACTGAGCGAGAAGCGACAAAAACACAACTTGTGTTAAGCGTTTATGTCATGTTACAGTATCTATAGATTTACTAGCGACCCGCCGGCGGCTTCGCCCGCTGCAATTTTTTTTTTTACATTACATGGTTATGAAAAATAAATGTTGGCCGATTCTCAGACCTACCCGATATACACACAAAATTTTATTAAAACCGGTCCAGCCGTTTCGGAGGAGTTCAATAACGTACACCGTGACACGAGAATTTTATATATTAGATTTCGGCTTGTTGTTGTTTAGTTGGCTTGGTTGTTAAATATGTTTAACAAGAAAACAAATTTCAATCTTCAGAATAATCCTCGCGTTGACCTTCTTTATAAAAACTTTAATCCTAAATGTCTTGGCTTGGTTGTTAAATATGTTTAACAAGAAAACAAATTTTAATCTTCAAAATAATCCTCGCGTTGACCTTCTTTATAAACACTTTAATCCTAAATGTCTTGGCTTGGTTGTTACATATGTTTAACAAGAAAACAAATTTTAATCTTCAAAATAATCCTCGCGTTGACCTTCTTTATCAACACTTTAATGCTAAATTTCTATGCCTTACCTATTATCGAAAAGAACGTAATTATAAAAAACCTCGTGTAATTTTGTAAGAATATGAAACGTGTTAACCAATAAAACTTATTTGTGTTATCGGGAACATGAAAAACATTAGTTAAAATCAAGAGTCTGATAAAAAAAACAATGGACAAAAGACATGGATTCAATTGGCGGTAAGAAAAATAATAACTTATATGCGAGTAGTTTTATTTTTGATGTAGTTTTGGCCCGTAAAACACTTGTATTTATTTTATTTACATGTTCTGTAAGTTAGCAGTTATAAATTAATTTACAATAATTCGAAGCTGATTTAAAAGTGGATGTATTTTTGAGTATTTCATTATGTAGAGGAGATTTAGATTCGAACAAACGTAATATACATTTAGTAAAATGGGACTCTGGTAAAATGTGTCTCCTTTCTTATAATCGTTATAATTTACATCAGATCTTTGCTCATCAACACTGCAGTAAAGATTCCAAATGTCTTAAACGCCAAAACGCGATTTTTTTTTATAAAAGTTCGACATAGAGTAGGGACTTTACAAATAAATTGCTTACAATGCGTTTTTCTTAGAATTACTGTTATTTTGGCTTTAAATGGCATGCTTACTCCCAACATGGACCCCTACCGACATCTACGCCAATTACATTTTTAATAAATCCTCATAATATAATTCATTTAATTCCATTCATTATCAACGTCTTTTGTTATAAGCTATATAATATGCGACGTTTCAGTTCCTTAAAAAATAGTCAAACGTGGATAAAAACAACTAATATTGTGCTCGTAATGTAAAAACGTATGTAAATCGTTGTTTAATGCGTTGTGGTTGCTGACTACGCCGTAAAACCTCCAACGAGAGCTATGTTAACAACGTCACAGTATTTATTTTTTATTGATTACTAAAGTGAAATTAATTGAATTTCTTAAATAGTCTATTTATTGACCCAAAGAACTTTTAACTGATGACGTTGATATCGAATGGCGTTTATCTTAATGGTATGCTTTTTTTCAAGCCTTTTTCATGTCTTTATGTAAATATTTGTGTACGTGCATTTGTTAAATATTTGGGTGGGTGGGTAGGTGGGTGGGTTGGGTATATGTGTATATTTGTATGTCATTGTGTACTTAGATGGGATAATATTTTGTTCGATGTGTAGAAGTCGAGCGTAATTGGCCCTTGTGTTTTGATGTTATATGGTAGTTGAAGTATAATGGAGTTTTTACGGGTACAGTTTTAATAATCATGTTATGATCATGTGCAGTCAGAAACAAAATAAGTGGAAATGAAACGTAGCAAAAAAATCACTGCACGTTATTTTTACATACATTTTGTCACTTGCGGTCAATCAGCTAACTGCAATGCGGCAAAGAACACAGTGCAAATGAGGCCTAAAGGTGCAGTATGCTCCATTTTACTATGAAAATATAATAAAAACAGGTGGCAAAACCAACCTATTAAACCATATGAAATGCTGAGGTAAGGTAAAAATACGCATACTCAGCGTTACTTTAACATGTCGCGAGAAATACAAGAGTCAATAACGTTTATTTTTGAACGCTATAGTCCGCGAGACGCACCAGCGGGTTGTGCTGCTGACGTCGAAACGACAACCAGTTACGCTTCGTACATTTTGCGTCGCTATAGCGTTTAAAATGCTACCGGTTCTGGCGTTCAAACGGTTAGGACTCAAACCCAAAACTACGATGTGACGCGAGGAGTCCAACCGCTACGATATGCTACTGTGCAAGCCGTATGCTTTTGTTTACAAATCAGCAGCTTATGGACCCACATGATGTTCAGTTTTTGCGAAACGACGAATAATTATACGCAGTTTTGATTTTGATCCCATAAAATAAAACCCAAGCTACAAACGCATTAAAAACGGTAGTGGCGGCTTTGCGAAACGTGCCAAGCTATAATCTTCTTTAATACAAATTCAAACAGACGTAACCGCCTTCACTCCACTACCGCTTTAGCGGCTTATTTAGTTCGGTGTTCATACATAGATTTGGACGATTGCATGAAGCGTGCATGTGATTGACATTATGTCTCCGCATACAGAATAAACACGCCCGAGAAGAAAGATCGAGAGGCAAACACCTGGAGCCCCACCACAACGACCACAGCCAATACCAACAACACTAGTACTACCGCTCAAACTACGGTCAGGAGGTACGTGCGTACAATTTTTTTATACATTATTTTTTAACTTTGATGTAATGTTTTTAATCCACGAAAACGTTTCCCTCGGATGAATTTTACGAAACGTAAATTTTTATGACGGAGCGTTTCTTCGAGGTTTAAAAACACTATACACACCGCATTGGGTATGAATCCAATCCGACATTTTGGATTCGTATTCTTTGTGATTTTTGTACTTTCGTATATCGATGAACTAGTTTGGGAGACCAAGTATTGATCAGTGAGTTTATCAATAAACGAAATTCCTAGCAATAGAAATCAACATATACAATATTTGACTCTATTGTCTGTGTTAGAAGGGTGTGGTGCGTAAGGTTTAAAAATGATAGAAGTAATTTAGATTGGGAATTGGTGGATGGATTATTTTAATTAGTAATATGTTTGTAGTATAGAATTACATTATGTGTAAATACATAATTGCTCATTCTCTATTTTCGCATAAAATCCTTCACCTGTCAAACTATGCATTTTTTAGTTTCAGCTCTTCCCTTTTCAATAGGCAATTTGATTAACTTTCTAAAGCCCATGCTTGGGCCCAGATTTAGAATAATTATCTTAAACATATTAATAACGGAGCGTGTCTTCGAGTTTAGAAATGTAGATTATCATAAGTCCACAGCCGTGGAGTTTATATTTGTCATGACATGTGTTGAAATGCTCATCTCACTCCGACCGGTTTATTATTACGGCCCATTAGTTCCAATTTCAAACACTTTAATTTTGGTTGTGAGCCTTTTGAGTTATAGTGTTTTCAGTGGCCCTAGACAAGATGCATTTCGTATTGACGTAAGCTGCCGGAAGGCTTGTCAAGCGCTTGTGCCAATTCCATAAAATTTGTCCGTTTTCAATAATTGTTTACGTAACAAACATTTTCAAAAAAAATGTACATAGTTACGGGCTTTAATTAAAACAAAACTTATTTGATTCCTTTGTGTAACGAGAGCTACCTATACAGTTTGTAAGACAAATTTTCGTTACACCAAGATCGCGATCGTGATTTTTGTTTTCATTAAGCCTTTAACTATGTAATTTTCAGTCTATTCACAGTTCACCTCACAACTCAATCTACGTCGTACGTTAAAAAAGTATATTCTTGTTATTGAATAATAAATTGATTTAGTTAAAGTATGCATTGTTATATTCTGTCGAATCCAAAGGCAAAAGCATATTTTAAGACACAAGCTTAACCTCGTAAGACGCAATACCTATTTTTGTTGATAATAATAGGGTGCGTTTTACATTTGGCATTATGTCCGAACCTGGGGACTCGGGTGGTTAATTAAGCATGCTATATAAGTTTATGTATAAGAGGGTTAAAGTATAGCTATGTATCTAGCGCGTCGGACGCAGAGAACAGTAGCAATTCGACGTCGAGCTCTGTCACACCGACCAAACTGTCGCCCGGGAACATATTCAAGAATTTCTTCAAGTACTTATAGTTACAGTCGGTTACGAGCCAAAAGACCGTAGTCGAAAAGTAAAACAAACAATTATAATAGCTTTGCAATCATATCGCTGTTTTGATTGGGTTATACTAGTAAGAGGTACTCTCCTATAATAGGAACAATTTGGGAACAATAATTGTTCCCAAAATTTTGAAATATTTGTTTTAAGTAAATCTGTGTGTCACGCACGAGTCATCGTTCAAGTTTTGCGATTCTGCTTCGAAAGGTCTTTTGGCTCTTCGCCGGGTGATTATGTATTTGCTTGGTGTGTTTTGCTTGTGTGTGTTCTTCAGATCTTTATTTCATCCTTGTATTTGGTAGTTTATTTGTATATGTAAGTAAGTATTTACGAATTGATGGCAATTGCAAATGACATAATTGCAAACGAGTATGCGTCGTGTTTGGAATAAATGCTCCATTGTCTACATCTAAAGATTTAGCTTATACCGGGTGTTGCCTGTAATAGGAGCAATAAATTGAGGAATCGTTTCTACACTTTAAACATAGGACCATTTGTTCTACAACTTTGAAAAACATGTTATTTATTATTTGGGATATTTTCAAACAAACTAAATAACATTTTCAATGTACTCCATCCAATAGTCTAGTTGACATCTACTGTTAGGCTATAAACTTTGTAGTATTCGCAATACATTGCTTGCTTAGAAAATCTAAATTGGTGGATACTTTGTTCCTTATTTGCTATAACACGAATAACATGGCAGCAATAAAGTCGCGAACGCACGGAAAGGGCGCCGCAGCGTTGCCGAGCGGGATTCTCGTAAATTAAATGTAAGGTCTGGAAACGGCCGGAGGAAGTGTTTTTAGTATGGCAATGCGCCGTTTTCGATCTCGATGCTACTTTTATATACTGGGTGATGCCTGTAATAGGAGGAATAAATTGAGGGATCGTTTCTACTGTATAAACGTAACAACATTTGTTCTACAACTTTTACAAAATATGTAATTTATTATTTGGATTTTTTCGAACAAACTAAATAGCATTTTCAATGTACTCCATCCAATAGTCTAGTTGACATCTACTGTCAGCCTACAAACTTCGTAGTTTTCGCAATACATTGCTGGCTTGGAAAATCTAAATTCATTCATATTTAGTAAACAATAAGTTATTTTCAAAAGTTGTAGAATAAATGTTGTTACGTTTGTGGTGTGGAAACGATCCCTAAATTTATTGCTCCTATTACAGGCAAGACCCGGTATACAACGTGTTACAAAATAATCCGTACAAAAGAAATTAAAAAAGTAGTGTCAACCCTTATTAAATAACGTCAGTTCAGTATCTTAGGTATACAGTATACTAGGGTTGACACTACTTTCGTAATTTCTTTTTTACGGATTATTATGTAACACGTTGTATAATAAGCATGCCCTCCACCCGCGCTGCAGGTAGCAAACTCGAAATAAGAATGCTCATTATTAGCAAAGTTTCGACACACATACTACTCAGTAGCAATTGCTCAATAGTGGCATGCTTTCGTGCTAGTAATGAGCATGTGTACCTGTAACTTAAACACCAGCCATCATTTAGACGGTATCAATTTAAAGGACCATATTTTATATACCACAGTCGACAAGTCATGCCCTGGCGTCTGGGTCATATAATGGCGCGATTACATTAACTATGTCATGGACCCAATGCTTCGGTCACGTATTTGATTCAACATGATTCCATATTTACTTTGAAGAAACAGTTGAAACTTGTCGGTGACCGGTAATGGGCTGCAATCATCAGCGAAAGCGAATAATGTAAACGCGCTATAAAATTTCACGTCGACCGTGACGTTTAAAGGAACTTAGATTTTTATTTATGAAATCCTGCTGTATATAATTTATAAGTTGCTAGCAATGTTTTTTTTTTTAATAGAACTGTGTTTTGTTTTGTTCTTTTTTTTGTAGGTAATCATTGTTAATCTCACTCTTAGAGTTTGCATGACTGCATGTACCTATTTTAATTCCTAAGCAGATTTTAATCAATATATCTCGATGTTTTTATAATAATCGCAACGCGTTTTGTTTTTTTTTTTGGTCGTTTTGCCGTCTTATAGAATCGTAAACTTGTCTGAGTTATTTAAATACTTGTTCAGTTACCGTTACCGATGTGCAAAAAGCTAATTATTACACCTTTTCTTTCAACTCGATGGACAGTTTAAATTCAACTTTACGTAAACGACATGGACATAGTTATAAAGTGTATATACTTAAGCATGACCCTTAAAACGTCGTCTATTGAATATTGTACAGAGCACTAGTCTCTAAAATATATAAAATTGATATTTCTCATGATTAGAATTAATCCTAGACATATACTAATAAATTCAGACAAGTCTACATTCTTACAAAACTACAAAACCTTAGCTACTATTAATAAAAAAAACTACAATCTTAGGTCGTTCGTCCCGCCGGTGCGTGACGAAGAGAGCGAGACGCAAAGGAAAGCGCACGCCAAGCGTGTGAGAGAGACGAGACGCTCCACTCAGGGCGTCACGCTCGAAGAGATCAAGTCAGCCGAACAGCTGGCCAAGAAGAAAGCGGGCAACGGCATTGTAGAGGTACACACACACCTAGAAATATGATAAATTAATCAAAAAAAGGTCGGAAATTACAATTTTACAGGAAAAAAAAATGGATGGCTATACATTTTATTTTATTAAAATATTTTTAAGTTCATGCTAAGAATATGCAATTAGCCTACCGACTGATAGCTTTATTGTTGTCCCTGTCGCAAAATTTCATATCCGCATTTCATTCCACGTCATGATAGTTTTGTAGGCCCGGTGGGCTAAAGCACTCAACAGGAGTTTTGCGGAAGCTAACACTAGCCTAGTATAATCGGATGGACAAAAATGCGACGGAGGAAAAACGTGACAAAAAATATTGGAAAAAACTGTGAATGGAAATAACGACTTTGGGAAGTTTGTGTAACAAATCCCTGTCTAATAATAGCCCCCTGTTCATTCCCTTTAGGGAGTCGATTTGATGGCCGCGTTTCGTTTTTTCAGGTGCCGCCGCCAGTAAGCCCTAAGAAAGAAGAGACACCACCGCCTCCTAGCGTTGAAAATAACACAGTAAGTGCTTCTCTAACTTATTCACCGCCCGTGGTGCGTTGGTGCGTCACTGATTAATACTAATGTCGAATGCGGGCGTTGAATGTGTTATGATTATGACATGTGCCAAGTATATATAAATATTTATTTGAGGGTTAAAGGGCATTTTACTATTGGCATTTAATATATTATAAAGACTAATTGGTTTTGGGAATTCATTTTTATATTTTATATCTTGCAACTGAATACTTAATTATTATATAAGTATTTTTTTTTGTATTTTTAGGTAGTTATTGTAAATATTTTTGAGTTTGAATTTGATTGTGTACACGTCAGTTTGGCCATTATATCACCGAACCCCGTACTGTTTGTATTAATTAATTAACTACACAGTAATTAATAACGCAGTGTAATTAAAAATCACTTGTTGATTTGGCCATTATCGATATACCATTTCATCTCGGCAAGAAATAGGTGCAACGAGATTTATCGTTAATATTAATTTTTACAAAGGCAAGTCTCTCAAGCGTGCATGAACAATCCTCTCCTTCAAGCTTGCATTAAAGTGTTAAGGATGCTCAACATGTAAGGAGTCTCAACATACCCAGGTTAGTAGTATTGTTGTTAACCTGTAGTAATGACAATTTTAAAAAGCTCTCCCTCCCGCTAGCTCGTTTCTCTTTATTATTTGATCGGACCAATTCTCACCTATGTAAAAAATATATAAATATTACGGCTTGTATAACTTACAAATTAAAACTGGGCAAGAGCATGTCGGACCATGCTCAGTGTAGGGTTCCGAAGCGTTAAGTATTACAAACATAAAAAAACCGGCCAAGTGCATGTCGGACCACGCACAGTGAAGGGTTCCGTAGCTGGGATGAACGATGATGGTTGAAATTCTTTTTTATTAAAAGCTCAAAAACTACACAGCGGAAGTGGAAGGTTGGAAGTATTCCGTATGTTCTACTACTGTAATTTTTATTAGAATGTTCTATTTAACAGTTCAAAAGCTACCCACCCGGACAGAATTTCACGACTTTAGAAGCGTATATCTCGCCAACTGTTCACTTACGTAAAAAAGTCATTTAAAAACCTCATCATCGTATCATTTTGACTTGAGTCTAACAAAAATTTGCCCTTAATATTTTTGAAATCTATCCAACGACACCCCACTATAGGGTAGACGAGAAAAAAAAAATCCCCACGTAATGTGTAGGGGAGATACAGTAAAAAAAAAAAAAAAACTTTTTTCATATTCACGCCAAATTGCAGCTTTCTAGTAATATTAGTCTTTGCACTTGGCTGCGGACGGGAGGATGGACATGGCGAAACTATAAGGGTTCCTAGTTTGACTACGGAACCCTAAAAAATCCGTGAAATAGGTTAACGCTTTCGGACACTAGGCGATGAGAAACCATAAGCGAAACATATTAATTTTTCTGTTCATGCAGGCTTGTCAAACTTGCCACTACATATGTTATGTAGTCACCATAAGGACTTGCCGCTTATCGACGCTGGATCTCATTTTTAGATAGCCGGCCCCTTTAGTACGCAGAAGCGTAAGCGAACTTTATTACGACGAGAAGCGGTTCGAAATAACAAATGGATTTCTTACCAACGAGGCTGCACCGTTACACTATCTCATTTATTCAGATACTTTTTCTCGGTAGTGTATTAAGATAAATGAAAACATTATTTAGCAAACTTTGGAAAAGAGTTTTGTAAACGTCACAACTTAACGACACCGCCCGCTTCACGTTCTCGACCAGTTCGCTTACGTATAGCTTGGTAAAAAAGTTTTTGGATATGTCTAGGGATTTTTCATAGTATTGTAGTTCCACCTGTTAGGTCAGTCTGTTTTATAAAGCTGCTATAATTTCTGTGTCGGTAGTTAACTTATTGTAAACAAAATCACGTGGCTTATGTTACCCAATCAAGACAGACCACAGATTTTCTTGCATAATAATGTTATCTAGGTATTTGTAAAAAGAGCGTTTTAAAATTTATTCGAGGACGGCAATGTGTTATTGGTGTTGCTATGTCCATAGGAAGGCGATAAACACTTTTCACATTTCATCTTACCGTCTGCCTGGATTTCTTTATTGTTTCTGGATTGTTTTATTTATTAATATAGCACTTATTATTAAGTAAATAATAGCTATAATTTCGTCCATAATAAAATTAAAGTACGATTACGAGTACATAGAGTTTGTATGTAAGTAATTATCGGCACAGATCGGAAGCGAAAATAACACGAACTATTGTTGTGTTTTCAATATTATCAAAATATTATTCACCTTACAGTTCGAAAATAGTCATCTACAGAGATCTAGTGCATAGTCATATTATGACATCGTATTGTGTCGTATAAGTTCATATTCGTCTTGCTTTCTCAATTACCTGATTGATTGGTACTACAACTGACTGAGGAAGCAAGATATTTTTTTTCCGACTAAACACGATTTCGTATGTTTATTCACCACATCTCTATTTGCTTTTTCGGCAATAAAAAGCTATCCTGTCTTGATGGGTAGCATATAGTCGCTCTGGTTAACTACCTACCCGGTAAAGTCGACCGCGCGACTGAGTGGTGGTAAGACCTAGTACCGTGGCAGGCGCGGCCCGCAGTCCCCCTGGCGTTGGCGAGCGCGACGGCAGCCGCCACCGCCACCATCGCGGCGCACAGCGAGCGCCGACCCTCGTGGCGCCTGCGCTTGGACCCTGCTAACAAGGTCCATTACGTGACTAAAGCAAACGCGACTAGACAAACACGTTCCCTTTCCATTAACGGCTATCCACTCCAAGGCGGGCTAAGGACTCGCTCAGGCAGCGATGACGCGATGTACGAGGTGTCGAGTGACGCGATGCGCGAGCAAATCAAACATGGCGATATATGAAAGCGTTTATGGTGAAGCATTACGCCATTGCCCGCGCATCGTGCCGCCCGACGTCTACAAGTCTGCATCGTATGTATCGAAGTACTAATTAAATGTAAGGCCAGAACAGTTTCTTCTCAAGAATCTTGGGCACTCCAAAACCCTGCACCTAACGCATCAAACAGATAACGGGTTATAACTTATATTACAATAAAGTGGACAGTACTATCGGATTTTTAATAGCGATCGGAAACCTTATTGTGAAATACGAATCAAGTGATAAATATACTCTCTGTAGCTTTTACGAAGCTGGGAATACTTTATTGAAATGCGTCGCTATGCACCGATGTGTGGGATGCGGCCTTTAGTAGTTAGATTTATTTTTGTAAGGGCCTGTTTCAGAATCGATCTCTTTGTCTATTTTCAAGTGTAAGAAAGGCAAAGGGCTGAATTTATTTGACAGATACGCTTTACTCGACGATTGTGAAACAGGCGGTAAGACTTACAACGATACTACTTTGCTGATTAAGGGCGGTGTATACATAACATGACAACCTTGTCCATAATTCGTTTATCGCGATCTGTCAAATTTTCGCGGTTGTAAATTCTGGGGACCTAGTGAAAAAGGATTTAAGTCGACTTAGCACGTAATAAAAAAGGGTGTATACATACACAGAGTATACTTGACTTAAACCCTTTTTCACTTGATCTTCAAAAGACTTGTACCCTTTTTCACTAGGACCCCAGAATTATCCTGGGACTTTTCCTGAGACTCGAGCTCAACCAAATTTTACCAAAAGCGGTTCAGCGGTTTAGGCGTTTAAGCGGAACAGACAGATAGACAAATGGTTTTTCGTTGATAAGATAAGGGGTTTAGGACGCTTAGTACCTTATTTTCGAAATGACAATTTTAAAATCATCAAAGGGGCACATCTTCGAAATCATCGTCATCTTGTGATTAAATGTTCGTCTATTTTACATCATAAATCATAAATAAAAGTTAGTTGATGTGAAATTCTAATCAAAAGATAGTGAGAGTTTCTCAAAATGTTGTCCATTACACTCACTAACTTATTCTCAATGATTGAATCTGATATTCTATACGAAATAATTCTGTTAACTATTTATATTGTGTTATATTATGTTAATTATTCTATTCTGTCTGTCTGTTTTTAAATCAGTTGAGGTAAATAAATTGACAACATTTTGAGTAATACCTGCATCTATTGACGAGAATGGTTAATGATAAATATTATATTGTCTATCGCTAATTTATGTTGTTTATTTAATTAATTATTTCTGTAGAGCGACAGTCGCGTTTGCCAAAGTCACAAATATCGATATTAGGTTACGTTTCGAGCATGTTTTTTCTTCAAAATTTTCGTTTTTTTTTTTTAGTTTGGTTTAAAATTAAAATTAAAGTCAGTTTACAGGCTTTTTAGGAATCATGCATGCGATATATGTTTTATTATTACATAATTGTGCTAATATACTAACGATTTATTAAATGTCAATCAGTAATATTTTATCGCTATAAAATTCTTATTATATCCGTATGTTACGTACGGTCATTTGGGCTGGCGTAATATTATTGACAACTGAGCTTAAAATAATGTTATTCTTTCTTCTCCTGGATTCAAAACACGGCTGTATATAAAATAATAATAAACTCTTTGGTTATTTTGTTCATAGATCTTAAAATAATTATTGATTGACAAACTATCTCTAACTAATTCGTTCAGACCAATATGTCAACATATTTTGTAAATTGGAAGTTTCAAATAATAGTACCGAGATTTTAGTACTGGTTTTGAAAGAAATGCTACGTTGGTAGGGACCATCCCTGCAAACTAATGGTGATGTCCATTTTGTTACCGAGCTACATACTGGACTTTGGTAACAAAATAGATGTCTTTATAACATTCCCGGTCCCAACCAACGTACAATTTTATCCCAAATGTAAAACATAAAGGCGTCATATATATTTTAAACAAAATTAATCATATCAAGAGATCGAAACAATTATAACACATTGTGATCAGATCACATATCGGTCTGCCGGCTTTATACACTCAATAGTTATGGGAAAGCATCACTATACCCGTTCTCATTCCTCGTGGGAGTATATTTATGTTGTTGTTTTCTGACCAAATTAACTTTGATTTAATTAAAGCATATGGTGTGACTTATTTGCTTCGTAAATAATACAGTAGGTAATGGATTAGATCGCCTTTGACTTGGCCACAATTTTCGGCTACAGCGGCATCGGGAGAAAAAAGCGGCCAACAAATGGAAAACAAATCCATGTCCCGCAGCATCGCGTTTAGCGATGAACCAACTTTTTCGATAAGCAGCTGAACGCAAACTTTTTCAGTTCGAACGACGGATATTTTAGCCATTATTGACAGCGCAAAATAAACCTAAAAAAGTGAAGCAAGCTTGTTTTAGCTCTGGTTTCAAGCTGTTATTGACGTGTGAGACATCTTTTGTATTTGACAGCGTACCGCAAATCAAAATTAATTGGGAAAACATTTATTGCTATTTGACCTTAGCTCGCCGCGGATGCTACAAGCTTAAAGTCGTGGCCATGCCTGCATGTCGGCGGCAGCGGGAAGAGCGGCGAGCGGCAAGATACAAATGCACAGAGCAGTATGAAGCATGCCACATGTAGCGGCGATGATACGGTTCCTTTATATTTGTTTCCGCCGCCTGTCGCTCTTCAACTATCCTGCTTGTACTGAATGTTGTGTGATGTGTGGTCCCTTCATTGTATTGTCGATACACGTCAAATCCATGAAAATGGGTCAGTGTACGTTAACGTGTAACAGCATCGACCTGTTTTCAGTACTAGAAACTATAAATTGAATAGCACTTACAGACTATAGTCCGTAAGGTTTGTGCCCGGCGGCGGAGAGGGGCATTTAACCTTTTAACCGCCACAGCCGGCTGCAAATTTACGTGCCCCAGACTTCTTCTGCCGCAACCGCGCCGATACAAAATGTATGGAACGTACCGAGCGCCCGGCGTCCCCGGTACGAAAAATTCGATGACGAGATTTGCCGGCTTTCGCGGTTAAAGGGTTAAGCCAGAAGACGTTATTGGCGAAGTAGATATCGGAATATAAGAATCGTAGTTGAATGACTCGTACGGAGTTCCTACGTATATATCCATAAACTCGATGCTTGGACCATATAAATACTTTTTAAATATAGCTTACGCAACATCTTTTTATTTTGAGCTGTCAAACTGGTTCGTTTAAATTAAAAAATATACTTTAGTCATCTGGACTGTATATCCACGCAGTAGCAACCTTATGCTTATTGCGATAATGTTACTATGCACAAAGTTATCGGACTATAGATATTTTTCAAGTCATTATCCCTTCTCACGACGATTGTATGTACACAGTTTGAGTTGGAAGACGCGGCTCGGCCGCGCGTGGCAGTCGACGCAAATGCAACCGTCACGCTGCCGCTACGTCGCCCGCCCGCTGGGTCCACGGCGAACACCGCCTCACCACCGTCCAAGGAGGAAAGCCGTGCTGGTGAGTTAATTTATATTTTTTCTACTCCCGTACTATAAATCGTTTAGGTTATCAGAATACGAATACGAATAGCGAATCCAACGCGTGAAAACTGTTCTATAACTGCCACACCATGACCATCTTTGTGACAATTAGTTAAAAAGTTACTTTGCCTCACAAATCCAATTTTGCTCACTGTTTTTAAACAGCAAAACCGGCCTTTTTGAGGTGCTGAGGTGAAAAAATAATCAGCATAATCGGTTCAGCCGTTGATCAAGGTACATAGGGATTCATTTTGATTATACATTGTTACAATCTGTTTCGATCAGGCGAGGATGAAAAGGAGCGCGAGAGCAGCTCCGAAAGCAAATCGAGCACGTCGCCCGCAAGCACCCAGGCTGCGCTCAACGTGATCCAGCGGCGCCGGCGGCCCAAGCGCCGGTCCACCGGCGTGACGCACGTCGACATGGACGTGAGTGGCCGCCATTTATTAATACAACAGGACAAGATAGGGTTGTGCAAACGAAGATGTCACAGCCGTGAACGCTTAGAATTCGGGTCCTAAACGAACACACATGACGATGATGAGGGGTGTGAACAGGCGAGCGGTCGATCAGTCTCGCGATCATTCCGCCCTGTTCCCCTTAGTTGAGCAGTAGGTTACTGGTCCGGCGACGCTCTCATCCAGCCATGGATCCTATCCTGTTTTCCTACAGAACAAAAGTGCGTCCTGTAGGTTAATGCTTTTAAGTGCTTCTGACAATAACTCCTCTCCGAATGTGTGGTATCTCAGTGACGAGTACATGGCGCACTCGGCTAGGACGTGTTGGCTTGTCCCCTCTTTGCCCATTATCGTTAGATGTCTGTTGAGCGGACAGTGCCCAGTCAACACGCCTGTTAGTATGCTGAGATCGTTCTTACCAAGATTTAGTAGATACCTTGTCCTGTTTTTTTTACCCTTCCTATCATGAGCTAGGATTGTCTGCACCCCTGTATTGTGCTCCATGCCTCATTCGTCTTCGTTTCTATTTTCCTTGCAATGACTCTTTCAAACGAACACACAACATGGATATAGTATCACTAGACGTCGCTATCGGAGGTGCAATTCGGTTTCTGGACGTTCTTAGGCATGGGTAAAAATGTTTTGGAAATGTAGCTATGTCGATACTTTTTCTCTACCATAATGAAGTTAAATTGTAACTTTGAACAATTGTGAAATAGCAGCCATAGTGTTTTTGTTCTACTGATAACGGATTCCACTGCTGTTACATTTTGGTCTAAATCTAATATATAAAACTCTCGTGTCACAGTGTTAGTTACCATACTCCCCCAAAACGACTTGACCGGTTTTTATGAAATTTTATACATATATGCATATATAGTAGGTCTGAGAATCGGCTACTATCTGTTTTTCTGACTGCAGGTCGTCTGTTAGTCAGTGGTCCCAACAAGAGCATGTTTAATCCAAGAGGGGCTAAGATGTATAGTCATAGCGTTTAACTGAGTAGGTTCTTACAGCAGTAGTAGTGGAGTGCGGGAGGGGATACCTACATGTGACGTAGTAGAACTTTCGCGCTATACACGTGATGAATGGTAACGATATATCTCTTACGGTATGTACCTAGTTTGAATTGGTATGATTTAATATAAATGCTCTTAACTGAAATTCCAAACTTTGTATGATTTGTCGTAAGCTTTGCCCTGCACTTTTGTATTTCATAACCATCACAGCTTGTCGAGCGTCAGGCGGTTGTAAAATGCAAAAAGTTATATTAAGGTTGCCATTATTGTATTAGTGTATTTTGTAGTCTATTGTTTAAACAAATGAGAGTCGATAATCTATGTTAACCTTCGAAGCCGGTTATAATCTGCTTACTAGAAGCTCGTTAACTTAATTTGTGGTTAACTATACAACGGCTTTGTAGTCTTAAGTGGATAAGCTCAGTTCAAAAGTTTAAACTATACATCAATGTCATTTTTATGTTCAGTAGAGTTGAGATCTGAGATTTTGCCTTAAACTATTCGCACACTTTATAAACAACTTGTTTAGATTGAGCACAAATAAGAGACTGAAGTTTCGCATCACTTGACGTAACGAACACATGCCTTCCGTGTCGTTCCACTACCGCAGGAACGTAATCAGTTAAGTGCTGGATCTGTAATTGAGGTGGTTATTTCAGGATATCGTAAACGATCGTGGCGGGGGCGGCGAGGGTGACTGCGACACGGGAAACCTTCAGGTATGTTCTATTATTATAGAATCTTACATTTCAAAAAACAAACGAAACATGTCTTCACTAGTTTTAAAATTGAAAGCTCGCCGCGACTTTCTACAAAGGCTGAACCCGGGAAGCCGGTCGATTGGCCATACCTTCTTATATCGCAGCTAGCGGTCTTTTTCAATGGGTCGTGAAGCTTCCAATACATTTTATAAAAATATAATTTTAGACACGATTTAATTTCATGCAAAAACGTTCGGAGGCCACGCCCACACAAGAATGAAAAGGCGGGGCTTTATTTGCTTTCGCGCGAAAAACGTGAGATGGAGATAGTTGGTTACAACATTTGTAAAAAAATGGTTCAATAGGATTATGAAGTTACAAGTACTCAACTATTGATTAAAAAATCATGGTTTAAGTTTGTACGGTTTCGATGATTCAACAAAAAACATGCGAGAAAGGTCTTTCATAAATAAAACTATCGTGGATATGGTTTCTAATCGTGTTTTCTCGTTTAACAGTCTTAAGGAAATATGAACAAGTTTAATATATCCAACGAACAGACACATAAGCGTTATGGTTTTTGAGATTCAGATCCAGACATTAATTATCGACTTGATCATATCCTCGTAAGACTCGGTGTGCTATAGAAAGTACATAATCTAGGCTTTTCATTTTAAACTTTATTTCAAGTATGACAAAGTTCATTTTATTTGTTTTAAAATTGAAAATGTAATTTAAGTGCAAAGGTAATTGAACTTTATTTCCTTACTGTTAGATTCAAATTCCTACTCACAAAAATCTACCCGATTGTAGTATGGTGGGCCTCTAGAGTATATATAAAGTGGCCTCTTAAAGGTAGGTTTTTGTGATATCGCCGAACCTTACTGTCAGTCGTCAATCTCGTTTGATATGGTCATCCACATTTTATCAGGGTAGTAATTTAAGTGCATTCCTTAATTCGGGGTATCCATTTAAGGAACGGAAAATCATAAAAAATCTCTAAACGTGTCCATTTTAGTTATGCTACCGACATTAAGCGGCCGTGTATGTCCAGACGTGGGTTTCACTCGCCCACAGCTAGATATTAATTTAATTTTAGGACTGGAACGTGATTTATGTTTGTTTTCATTATTAACGGCTCTGCGTTCATCAGTAGATTGGAAATAGCGGCCACATCAAGTCTTACCTCGTAAGACCACCTGGTCTTACCTCGTAAGACCACCTGGTCTTATATAGTACACCTGTGCTATATGAGGAACAGTCAGAAACTGAAATTTGTGACCCACCTTAGGTCCAAAGTCAATGTGACATTCTACAGCAATAAGGTTGAATTTCCTCTCAGTTACAAATGACTTGGCATCTCTAAGGACGTTGAATACATCAAGCAGTTTTTTTTAAAATGGGTCTTAAATTTACGCTCGTGACGGTATAATCAAGATAATTTAGTTTAAACTATGCTTTGATGAATATAAAATTCTTTTTAATTTGTTCCAAAATTGAAAACTACATTTAAGAGCAAAGGTAATGAAACTTTATGCTTGTAGATTCAAACTGCCACTCACAATAATATCACTGTTTGTATTGTGGGTGTTCTAAACGAACTACCAATCGGAACGCTTATTTCTGCGAGCTTTCTTGCGCTTGTTCTCCCGATTGAGCGTTTATATGACTTTTTATACTTTGCTTTGCAAGTATCCACCAATAGCAGATTCTCTTTGCTTAAGTCTAAATAGTGATTACAAAACACCAGTTTAAAGGTGTAATCAGAAAAATTCAAACATCTAAAGTTTTATGAAGTCAGAGACCCGGGCCGCCGCCGGTTGGAGTAAAAATTCAAACAAATAAGGACTATTCGTGAATTAGGTACTAATTATTACTTAGTACCAGACTTTACTAGTACGGGAAATTATTTTAATAAAACTATAATTCTTCACATAGTGCTGTTCTGATATTTTAGCCCCCGTTTAATTACTTACTGTATTACGTATAATAAAAATTCACGATACATTTTTATTCATCGCCTTTAGAGTCACTGCATCTTATCTCCACTGAACGTTGCTGGCGGACCGGATCTGCGTGTACTTAGGGTATGTGAACCCGTGTACACGGATCGACACGGGTACGCATGACTTAATTACACGTAGCCGAATTTGACGTGCCGAACGGGAACGGAAACTGGCGCACGGCTACGGGTACACAAAACACGGACACGACCGCGAGCCCTAGTTACTACCAACTAGGCTAACGTGTCGCTAAAGAAACCGATAGTACTACTACGACTACGTATTTTTTTGTCAGATTTACCTTGGTATTTATTACGTATTACAGTTTATTTATAACTGTACTCAGACAGCCAATGAACCATTTGGCCTATGACTTGCAATATTACATGATTTTACAGACAGCGTTCGAGACAAAACTCAGGGTCGTTCCTCTTTCACGATCACCTAAATCATATCCCCCAGTAACTGTGCCAACTTGTCTTTGGATATTATAAAAAAAAAAAAACATACAAAAATACTTCGCTCGTATATTACATATACATATCCATGACGCGTACAAACAGCATCACTGTAAAGAGGCCAATAAAGTCAGTAGTGTTCCGATCTCTATAATCATAGTGCCTATGAATCAGTTTTTTGGATATAGTTATAATTAACTTGATCACGTTTCCTTGAGACTTTTTCATGGCCAAACCTTTGCGCAGGATTTTATGTAATCGCTCAGTGGAGATACCTATGTTCTCACGCACCTTCATTCGTTGGTCGTTAAGTACGACATTATGGACTTTTTCAACAACATCCTCGGTAGTGACTTCGATTGGACGCCCAGAGCGTGGAGCATCAGATGTGCTTGAGCGACAATGTTTAAAATCATTTAACTAATTAGTAATAAGTTAATAGTCTGTAACGTTGGTGCATTAGTGCCATGAACAGAATAAAGTTAAATTTTAGTAGTTGCAGCACTGCAACCCTTTATAAAAAGTGTTTTGATTTCTTCATGGATGTCAAAAATTTGAAGTTATCGCTGTTAAGCAACAGTAAATATCAATTGAAAGTTTTTTTTAGTTGATGTTTTGACAGTTTTCGTTTGAAAGATTATGCAAGCCATTTTTTTAAACGTTTTCATATAGTTTTTTAAAAGTACTTATCTAACAGCCCTCGTAAAAAGGTACTCTTACCATAAGGAAGGTACTCTTCTCTTATTCATATGAGTCATTCAAGACTCTGAAACAAATATTTGACCTTGTACGGTTCTAAAACCGGACTAATTCTATGCCTATGTTGAAGGATTTAATCCCGGTTTCTTAATAGTTCAGCAATAAGAACAATAATAATCATTCTTCGTTTCTTCGTTGTTCTATAAGCACGAGTGACACATATACTATCAATTGCGAGTGCAATTGTGATAGCGATAAAAGCTGAGAGTACTGTACACGTTGGCTCATTAGTACTTGTGACAGCGCGCCCACCTGTCTAGCCATCGTTGTGAAGCGTGTGCGTTTAAACTGTCGCCGATTTGTTTGCTTGTCCATCCATGTGCAGAATAACTAGAACTATGTGAAAGAATCTAAGCGTAGGTCTAAGCCTTGGAGAGTTGAATGCTTTAACAAAGTTGCATCTTAAGAGGACATAAATCGCACAGATGTCAAAAAAAACATATTCTCTTGAGGCCCACCATATTTCCAACAGGGAGGTTTTCGTGTGATGCGAATTTGAATTTACAACCAATGAAATAAAGTTCAATTAACTTTGCTCGAAAATGCTATTGTTAATTATGAAACAAAGAAAAATTAACTTTATCTTCACTGTAATTATAGTTTAAAGTCAATTGCCTTGGTGTGTACCTCCTATGGCACACCGGGTCTCAAGAGGACATAAATTTAGCTCCGGATTCGGGCGATAACGTTTCTTGCTTCTAAAACAAATTTGTTTCTTTCCAAGAAATATTTTCTGACAACGGAAATCGTACAGATCTAGTTTTATGTAAATGTCATTATACAATATATTAAATACCTAACCGTAAAAATCGGAGCAGGTTTAAGGGCAAATAAACGTTATCGCATTTTTAAATGAAAAATCAGTGTCACATCCCCCTTAATAAATTATTCTTGTTTTATTTTTCATTATCTGTTAAATACATATAATTTCAACAATTTAAATCATTTAAATATTTCATTACTTCTTACTTCGAGCTTTGCTCCCTTAACGCTTGAGCCATTAAGCACCCTATTAATAAACTCGTCTTGACGTCACGTTACAAGATGCGTCTGAAATGAAATTTGACGTATCTCGTGACGGCCCTCTCAGCCAAGACGAGGTCATTAATACGGCCGTAAGAGGCTTGAGTCTTAAAGGTTCGAAGTCTTAAATAGCTTAAACCTTAGGCTTGAAGCACTTTTACAGCTCAAACCTAACCTTCAAAGATGGATAGATGGTTTAGAATGCAATACGTATCCAAGTTATTTACGTATTGTGTCTAATTTCAGGGCAAGTAACATTTCACGTAAATTCAATTAGATTTGAACCCTAAATTAAGGCACTAAGGTTGAAATTGTAACTAAACCTATGTGGTCAACATAGAGCCTTTGCCTGGAAAAAGATTTAAAGACTTAAACCATCGAGATTTGCGAGTTTTAAAGGCGCGTGCTCGTCTTTCCACAACACTAACCGAGCGCCGTTTTAGCCGCTCGCCAGAAACAATGGCCCGCTTATATTTAGCGCTCCGATTTGTTTCTGCGAATCCGTCAAAACGTACGTTTGACATCTCTTAGAAATAGACCGCAGATGCGCACGTAAATCGACAATACCGTGGCATGACGCCTATTAAAATAAAGTATAATGCTGCTTTCATGTAACAAACGTGTTTGGCTGTGACATTGTCAGGAGTGAACTGGTATAAAATTGCGCGTGTTAAATTAAAGTAAACAACAAATATATATTTGTTTACCCAGATTTTCTGCTGTACAGCCAACAGCAAAAGTAGGTAAGCGTGAAGCCACCTACTTCTGCCTCTGTACATTCAAAGGCTTTACTTCCAAAATAGAAGTTCGTGTAGCCGATTTGTGTCGAGCAGTGAACGTGTTTTGCCCTGCAATGACTGTGATGGACAATCTCCTTTGAGAAAGCATGACCTTGATTATACTATTTACAAGATAAGCCCGCGACTTCATCCGCATATCTCGTTTAACGTTGAAAGATTACCCCTACAAAGTTACAAACAGTTACAATTTCAGTGTAGATTATCCTGGCAGGAGCAGCGTGCCTATGTAAACCAAATTTAAAGGCAATTAGACATAAATAAAATCTATTTCGGTTTCAAAACACAAGGTCGCCTATATAGCGCGAAAGGGATCCAGTTTTGGCAACGTGCAATGACTGCCCAGCTTTTGCTGAAAGGGCGTAATTGCCTGCTTACTGCTTAGTCAAATTCGAGTTTCCTCCGTAAAAAATAAAGTTGCACATGCTGTGGATTTTCTTAAGCAAATGTGTTGTTTTGTGAAATACGGTTGTACTCGTAAGTGTGACGATCCATGCGTCAACACTCCACTGTTGATGTTTATTTCGGCTGTGAAGGATTTAAGTTGTGAGGATTTAACTGTTGAATTATTACATTCTCTGTAAGGGACAGAATAAAGAGAGGAAAGGTTCCCACAACAATTTTGAATGGGTTTTGTTTTAGTTTTTTCCGGAAACAGACAGGTGGCGTAAGCCGCCGAGATCGTCACGTGGTCCTATCTCGGTGGCTTACGTCAATTGCACACATTTTTCAATCGAAACATAAACGCGAACGATTGTCAAATGCAACTCGTCTAGCCCCACAGGTTCGGCAACCAATTTCCAGTCTTTTTTTATGTTAAGGATAAGGCACTCGAGCACTCAGGCCACCTGATGGTAAGTGGAAGCTGAGACCCATAGACATTTGAATTCTCAAGTCTATAATCCTAAGACCTCAAGTGCGTTGCCAACCCTGAGGACTAACCCCCTTACTTATGAACGTGAAATAAGCTTGGAATAGTTTATGCCATGCTTTGTCACTTTCTGTCAGATGCAAATGTCACAATTACAGATAAGGACAAAGCATGGCATAAACTATTCCAAGCTTATTCCACGTTCATAAGTAAGGGGGTAAGATGGAATGCCTCTATGCTAGTATTTTTTTTTGTTTTTTTGAAAATGCAAGTGTGTATGGGTCTCGGATCCTGCTTACCATTAGGAACTCTCTATTCAACATGGCTAGATAATATTGCCTTTGACATGTTATGCCATTACTGTCAAGCAAATAAGAGCGTTAGAGCGTCGGTGGCCTAGTGACTTAGAGGGTCGACTTGTGATCGTAAGGTACCGAGTTTGAACCCCCGCGGTTACCTTGTACCATTAAGTAGATACGGTGAAGGAAAAACATCGTGATGAAACCTGCACATTCGAACAGCTGAGTGTGTAAGAGGGTAATTGCCATAGATCGCAATTTTCGGTGCGGGAATGATTGACATTACCCAATATTGTCTTAATTAAGTATTGACTTAAAAAAGCTATATCATAGAGTGTATACAATTCGCAGAGAGGTAGTTTATTAGTAGTAGTATTCATTAATTAGGTATAATATGATTTTTCTCAGACTAACCTATCTGTTATTCTATTCCTTCTCAAATCATTCCCGAACCGAAAATTGCGATGTATGGTATTTGCACAGATCCTAAAGGGGACAAAGTGTATCCGAAAGGGGGCCCCATCTGTAAGATAAATTGAGGTGAATAAGAGCTATCAAAACGTAGACAATATGGAAACGCATCAAAAGCAATGCTCCAGGCGCACCTGTAGAGCATACCGGACGAAAACACGCTTTGAAATGTCATGTCATGTCATTTCACTTATGAATCACTTCTAAAAATAAACGCCACTCATTATCGTTTCAAAAATGTGACAACTAATGAAACACGCTTGGCACATTTTACCTTCGTGTAGGCAGAATCTTGTACAAATCTAATTACTACTCGGAATACGTTCTTGGGTTTTCTACATAGAGAAATGACGTTGGTCGCTTTGCCTAATAGGGATGATTAATAGTATCAAGGAAAATGTTTACTTGCCATGAAATAATATATTATTACTAGAGGATGCCAGTACGCGTAGAATTAGTTTCCCGCTAGTCCTCCCGTTTCTCTTACTATTTCCTCCCAGGAAGCCATGAGTATTATTAATATTATTATTATTATTTTTTTATTCGGAAAGCTTACTGCGTAATACAAATAAATCGACCATAATTTATCTAAAAGCAAATTACAAGGTTCCACACGTTCAACAGCATTACAGCATTATTACATCATTTAGACAGTGTCGAAGGAAGGAATTTCTGGATTTTGGTTTTGGTTTAGCCCTCCGGGCCTGCTGTTAAACTAACATAAACTAAATCTACCAACGATTATATAACCTAACTTCACTATTTGGAAATATCATACATATATACATAACATCAGGTTTTCATTCCCAGAGTGGGGTAGGCAGAGCTACAGAAATATATACCAACAACTCAAAATTTGTTGATATATTTCTGTAACCACATTTTGCACAAGTAGACTAAGATGTTTACCTGGGCCTCTATTCAGGTGCGTTAAAACGATATCGAGTTTGACACGTTTAAGAATCGTTTATGTCACAGTCGCCATTATTGTAAATGACATAAGAGTTATCAAAACGTTGACAATACGGAAGCAGGTCAAAAACGATATCGTTATAACGCAGTTGAATAGAGGCCCAGTGTATTAGTGACAGGTTGCAGGCCCATCGCCTAACAGTACTGTAAGCCTGGTAGGCGCCTATTCCCAAGCGTAATACTTTACGCACTTTTAACTAAGCTACGCAGAATAAAAGTATACTCGTACTTCTTGCTGTGTTTCTTGAGTTTATTCTTTTATTTATCTTAACATTAAATATACATCAGTTCACATGTGAATGCCAACGCGGTCCGTTGGAGACTCTCGAGCGTTCCCCTGAAAACTACCGGCCGGCATTCCATGTTTCGAAACACTTTTTTTTTCAAAAGATTTCGAGACATTTCGATATAACAAAATAAAAAAAGAAAACAATGAAAGGAGTATGTATTGCTACATCCATCTTTCATTACAGTACTACAAGCCTTTATTCCCTTAGTCGCCTCTTACGACAACCCGATAACCACAAGGGTCATAAATACTTTTTTACGAATATGATATCCTGCGACGTACAGTACTGGTAGTTGGAAGAGCTTAGGATCTTTGAAATAATACTCTCGTAAAAGAACGATACAAATTGAGACCACCGGATTTCTTAACCCTTTGAACTCCAACGACGCCTAAAGAAGTCATGAGCTGTCGTGCTTACAACGCCACGGACACATATTTGTCACGGGAACAGTTTAATATATATTTTGCATAACTTTTAAGTGTTTGGCGTGTGAGTGACGCATTTGTATTTGACGTAAGGCGTTGAGAAGGTTAAAGATGTAAAAAGACAAAAAGTTAACACAGCATCAACAACATACATGTTATAGTTTATACAGATACATTTGTACAATGCGTGTACTAGATTCAGATTAAGTAATCAGTAACAATAGACCGGAGACTGTATTATGAACTGGTGTGACAAGCTGGCTCCCGTCCAGTTAATAACGACGCGACGCTTGTGCACCGCCCAGTGTGATCAGTCAAGTGCACTAGTTTAATTACACGCCTATGACTAATTGTCGGTCTCATGTCTATTTTATAATTCAAACGTGTGACGAACTTCTAAATAAATCAAACGTTTAATAACTACTTTTAATAGCCTATTTTCTGAGGTTCACCGTTGGATGGCATATTTTTTACTCATAAAATCGTTAGGCCGAAATCGATTTTATAATAGGAACGGATTTAGTTTAATTATTTTAAAAACTAACCTAATCTAACCTAACCTGATCTACACAATACGTGTTTATTATGTATTTATTACGTACGTGTTTACTGGAACGCATCTGCATATGTATATTTTTACTTTAAAAGCCAATCTATCAACCCCATTGCTCAGAACTGAATGCAGATATTTATTGCCCAGCAGTTCCTCCCGCTATCAACATTTTATCTCATACTAAAAGCTTCTAATTTTCCAACGCCATTCCAAAAACCTCCCACGTTATAAGTTATGGCCATCAATACTGCATTATTGTAGAGTTTAATTTGGGATGCATTTCGGTATATGTGTATGTACCTATAAATGAATTGCAATCTGACATTAAATCTTCACAAATACTGAGGCGTGTGTGTGTATGTCGAATATGTTCTAGATTAATAATGAGTTACATTGATTACACTATTACATGCATAGATGATGCACCCGTAGTAACGTAATTGAGGTAATCAATATATAATACTAGAAATCCTCGTTATGACGACCTCTTCTCCAAAGCCAATAAGCAGTATCTCAAATTCAATAGCCAAAGCAGATTCAATCCTATCCCGTTAGTAATAAGGTAGCATTTGCTACAGGGCTTTTGTCTGAGATACAGACATTTCTCTAAGCGAGGCATTTCTTTCGGAGCTTATGTTTCTTAAACGGCCAAACTGATGTTCATGAACCTAGTTAAGAACCATACTTACCAATTAAACTAGCTTTCTTTAAAAAGAACTATTGAAATCGGTCGACCCGCTAGGGAGCTACGATACAAAAATACACAGACACACGTTCTGTCCTGCTAACCCAAATAACAGTATCTCGAATAAAACTCCTGTAGCAATCACAACCTTATTACTAAGAGGAGGGGATTGAATCTACTTTGGAAATTGAATCTGACATAGTGTTTATTGGCTTACGAGTGCAGCGACTGATACCTGTGACTTATAACCAGTGATCGCGGAAAACATTGCAAAACTTTAACACAACTTGCATTAGAGCCATGAAAATATTAATATCCATCTACCAAATCCGAGACTCTGATAGAGTTAAATTGAACACTTACCAGCCAATAACATTGTTATTATATTGTTATTTTTCTTGGTTGCAAGTTCTCCTTTAGGTCAGTTTTACAAGTTTTGTTAAAGTTTTGCACCGTTTTCCCCGATCACTGCTTGTAACACCCCTCTCTTTATATCGGGGGTTTGAAATAAGATTGATAGAGTGATGGCTGGAACTACATTCTTTTCTACCAAATTATGAGACAGCGGGTTTATTTTGGAAGCTTTTATCGCAGTGGATACATATTGACATAACCATTGTCACTTTCTAACAAGTTGGTAAATGCATGGGTGTCGGATGCTTGCTGGTATTGGGTAAAAGTTTTAGCCAATTAAATATCTTTGACTTGCACCCATGAGCGGCTAAATGGCTAGGATTTGCACATAGGGTATTATGTATTACAGAAAATGAGATAGGTACACGGTTGAAGTGCGCGTCGAACTCGCACACCGAGCAATCCGCATCGCCCGACTTCTTGGCAATCCGTACCTATGATGTAAAAAAAACAAAACGTTGAAAAAAATATTGCTCTTATTTGTTTGGAGAACTAACTACCGGCTATAATTATAAGGGTTTTACGGGACGAACAGACCCGTTTGACACCATTCGGTTACGGAACCCCATAAACGCTTATACGCGTTTAAGGCACTGGGCGAAAGTCTGCAAAACGCTTAAATGCGTGGCGGGCGTTGAATGCGATACGGTATTATTTTTAGTTAGTGCACTGCCACGGCCGTGGTCCGTACATTGTTAACTAACATGTTTAATATCTAATTATATACGCTGGAGCGCGCATTTGGAAATTCGCGTTGTGAAACCAGCGACGGACGATTGTGACACTATTGTATTTTGGGATACGGGTTTTATAATCTATTGGATCAGGCCGCATAACGCATTCATTTCTTGATTATACAAATGTAGCTGGATGCCCGCTACTAATTATACGTTATTTTTCTTAACCGTCTCCGTTTCTTTTCCAAACTGGAGAAAATATAAGCGACAGAGTTCCAAACCACTGGTCTATAGTCTGGTCAACCTGGGATGATCCCGGTGAAACATACATACATAACATGACGCCTTCATTCCCAGAGTGAGGTAGGCAGAGCTACAGAATTACCAACAAATCTAAAACAACTTGTTTATAATTCTGTAACTACATTTTTCATAATCAAGGCAAAAAGTTTACTAGTGTATTAGTGACTGGTTGCAAGCCCATCGCCTAGCAGTACTACAAGCCCTTATTCCCTTAGTCGCCTCTTACGACATCCACGGGAAGACATGGAGTGGCACTATTCCCTGACATCTCATAACGCTGCAAGACCGACCTGAGACCGATTTGAATGAAATTTGGGATGGAGATTGGTCGTACCCTGGGTTAATACATGCTACTTTAATCCCGGAAAATTTAAAAGTGCCCGAGGGTATACCAACAGTTGAAACCTACGCGAACGAAGTCGCGCGCTGAAGCTAGTGACTAATATTTTTTGAGTATGTGTTGGCGAGAATTAGGTTACGAATAGCACTGGCGTCACGCGGGCGTGGAGGGAATAGTTTTTAAGTGCCCCTTCCGCTTCTCTCGGATGTCAGGCGCAAATAGAGTTCGCGACGTTTCGATATTTTATTACACTCTTTAGTTCTTTAAAGAAATTAGTTTCTATATAAATACATTTTGATTTCATATTTGCTCGATTTATCCGATAAATATCTGTCAGATAAAGGTAGCAGTCTCTTTGTCAGACCCTTACATACGTAAATAAATATCAGGGGACAGTCCCACTCAAATTGACCTAGAACTAAACTGAGCGATTTGTAATACGGGTACTGAACAACGGTAAACGCACTTATATCCATCCTTGAATACAATGAAAACACCAAGAACATCAGCAATAAATACTCGCGCTCATCACACAAATATTTGCACATATTATCCCAGGAACCCTGGCGGTAGCTTCATAAGCAGGATCACATGGAGATGGATAAATCCCTAAGAAATGCGTTTCAATTGTGACTACGCAGTTAGCATCGTTGCTACTGGGACCTGTTAAATAAAGCTACAAATTACAAGCGGAAGTCTCTTTCTAGTAAAAGGAGTTAGATAGAGACTTCCGCTTGTAATTTGTAATTTGTAGCTTTAGAAAACAGGGTCCTGGTCTCAGGTTCGATGCCCAAACAAATTAGTTGTTCTTGACACGGCTGGACCAATTCGTAAAAGAACCACGATAGCTTTTACCCTAAACTTACAGGCTTCATTATATCCCGAAAAAATACTGTTCCCGCGGGATGGTCAACGAAATGTAAGGTGTAGACTTTTTATCCTACGCGGACTAGTCGCGAACAGAAGCTAGAAACTTTCGCTTTTGTATTAATATTAGTGGGATTCCTTTCCAGTTTACATTTACCCTAAAAGCTTAGAAATGTATAAAAAATGTTTTTTTTCATGTTTCTCCCCAGTGAACCGGTTTATTCGGTTTTTAAAAGTTAGCTATTAAGTTTTTTTTTTTAATATAAATAATAATAAACCATGGGTTTCATGGTCTTAACACTTTCAGCGCCCGTGATCGTCATTTGTGTGGATTCATGATGCGCCGGGCGGGGAAGGCCGGTTTCCCAATGGTTTTTTTTTTACATATTTAACCTCCTAGTTAATGTAGTAAAAATCGAAACATCTGAATAAACGCGCGCGTGCCTTTTTGTGTTAGTTTCAAGAGCCTAAAAATAAAATCTATTTTCAAGTTTACATACTATATGTTTGTTCGAACGCTGTGACCCAAATACGTGCGTGGTTTTGAGTTGACTGGAGTTCAGCCGGCGATTTTACGAGAAACACGTTTGGTACGAAGAAATGAACATCGGAGTCCATTTTACATTGATTTTGAGAGTTTAGACACTTAACGTGTAAAACTATCCGTAACTTTAGAAACATCTGCATTGATTAAACCATAAAAATCGCATTATATCGGAAATGTTCGGATTAATTTTACTGTTTGGTTATGGCAAATGAAATCAAATACCCAAAAACTTATCCATCGCAGATTCAATCCTGTGATGTATGCATTAAGGTGGCATTTGCTACAGGAGTTTTATCTGAGATACTGCATTTTGTAATAGCAGGGCAGATCTCTGAAACGGCCTTACCGATTTTCATTACGTACTACAAACAAGGAGTTTTTTGTGAGTGAAAATTTGAAGCTACCAGCAAGGAAATAAGTTCAGTTATCATTGCTCTAAAATATAATTTTCACATTTGTAATATACAATAATTAACTTTATGGTTATTAAAATATAGTCTAAACGAAATTGCCTCGAATACGCACACTGGTTCCCACGAGGTTAAATCTAGAAGGACCATCCCGATTACACAGTGACGTTATAAAGCAAATGGGTCATACACAGATTTAGGTTGGCGTCTTTCCTGTGGACACGCCGGAAGTTGTTTTAAGGCCTAATTTTCTGGCTAAGCCCATTCCCGCCTAAACGGCGTCGACGTCGTTTAGGCGGGAATGGGCTTAGCCAGAAACGATTTGGGTCAATACACACCCTTAACCCTTTGAACGCCAAGAACACCTAAAGGCGTCGTGTACTGTCGTGCTTACCACGCCATCGACGCTTATAGTTGTCAAAGATACAAGGTTGAAATTAGCTGTGGTTTGCAGCTGTCATTGGCGTGTGAGGACGACTTTTGTGTCAAGTCAATGGCGGCGAAAAGGTTAAAAACAAAAGTTGTCTTTCCTGTGATCAATAATATTGACAGCTAAATTGATTATCCTCCTTTTTGCTTTGCAGTAGTCAGGCTAACATTGACGTTCATGTCGATGTTCGGGTGAGATGAACGTCAGTTGAGACTGTCATAAATTCACACTTGTTTACACTAATGACCGAAGCCATTCAGTTTTAACTCAACTCGCGAACTGAATTATTATGTTTATTTATGGCAGACATGACACGTTGTCTCATATTTTGATCGTCAGCGAGCGCCGCAGTCGATAAAATCACGAAGTAAATGCGTACGTCAAACGTGAAATGATAGTAACATGCAAGAAAACAAAATAATATTTTACAAATTTAAATCAACAGCTTTTTTCCTTTTTTGTTTTACCTTTGTGAGTGACTCGTTGTCGTTGCTCTTGACTATATTTGGCTTTCTTTGTTTGCTTTATTTGATTATCATAAGCCGTCTCTTGGTTTTATAAACTTATCCTGATGACTGGATCTCACATCCTTATAACATCCTTATTTCGTATGTATATGGGTGAATCAACTTTTAAAGTCCTCCTTTTCTACACGCTAATAAAAACTTACTAGAATATGTGAGATTGATAATGGTTTACACATGTTAAAATTAGATAATCAGATTTTCGGATTTCACTATTCATAATCATAAACCAATTCTATAATTTTGTAAAAACATGGTAACGCAGTGGAAAATGCACGTTTTTCATACAAAACCCGGGGACAACGTCGTCCCCTGCGTTACCTGATATATTTGTGTAAATCAAAGAAGAATTTTTAAAATTGTCAGCTAAAAAGTAAGTTTAATTGTCTGATTTATTCAATATATTGACCACATCAAAAAAAAAATTGCATTCTACCAAATTAAGGTGACATAGTGAGACATGTCGAAAATTGGGGAGTACCTTAAAAGTTGATTCACCCATGTATTAATATTATGTTTTTTTTTAAATCTTAGTATGCTTCCGATTTTGTATCCTCAAAAGAGATCGACACTGTCAAAACATTATATATTAAATGCGTCGGTTAATCGCTGCATTTAAAACCTGTTCTGTAGAACCCATTAGTACAGAATTTTTATTACGGTCTAAATTTAACGTCCGAAAAAATATGCCTGGTATCTACTATGTTCGTATTGTATTCTGCGTAAATAACCAACTAAATAAACGAATTGAAGAGCTGAGGTAACTAGTGGACACATTTAATTTTTTAAATATAATTATAATGACAAACAATCGTTTCATTTCACGCCACCGCAACGAAAAAAGCTCTGTTAACAACCTTACACCCGTGGCCATCAACGCACTTGCCAATATCGAAGGAAACCGTCAACTGATTGATGAGGCGTCTCTGTTAATAATAGACCGCGAGTAATCCGTATTTTTGTCGCGTCCTTCACAATTTCTTTCATTAACCATGAAGACGTAACAACCGGAAACACAGCTTAATTCAAACTACTTTGAGTTTTATTTAAAACGTCAATATTGAACACTCCTGCTCCAAAAGAGTACCAGGATCGCAGAACAAGCAAGAGGCACCGTGCAAGTTCGATGGAAACGACTTTATTGAGATCGCAAATTTATGACTGCCTGTATGTTTATGGTTCCAGATTCGGCCGGCCATTTGGTAGTTAGTAGCTCGCGTCCATACACCATGATATATTTACAGGTGATGCATTCACGTGGGCATACGTCACGCGCCGTCACGTCCACCCGTGGGCGTCGAACGTAAAACACCCAGTGCGGACCCAGAGCTCGCCGCGAGCGCGCGTATTTATTGCAAACCGCGTGATAAGTGACATGTGAAAATGAGTCGGAAACAAGACCGATATAGTTCCTCCCGCCCGCGGAGTCTCACCACACATTACGCATCCTCCCCCAGCGTCCTAGGCTCCGTCTTCAGCCCCTCCCAATACAACCCCTACTCCAATTACTCGAACTACGGCTCGAACAGCTACAGAAACTACAACCCTTACAGCACTGGCTTCGGGCGTTCAAACGCAGGCATATACGGAGGCACGAGCTCTGGCTATGGCGGTGTTTACCTTAGCGGGGCCATGTTGGGCTCTCTTAATATTATGACGCCCGTATTGAAAAAGTTAGATAAGAAATTGCTCGCAAGCAAAACAAACTTTAAACCAAAGGCTGTGCCACCGGCTAAAGTACAGGAGCCTCTGCCGGACGTGTCGGAGGTGCCGGACATTCCTCCAGTCCGGCCGGAGAGGAAGAGTCGGTCAAACAGCAGGGGGAACCTGAACAAGGAACGGTCCCGGTCGCTCACGGCTATCGAACCGGGAGGGCATCTTAACGCGCGCACGCTCAGTCTTAACTCACTCGCTTCCGATGGCTACTGTGTACGTTATTTACTATTTCAGACGATGATACCGTATAAACAGAGTTATGAATACCGTTGCTATAATGAATTCACATTGTTTTTAAGAGCGTTTATTCAACAAAATAACCAAAAAAAGACTTGTGTTTTCAAGTAACTTACAAAAACATTACGTGCGGCGATTTTTGGCGTTGCTTTAAAATCGCAAAGGGGCCACTAGGTTATCGCATTTCAGTAGAAAGTTTTCACATGCTTTATTTTATATCAATCGCATTATAATTTGAAATTAGAGGATCGCTTTTTGAAAAGTAAAATTAATTTAGAAATACATGCTTATAATTGATAAAAAATGCACCAAATTGATGTTATTTCAGATGTCATCTTGATGGAGTCGTACGGAATAAACGCTCTTAAATACTGACTTAGTTTGGAAGTCAAGGGCTACATTATGACCACTGTAATATTATCTATCATAATATATTTTTTTAGATATTATAAAGCCCAGCAACACATATTGTTGCGTATCACGTCAAAAGGTCTTAGGATTTGTTAATGGCTCCCGCAATGTTTGAACTTTATCATTGCATACATAAAAAAAACTATTTCGTAACTGACTGATGAATTACTGAACGATTCCCCTAAGGGCTAAGGAAGGACAACGGGAAGAAATAAAAGAGGGTAGCAGGAAACTAATTCTACGCGTTAAAAATTGCGGGCGTTTTCGTCTCGAAACATATTTGTCAGCGATATTTTGTTCTACATTAAAAATACATCAAAATTAAGCACACCAAATGAATGTTTCATAAAAGAAATTAATTCTGGGTAGGATTTTGATCATGACACGGTAATGTTTCCTGTGTTATCCTTACTAATAATAATATAAAGTATAATCTTTTTTTGATAATTGGTACTCTGCCAAACATTTTGTAGACTATCCCGTGTTTAATTATTTTCCGTTAAGCTGTTCGCTGACTCTGACAAATTATTTGTGCGTAACGGTTTGAGAATAAAAATGATTTTGAAATGTTTGGTACAATAGATACAGTCTATCGTGGTATATATAGTGTAACGAACGACCTATAATAGATCAACATTCAAAGACAGTTATTTGAACCTCAAAGAGGGCAAACAGTCTATTTAACTCAGTAGACCAATACATAATACAATTAATACAAAGACATTGATGCTCGCACTCGCTTTGGGTACTGCCCTATTTTTCGGCATTACATGTTAGTAATCAAATCATATCTAATCGCAAATATTTATGTGATGAATGCTAGTGCATGTTTTCTGTGTATTAATTATTTATTTCTCTACTATACAGGGTTATTGGTAAATCGACGTATTCCCGTTGGGACGTGTAGGGGTGACTATTTGCGATAATTTTAACTATTTGCATTATGCAAAAGTGATAATATCATGATAACTCAAAAATGGTTCACTTTTGCATAATGCATAAGGGGGTTAAAATTATCACAAATAGTCACCCCTATCACGTCCCAACGGGAATACGTCGAATTACCAATAACCCTGTATAAGTATGTCCATTGTTGTCTAGTACCCATAGCACAAGCCTAGAGTTTAGTTAGGGACTAGTTTAATTTGTGTGAGATTATCCCCTGAAATTTATTTAATAATTTATTCATTTATTAATGAAGTTGTGATAGCTCTAACGTAAACAGTTGTGTGATTACGATATGCAAGCAAGATGGGCTAAATTTAAGTGGAATATAGGCCCTGGGGCGCATATTAACAAGAGGCTTAACGCTAACGTAAACGAAATGACATTAGCTCTCGACGCGGCCGCCCGGCAGTACGTCAATGCTACATTTTCGATAACGATAACTCTCACCCCATTCATATTGTCTAGGGTCACTGATGGGAGTGATGGGTTTTGTTCAATGTTGTAAATAGGTAGCGAAATCACGAAGTTTTTTTCTGCACCTTCACACGGTAACAATTGACTTTCGCGTTTCTCCACAGACGTGACTCTTAACCAGAATAACCAGTGATCGTTATCAACGTCCACTTTTGGTAGCAAAGGGTATGGTTGGCAGAAAAAACAAACACATTTGGTTGTTTACTTTTGATCTTAACCATAAAATAAATACTTACCTTCTAAAGATTACACCTCTAGATATAAATCCTTACGGTACAAAACCTTTTCCGTCCTAATATATTTTTAAAACAGTGTACGTCAAATGACATAAAATGTCATCAAAATATAACTGTAGTTGAAAATCTAATTACACTACGCGACGTGTTTATCTAAATAAACCAATGCATATCGTATCTAGAGTGGATATTCAAGTATTTTAGTGAAGTCCTCATAAAGTGCATGTATGATCACAGTATTTAAGTTTATTTTAAACTAAAATATGTCCTAAAGAAAAACCCGGGTTACAGTACTAGCGCGTAAGCGTTGTGCAGCAGCTGATTGAAGGTAAAGAGGTGGATATGCCGGAAGTTGTGAATAAAAATAGTGTGCAATATTTTAAAGACTTAAATTTCCTTCCTGTGACTTCTGTTAACGTAGAAAGGTCATTTAGCTATTTAAAATGGATTTTTTCCAATCGACACGTGAACGACTGACAGCCAAATCTGTTGAACAAATTTTAGTAATTTATTCACTATAATTTGGATTTGTTGTTATAAATATGTATATAAATCTCATAATTTGTAAAATATATAATGTTTAATATACTTCGTTATTTGTTTTTTTTGTCAACCATACTTTGCTACCATTACAGGACGTTGATAACGATCACTACTCTTAACTTAGTTGTATACGCTCTTGCCCGCGACTCAATCCGCCGTATAAAAGTAGATAGGTCTATCTGCATATCAAATAACATCCAAATACATTTCGCCGTTTAAGCGTTATTTAAACATATATTATATTTACATATTGTTAATACACTCACTTATTAGTTTACTACATTATGAGTGTACAGTAGAATTATTTTGAGTTTACCACTGACAGATGGATTGCCTCCATTTAATTTTCATCTTTAATCTCAGACAAATAAAATAGTTATTACTAAATAGGTAGACGTGGGTAACAGTATTCTGAAAATTGCTTTATTTGTATGAAGTTAAAGTTGAAAATAAAATGAAAGCAAACTCTCTGTCGGTGGTAAACTTACAGTAATCGTACTGTAACTAATGGAATCCCTAACTAAATAAGGGAAGACAGAATCTAGGCCTTCTACGCGGTAAAACAATACTGCTTTTGACATGCACACTTGAACGCGTGCGCATTGGATCTAATGTTGATCTAATGTGCTCTGGCGGTTCAGCTTGCGGTTTTGCCTTGCGCGAATAAAAGTTAGTATAGGCCAACCATATCGATTTTATTGTCTTCCAACTATAGATTTTAACGTAAAAGTTTCAGTTTCGGTTTTGATTTCTGGCAATTTGAGGACGCCCGCGACGTCGTATTATACGCGTAGTATTAGTTTGCTATTCCTCCTATTTCTTCCCTACGGGGCGTGGATTTTAAAAAAAATCTTTTTTTGTGCACGCTTGTTCCGTCAGTTCGTTAGTCAGTTAGTCACGGAATAGTTTATATGTATAGATAAGGAGATTGCGTGTGTACACCTTTGCACAAGAGTCTGGAGAAACAAACTTTAAGTGATTATTTAAAAAGCTGAGTATATAAATCGGGGAAATGGGTTTAAAAACTTCGTTTATTCGTAATGATTCTAATAATGTAAGATAAAACATGCAATTAAGAATTTTTCGTGACATGGAAATAAGGGAAAATTACCAAAATTGAATTATAACTGATTAATATCTCAGTATGTAATCATTTTCGGCCAGATATACTACATGGTCTAATTCGCGCCAAATGAGCTCTACTATAACCTCTTAACGAGAATGTATGCAATAACCAATCACCCTGTTTACAATGTACTATGTAAATTACAACTAATTACGTATAATTTTGCTTAAAAAAATACAAATAAGGAGATATATTACATTCTTAAGTTACCTAATGACTCCTTTTATTTCAATTTTTTGCTTGTAACTGATATTTAGATTACGTGAACTCATAAACACCATGTTTTATCGAAATTTAATGCCTGTCAGTTGCTTTGCTTTATTCGGTTATAAACTTTGACATGAACAAACCTAGGTTGATCGTTTATCTAAGAATCCTTTATTCACGACTGTCTTTATGTCTCTGAATTAAAAAGGAACCGTTTCAATTCCAGTCGGGAAGTGAACGTACGGAAGATGGCGACGACTGCGACTACAAGGCCCTTTACGAGGCGTCCGCGAGCGAAGTCCGCCGGCTGCGGGCGCTGCTGGCCACTTCGGAGCAGCAGCTGAGGGACGCGCGCGCCACCATCACGCGGCTCTCGCAAGTGGTAAGTTAACTTAACTTATTGGTACTTACCAAGTGTAACTCTGGGTTTTTTATATTCACAACGTCTCGTAAAATTTGACACCTTTTTTATGTAGCAAATGTCAATTTTTAACGAGACGTCATATTGTAACGTGACTTTTGAATATAGGAACCCAGGGTTAGTAGTGTAACGCACTAGGTCATTCTGTCGGTAAGCGCAGTTTGACGCACTAGATCAAAATATTTGTAAGCGCAGTGAGATTCAGTGGGTTGACTTTCTGGTAAACGCGGTTCGACGCAATAACTCAACGTATTGGTAAACGCAGTGCGGCGCACTATCTCAACCTATTGGTAAGTAAGCGCTGTGCGACGTACTAGGTCAACCTATTGGCGTTGGCAAACTAGGTTGACTTTCTGGTAAGCGTGCATTGGTGTTCAGTCAATCAAAAAGCTGACGTGAACCTGAAATTCTCTCCCCATGGGTTCTGAACCTGCAATGATCGGCTCCAAAAGAGATGGTTTGACACCGTTAACCTTTTCAACGCTATGTCAAATACAAAACCAGAGCGAATGTCATCTTTGCGCCATAGATACTCAGGTCTATTTTGCGCTGTCAACCATGAAAGACATAATATCCGTCAATGGTATTGAAAAAGTTAATGCGATCGAAGGTTTACTTGTGTTGTGTGTCGTTAAAAGCCTTGGACGAGGCATCGCCCGGCGAGCGAGGTCCGCCATTTGGTCCGCCACGACGCTTAGCTTAACCTATACTCGCCCCCAACCAAACTGACGACCGGGGCCATAAAACCTTCAAGCTGGCGTTATCAGATTCCCATTGTCTTTCACGGAGCGAGCCGAGACCTATAATGCAGGGAGTAAACCCATATTGAGGAATGTCGATTCCCATCACTACGACCGCCTAGTATTATTGCACCTCACCCGAGTTTTATGGCCCCGGTCGTCAGTTTGGTTGGGGGCTAGGATAGACGGTCGCTGGACATCGCGCGGCTTGCATGTGTGCGTAACGCGTCCGTACGGCTGTGGGACCACTAACACAGTTTGAAGTTAGTCGCTAGATGTCGTTTCGTGTGCGTGGCCAGCGCCGCCCACAGCCGTACGGACGAGTTCCGCTCCCATGAAAGCCGCGCGATGTCTTTGAAGATGAACTGCTTCTCCTATACTTATACTTCGATAACGCTTCGGGTACCTCGGAGCAACAATATTGCTTTAGACATTATTACTATCGTTTTGTTTGTACTCTGCTGAAAATACTGTCACGTAAATAAGAGTTATCATAACGTTGACGATAGGATAACATGTTACTAGCAGTATTTTTTTAAGCGTGGAATAAAGGCCGAGTATTTCCACAGAAAGTGTATTTACTTAATAGTTAATTACTTAACAACTTAGTTTAGGTAAAAAACTCAAGTAAAGGACCTGTTGTATGTACTAGTGTACAAAAGTAATTTGGAATTTACGTCAAATTTCAAATGTAGAATGTCAAACGGTCTATCCAGATGTGTTACAACCAGACCTAGAAGTCGCGGTCGCAATAACGTCAATTAACTAGGGACTTCCTTCCGATATAAAATTTATCGATAACTGAATACTTATTTGGAAGTGAAATTTCATATTAGCTGTAAAGTTCACCGGATAATTTAAAATTAACGAAAATGTGATGATTACTACCCGTCAATGTTACCTATTTACTTTTTGGGAGATTTAAAATTCAAATAAAAAACAACCTTTACAAGTAAATATGTTTTTCATCGATTTCAATGCAAAGTAAACTGAAACCTAGAAGTGCATTACATTATTTCCATTCAATCAATTATGAACCAGTACTGTCATAAGAAAGTACAACTTATCGATAAAATAATATCGTGTGGAAGTCCTTAGTTAAATTTTATTCCTGCCACCGCGACTTCAATGTCTGGTTACAACACTTACAACTACATACAGCAGTTCCTTTACTTAAGTTTTTCGCCTATAGTCGCGACTTAAATTTAGCCTCATCAATTGATTAAAATTTTATCTGTATAACGAATGCTTTGCGACCTTTTAAAGATACTCTTATAAATTAGGTGCGATGCCAAATATTTCTATCAATCTGCTGCCAGAGCAAATGTTCTTATTTCTCAAGTGTTTATCCCATTCACTTACGTTGCTTTAATACAAAAGCGCCACAAATCAAAATGAATCTTTGTTGCATTTAAATACAGAACGCTATTTACTTAAAGTTTTAAATCTAATTGTTTTTGTTTTTGATGTGTGGCGCTTTTGTATTAAAGCAACGTTATGTGTAGTAGACTTGCTGTTGCCCGCGTAGAATTCGGTTTTCGCTGTTCCTGCGGGAAATATTTAGTTTTCCATAGGCTACTTTACCATATATCCTTCCCCGGGACTCAAGCTATCTCCATACCAAATTTCATCGAAATTGGTTAAGCGGTTATGCTGTGATAGCGTAACAAACAAAAGTTACTTTCGTATGGATAAAGTTTTTATTTAGGCGACTCAGTTTGTGTTTTGGCTCGTATATGTTTCCCTAGCCTAGCTTGAGTTCTCTTGTTATTATATTAATAAAATCCCGTTCTCATTGTAAAAGCTTGTAGTTTATTTTCTGAAATCTTTTTGGGACATGTAATTTTCTTGGTTCTATTTGGCATTTTTGTACTTTGAATTATGTATAAATAAAAGTAAAAATGTGGTTGCATTATGATAACACGTTGTACAGTTTGAACACTCAGCAGTGCCGTACGTATAGTTATTTAAAAAGTTTACGGCATAGTGTTACTGCAAGTTTTATTATCTAAACTTTATTTAAAAAATTTGTGTGTTTTCTCCTACATGCTTGGCAATGTTAACCTTACTGTTGTAAAAACAGCAATATTGCGTACCAGACCAAAAAATACCAATGGCAGCGGCCGCGAAAACGGTATGAAATTACATTACGTACCGCGTTTTTTACTTTTTAAAACTATGTTTGAACTAAGATTACTAACTACAAACAGCCCAACACACGTACAGTTAAAGTTCACTCATGATTTTTTGATATGACAACGTCTTATAATTCGATGGAGCCGGGCTGCACGCACGAAAAAACATGACTCATGCGGCGTTACCTCGCACTGAGGCGTTCCATTTAAGGCTTGAAGTGCCAGCGAGAGCGCGGAACGAGCGACAAAGAGGCACAATCGGCCTCCACGTTCGGCAGCGTTCGACATCTGTCTCTCTCCTACTTGAGTGAGCGATGCGTCCGCGTGGACAGCTGCTATACAATAATACATTTACATGTTTTCGTCAAGTATGAAGTGCAGAGAAAAGTGAATGTGGTGTCAATTGTTTATAGCAACGATAATTGCCTTTATGGTAATGATTATTTTGATTTTAATTATATGTTCAGTAATATATTGTCGAATATTCGTGCTTTCATCATTAAAATAAATAGCATCGGTCCGCTAGTGCAGCGATTGTAGGTTATGCATATAATTGACAAAACTATAACAATAAGTTAATAGAACTATTTCACTGAGTAAAAAATCAATGGCTTTACTGTTCGATCAAAATCGAGCGTAGCTATGATTTCAAAAAATTAAAACATTAATGTTAAATCTTCCACATATCATAACAACGTGTCTGAAATGACAGTTTGAACCAGCCAGCCGTCAAGGGAACAATTTTCTCCTATATCAAACACATTGAGACGGGCTTTTTAAAAGATAGAGTTACCAAATTTTTAATGATGTTTCCAAATTTTTAATTTTAGATGGAACGCACATTCATACTTGTAAAAAGTATGTACAAAAAAATATATGTCATAGCTGTATTTATGCGTACAAATAAATGTAACTTGATCAATTCAATTGTGATTTCCATTTACCTCCTTCTCTATATCCATACCAAATATCTATCAAACCAATAAAATTAAAATTTTCTTTTGAAAAATGCAACCATTTCATCAGTATTTTCTTATGACGTTGTCACGTTCAACTATCGTCAGTAAACCGACTTTACAGACAACCTTTAAAATGAACTTTTACGAACGTCGTATACAGCGTATTTAGTGTATCAAAACTATTTTTAAACATACTGCGTTCATAAACAAAATAAATGGCCGAATAAAAATAAGCGCGTAATTAATGTTATAATTTTACCTCTTAATTCGAATTAGATTGATTACATTTCGATTTTGTGATTTATTTAATGGTGTATTTTAGTTTGATGTAGTACCTATTTTGAATTTAAATGGCATCAAGAGGGATGTTCATGCTGATGGCGGTAATTTATTTTTCGGTGGTATATTTGGTACTGTGCTATAATATAAATAAGCAAATAAGTTATATTTTCTCGCATTGTTGGAGAAAGGCACTAAACAAGCCTCGGCCGGGAAGGGGGTTGCTGGACTCGTATATAATATAACGCGGCTTCGTCTAGGTACACGTCGCGGCCACGCTAACTCATACTCGTCCCGCAACGGCGTTTTTCCCGGTCTCTGCCGTAATTTACTATTTCATCAGTTCATCACAATTGCTCGCAAAGGGTGTTATTTTACACAGGCGTATAGAGTAGTTATAAATGATTTACCTCCCGCGGGAGCTATGGATTTTTATAACTCCAGAGGGAGTGAGTTTAGTGTTTAAATATGGAACACACAATTGTACGATGTTTCAGAGTATGGAGGTTTAAAATAAGCCAAGGTTTATTTCCTTTTTTCAAAACTTGGCTACAAACCAATTTCACTGTATATAAAACGTATACGGTACATTTAACTGCATTATATTATTCTACTATTATTTTAGAGACATTTGCCAGTATTTTTATTAAATGTCATTTTGAGACAGTTGCAATTATTTTTATTAAATTTCCGTTTGAAAATCTGTAGAATTTGGCAGTATGGCCGGTTAAGTTTGAAATCTAAACGCAGTTCTTAGCATAATCTGTGGAAGGCTATAGGTATTGAAAAAGTTGACTTGTTGACAACCTCATTTAGCGAGTCGAGTGCCATTTTTTATTGCTGTTCTCTATAATAGTCTATTTCATTTCTTTTTCTCGCAAATGTGATGAAAAACATTGTGTGTATCACGGGCAGTAAGGGGATAGCAAACTCGAGTCATCTCGTTAGTAATCCCTTCTTACTCCCCTTGATGCACAATGTACTTTTAACTCTCAAGGGAATTGATTTGGATCACGTAGACATGGAATGATCAAAACTAATGTCACAATGAACGGCCATCTTGTTTTTATGGTAAATGGTTTAGTTAACAAAATTGGCTGTTGTCACCCCTTTATCGATTAGTCCCTTAACCCATTATCGCATAAGAAGACATATTTGGCTTCACGCATGTTTTATATTTTTAAATGATTTGAAGTATAATTAATCAAGAAAATAAGAAAATGATGCAATGTCTTTAAAGTTCATTTTCAATCAAACATTTTAAGTAAATTCCAAACTTATAATTTACTAGCGACCCGCCAGCGGCTTCGCCCGCTGCTTTTTTTTCTTGACATTTATTTTATTATTGTTGTATTTTTTTAATATATAAAAAGTATCCTATGTTACTTCTAGTGCCTCCCAGAATATGTGTACACAGTTTCATCATGATTCGTCAAGTGGTTTTTGCGTGAAAGCGTAACAAACATCCACGCTTTCAGATTTATAATATTAGTATGTATCCTTACTAATATTATAAATGTGAAAGCGTAACGCGTAAGATTCGTAGGTTCAAATGGAAATGTACTTTAAAGACAGAGTTTCACTTTCGATATGCTATGCGTTAGGGGGTTAATATAGTCTACTTTGCGTACTTGTTTCCAAGTTACTCGTAATATTAAAAATAATTTCTGAAGAATAAAAACATTTTGTTGTACAATTAGTTTTAAATAACTATCATTTGTTTTTATTTCATTGTCTTTTAATGTCACCCGCGAAACTCCCATTAAATAAACAATAACTAAAGCTAAATATACGTCATGTCTGTTTTCAGAATCAAAACTCACTGTCTGACATTGAAAAACGTGAAAAGAGGGCCATGGAGAGGAAACTGTCCGAAATGGAAGAAGAGCTAAAGGTAAAATCAAATCCGTGCGAGAAGTATTACATAATTGAAGTAATCGATAAAGGGGTTACAAAGCTTGCTAACATTCGTTCCTAATATTTAAGGTTCTCGCACACGTAACCACTCGGCAATGGACCGGTACAGCCTCGTCTCATTTATATAACGCAAGGCGGTGCCGATGAGTGTGCGTTACAGTATGGAATTTAAACAAAGAATACTGAACGGCTCGAGTTGATTGGTGCGACCGGTGGCGACCGGTTATGTGTGCGTCAACCCTAAAACTTTGGATATATTAGGTTACTTCTGGTTAAAATTTTCGACATTCGTCGTTGATAGTATGTCAAATAAAGCACATTTTGCTCTTTTTTTTACTTACGTGGTTTTGCACTATCACGATTAGTTCCTGATTCGTCGGATTCCTGATTCGCCGGATTCTTGTTTCGCCGTATTCTTGTTCTGTCGGATTCTTGATTCGTCAGAAATGTTAATATACAATAAAATCACTTTAGTAAAGGAAATATGTAGTTATATTTATTATTGTAGAATGAATTACCATTTTATTGCCACTGTCGGACATAACTTAAATTACTTACTTAGAAATGGGTTCGATTCATATTTTAAAAGAAATTACGATTTTCCTTTTAATATCCATATTATAATCATATTCATACATACATACATAACGTCACGCCTTTATTCCCAGAGTGGGGTAGGCAGAGCAACAGAATACCAACAAGTCTAAACCTAATTGATAATTCTGTAACCACACTTTGCATTCAGGCCAAGATGTTTACCAGTGTATTAGTGACAGGTTGCAAGCCCATCGCCTAACAGTACTACACGCCCTTATTCCCTTAGTCGCCTCTTACGACATCCACGGGAAGACACGGAGTGGCGCTACTCTAACCCGGCAATCATATTCACTCACTACAAAACAATTTAAACATTCTATAACTGTTATTCTTTCTTAGATGTAGTCATTGACTATGGTCAGGAAGTAGTTCGTTATGGTGTTAAAGCAATCTTCATCTATTACGGTATTAAATTAAGGACAAATAAATATTTTTATTAATGTACCGAAATGTCTGCCTTTACTCGCGATATTTCTATAGAATTCTTAAAACAAAAAAAACCGACGAAACAAGAATCCGGTGAAACAAGAATCCGGCGAATCAGGAATCCGGCGAATCATTGACTAATCACTATCACCGACGATTTGCCTCAAAGTATCTATATGCGGTTTCAACATTGTGAACGGGCTCAAGTCAATGATAAAAACTTGTTTATAATTACTTTACTGAATCAACTGTGTCATATCTAATTGAAATGTATTTCTTTCATTCATTTGATTTCACTTTTTGCCGTCTAAATTAAGAAAAAAAACTACCTATTTGTTCAGGATCTGCTTGATTTTCTAGTTCATTCTCATGGGCCTCTATTCTACTGGGTAAATCAATATTGCTTTTGACGTGTTATTGTTTCAATCTAGGCTGCCATTACTGTCAAGTAAATAAGAGCCATCGTAACTTCGACAAAACGATAACACGTCAACAGGAATATTGTTTTAATATTGTGTACAATTGAGGCCGTGTAGGATTGGTTAAGGAATTGACGCGAAAATATGCAAATTACAAACATAGTAAAAATAACCTACCTTTATGTTGTTTGGATGGGTGGATTTCATACACTTATTGCCTTTTTCTTTTGGACGTCTGAATAAGTAACAAATAAGTAAGTAACTATCTAGTTTTAGTGGTGGTAGGTCCGTTCGGATCGCTACCACCATCTCATCCTTTAACCACCCGCCAAGCAACAGTGTTCGCATTGTTGTGTTCCGGTGTGGGGTTAAGACAACCGGTGAAATTACTAGCATAGATTCATTCCATCTTAGTCCTCAGGGTTGGCTACGCATTTGAGGTCTTAGCGTTATAGTCATGAGAATTCAAATGTCTATTGCTCTCAGATTCCACTTACCAGAGGCCTGAGTGCTCGTGTGCCTTCTCCTTAACATTCAAAAACGTAACATTTCCAAACACGTGTGTGTTTATTTGAGTTTTCTACAACACCCGAACATAGACCAGAATTTATTTTACATAAAACCCTTCCGTGAAAAGCCATCTAACTGATGGTGAAAACTGCATCATAATCCGTTGCGTGGCTTAGGAGGAGAAGGCGGATATACACACAGACAAAAAGACAGAAAGACTGACAGACGCAGAAAGTGACTTTGTTTTAAGTATATTATACTAGCGACCCGCCCTCGCTTCGCTCCGGATTAAAGTATTATACATATAAACCGTCCTCTTCAATCACTCGTATCTATTAAAAAAACCGCATCAAAATCCGTTACGTAGTTTTAAAGATTTAAGCATACATATGGATATAGGGACAGAAAAAGTGATAAAGAAGATGCTATAGGTGAATTTTCTAAAACACGCGTCTTTATTAACGGTAAATAACAAATGAAAAAAAAAAGCTAAATCGAAGACAGAACTATACAATAATAATAAAAACTACACCTACATTTATCAAAAAATATATTAATCTAAAATACCGATACCAGAGGGCATTTGTTATATATTGGAAAGTTATTTTGCTAAGTGTAATGTATCGATAGGAGGTATAATGATATTTGGTAAAAGATCTTGCGCTACGTGAACCAGAACTACGTGTCGATAGTCGATAAAATACTTCGTTCTATCCCTATGACATTTATTTTTTTGCCATGAGAAATTCCGCCCTCTGGTTACAACTACATGCAACAGGTCCTTTACTTAGAGGACTATGAAGCAAAACATTCCCATACAAAATGCGATAACGTTTTACTTCCCTTAAACGTTGTCCTATTTTTACGAATTTTGAACATGTTGTAGTTATCATGAAAAACTACGCCTGTGCGTTTCCCTTCCCAAGAAAATATTAATTGGAAAAGAAGTAACAAAAAAAATCAAAAGCGGAAACGTACAGACCTAGTTTTCCATAATATCTACAACATATTCAAAAATCGTGGAAATCGGATTAGATTTAGGGGGTGAGAAACGTTATCGCCCGGAGCTAAATTTGTGTGGATTATTTTTGACAGCTACGCGATTTAAGCATTACTTCACAATCTTCTTGAGTTTTTACCTATACGCTCGGTTTTAGGAGTAATAAACAACTATACAGCGTGTTACAAAATAATCCGTAAAAAAGAAATTACAAAAGTAGTGTCAACCCTTATTAAATAACGTCAGTTCAGTATCTTAGGTATACAGTATACTAGGGTGACACTACTTTCGTAATTTATTTTTTACGGATTATTTTGTAACACGTTGTATATAATGTTTTATAGAATTCATGAACTACACCGCTAAGATCTCCACAGACTGCTATGATTTTATTGCCGGCAAGGTAGACTTGACAGATTCCATTCATTGCATGGTGCAACGCATACATACGCCTAGTGCATTCCAAACTAAGTTGAACTATCTAAGGAATAGTCAAATCGACATAGAAAGTAAGTTCATTTTAATTAGATATGACGATGGAATAATTTGTAATCGCTACTGAAATTAGAGAAAACCATTATTAATGTGAACGAAACCCACATGACTTGCAGTTCATGTGTAAGGTTATTATAACTATAATAATTCATTTCAAATTTCAAGTATAGTTTCAAGAGGCATCAAGCTTTGACACACACGAACGCACAAGCTTTGGTATACTTATTTGTAGTTTTAGCTAAAAAAAATAAGTTGGTTACCTTTGTAAACTATTGATATTCCATTGACTCTTTCGTGTAATTTTAAGTGAATATTAAAATGCCGAGCTTTTCTGAATGATAATTAGCTTAATTGTAGATGAGGCAAGTTGATAACAATATCTGTTACCCCTTTAACGATTACTGTTTAACCTTATCGACGCCAATGACGCATAAATCAACAGGTTCACTGCCGACGACACAATATGTCACTATAAACAACTCAAAATATACTGTATTTCATTTGTCATTGGCGTGTAAGTTAATTTTATATTTGTCATGGCTTTGAAAAGGTTGAAACGGTGTCAGCAAACACTTGTACACATCACCCTGTATACAACATAGCAATCCGATCGCGAGTAATGTTGGTGTTGATTTTGTAGCAATTGCAAAAGCTAAAAGCCGAGAACGAAAGGTTGAGGGCCGAGAACCGAGCCCTGACGCGGGTCGTCAGCAAACTTACCAACTCGGCCACGAAATAAATAGGTAAATTGTGTTCGGGCGCGGCGTCTCGCCGGGCGGTAATGGCGGCTATGTTCCTGTGGTTTTGGTCAATATACTAGAGTCCTTTATAGAGTAGGGCAATCCAAGAAGTAGTCTTTGATATTCTTGCTTCACTTCACGACTTTTATTGCAATTGAATACAGGCAACCTAGGAGTATGTTGTCAAATTTGCTGTATTTAAAAATGTCTAAAGTTTACATTTCTAAAACATTTTGGGCAGATCAAAAAACTTTTTTTGTTTTGTAGCAGTAGGCAAATAGTATGTTACTTTTGTTTTTTTTTTATCTTTGTTAAGTTTATTGTATGGCTTTTTGTATGAGTGATATAGTTTTGGCAAAAACTAAACTTATCAGTAATTAGTTTAAATTTCACAAGTAAGTTACTACTTTATAGTTGGTTATGTGGCTGGTGTTTTACTATACCCACTTTATATTTCCTCATACTATTTTGGACCACCCTATGCATAGTATACTTGACTACGGTTGAGCAGAAATCTTAAGGTTTGCTCGGACAATGAGGACAGAATTGATTGGGGGCGGGGTTTACGGGTAAAAACAGCTTATCTCGATTTCCGGTTAAACTACAAGTCATATGGAAAAAAAAGTTAAATGGCATGATGATGTACAACTTCTGTATTTACACTTTTTTCACGTAACCTCAAATTGTATGTAAAAAAAAACAAGTTTTTGATTTTTATTATAATCTTTTACAAAAAAAGGGGTTTTTTCACGAAATTTGGTGAAACTTACCTCTTTATGTCCCAAACATACTGTTTTTATTTTTATTTTAAATGTATTTATTTTACCTCCTTATACCGGGTGTTGCTTGTAATAGGAGCAATAAATTTGGGGACCGTTTCCACACCACAAACGTAACAACATTTATTCTACAACTTTTGAAAATAACTTGTTGTTTACTAAATATGAATGACTTTAGATTTTCCAAGCCTGCAATGTATTGCGAAAACTACGAAGTTTGTAGGCTGACAGTAGATGTCAACTAGACTATTGGATGGAGTACATTGAAAATCCTATTTAGTTTGTTCAAAAAAATCCCAAATAATAAAAAAACATTTTTTGTAAAAGTTGTAGAACAAATGTTGCTACGTTTATACAGTAGAAACGATCACTCAATTTATTGCTCCTATTACAGGCAACACCCAGTATACATTATTTATATCGAAAAAGCACCCTAATTTTCAATAAAAAAATCTAACGTCAAAATTTCTTATTTTTTCGTCGTTAAAATCTACTTTCCGATAGTATACAAAAAAAATACATTACCATGGTAAATGTTCTCAGAAAAGAATTGTGTGTCCAATATCTTACAATTGCTTATACGCTGCTCTGATAACTGTTGGCATATTTTTATAATAGCAATGATAAGAAACTCAAAGCCGGCCAGTGAGGTGTCTTGTTAATTTGGACCGTCATTAAACAATTGCCTTGACCAAGGCCACAGCAGCCAGTGCTGTGAGACCGCTCGGCTCGCGACGCCGCCTCATTGTCGCGCGCCCCCCACCATGCAATATATTAACAGTGTGTTTATGGCCAGCATGCTTTTGAAACGTATCTAACTTGCGGTCGATATGTCTACGATCTTCGAATCGGACCCCATTTTAAACGAGGAACATGGTTAGGTTAAACTTTTTTTAATAACTGCCTTTCACTTGGCTGCTATTTGTCATATTTATTCGTTTCATCGCCTCCATTCAGCAGCGTTAACGGCCGGTTAGACGAGCACATTTTATTCGAATTTGTGTTGCCGGCAACTATACCCATCTTGCTCTAACACCCGAAGGAAGAGTAAGACAGTAATAGTTGCCGGGCACATAGTGCCGTGAAAAGTTCGTGTAACAGCCCCTTAAGAGATGTAAGTTTAATATTTGGTAAATATTTCCAGTGAAGGGATACCGTAATACGAATGCAATCAACAAAGCCATTATCAACTATTGTCATGTTAGTTGACTTTAACAGAGGCCGCTAATTTGTAAACGGCTATATGTTAATAATCCTGTATTGTATGTATTTTATACAGTAGCTTCTGCGCCCACTAAATTATACCTTTAAACAGCTTTACAATAGCTCGAATGACGTAGACCTATCGCAATGTATTGTGTTTTATCAGACTTATTATTATTAATTAATGTATTCAAATTATTAAATTCTTTGTATTATAAACTAGCGGCCCGCCAGTGGCTTCGCCCCGCTGCAAATATCTGACTTTCCCGGAAATTATTAGATTATTTCTCGCTGTAAAAACCATCCTTGGACTTCAATTGACATTTAAAAAAAAGAATTGGTAAAATTGGTCCAGGCGTTGTTGAATTATTCGCTTACCAACACATTTTGCGATTCATTTTTATATTATAGATTAGCGGATAAGTTAGGAGATTTAGTTTGGTTTCTTAAAAATACATAACATTCTAATTTCTTTACAATTTGATTAAATACAGAAAATGGAAAAAAATATGAAAATTTGGACGGATTCGTGCGCATAGTGATAGTGTCTCAAAGATATGTAAATTTTAGTGCTGTGTCATGGTCGCTCTTTAGGTAAATCAGAGGCAGACCGTATCGTTGAACGACAATCCGCAATATATGCAATTTTAAATAAAAACTAGTGTTTTTGCAGATGTCTATTAATAATATTTAAAGTAAAATTTCTTACTACCTTCTTGCCGAACAGAACTGTTGTTCTAAAACAACCGTGGAAAGTTAACGGACAGGTACAAATCCCACATTTGTATATAATTTGTTAATTTTTAGGGTTCCGTACCTTGAAAGGAAAAACGGAACCCTAACGGGATTACTCTGTTGTCCGTCCGTCTGCCTGTCAAGACCCTTTTACTCAGGAACGCGTGGAGGTATCAAGCTGGAATTTATATCAAATACTCAGGTCTACTGTCCCTTAGAGCTGTGAAAAAACTTTGACTTAGAGTCAACGCAATCAAAAGATACAGCCGTTTATGCCGCAAATTTCCGCCAATTTTCGACATGTAAGGGAATCAAAACGTGCAGGGTACTTCCCGTGAACTCGGAATCTTGAAATTTGCTACGAAGCAACGTCGCATAGCGCAGATACATGAAAAACTGCAAAAACCGTAAATTTTAAGTTGCATTACAAAAGAAAAACATTTTGCGATTGCAAACTTTTATGCAGTTGGTGAACTAATCGCGACCTATGTCTATGTACGGAGACAACAGTTTTTCGACGGCAAAGTCAAATTCGTTTCTCGACACAATTTTACATTCTTATAAGTTTGTACGGTGCGCGGTTAATGTAGATTTACCTCAGAGCCGAAGTGATTCAAGTCGTAACCAATAATTATGACACAAGTCAAGTTCGCTCTAAAATACATAATAATATTAATAATATAATAGTCTGTATGAAACACAGTATTCGCAGTGTTCGCTAGAGTGTGCTGCATGCCTTGTTAATGTCCGCTCGTGACGGCCAATCGTAAATCCGGTATTCCATGTTTCAATCAGTAGGTAGGCCCATCTTATACGAATACGTCCTTGCCAACTATACACCTTATACCATTGACTTTTTGTTTTCCGATTGGATTGTATAACTAAAACGAACCTGATACAGGTTTGGAAGTACTCTAACATAAAATAAGCACCCTGTGTATATAATAATGTCCAATTTTAGGTATAAACGCACCATTCGACTGTCTGAAGTCGGATAGAAGCTATCGCTTAAATGTGACACGGTTTGTTGTGACATCTCGTTTTTGTTCGGCTTCCGTGTTGCTTAGACCAATGTCCAAGAGTAAGCCTGACCTGACTTTGGCGAGGGAAAGAACGCCCTCATTTTCTTAATGTCTTACGGCTAGCTGTTGCTGTCTCACTCGCACTCGTATCTGACAGTATATTTGTCACGTGTTCCATAGAAAAGCGAAGCTTGCCGAGATACATTAAGAAAATGGAAGGTCTGTACATCCTTCGATGACGCGGTTTAGGTAAATTTTCGTTTGATTCTTAGATGGTTTCTATGTACTTACGAACGGGGATTGTAAAACCGGTTTTATTCAATACCTGTATTTAAATTGACTAATTGTTACCGCTAAAACAATAATACTTATATTGCGCTTTTGTATTTATCGCTAAGTACCTGTATTAAATACCGCTATTAATTGCGCCTGGTAAGATGTCAATTAGACTGTAATTAATTGTAATTTCAGACTTGTTTAACGCGTGTGTCTGAGTTTTTTGTAATATCACCGAAAACATTTACAGAAACAAATAAACGAGTAAATTGACATCGACAGGTTTACTGATTATGGTTTTTAGGGGTAAATTATCAAAAAGAGGTATTGTTTTGACGACTTTTTTGCGTCAACGGCATGAAAAGTACGCTCATAATATAAATTAAAAACTATTGCTAAAGTAAGTTCATCGTGCGTTTTTGAATGATTGGGGAGTGGGGTGCTAACGTGTTAAAAAGGCAGGTCAGGTACAAACGATTGGTAGAGTATTAGGCACCAACCCAAAAAAATACTATTTATGTAACGTATTCCTTTTTTAATTAATCAAAAATGAGTGCACCATTAAAATAAATTGGATTACATAGGTATTTTGACTATTAACTGCTGATTCTGAGTCAAAAAGTTCAACTTCAGCGGGAATGTAGATTAAACGCATTTTACAAAAGTAAACCTCTACAGAAATCTGACGCCTGATCCATTGCATATCAGTGGTTACTCTATTTATGTTGATAAATTAATCACAAATAGTTAATTGCTTAATAAAATCGATGTATTCATCGCACCCTAAACTCAAAAACAAGTGCCTCAACATGTTAACCAACGCTAAAATGTCTAACCCAAATCCCAACTTTTACTAACGTATACATGAGATGTAACAACAAGTTAACATGTATTACCGTACGGTTACAGTATCAGCAATCGCTCCAAGCGGAAAACCAGCGATTAAAGGACGAGAACGGCGCTCTCATCAGAGTCATCAGCAAACTGTCCAAGTGATGTTCACACATAGCGGCCGGAAAGTGAATGAGGCATTACAACAGTATTCAACAGCTTGCTCACAAGTGGTAACCTAGTCCGGACTCATACCGATTCTAGAACACAGACACCTTTACGCTTTAAAAGTTTGCATATAAATCTCTTCAATCGTTCAATTCTCATGCAGCTGATTTCTGACAATCGGGACAGTCCAATCGTTCAATGATCGTCGTCCAAAGGAATGAGGAACGCTGCCTTCCATTTTTGAAGATCTTTATATCATATATTGATAGATAGTCATTATTACCTAAGCCTAAAGCGTGTTCTATATACAACTAATCAAACCTTTGGCCTAATATTTGTCTAGAATTATATTTGACTCATGCAATTTAATTTGTAGAATATATATTGCCGAATATTGGCCCAAATGGACTATTTTTTTCGTGAATGGCGTGTTAAAGTCGGTTTATTGAATATGAAATTTATTAATTCTTTTTTTCCGTAGTTAGTATTTATGTTGATTATGAGTCTGTTGACTCTCACATGGTCTTGCCACATTAAGTTACGTGATGAAATATTTTATGAACGTTCATTGTTTGCAGTTACGACGATCGTGTTTTATACTTGCGTTGTGTGATTTTCGATACGATTCCAAAAATATTTAATATATCTCTTATTGGTTTTATCGACTTGATATGTTACGAACTGTGGGAACCCTTAAACATTGGAAGAGTTCGATTAATAAGTAACTCTTTGAACTGATTACTTCGAATAGCCCAAACTCGTGGTTAATGTTTCTTTGGATGTAACATCGCCCCCAAAGCTTTAACTAGAAATTGAACTAAAACATTAAAAGCAAATGTAATGTTCTCTGAAACGAACTTTAAATTGTACTGTTGTGATTTAAACTTGCAAAAAATATGTATTACAATGTAAAATCGTAGATACGATAACCCCTAACTCAGAGATTTAACAAAAAAAAATCTCTCGTTATTTTAAGTTTTTATGTATGTGCTTTTTTAAATTTTATTTATTCCTTTGACAGATTTACCCGGTCAATTTTATTAATTTGAAATATTTTATAATACAATAAGCGATCGTCGAAATTATAACAATTCAAAACATCATTACGAAATTCTTAAATATTATATTTGATATAAAGTAATTCATAATCATTGTAATGAAGTTATTTTTGTAAGACAAAATGTATTTATTTTTAATGTGGTATGATTTAGAGTGTAATTAGGACTTCCTTAAATTATGAAATATATCGATGTGCCTCAATGAATTTTTCCTTTTACGTTATAAAAGTATTTTAATATATTTATTTATCGCCGAATGTGTACTTAGGGCTGGCTAAAAAACAAATTACACCAATGTCAACTGAATGGACGAGTATTTTTCTTGTAATAAATACATAGCAGGCAGTGTATGCAAGAGAACCATCTCTCTTGCTGGATAGTTTAGACAAAGAGGAACGCTGTGTTGCCGGCGTGAACTACCATTGTGGCTCATTAAGTCATACACCGTCCTACCGCGTCGATCTACCACCGAGTCGAGCGATTAACCACAGTGTATCTGCCACTATGTCGCTCGGTCCACCACTACGTCGACCTACCGCTGTGTCGACTTGATGTATTCCTAGATGACTATAAGACGTGTAAAGTAGACTAGAATTATGTTACGACACTATAGCGCTGCTGCGCCCCTAATATAATTTTTGTGTAGTTATATATATCTCGAATTACTAATATCTATTTATATACGCATAGTGTTTTTAAGCAATAGATGAGAATGAATTGGTAAATGTGATATGTTGAGTTTGTACGCACCAAGCATGTTTTTTTGTTTTTTTTTTTGTTTCTAAGTATGCCACGGGCGGGTAGGTCTTGTTTTTTATTTCACTTTTCATTGTCCCCTATTAATGATTCATCTATAGATTATCATAAAAATACGTGTTATTCTAAAACTAACCTCTATTTAAAATGCATATTTGAACGCATAAATTATGTTTATTTTTCGCGACATTACAATTCAAGTTTAGTGACAATAATAATGTAATTGTTAAGCGTGTCAAAGAAGTAATGGAATATAAAAAATGCGAACAATAAAAAAAGTTTTGAGCATGTCGAAAATACACCGAGCGAATAAACGAGTGAAGTATGCGAATGAAAACAGAATTAATCCCTGCGGAAGTGTCTTAAACGGAGGTTTTAAAGCATTCTTTGGCATAGTTAAAGTAGACTGCATTTAAATGTATCAGGACTGTGTTTTTATAAAGAATATATAACGTGTGATCAGTATTAGTTCACATTCAGAGTGTCTCATTTTACGAGACCGTAAATAGTTTAATGCAAAAAGAATAAAATTATGCTGTTCTTGCACCGTATTCGAAAATTATCTCGCCTATTTTAAAATGACCGTTATTGATATGAAAGAGTGGTTGCGTACTAGATTCGTGATTTAAACAGTCGTTATCGCTGCACAACATTTTCCTACTAGATTTATGTCTGACGTGGTGCAAAGAGCGTTTCGAAAACTATCTCCGGAATCGGAGTAATAAAGATTTGACTCTCCGTTTATATTTCGCATTTAGACTTGAGAATGGTTCCCTTTACTCCAATAATAAATACTTTATAAATACCTCATGAAGTAACAAAATACCAAGCCCTGGGAATATAACTATCGCCCATTTCTAATGTACGCGAATCCGAAACCGAGTGGAGTTAGCTTCTGAGTCAACTAAAATTATAACGTCAACCGAAATTGTACGGAACCCGTTCATGTTAATTAACGTTAGATATTAACAATTTCATATCGTAAAAGTATTCGAGATCGTTACTCGTGCCCGCTGCCTGGTTTAGAGAAGCAAAGATTGTAATTAATAAAATTATATTAAATTAATTAATGTTATTTAAAATATATACAAGCTTTCGACTTGAAAACTATTGTATTGTATAAATTCGTAGCATTTTTAACTTAGCAATTCTGAAATTTTTGTTCATTAAAGTTTTTATTTATTTCCAGAGATAAGAGTTAAATGAAATAAATATCTTGATTAATTTATTTTTGTTTGTTTATTTTTTATCCTAGTTGCCTTTATTTTGAGAAGACAAACTACGAGTCTGCTTCGATGTAGTAACCACACTGTTGGCGATGTCTAACAGCTCCTATTGTAAAATAAATGGAAGCTGTCAAAATGACAACATTTCGATTTCGATTTTAAAGGAACAAAGGCTGCATAATAAAATAAAGGCCCAGGACTCTCTTTTGTTACGATTTTTTTTTGTGTTTTGTTTTTATCTCTGTTGTACTATTCCTATTCAAAAAAAGGTATTAACTACTCCACGCTTACTCCACGTTTATAATAAGGGCATAGAGTACATAATTGATAACATTAAAACGGTTGTCAATTTGGTCGACACTTGTACAGTATTCTGAAAGAGGCGATTGTTCAGTCATATCAAATCAGGTAGCAGTAAGCAAGGTGCTCTAAACATGACTATTGTCAAGGCGGTTACGAGTGCATGCTCATATATTTAGGCCACCCTGATATGCATAGATATATTTGATGGCGTCTGTACTTTGACGTCTCTATAAACCTTTCTTTCCCTAGGCACTACTGCGTGGCACAACTGACCAATGATTTCTATTTCAAAATCAAATTTAATAGAGTCGACGGAGCTCTGCTATCGCAGAGCTCCTATTTCTGGGTAGTTTGGCCCTCCGGGCCTGCTGAAGAACTAACATAACCTAAACCTACCTCATATTTATGATACAGATTTTGGTCAGTTGTGCCGTTTAGTTGTGCCATTGGGAAGTTGCTTCTATAAATTACCGCAAGTCTATCATGCCCTGGCCTATTTGAACTCCGTATTGTCTACTAGCTTTAAGTAATACTGGACCAAAGTAACTAGAATCCTGAATTGCAATTCACACTACTGACAAATATCTCTGCATCTATGTATACTGGGTGTTGCCTGTAATAAGAGCAATAAATTGAGGGATCGTTTCTACTGTGTAAACGTAGCAACATTTGTTCTACAACTTTTACAAAATATGTAATTTATTATTTGGGATTTTTTCGAACAAACTAAATAGCATTTTCAATGCCAATCCATCCAATAGTTTAGTTGACATCTACTGTCAGCCTACAAACTTCGTAGTTTTCGCAATACATTGCTGGTTTGGAAAATCTAAATTCATTAATATTTAGTAAACAACAAGTTATTTTCAAAAGTTGTAGAATAAATGTTGTTACGTTTGTGGTGTGGAAACGATCCCAGGCAACACCCGGTATATCTAATAACTAATGGCACTTGACCGTGACCATGATATTTGGGCGGTTTTAAAAAAAAGTGTACGTCGTTAAGGACAAAAATTAAAAACTTTAACTTTTCCATTTCGTTACGCAAATGAACGTATGTAAATGTATGGCTAATTTTCGTGACGAAACGGAAAAAGTTACATTTTCTTAATTTTGTCCTTAACGATGTACTTACACTTTTTTTGGAAAACGCCCATTTCTCTTATAAGTATATTTAGGCTGATCGGTGATAGTCGCACGGGGTTATTGTATTGACATAATATCTTTTGTACTGATTGAAGTACAGCGATGCTATTGGCAATGCCTTATAACATTTAGGTAAAGTGAATTTGTCAGATATGTATGCGCTTTTGCACCTTATCCCATTGAAATAAGGTGCATATTTACTATGTTTTATAAAACTAGCTATTTAAAAATAGATACACTAAAGATACAGTATATTAGTTTATATTAGGCTTGCCTTATATTAGTTTAGTTGTCTTGGCCTATAAGTTAATTTTTTTACAAATAGTTTGATGACTTAATTATAATTACCTATAAAAGTGTTACTATTGTAGATTTTTTTTAATATATTTGTATCGGATTGATTGTGTGCCTTTGAACTAGACCTAGACAAGAACTAGGGTCACACTGGAGGTAGCCAGCTTAACCTTTTGACCGCCACGGTCGGCTGCAACTACGTGCCCCAAACGCCAACAACGTCATACGCCGCAACCGCGCCGATAAAAAATCTATGAGCGCTTGGCGTCCCTGGCACGTAAATTCGACGACGTGATTTGCCGGCTTTTTCGGTTAAAGGGTTAAAGGCTAGAGATTTCTTTTAGTCTATATTTAATTGTGAGGCGCGTCTGTCGAGGCACATTTGGGAAAGGTCCTAAAATTTGGGCATGCTAACTCACGCAATTAAATTTTCTATTAAACTTTTCAAAGGTGTTGAGCACCGTAGCTATTTGCGTGTGAAAACTGAAGCTAGAAAATGTAGGACTTAACAATAAAAATATGAATTGTATTTTTTTTTAAGGAATTTCCCTTAACGTCATAATAATGACTTAATTTCCGATAGATTGAGAACTTTTTATAATAAATGTTCCTTTTGAAGTTTGACGTTTATATAAAACACATGGATGCTCAACACCTTCGACCAAGGTTGTATAGACTCGTGAGACTGCCATCTGATCAGTCAGCAAAGTGATTATGCCTAAGTGTCCTAGGGTCAGGTGGGGTAAATAAAAGACACGGGTAAAAAGAAGACTAAGTTTTTAACACTCAAAAAATATTCTAGTTCATTCCTATTCTATTTAAAAGGAAGTCTACACACAATGCTGCTTTTTGAATGGAAAAGGAATGAAGTAGGTAGAATAAGTTTTCGAGTGTTAAAAACTTAGTCTTATTTTTACCCGTGTCTTATATTTACCCCACCTGACCCTATGCCTTAGTTTCGCTGTGTTAACATGGAATAGAGAACATGCATATCATACATGAAAATCAGAATTGAGTTTCATTGATTTGATTTAGGAGAATATGTAAAAAAGGCATATTAAACGAAATACACTAAGTTTTGAGCCGTTTATTTAAGATTTTATATAGAATCAAAACTTGTTAATTTGTTTAAAACTTCTTTTAATGTTAAGATTGCTTTTTACGGCATTTTCATTTTATTTACGTGATATTTTAAGTCAACGATATTGGGTTAAACATAGTAATTTACGAATTAAATGGAAATTACTTTATAAGGTCCTTATATTTTAAACATGGAAAAACAGCTGTGACGTCATTCCTGTCGTCAATTTTGCATAGTGTTGTAGTATGACTTTAAAGCTTCATATCTTATGAAAAAAACACGACAATTGTTTCGCGTATACAGTTATTCCCACTTTCCAGAGAGCGTTAGAAAGAAATATGCATGTTCTCTATTGACTGCTTTTACGAAGTCTACTTTTTGATCTGTAGTTAGCCTTAGCTCTTGGTGCTTTTTTATTTGGGGTCTGTTTCACTCTTATGAACACAATAGTCTGCGGATTGTCGGATTCGACGCTTTTTACATCTGCTTCGGCATTATGACTTTCTGCTCCTTTCACCATCAAATTTGTTGCAAAGTTAACTGAGACTCATATAAGCTGCGCCATGTACACTTAACTAAGGGATCAGCGAATATACACAATAGACTCAATATACTGTACCTACAAATGTAAACTTGTAGTACTAATTATTGTAGTGACTGTATATCATTCTAGTGAACAAAACTGCCTCATTCAAAACTGGTGCTATGTAAATTGTGTCAATTGAAATGGGCTTTGATGTAAACCAGTACGTAGTTTATGTAACTGTTACATAATGACGAGTCTTAAAGCACAAGTGTTCTAAGGCACAGATTCATACTTTTTTCTACACACTTATAATAATAAGTACTCTATGGGTTTCAAATCCGAAGGCAAATTACTTGCATTGCTACCAGTGCTCCCTTTTACGTATCTCTAGGTGCCTTTAAATTCAATTGAAACTACAAATGGGTCCTATTTATTTTGAGTTGGTTTTAGATGTTCAAAATTTACACATTCATAACTTTATCAAATTTGATATCGTTATAAGAACATTACGTTACAGCTGCCAGCACACTCACGACCACAGATAATCAAATTGAATGTTGCGATGCTGGTCATTGCCAACGGATTCTGAACGCATTATAGAGGACGAGTGATACCTATGATACGTGTGTAGATAAAAAACTAAACGGACCAATTTACCATTATCACGTACTTTTGAAAATCACTTTATTATATTTATACGCTTGATTAAGCTTTAAATTTAATAACTATGAACAGTACCTTTTTTTTCTTAAATAAAAACATACCCGATGAAAATTATGATGTACCTATATGTCAAACAGTATTAATATTAATTAGTTTTCATCTTACCCATTTCATTTGACACCGACTCTAATAGAGGAAGGTATTTCGTCTTGTGGTCATGGTGAGTAACAGGGCTCGGACAAGTCATCGCAAAACAATCGCAAGACGGCAATAGAACAAGATCAATAGAATCGCATTATGTACAATATTATTTATTTATATTTTTCAATTACATTTATTTTTCAATTAGATTTTTTCCCTAATATAGGATTCATCAGGTATTTCCCACGGGCACCACAGATACTTTTTGAAAAATGCCCTCAAGCGTGAATTATTGAGTTGATTCCATGGAATATTAACAGAAATTAGGAACATCAACAAATCGAAGCAAAAAGTTTCATAAGAAATTTCTGGCGGAGCTGTCTTCAGTTTGTGATTTTTTGACCTAATATGTTTATCAATATTATCTTTTTTTAACTGTTTAATACGAATGCCACATGCTGTACACAATATTTCCTTGACATTTTCCTGATAACGGAGCTCGGGGTAGTCCTTAATCCACTTATTAATTGTATTTATTTGCACCATATTTAAAATATTTAGAAATAACCATAATTAAGCAAATAATTGTATTTGTTTAAATTGTCACCACAAAACTGTTTCAAGCCACTTTGACAAATCCATGACAGGTATGCGACTAAAAAGGTCAAATGTTAAATTATAAATTACGATAATAATTATATCAGCTTTAGATAATAATAATCTTAAGTCGCGACTCTATAATAGTCTTGTCCCATGTCCATATCAGTTTCTGCGATGACTTGTCCGAGCCCTGGTGAGTAACGATTTCATAATTGATTTATTTTGTTCTATAATGTTGTCTTAATATTTTTACATAAAATGCTCTGTTTTTTCTCGATCCCTGACTGATTCTATTATTAAAATGTATTGGGAACAAGCTTGCATCTATGTTTTTGAAGCGTAGTTAGTAATTGAACGAAGTAGAAATTATATGGCATATCACTCGCAAATCAAAATACATGTACCTATCAAACAAAAATCTAAATTCTGTTGAAACGTATAGACTGTTAGATTCTTATTAAGTATACTGATATCTTACCGAGTTTGTACTTACGTATGTGCACGGGTTGACTGATGCTTCAAGGATCTTATAACTGCATTAGATTTATTAATTTTGTAATTGATTGATTCCCCATACGAGTATACGTCACATATAAGTATCTATAGTCAAGACCACAACCAAAATTATATTTACACGTCAAAAATGTCCAAATATCAAAATATCCCTTCATTATTTCGATATTTTGTGCGTTGCGCGATACATTGCAAAAAATCTAATTATTTATGGATGTTTTTGATACTTAGAAGGCGACCAAGTGCGTGGTATAGTACCGTCGAAAGATACTCTGTATACTCTATAGGTAAGAATATTAAATTAAAAATGCTTACCTCCTTACTATAAACGTGGAATAACCGTGGAGTAGCTTATGCCATGCTTTTTTCCTTATTTGTAGTTGTGACATTTGTCACTCACAAAAGGTGACAAAGCATGGCATAAGCTACTCCACGGTTATTCCACGTTTATAAGTCAGGGGGTTATACTATTACTATGCAGTAAGCCGCCTTCTTTGGTATCACGGCAGATTTTTGATGTGTGAATCTCGCTAATGTATAACTAAGTATGTCCCGCCAACATTCAGGCAGTTTTCAGGATTATCGCTCGTCTTTATGTTTCTGAAGAGCCCTTAACACGTTCCCTGGCGCATATTCGTCTGACATTTCTGGCATTAGAACAGATTATGTGGCGGACTATCAATATTATCTATCTATCTATACACATTACTCTCATGATACTGTGATATGTATCCCGATATGCATCTATTGCGTAGTATTAATGGTGGTTTATCGAGCCCCTATCAGTTTCATGCATTTCTTCATAGATTTTGGACAGTTAGGGCATTGATAGACGTTACTGGTGGTAAACTTAAGTCTATCGATAAGCCGCATGTTTTCGTGATACATTGCATCGTAGCAATAGCTGCTGGCTCAATAATGTTATAACAACTGATCAATGGATTGCTAAAAACAAGCGGGCTATTGACAATGCGCGAGTGTACTGTATCCATAATAAATAGTAATCAAATTGGTGTATTGTAATAATAATATTTTAATTATTAATCTGATGTTGGTTGTCCGAGGGGAATAAAAAAAATGTGTTGTCATAGGAACCAGTTACCCATCATTTGTCTAGTTTCTTGTGGTATTTTTTGTGATACTTGGAATTTGCTTCATTATGTTTTTTTTTTATCTGTGCAGAACAGAATTAAGATTTTAAGGTTTAGATACTGGTGAGCGTGGATATCGGATTATATTCCTGTAATTTAATTTTAATACAGAAAAGGGTTTAGTTTAAAGATCAGTTGTTAAAGAATTGTGTATTTGATAATAATGAATAATGTAATAAGGTAGATAATGTAGTTAGATGAGAATTTATAACATTTACAATTATAAAACTACTGACTCTACGCCGAGCGTCCAGTGGAATCCTTTTAATATAATTTACAGTTTTCTAAAAAAACAAAAACTATTTTCCTAAAAGCTAGGATGTATGATACAACATACAACAACAAACACAATAAACAGCTAAACAGCTTATTAGCAGGAAAATTTACCTAATATTAGTTACATGAAATGGTATTAAGTTCTTTTATACAGTGTGGTTTTCTAACTGCGAAATAATTTGTCATCGATTTAAGTTAAGCATTAGATAATTAGAAAACACAATTATAGTAAAGAGGGCGCCACTGTACATCCGTATGGTCAGTTACAGTCTGCAAACAATGTTGATATAGAATATTGGAAGTATTATATTTTGTTAAAAAATTTCACTGTTATTGTGATTCTGCTGCCTTTAGTTCATTCTCACATAAGAACGTAATAATGTCCCTAGGGATGTTAGTGGGTACCTAATGGAAAAACACTTATGTATGAGGGGTGATCCATAAGTTTTGATAATCTGTATGAACCATCCACATAATGATATTCTTTTAATGAGATCTATACCATGGCACTAATCATCCTTAAATTAGAGATAAATATATATCCATTATTCATTTGTTTTTCTGTAATAAAAAAAAATATGTATGAACAATTCTACAAATCGGCAAAATAAGAGTGAGTTTTGTAATCATTTGGAGCGCACAGTGTGCTTTTTGACCCAAAAAAATGACATTCTCTGTCTATAAGACAAATCTATTGCTTGTATCATTACAAATGCGAAACGAGATGTCCCCTGTGCCGATTTTCAATATTTTTATCAAAAATAATTTTTAAAGTTTGTGTGACCTATTCACGAACGGAAAAGGAAAATTGATTCCTATGAAAAACTATAGCCACTTCAGCGTTTAACGTGGCATTGTTTTATGTGGCAATTGATTGCGCATATTAACCCGATTTCATTTGATCTTAAATATGAATAGACTCGTCACAAAAAAAGAATTTCTCCTTTTTGGTTTTTATTTTTTATTTTAATTTCTAGGTCGAAGTAGAATCTCTGGATGAGTAGGTTAAATTCCTTATAATTGATTATACAACGACAATTTTTTTTACATTCTACATACGCGGATGTTTAGAGAAAAACTGATTTTGGTATCGAGGTCATTTTCTTATGGTTAGGGTTGTCACTCAAAGGTCATGGTTTGGTTGGTTTTAGTTGTACATTTATTTTTTGATTATTATAATGTTAAATATGTATGTATGTATGAATGTATTTGCTATGTTTTTGTGTTATTATGTTCATGTTTTGTGTTTATTGTTTTAAATAAATAAAATGCTAGTATGTTACTACTGCACCGATCGTTGCAATTAAAGCGAAAGCACCAATGACAAAACGCACGCTTTGCGAGCTAGTCCAGCATCAGCAGTGAACGCATCGTTTACGATCTAATTTTCAAATAAATCAACTTCGTTGGCTAATATAGTTTGATAAAACTGATCCCCTTGATCGCATGAATCGTCATCTTCGATAGTAAAAGTGTCTGCGGACGATGGTTGTAATTCATTAACAACGCTAGAACTGTCATCTTCAATCGTACAATTGTCTGTCGACGATGGTTGCAGTTCAATTGTAAATGTTACAATTGTAAAAGGTCAACATTAGTGACAGCCCTAGAACATTTTTTTCAATCTCATTTGCTCTAAACATCCGCGTATGTAGAATGTTAAAAAAATTGACGTTATATAACCAATTATAAGGAATCTACTCCACGCATCCAGAGATTCTACTTCGATCTAGAAATGGAAATAAAAAATAATAACCGAAAAGGAGAAATTCTTTTTTTGCGACTAGTCTATTCACATTTAGGAGCAAATGAAATCGGGTTAATATGCGGAGTCCATTGCCACATAAAACAATGCCACGTTAAACGCTGAAGTGGCTATACTTTTTTTATAGTAATTAATTTTCCTTTTCCATTCGTGAATAGGTCACACAAACTTTAAAAATTATTTTTGAAAAAAATATTGAAAATCGGCACAGGGGACATCTCGTTTCGCATTTGTAATGATACAAGCAATAGATTTGTCTTATAGACAGAGAATGTTATTTTTTTGGGTCAAAAAGCACACTGTGGAGCGGTGTGAAGTACTAATGCATTATTAAAAAAGCTGTTACTGAAAATTAAACTATGTAGTAGTTTATTTTTATACTATCAAATTTACCTTATCGCCAAATGACAATATAGCTCAAACGACTGGATTGTGCTTCTGGAATGTCTTTGTTACTATATAGACATGGGCCCGTATCATGGTCGCGTTTATCGCGGTGGATAAAGCATCCGTCACTCTCGCAATGCACTTGTCAGAAAGTGACGGATGTTTTATCCACGTTTAGTCACGCGATAAACACGACCATAATAAGCCCCCAGAACGCTAAATGACTCTTTAGCAAAACGTCTGGATCTTAGAATGAAACAATTTAAAATACTCTAGTAGTGAAATGTCTTTATCTTAGAATGTCTTTATTACTTACTTAATAGACATAAACGCTAAATGGGCCGGTAGCGAAACGTTTGTATTAAAATGTCTTAATCACCACCATCTTATCCATTAACCTACCGCCAAACAGCAGTGTTCGCATTGTTGTGTTCCGGTTTGGGGATAAGACAGCCGGTGAAATAACTAGCATAGAGGCATTCCATCTTAGTCCTCAGGGTTGGCAACGCATTTGCAGTCTCAAGATTGCAGTCTTGTGAATGCGAATGTCTATGGGTCACAGTTTTCACTTACCATCAGGTGGCCTGTGTGCTCATTTGCCTTCTTGATGGCATAAAAAAAAAAAAAAAAAAATTACTAAATAGACATGAACGCCAACTGGCCTGTTAGCTAAACGTCTGGATCTTAAAATGTCAAGTGTTGAAACGGCACTTGATAATTAAAACTTATTAGTGAATTACTCATTCTTATTATACGGACTATTTTAATTTCCAGACGTTTTACTACTTACTCGTTCTGTGATCATGTCAATTAACTAATGTTTCTTTCGGCGAATTAGGTATTGTAATAATAGAGCCTATTTATATTTTCAAACGTAGGTACTTACTCATTTTAATTGTGAGACCAGAATTGATTCTTTGCTGACTGTGTATTTTACTGTGTCATCTAGCTGAAGCTAATTTGATAGTAACTCGATAATACCAGTGATAAAGAACTAGCTACTTACGCACTGTAATAACATTTTGCCCTTTGCATAGTATTTAGTCAGCTCTCTATAGCTGAAGAGGTTTATAAAGCCTTTAGAGCTCATATAAAGTCGGAAATAAAAAAACTATTAAAATAAATTTAATAAAAATACAAGCCATGTAACAAAAAAGGGAATTCAGAGGTAACCCAATATAAATCGCAGCTCTACAAAATATTGTCCCCCGACTGCGACACAAATTTTGTAATATCTTGTTTCCTATTTTGTTTGGCATATTGTCACATTTATTTCAATGCTTGTTTTTGCTTTTTTAAATTGATTTTAAGGCATGGCAGGCGATTGAACAACAAAACATTCAAATTAAAATTTTCAGTGACCGCTACCGCCATCTATTATTGGGTAGCGGAACTATGTAACTAAAAGTTTAAACGAGAGTAACTTGTAAACGACTTGAAATGGAGTCCTAGTGTTACATATTCTTGGACCCTTCTCTTTCATTTCTGGACGATGATTTAAAATACATGCCGATTCGATATATTTTTTCAGTTTTGGCATTTGTTATTTTAGTACCATGGCCAACACATGTATTTTTAAAAATAACACCTGCCTATGTCATGTGATTTTATTACGATTCTAATGATACCCTATACGCCTAGGTTTGGTTCAGAAATTAGGAAGTTATCATGGAATAAAGCAACTCACAAATATACATACATGAATCCTGAAAACATTACACTCCTTTTTTCGGGCAGTCGTGATTATAGTAAAAACAGAATATATTCAGTACTGAGCTGTCAGTCGCTATCTCACTCTCTCTCTCTCTCTGTCATGTGTCAGTATATTTGTTATGCCAGAGAGAGTCTGAAAGCGATAGAGTCGAGTACCTAGTATTGATAGGCAGGTAGATTGATGTTTTTTGCATTATATATTATTTTGGCATTGGACCGAGATGATTATTTTAATTTGTTCGCGATAATTTCTGATATTCTATATCGATATGTGAATGCAAACCTACTATCAATATTGTTGTCCTCTTGGTGTATTGTCAATTTTATACAATAAACTTTGAATTGAAACTAATGTTTGTTATTATTATTACTTTTCCCCAAGATACCCGCTGAGTTAGGGACAGTAAAACCTTAGTATAGTACTTACATGGCTGTCTATTGATGTCACACATTGGCATCTGTCAGTATATTTGTTCTTCTTCTTCTTCTTCTTTTTTAATTAATGGCGGTCCACACAGTGATTTCGCCAATGTCAAGTGAATAAAGTAAATCAGTAAACAGAATAAATCAAAAGTAAAAGCCGGGCATTTTTCAATCGGCCATCTTCCCTCCCCGAAGGTTACCGAATTCCTCAGTATATTTGTTACGTCGGAGAGGACAAGCATTAGAGGACAAGCATAAGTAGAAGGAGCGATAAAATAAAAGGCAACATATAGATAGCTGATATGCACAGTCTTATTGGGATTCAGTGTGCCAAAAAGAGACAGTTCTTCTTCTCCTTTTTTTATTAATGGCGGTCCACCGCGATATTCCGCAGTGATTTCGCCAATGTCAAGTGAGTAGAGTAAAACAGTAAACAGAATAAATCAAAATCAAAAGCCGGACATCTTTCAATCGGCCATCTTCCCTCCCCGGAGGTTACCGGAAACCGAGATACAAACCTAAAACAAACTTTCTAACAACCTAAACCAGGCCTTATGATGCTTTTTAGGCATGAATTTTCCACCGCTGAGTTTATTATAATGTCTTGTTTTCTGTTTTGGTATTTAGCATAAGGGCTCTGATTTTCATCGTAGGGCAGAAAATGATGGTGTCAATATTAAAATTAAAACTTTAGTCACTTTCACTTTATTTCAGAAAGTACTTATTTGCATAGACACAGAAAGACATTATTTCTGTGAAATTTTGTGATTCAATGGTTGTTTAAGTCCAAAGTCCTTAAAACTTCTCGGGTTCAAATTATCAAAATCGTTATGAATAATAAAAAAAAAAAAAACTATTGAGTTTCATGATTTAAAACTTTTAATTTTTAGTTCTTTATCTTTAGCCTTGGCAACACTGTTACTAAACAGTCTACAACTAAACTTTGATTACAACATCACACACAGACAAACACACAAATATCTGCCCTTACCGGGATTTTAATCCAGGACCGCTGGCTTCGGAGGCAGGGTCACACCCAACTAGGCCAACGTGTCGTCATAAACATCATTATTTAAAACATAGGTGTTTAGAACCTCTGATCGCGCCGCGCTAGTCACTATGCAGTGATCTAGCCAGCGCCGGGAGTAGAGATAATGATCTTGTCTAGGAAAATTACGGTCCTGGGTTCGATTTCTCGTGTGCTTTCTGTCTTGAAGTATGTATACCTACCATTGTTTAATTGTCTTAATAATGTAGTGTTTGCAGGTAGGTTAGTCGTAGTGCCAATCCGGTGTTTGTTCGGGATAATTTGTCTTGGGGATTTTAAACTGACGAAGGAAATTGCGAAATAAACACGCTTACACATCTAAGACATTTATTTAACAAATTGATCATTCTATAAAGAAAGTTAACAATATTATGCTTTAATAAAATGTTTTCTAATGAACACTTGCCCTGGCTCTCAATGGTTTAGGTTATAACGTAATTATTATAGAAAGGAAGGTAGCCATTGATAAATTATGAGCACGAGTATTTGTTCCTGAGTCTTGGATGTTTTCTATGTATTTAAGTATATATTTCTCTATATAAGTAAGTTTATCGTTGTCTAGTACCCATAGCACAAGCCTATTTAGGGCTTAATTTGGGACTAGGTCAATTTGTGTGACATTGTCCCGTGATATTATTATTATTATTATTATTATCTACCAGTGACGCGATTGGTTTAAAAACTAAACGAATAGAAACGGGAGTTAGCGAACGCATCTCGGCTACAGGCTCAGGATTTCTATTCCACGCTTCCAACTAAAGTCACGTTTGTTTTGCTTCAACATACCTCAAATGTTTGGTGAAATGATACCCAGTTCTACACATACATACGTGATGAGCACGAATCCGTGCCAAGGTTTAAATGATTTAAACACATGTTTTAGTTGGATCCAAAAAAATATGTGTTGGTTGGTTGTAATCTTTTGAAGTTCAACATTAAGGATGTAAATATGAAATAATCATAAAATATTTAAAATAATAATACATTTAAACTAATAAACTTAATGTGTAATGTTAGTAAAAGGCGTCACTTCGTGGTTTCTATCAATGAGATTTTAGGAGCCAAATGTTTTGTTCGGACCCCGGCTGTCGTGTTTCACTGCCAGCAAGAGACGTCTTACGCTAACGCCAAAATGTATGCTGACTCAAAACATACTAAGCTCCGAACTGGTCGGTATAATATCGCATTAAAAAGATGACATCCAAAATTGAAGTCGACTACCGCTTTAAAAATATAATTAAAACTCCAGTAGCCTAGCGATGCAATTATTAAAAAATAATTTATTTACATTGACAACTTAAGTTAGTAATCGGTACATGATTCCACCTTAAATTAGAGTTAGAAACTTACAGGAGATTCTGATAATTATAGAAGGAACTAATCAACTAGGTAATTAGGTTTATAATAAAATAATAAAGAAATAGCAAAATTATTTTGGCATCAAATTCTATTTATTACTTGAATATAACAATAAATACCTATCTCTTTCCTAACTTATTGACATAAATGAGATTGAGAAAGCTTTTTGAAAAAAGGGTGCAAGATTTAAAACTATTGGAGTATGCAAATTACGAGCAACCTTTCAACTTTTCAATTTAACCTGGAAAGATCTGATGGGCTTTCGGTTTTAGCATTTAATATAAAAATACCTTTACATAAAATGAACAAGACCATATTTTAGATAAAACTTACGTCATTCTAAAATGAAAATAGTTACAAAATGTAAATAGGTAAATGTCTATTACAGGGTTCACATGGTGTTAATGCCATTATTGCCACGCCTTGTAGCATAGGGGCCGCAACGAGGCTAAAGTTTAAATTAATTATGCAGCCATATGGGTATTAAAGGGCACATGTATTAAAGTAGTAGGTACTCAAAATGCAACATTATTGATCACAAAATAAAGTTCATGATTCTGTAGGATAAAATGAAGCGCACACTCGCCAGAGCCTCTTACATGTCAAGCGAAATTAATTTTACATCGATGCAGGCACCGAGAGAAACCAAATTATCGAGAGCGTTCTAAAATTATTGGGTGCTGAGAGTGCCGATGCGATACTAACGAGCTGGGTACCAAATACCTTGATGACGTCACCCCTAACCCTAACGATTTTATAAACCGCGCGTCGTGAACTTAGGGACGGTAAAAAACTAAAAAAGGTCCTTACCAACTTATTTTTAAAAGCTAAGGATTTAGCGTTTTTTAAACCCCGATTTTGACGTTCATAGATGCTGATCGGGTTATGTTTATAATATACCGTCGGTCTAGATGTGACTCGCAACTAACATTTATTGGTAAAATCTTTTGATGCAGAAAGGTTCAAATAGTATTTCAGATGTTATCTTGTAAATGTCTCCTGCATAACAATTTACGTATTTTTACGGCAAAGAACGACTTGAAGTGACATCTCTTAACAAGCATTGGTAACAAATCGACTTGTGTAACATCGTAAGATTACTATTGACAGTAGTAACAACTCGTAATATTGATATTACCAACATCAGTAATACACAAGTTAGTTAAGGTGGAACTCGTAAGTTTCAAAGTAGTTTTTCGTCTCTCCTGAAAAGTTTCTCAGTTTACATATACGAAGGGTCACATCTAGATTACCGATATCATAGTTAAAGAACTTTAATATCACGATAAATACCATAATATGTAGGTAATACGAATATAAAAATTAACAATTTCAACTGGAAAACATACTTTTCAGGATTAATTTAAACATTTTGTATGAATACCTATTTGTTTAAACAAATCAACTTTACAGTATGCTGCCCAGAGAAAAAGTTATATCAATTTAAAGGGATTTTAAACTAACATAAAAAAACAATGTCTACACGTATAAATAAGTAGGATCCCTACTTATTGATTCTTTCAGTTTAGTGACTATATGTATAATGTGTAATAACATTCATTTCGTTATATAATTACGCAATGTATCACAATGCGAGTTGAATGTACATTAGTTTGGTTTAAATACCGATATTTAACCAAACGAATGAAGTAGTTTAGTATTTTAAGACGTATCGGATCTCTGTGGAGATATGACATCCCCAAAATACCACCAATTTGGTAGTTTTATTTTATTAGAGAATAAAAATAGTATACCAATTAAGTATATTCTAAACTGACTGGAGCCATCTAGTTACAGTCACCAGCAATAATATTATCCAACATTGAGCTCAAAAATATCTGACACGTCTTTATTACTGAATGCATCAGAGCGTGTTAGATAATTTTAACCGCAAAGTTAATGTTATTTGTTACCTTCATTTTTAAGATTTGATCCACAACATATTTAATTGTTCGCTGTCAGTTTATTTCAGTTTCCTACAATCTAATTAATTCAAATGCAATTTACGCGTTAGTTAATAACTCTTAAACTATTCTATAAATATTTAAAATACATACAATTCCAACTCTTTTACATCTTTGGTTCGTACCTAGTACGGGTTGGTGATCACTTCAATTAGAATTTTGCCTTGACTAATATTAAACACTATTATAAAATATTTACACTTTTAAAATAAAGCCCGACTGCGTTTTTAATGTCTACATAGACATTACTAGGGTATAAATAAATATAGCAGTAAGAGCTTGGAAAAATGGGAATGGTGTCTCAAAAAAGCTAAAATTTACAAGTTTATGTGGTAGGTGGCCATTTGAGATACGAGTAAATAGTATTGAACTTCAAACTGTCACCAAGCTTAGGTTTTAGAAGGAAATCGATGCCACATTATAATTGTGTATATTTAGTTAAAAAGCTTAAGTTAAGACCTTTCGACATTATATTATTTGAATTTTGACGTAAATTCCTTATTCGTTTTGTACACATGGTTTACTAGAGCTTTTTACGTGGAAACTTCATACAGACGTAATTTATTTCATTTGTTTTTTATATAAAAAAGGAATGTAATATTTTAAAGAACATGGCGGTATCATTGTAGGTATAGCGTACAAGACAGTATTTAGAGTAAAAGTGGGATAGTTGACCCGCGTTTTAAATCAAGAGTTACAAACTAACACAGCCGCAGGGATTTGCCTCCTTATTGGCACTATGCGGAAGGCCGCGTGCTTGTGAATCAATGCTCAATGGCTTGTGAGAATAGATGCCCTTAAGGCTTAATATCAAATCAACCGCTGATTGGATAAAATGCATACCAAATGTGCAAGCATTATGTTACATGAGGATAGAAATGTGGGGCAACCATCCCACTTCAAACCTACCCCAATAGGCATGCGCAGTCGGGTGAATAACCTACAACTAAAACTACAATCAGTTTGAACACTCAAGTGTATAGAAAATGGTAACCTTCTTGCAATATTTTTTGTATAAAAATAAAAAAGGACAATACCGTCGTGAGCTTTTCTGCATGTGGTCAATTCGACACGGTTTACCCAAGATTGGGTATTTACCTCCAGTATTTATCCATTCAAGTGATTCAGGTAAAACAAATTTATGCCCAACTGAATGGAAAAGTTGTCGAATTGACCATCAGTGAGTAATGATTGGCAAAAGCTAAACCAAAACTATCTTATAAACACATAACAGCTACTACTTCGGATTATGACACAAATACGAGTCAACTACATTTACAAGAAGAAAACGATGGCTATTTGGTTACCTAAATTCGTGAAAGTATAGCACTGAATATGGTCCTTTTCTTAGAAGTAACTACTGTCAGTAGACGGAACAGTTTGCGAGTTAGGCTTAGCGAGCGACACGATCTAAATCTTAAAACATCAAACAATCTTGTTTCCTTTGAAGCATGAACCGTATAGATTATCCTTCATATACTAACAAAACAAAGATGGGTATCCATGGAAATACCTAAAGTTAGGTAAATGCCTCGAAAACCTACCGGGTACGTATTTAGCCAATGATTTCAGTGTAAGCCTAAAATAGTACTAATTTCAGACGTTTCAAAACTATTTTCGCCAAGTCTCACAGTGAATCCATACTGGCAGTAGCGTCACATTTTCAACGTACAGCTACCCCATTTATAGTGACCACAGCATTTGGCCCTGTCGGTTCAGGTTCATATGCGGAATCTGTGTCGCTCCTCCTCCCATACGCCATATTGTCGGCTAAGTGCTCACTGTACGGGGAATCATAGACATTGTCGGTGACGTGGTCGTATATGTTCCGTCCGTTGCTGTCGTGCAGAGTAGCATAACTCATGACTGCGGCATTTTGGTCTTCTTTCCGTTCAGCGCCTTCTATGTTTTCTGTGTTCTTCACTGGAGTCGATTTTCGACTGAAATGTATTGGTTTGGTTAGGAATTTGTTGAGTAAAGTAAGCATAAATGGAAGAATAATTAGTGAAGTTTCCTTATGGACTCTGTACACGAAAATATACAGCATAACAAAACAAAGTATTAATTATATTGAACCTATTATTTGACTGGTACTAGGCGCATCGGGTTACAAATGTACTAGAGGACGCCCGCGACTTCGTACGCAAAAAGTTTTCGGTTACTCCCCCGAAATCCAAAAAGGAATATTCCTTCCAAAGTTCAAAACTCTAGTTTCAGCGATTTGGGCAGAAAAGTTTCATGTTATTAGTTAACATACTCACAGCACAAAATAAATAGCACCAAGCAGCATCAGTAAGAACAGCGCGACCCCAAATCCAATTCCGACTCTCAATGGAAGTTTGCTAGGTTCTGCAGCTTCGTTGCTCATCACCTCACAGCTCGGTTCCTCCCCAGACCACTTCCCATCGTCCATACACTTGCGGAGGAATGGTCCAACACGCTGGAATAACGGGAGACAGTGGTATTCGATAGAGCTGCCGAACAAAGTCGAGTTGTTTGCGGCAATTACACGCCCGTTTTCGATTACACCTGGCCAGTGGCAATCAATTGCTGGAAAAAAAACGCTTTATTAAAGTCGAAATTAAAGTTCAAAGGCAGACAGTGAAAAAAAACAATAAGTAAGTAGAGAATAGGATAGTTGTTCTACTTCAGAGCTCACCATTAAGAAATCGATGTAACAACTCTAGTCAGTATCTAGATTCCGTATTCTCTTTAAGAGGCCGCATTTTTCTCGTGCTACATTAAAGTATTGTGCCTATTATATTATATGTTTTTTTCCCTCGACATGTCTGTTCTTATGTAAATGTGGTTAATGTATTTTGTTTTTCCTCTTTTTTATGTATTTTTATTTGTGATGTGATGACGTTGTAAATCTTGTAACTTGACATGCTCAATTTGTAACGCTAATTATTTTATATTGAGCAATAAATAATTTAAAATAATCTAATCCCTTGATTGCAGCCTCAAATTCAAATGACTAATTGCTATTTACTATAAAACAAAAAATAAGTGGTTTATCAGTATTAAGAAGTAAATGCTCAGCTATTGAATCAAAAATCATCCTTAAAAGTCGTAGGGTTTCAAATATCCAACTCAATATATGCATAAAAGGTGTCATGTTTGAAAAATAAAAATATCGAGGATTTTGTTTCTAATCGTGGTTTCACGTTTAACAGTCTCAAGAAAATGTGACCAATTTTAATTTATCCAAAAAGTAAACACAATGGCGTCTATAAGGTTGAGATCCGGATCGCGGAACACTACAGAATTGACCATTAATAAAGTGGCCTCTTAAAAATACAGAAAAAATAATAATAACCCACTAGTGTCGAAACAATATACAGGCTCAAATATGTATGTTTGTATTTATATATATTTTAGAGTAATTCATGAAATATTTTTCAATATCTTCGTCTGCAATTCTACTGCGAAAAAAGACGAATACAAAAGTCATGAGACTTACGAAGGCAGACAGGCGGTTTCCCATCCCACGTGCCTTTGGGCAGACAAACCCTGGTCTGGTTTCCCTTGAGGCTGTACCCTCGCTCGCAGCGATAATGCGCCTCCCCACCTATGCTTCGCGTCGAAGTCGCGACCTGGACACCCACGCTTGCCTGGATCTGGAGAGAGGGATCTGTGCAGGTGATCTCTGTGAAAGAAAAAACATGTAAGAAGAAGACAGCAAACATTAGCTTCGTGCTCAATATTTTTTTTATGATAAGGAGAAGGCACACGAGCACTCAGACCACCTGATGGTAAGTAGAATCTGAGACCCATAGACATTTGAACTCTTAAGACTATAATCCTAAGACCTCAAATGCGTTGCCAAACCTGAGGACTGATGGAATGCCTTCTGTGCTTGTAATTTCACCGGTTGTCTTATCCCCACACCGGAACACAACAATGCGAACACTGTTGCTTGGCGGGTGGTTAACGGATAAGATGGTGGTAGCGATCCGGATGGACCCTGCACATCCCCCTTGCTTATCTGCCCTTTAGGTATATTGCGGAGTTGCAATGTACCCAAAATTACCCATATATTCAAAATAAGGTTACGTACCCAAACACTGTGGTGCCTCTGAACTCCAGGTACCATTATCCTGGCACAGTCTCCGGGAGACCCCGTCCAGTTTGAAGTGGTCGTCGCATTCGTATAGGGCTGCGGCGCCGTAGTATGTGGCATTGGTCGCCAGAGTCACCTTCCCATTGTCAAGGCTGCCGGGGTTGCCACAGTCCACATCTAAAAAAATAAAATAAATTCAAGATCTGTTTTTTTCATGCGTCGCTTTCCCGGGTTGCTGAATTGAGAGTAAGACAGCAGTAGTTGCCCGCCAGACATTGCTGTAAAAGCGAGGCCCTTGTACGTGAGTAATTTGATTGCTATGGAAACGGTGATCGTTGCTAGATGTTTGCGTAATCAGTTGTGGCAGTTTAAAAATTACCTGCTTTATAATTAAGTACTATTTGTACCATTGTTTATCCAAATAAACAGTAAAACATCAATGGACCCACCATGATGTGTATAGCGCATGCGTGCGTAGAGTGCGCTACTGTGGGATATCGCGTTTAATTCCGTGTCCTATATTCAAATAAAAATGACAATCCGAGGTAAAGTCTAGTTTCCTGTGAAATTCTGTATTAACCTTTTCATAATAATCAAAGCACAAAAGTGCATATTCCATTCATAAATTCATATTTGACGACACGTTGGCCTAGTTGGGAGTTACCCTGCCTCCGAAGCCAGCGGTCCTGGGTTTAAATCCCGGTAAGGGAAAATATTTGTGTGATAAGTGCGAATATTTGTTCCCGAGTCTTGGATGTTTTGTATGTATTTCTCTATATAAGTATGTTTATCGTTGTCTAGTACCCATAGTACAAGCCTAGAGCTTAGTTTGGGACTGGGTCAATTTGTGTGACATTGTCCCCTGATATTTTTATTTTTTATTATAACGTTATCTGTCACTTACACTGGCACCTCGGAGTGACCCCACTCCACTGTCCGCTGTCCTCACAAGTGGACAGGCTCTCCCCCACCACCTTGTACCCCCTTTCGCAGCGGTACTTCACCAGGGCCCCAATCCGATAGGTGTTCCCACTACTGGTGCTGACGGAGGTCGAGGTTCGAATGAGCGTCCGCCCGTGCATGCGATCATTGCCAGTCACTGATACTATGCTGTTCTCTGCTACCTTTGGTTCTGGGCAACGGATTTCTGCAAAAGATCAGTTTAGTTTAGGTCCGTTTTAGGGATGGTCGCATCAAATGTTGCGATTCTGGAAATATCGGAGATGGATAGTTAAAAAATTATGTCAATTATTGTTTAAAACTTTTAACTGAGTGTGTTAATTAACTCTAGCTCTTAATTATCGGTACATTTGTGCATTTTTAGGGTTCCGTAGTCAAACTAGAAACCCTTATAGTTTCGCCATGTCCGTCCGTCCGTCCGTCCGTCTGCAGCCTAGCGCAGAGACTCTTAGTACTAGAAAGCTGTAATTTGGCATAAATGTTATAAGTCACGCCAAGAAAGTGGTAAAATACAAAGCAAAAAAACAATTTTTTTGGCTGCCTCCCATACACGTAATCTGGAGATGTATTTTTTTTCTCGTCGACTCTATAGTGTGGAGTGTCGTTGAATAGGTCTTTTGTGTTATACTCTAGTGCCCCCCCCCCCAAACAAACCCTACAGCCAAAACTACCAATCATAAAAAACTAAAAAAAAACTTAAATGAAAGCAAATATAAAGAATTTTAAAGGAAACTATCACGACTAAGTAGACGTCATTGGTTTTTGAGATACAGGCGATTAAAGTGTTTATACCTACTAAAATCATCTAAGGCGGCACCAATTGACTTTAAATAGAAAATTTGTTATTACTTGTTGAATTTTATATTTTTAGTACTTAACGGCTTCGAAACGCTATTACTGAGCGTGGTCCGACATGCTCTTGCCCGGTTTTTATCAGTTCCCTACCCCTAAGTACGTAACAATATTAAGTAGAAGTAGAATAGGATAACAACCTTCGCATCTTGGTGACGTCTCGGTCCACTGGTGGTCCTCCCCGCAGGTCCGCCTCACCGCTCCTACGAGGCGGTAGTTAGTGGTGCAGGAGTACTGGATGATGCTGCCAAGGTGAGTGGTGCCGTTCAGCAGATCTGCTACTCCGTAGGGCATAGGGGGCAGCTTGCCGCAATCTACGTCTGTGGGATTGGGACATAATGCCTTTATCATACATTTTTTTTTAAGTTAAGGCGAAGGCACACGAGCACTCAGGCCACCTGAAGGTAAGTAGAACCCGAGATCCATAGACATTTGAATTCTCAACACTATAATCCTAAGACCTCAAATGCGTTGCCAACTCTGAGGAGTACGATGGAATGCCTCTATGCTAGTAACTTCACCGGTTGTCTTATCTCGACACCGGAACGCAACAATGCGAACAATGTTGCTTGGCGGGTGGTTAATGGATAAGATGGTGGTAGCGATCCGGATGGACCCAGCACAGGGTCCTACCACAACTAAACTACATAACATCACGCCATTCACGCCTTCAATCCCTGAGTGGGGTAGGCAGAGCTACAGAAACACCAACAACTCTAAAAAGACTTGTTGATAATTCTGTAACCACATTTTGCACAATCAGGCTGAGAAGTTTACTAGTGTTAAAGTTATGGAATAAGAGGTAAACGAGCAGACAGATCGCCTGATGGTAAGCGAATACCGTCACTCATATAGACACCTGCAGCACCAGAAGAGTTACAGGTACGTTGCCGGCCTTTCAAATGAGAGTACGCTCTTTTCTTGAAGGTTTGAAGGTCGTATTGGTCCGGAAATACCGCAGACGACAGACCATTCCACAGTTTAGTTACGCGTGGAATGAAATTCCGAGTAAAACGCACAGTTGTGGACTGCCAACCATCTAAATGATGGTGGTGGAAATTCTGTCGCGTAGGACGGAGGCGGGAGGATGTGGCAGGAATTAATCCCAACAACTCCTCGGAGCACTCCCCGTAAATAAAGGTAAGCTAGGTATTATTGCACGAGTTATGTATGAAGTTCGAGTGTCATTATGGCTTGTTAGTTTCGTGTTAAATACTCTATTTTCACTTTGATTGTGTTAACAATAAATCTTAAATATAATCGTTTTGCACACACTTAAAAAAGTACTACTTAATAGCGCTATAGTTTTTTCTCTTAACACGTCACTGTAATGCAGAACGAGGCAACAACAACTGGTTTGAGGTTAGAACATAACACATAGTACGTAGAAAACATTTCCGACACGAAATTGAGCCAGTAGAGGATGCCCAGCCCAACCTGCCCTCTACCAGCTCCACCGCACACTCCGATGACAAGGGCAACCTAATCAAATGGCTCTATATGTATCTAGCTGTGAGTAGTTTCCAAATTTTATCTATGAGGAAATTAAATAGAGAAAGTAGTCTTTGTCCCTAGGAAGCGAAATGTCACTTTGCTCCGCCTATACAAGGTATGAGTCACTTTAGAGCGTGAGATTTGAAAAAGCACTTACATTCGCATTTAGGCGACTCTCCTGACCACTCCCCGTCTTGTTGGCAGACCAGGGTCTGCTCTCCAACAAGCTGGTGTCCTGCCTCACAGTGGAACTCGATCGACGAGTGTACGTTGTAGTCGTAGGCCTCCATGTACCCGCCGGATGGGACTTCGGGCTCCGTGCAAGCTATCACTGGGAAAGATAGGTTAAGTGATTAATGCTATTCGTGGGAAGCCCAAAAATCAATGTATTTGCCACCACAGAATAAACAAATTAATATTGGGATTCATAATGATTTTTGTCCTATATTTGAATTAACTAATATCGTTGCTCATAATCAGGGCTCGGATTTTTCATCGCTCGGTAAGATGAAAGAAAATGATGGAGTCAATATTAAAATTTAAACTTTAGTCATATCTTTAGTCTTTCCCCCCAAAAGGCCCAATGCACGGGACCCCTTTTCTCTTCCGACTATGAACGCCGCTGAATCGGGTGTCATTCGCAATCCTTTATCCTTTGGCCTAAATAATGTTTGACAAAACACACATTGTTACATTTTATGCCTTAAAAGTACAAAATAAAATAAATAAATATCACAGGACAATGTCACACAAGTTGACCTAGTCCCAAACTAAGCTCTAGGCTTGTACTATGGGTACTAGATAACGATAAACATGCTTATAAAGAGAAATATATACCTAATTACATATAAAACATCCAAGACTCAGGAACAAATACTCGCGCTCATCACACAAATATCTGCCCTTAACGGGATTTGAACTCGGGACCCGGGAGCTTCGTAGGTAGGGTCACTGATCGTAACTCTAATTAACGCTGAAGCCTATCTACGTATTTACTTTTAACATTTCTTACACTGTCAGTTAACAGAATGTGTAAGATTTGCCACGATGTTTTTCCTACGCTGGAAGAATGTCTATTACTAAAAGCCCCTTATTCTACTGGTTAAAAACATATTGCCTCAGACATGCTATCGTACCGTCAACGTTACGATAGCTCTTATTTAGTTGACAGTAATGGCGGCCGAGTTACAAGCAATCGGTTACACTTTGTTTCATTTAAAACGACGTTGAAGCACTTAACGCGGGATTTTACAACTTGTTTTGTTACTAAATAGGAGAAGGAATGATAACAATAGAGATCTACAAACTAAAAAAGGTAACGCACATGTACAAGATTGGCTCAACCCGTCTGAAGCTTGGAAATATAACAATGTCTTTTAACAAACTTTATTGTGTTACCAAAAATGTACTTATTCTAATAAATTAAAATACATATCGTAAAAATTAAAAATAAACCCTAATATGAACCATATTTATTCTGATTCGGGTGATGCCTCAGTGTCAACTTCTGTTACAAATTGAATTGCACTTTACTCACAAACAGTCGGATCACAACTGAACATAAACATACCTTATCAAAGTATGCAAAAAATGGTTCCCTAATGTTTTACCAAATCATCATTTGGCAAACTATATCATTTTACAAACTTACATTTGGTAAAGAGGTACTTCCTGTCGCATTATTTTACAATATTTTGTGGTCAAAAGTCTAACCTAACCTAACATAAATATGTAATGGTTTAAGCAGAAATACGTTATGCGAAATTATTGATCGTAAAATAATATACTTTGCATTTGGCAAAGTGATTTGTTCAAAATAAATATTTTTTTAGAAATGCACGTACCTACTAAAATTATTTTTCATAGTATACTTTGGGGCTACCGACACACCTGCGTAATTAAACAATAGATTGGTGATGTTTGGTTTGAAGTGCTTTTTCGTCGTCTTTAATAAAACAAACTATACCGGAGTAATTTGAATTAGAAAAACCCATTGAAAATGGGTCATTCACACTCTTAAACACAAAATTTTTCTTCCCTGTGGTCAATAGTTAAGGTTGTGTGCATATAAGTTTTGTTTTTATATGATAGGTCTAAAGCAGTCCTGACGCCGTTTATTTGGGAATGGGCTTAGCCAGAATATTAGACTCGAACTCGGTACTTTACACTCGCGAGTCAACACCTTAAGCCCAAACCCCTTTATAATGATGCAGACGAAGCATGAAACACATGATATAATTAAATCAATGTCGTAAATACGCCCAGCATCTTTCAAAATGTACTAGGACGACATAAATACCAAAGAGTACTACGTAGAAACACTTACAGTCACACGAAGGTATATCATGCGACCACTTTCCATCCCTGTTGCACTCGAGCACCTCCGAGCCCATCAGCCAGTGGTCCTGCTCGCACGTGAAATGGGCCACGGAGCCGTAGGTGGTGGTGCCATTGAGGAGTTGGAAGGAGCCTTTGTGCACCTGGGCGGGGGTGCCGCAGTCGACGTACTTGCAGGAGGGGGGGGTGCCGGACCACACGCCGCCGAGGGTACAGGATACGCTCTGGGAATAAAATGCTTAGTTTAGTTTAACCTCGTGAGACCCGGTGTGCTATAGGAGGTACATAATCAATATAATTAAGTTTCAACTATATTGTAGTAATTATAAAGTTCATTTTAATTTGTTTCAAAGTAGAAAATGGCATTTACGAGCCAAGGTATTTGAACTTTATTTCCTAATTGGTAGATTCCAATTCCCACTTACAATAAAAAAAAATTATTTGTGTTTGAAGTATGGTGGGGCCTGACGAGGGTTAAATAAAACCACTTTTTATGATACGGAGAAGGCACACAAGCACTCAGGCCTCCTGGGGGGCGATTTTTTTAATAACACCGACGAAAAATGACTAGCCATAAAATCCATTTATGCACTCCACACACTCCTTTTGGATTTGATAATGATAAAGGCGTTATGATATGAAATCCAAAAGGTGGGCCCGCTCGTAGATGAAATCGCTGCATAAATTGATTTTAAAGTTAGTAATTTTTCGTCAGTGAGATTCAGGGCTGGGCCCTGTTTTATAAAGCTGCAAATTACAAATTATAAGCGAAAGTCTAACTCCTTTTGCTAGAAAGAGAGTTTCGCTTGTAATTTGTAACTTGTTGCTTTATAATCAGGCCCCTGATGTTAAGTGGAATCTGGAACCCATAGACATTTGAAATCTCAAGACTAATCCTAAGATCTCACACGCTTTGCCAACTCTTAGGACTAAGATGAAATGCCTCTATGTTAGTAATTTCATCAGTTATTCCGACACCGGAACACATCGATGCGAACACTGCTGATTGGCGGTTCGTTAATGGATAATATGGTGGTAGCGATCCGGACGGACCCTGAACAGGGTTCTCCCACCACTAGAACTATAGCTTTTCAAAACCCCGACAAAAAAAGTGTATCTGTGTGTTTGCACGTGACATCGTAACTCCCAAACGGATAGACCGATTTGGATGCGGTTTATAAGAAAAAGAAACGTGATAGTTTTAAGCTAGGTTTTATTAATAACGGTTGGGTCGTTTAAGAGATAAAATGGGCCGACAGAAGGGATCGCTGTTATATCAGCGGTTTTTACTGGCTCCCATCTCAAGACTGCAATCCTAACACCACAAATTATTTCTTTTTTAAACCATTTATTTATTTCATACTGTTCAGTAATGTGATCATAATTATACTGTTATATCGTCCCACATTAATAAGAAATAATTGCAAACATACATGCATACAGGTCAAACTGAGAACCTCCTTTTTTGAAGTCAGTAAATATACCAAAACCTTTTCCTAAGAATAATAAGTACATTTCTGAAAACCGCATCAAAATCGGTTTAGCCAAACGCGAGATAATCGCATACAAAGATACATACAAGTCAAACCCAGTATCTTTTTATATTAAAGTCGGTTAAAATACTAAAACCTTTTCCTAAAACCGCATCAAATTCGGTTCAGTCAAGAGCGAGATAATCTCGGACAAACATACATACTACAAACATTCGGGTCAAACTGAGAACCTCCTTTTTGTTTAAGTCAGTTAAAATGTGATCATAATCTACGGTTAAAATACTAAAACCGTCTAATGTAATAAATACTTATGTGAAAACCGCATCAAAATCGGTTCGGCCAAACGCAAGATAATCACGGACAAACTTACATACACACATACAGCCCATACAGGTCAAAGTGGGAACCTCCGTTTTTTAAGTCGGTTAAAATCTTTCTCATTTGGGTCATACACACTCTTAAAAACAAAAGTTGTCTCTCCTGTGGTCAATAGTTAAAAGTTTGTGTGCCAATAAGTTGTTTATATAGTTATGTTAGGTCTAAAGCAGTCCTGACGGTGTTTTTGCGTGCATGGGCTTAGCCAGAAAATTAGGCCTTAAAAACTTCAACTTTCGGTGTGTCCACAGGAAAGACGGTAACCTACATTTGTGTATGACCCTTTTATCTTTTTCGTTCCAGACTATAATCTATCTCAGTGCCAAATTTCATCCAGATCCATCCATCCATCAAAACGCAGCATTTTTTTTTTTGAGTGTATACACATATTTATATTTATATTACGATAGTACGATTAGTAGGATTACCAGGATATGACAAAGTGTAATAACCTTTTAACCTTCGTGTATTAAATTACAATTAGGTACCACTTTCTTACATAGACACCGTTTTCGGTAGTTAGCTAGTACTTGTTTCTGGGACTTGTTAGTCCCAAAAAGTTTCAATACACATTAAATCGAAACCGTGGAATGTTAAAGTTTTCACCCTCATAAATAACCTTTATGAAAACGGTTGGTATCGAAAAAAATAACAGGGGCCCTAGCCAAGATGCAAACGCTCCTAACGTTTTTCTTTTCTATCGCTCAAAATGTATGGGATGGAATTCTCGTGCGTTTCGATAAACCACGTGGTCGACTGTCATTACATTTTGAGCGATAGATGTTTATGTTTCGATTGAAAAATGAATGGAAATGACGTGAGCCGTCAATTCCATATATTTTTCAATCGAAACATAATCGCTAGCGAGTGTCGAATACACCTTGTCTAGCCCCACAGAATCGCTTACGATTATCGAATGCAACTTGGCTAGCCCTACCCTACTGTACCGTTATATTCCACTACCGATTTTTATTATTTGCGTTATCGAAACCTTACCGAAACGAAACGAAACGTCATATCGTTTTAAAAGGCTACCATTATTCTCCGGTTATGCAGTCCCCTCATAGCTCAATTGTAATTAAGTTATGTCATATAGTTATAAATTGTATATTAATTTGTACAACGAATACCATTCTTCGACTTTAAGATTAGTTTTTTAGAAAACACAATAATAGGTGAGGGCGCTACTGGACGCTCAGCGTCCGTATTAAACTATCCGAAAAATGTTCATCTAAAATCCGTCCCTTGCTTTGTTCACTTGTGAAATTTAAGACAAAATCTTAAAAGTTGCTCTGTAATATTCAAAAACGAATTTATTTCCAGATTGTAGGAAACATGATGATCGTGCTGTTCAGATTGTATCTGCTGGATATGGACTTTACCTAGTTAAAACACAATACAAATATTTAAACAGGAATCGCTACTTCGCTAGCGTGAATAACGCCATATTTAGTTTCGCTATCAGACGCTGTATGGCGCTAGGCGTCGCAGTAGTAGTACGAGAGCCGACTACCAAAATTGTATGCTCATTTTTTATTATCATATAATAATATTAATAGATTGGATTATTCTGAATTCAAAAATAAAAGCTTCACAAAGTCGCCGTGTTGCTTCAAGTCGATTCTATCCGCAAATATGGATAGGAATTTATCGAGCTGGATTATAGCAATCGGTCTGATTTTCGAAATGAAGTGAAATAATAGATTGCGAAAAAACAGTCAGACAACAGTAGCGTATTCGAAAATGTTTAAAATGAGGCAAATATGAATATAGGAAGCTTGCTGAAAATCTTGTTTTCAAGTGGGCTTGTGCCGACGGCGCCTGCGCTGTAGTTACAAAGTGAAGGATAAGACCGTATCAAGCCACTCCAACACGTTCACGTTTGGACATTGGTGAGATTGATTTTGACTTAAAACTGTAGTTATTTTGGCAATTCTGGCAGCAATACAAAAGGTCAAGGTCAAGGGTAATAAATTGGACCGGGTTGCTATGTTACTACTGTTGCTACTGTTTTATTGACCATTTTGAAATTGTCTAAAAACAATTTTCGACATAGTACCTCCATGAACCTGCGACATATTCGACCGGGATGGTCACCTAGGCGGGTTCAGAATCATGTAGTGTAACGATTTTATACAGTTATACCCGTAAAATGATGAGACATAGTTTTGGTCGTCGACTCCTTGTCTAATGAGTTAGTTCCTCTACTCATCGCAGCAAGTCGCTTTTACAGTGAAAACTCCCACTCAAAATACTTGCACCAGGCCAGTACTGGCGCGAGTCTCACGCGTTGATAACCTGCGCATTGGGTTTTAATTTTGGAACTCTCACCGTTAACACATTGTACTGCGTGTCATACTAATCCGCGACAATGTGCATGATGACACTAGTTCTGAAAGCTGTGAACTGGATTGTGGCACGGGTCCAGCGACTGTGCCCGGAGGAGAACTCTTCACCGGTGCACGAGATGAGGCCTCGTCCGGCCCTGGTTTTGACTCAACCAGCTCCTTCTCGCTTCAATGACCGTCGCATGAGGGCTGCCTCGGAGAGGGCTAAAGGGCGTTTGTTGCGTACCAGTTCCGTGTAATGAGAATAATGGTACTAAATATGATTTCTCAAGGTATTACCTTGGTGTTAATATTTTTTGCAATATAAATCTAGATGACAAGTGGAAGTATTCATGACAAAATTATTCTAAATCATCAATAAAATTGAAAAAAGCAGTGGCATTCAAAAATACCTTCTGAAGCTCACGGGGTCATGCGGACTACGCGAGAAGCCGGCGGCAGCGCGTCCCGTACGCCACAACTTCGTGCTGGTTAACCTTTTGTAACTTTCAGTGCACTCTCGGAGAAGATTAATTAATAGTTAAAATTTGACAGTGCTCATAACAGTGAACATACTAGAATGTTCACTTTTTTTTCTGATTCAAAATCAAAAAGTGTTTGATTTCATGACTTTTTGTGTTGTCCATGGAAACTTGTCAAATAGTTGGCTGGATGAGATGATAATTTGTTTTACGTAATGAATGATGAATGAGTGATGCTTTGTAATTAATTTAATAAATAATTGAATTGTTTTGTTAAATATGTTGTATAAAACTTACAGAATGGTTGACGTTTTCCACACTTTATTTTATTTGGTTAAAAAGACAAAATGTACTATATCATTATTTTATTATTATTGAACTAAGAAAATTACCCAAGTTACACAAATTTAAATTATAGAAAATGTTAACTAGTACCTAACAAATGGATAATTTATCTTGATGCCAGAGCTATTTTTTGAAGTATTTTGTTTGTCTTGTTATGAAGAAAAATGTCTATTAAGAAATGTTACAATTTAGAGCAGTGGAAATTTGTTAATTATCAATCAATTAGTTATATTTTTGTATCAATATCAATGTAGTTATATTTTGTAAAAACACAGACTATATTTATGGTTTATAGTTTAGTAGTTTATATATTTTTACTATTTCCTTGTCATAATTAAGTTTCTATTGTACGTTGAGTTGTCACAATTATTAAACATCATAATAATATAATGTTAGATAGTTGCTTGTCACATGTGTAATTTGTTATTCTTGTTATGTATGCAATAAATATATGTATTATTTAACTTTGAATTTTGATTAGCCCACATTCATCATTCGATTTTGATTTAGGCAGGTGTCATAGTGACATTATAAAATAATTTGTTTGACACTTCTTACGACTTGAATCATAATGTCTCTGTGACACAGTTCCATGGTGGATCAGGGTTCTATTGGGCTAATTGATTACAATTACCATATCACTTTTGCACCTTTTTTCAATGAAATGGAAAATTAATTTGGAGATAGCTTGATAGCTTTTTGGAGTCTCGGGAAAGGAAATATTATGCTGGAAAATTGTACAGTTCTATGCGGACGGAGTCCAACAGAATAAGTATTCCGCAAATGTCAAAATGACATTGACATGTGACTTCATAGTGAAAACAAAACCGGCCAAAGGCATGTCAAGATGTAAAAGTCTATTTAAAAGATTCAGTACCAAGTACCAAGTACTGAATCTTTTAAGATGACGATATTGTCCGTCGGGCCGTCTGTCCGTCTGTCAAGACTAAGGAATGGCTAAAGCAATCGAGCTGAAATAAGTCGGCACAAGGCCTCATTATTAGAATTTTGAACTTTGAGACATCAAAGAAAAATAAAATCGGTGGAACCTCATGAGAGATGTCATCTGAAAAGCTGTCTCTCTTAAATTTTTGAAGTCGGTGACCATTCTGGTATTTGAGGTACCTATGTATGACGGTAATTAGGCAAAAACACCCTGTCCTTTATTTCAAAAACTACTGACGAAAAGTCTCTTGAAAAATCATGTTCCAGAAAAAAACCTCATGCATTTATTCCCAGAGTGGGGTAGACAGAGCTACAGAAATACCAACCACTCTAAAAAGAGTTGTTGATAATTCTGTAACCACATTTTGCCCTGACAGGTTAAGATGTTTGTAAGGACCAAAAAGTTACCACGCTAATTAAATTTTCTATGAAACTTTTACATACAGTTGAAGGGATAATTTTCGTGTCACAACGGAACTTTTTTCACTTTTGTTGTTTGTATAAACAAACTACATTTAACTATGGTCCTTACCCGTTTTCCATTTATATTGAAAATGACACGTGACAGGTTGCAAGCCCATCGCCTAACAGTACCACAAGCCTAAGTAATTTAATTACCAAAACAATAAAACAATTGCTCTACCGCTTAGAATTTTAGGACCAATATAAAAGTCAAAGTAACTTACAGAATTAGTTCATAAATGTGGTCATAGATGGCGTTTGCTGTCATGTGGATGGATACATCTTTGCCAAGTAGCTAACAAACTAAATAATTAGTTTTCTATCGCATTACTTCAACATATCGTGTTTAAACCGGCATATGAAATTGTTGACACCTTGAAACGGACTTATTAGGGATGCTTTATATCACCCACAAACAAGTGCATAAAAATAATCCTTCATTTTTGAAATATATGATGTGGCAAACTTGTAACACATTTTTTTAATAATTCTTGCACAGGTATTAGTGGTGGTAGGACCCTGTGCAGGGTCCGTCCGGATCGCTACCACCATCTTATCCATTAACCACCCGCCAAGCAACAGTGTTCGCATTGTTGTGTTCCGGTGTGGGGATAAGACAACCGGTGAAATTACTAGCATAGAGGCATTCCATCTTAGTCCTCAGGGTTGGCAACGCATTTGAGGTCTTACGATTAGGTATAGTCTTGAGAATTCAAATGTCTATGGGTCTCAGATTCCACTTACCATCAGGTGGCCTGAGTGCTCGTATGCCTTCTCATTAACATAAAAATAAAATAAAATAGGTTTTAGTAGTTGTGCGTGTCCGTTCCCAATTTCGTAAAGCTGCCACTTACCGTTTAACGTGGAGATGGCAGAGGCAGAGATACCGCGTGACCGCTACTAGGTAAGTTTCGCACGGATATTGGGCGCGTGATCGTGTTTTGGTTACGGGAAACTCTTTTAACTTAAGGTAGGCTCTTTTAATACATGAGGCGTAATCACCTTTATATGAAACAGTGGTAGCTAAATTCAATAGACAAATTAAAAGCCCCTTGTCCTTGACGCTAATTTAGCTAGAAATGATGTACTGATAAAGTTTAATAAGAATCTATCATCTTTGTTTGTAAAAAAATATTTAGTTGATTTTCTCACCACTTACTATGAGTGCGCGTCACGGTAAAGTGGTTATAAAATCCACCTGCAGGTTATCATGACATACCTAATGTCATGGTAACGCCTCTGTTGTCAATTAGACGTACTAATTTCAATCCTGAAAGTTCAAGTCACAAGACTGAACCAAAACCAGTTAAAGCCGCAATTCATATCCTTCAATATCCTGAAGATAAAGTTGTTCAAGTTGTGATTTTTTATGTTAAGGAGAAGGTGCACGAGCACTTAGGCCGCCTGATGGTAAGTGGAATTTGAATCCCATAGACATTTGAATTCTCAAGACTTATAATCCTAAGACCTCAAATGCGTTGCCAACCCTGAGGACTGAGATGGAATGCCTCTATGCTAGTAATTTGACCGGTTGTCTTATCCCCACACCGGAACACAACAATGTTTGTTTCAAACTATTGCTTGACGGGTGGTTAATGGATAAGACTGTGGTAGCGATCCGGACGGACCCTGCACAGGGTCCTACCAACACTAAAACACCATCCACAATGTGAAAATCATTGTCTTGCATTTGCCCGACATCACAGCAGATCCAATTGTACTTTCTTCACATGCCGCTTTGTTTGTCGAACCATCGAGATATCCTACATGTATGCAATTGAGGATGTCTAAGAAATGCGCAGGATATACGGTGTAGAAGGCTCACGTGATTTTTCGTATGACGTGATCTAACAGTGACGCGATTGGTTAAAAACAAAACGAATAGAAACGCTAGTTAGCGAACGCATCTTGGCTAGGGTCTCAGAGAACTCATCCCGGGTGGGATCTATTTATCACGTCCGTCCGACGTAATCAAAGCCGTGGTTTAAGCAAATATACGCAGATATTGTGTAGATAGTCCTGACGGTGTTTATAAGCTTCTAAAGTGCTACATCGATATTGCAATAAAACGCATGGGTACCTCAAAACTAAATTTAAGTCATGTCTATTTCATTAATTTTTGTAGGCGACTTCAAAATGAAATACATAACATACGTAACATTATGCCTCCATTCCCAGACTGGGGTAGGCAGAGCTACATAACAGGAATATAATGTACACATAATGATACTTGATGTGATTTTATGAAAGACACACGTCTTTCATAAAAAGATCAAGACACCGACGCATTGAGAACCTCCTTTTTTTTAATTCGGTTACAAAATGTCGCAGGAAACTCACGCGCTAATGCCGGCCAGCACGCAAGAAAATTGTGAAAACTTTGTGAAATGCACCAATGTTTTATTGTTGCGGCTCCTGGAAAGAGTGTAGGGCTTATATCTTATTAAATTGTGTTTTTTATAATACTACGAGGCGTATTTGAGGTCCAGGACGCAAAAGTCGACGGACACCAAGGGTCAGTGCTCGCGGTCTTCTAGTGTTACTGCTAAAGTTCTGCGAAGGCGGATTAGAACAACAAAAACATAAACATATTTTGTCGTTGAATGTGAATAGACTTTCTTCTCCGCTTTACTGCCTCCTTGAACCTTCTCAACGCCTTTCGTCAAATATAAATGCGTCACTGACAAGCCAAACATGTATTAAAAGCTATGCATAATTTAACTTAATCCATATGAAATAACGTCGCTTTTAAACTGTACCCGTGACAAGTATAAGTGTCGGTGGCGTTGTAGGCACGATAGCTCATGACTACTTTAGGCATCGTTGGCGTTCAAACAATTAAGAATAAATTTCAGCGACAAAGTTTAATAATGGTTCAGTTACTAAGGTCCCTTCACTTACCGGTTGTCCAAACAGGATGAATCCCTTCTGGCAGCTGTAAGTAGCCAAGGATCCTGCCTTTCGCCCACTGACCGCCACCGTAGCTCCGTCCACCGGTGGCGGATCCGGACACCAGTCAAACAAACATTTAGGGGACTCTCCGGACCAGGTCCCATCGTCTCCACACGACCGGGTCTGGTCCCCAACCAATGTGTGGTTGGCTCGGCAGGAGTGCGTCGCGCGCGCGTCGTGTGTAGTCCGCCCGTCGGGGAGCGTGATGTCACCATCTTGGATTGAGGAGAGAGCGCCGCAGTTGACGTCTGAAAAAACCGATATGTTAAATTCGGCATTTAAGGAAGGTCAACTCCTAAGGGCTTGTTGTTTGATTAGTAGTTAAACTAACAAATTGAAATCTCAAGGAAATGTGTACGATTCTTTTTTCGAATTTTAACAATTAGTTAAGTTAACTACTGATCAAACAACAAGCCCAAGTGATCAAAAAGGAGGAGGTTAATCTAGGTTTTCACTAAGTATGTATGTTATGAGCAGGTACTGGGCAACTATAAACATACTTATATGTTATAACAACCATGAATTTAGAACAAATACTTGTGCTCATCCAGACCGGGACCGTCAAATCCAACTAACCGTCACGTCAATTAGCTGTAGCCAAGTTTAACAATGTTCGTTGATGAATTGAAAGTAGCAACAGATTAAAAAAACCGGGCAAGAGCATGTCGGACCATGCTCAGTGTAGGGTTCCAAAACCGTTACGTACTACAAACATAAAAATCAACAAGTAATAACTAATTTTCTATTTAAAGTCAATTAGTGCCGTCTTAGATGATTTTAGCAGGTATAAACACTTTAATCGCCTGTATCTCAAGCACCAATGATGACTACTTAGTTTTGATAGTTTTCCTTTAAAATTCGTTACATGCCCTTTCATATCAGATTTTTGTTCCAGATTTTTAGTAATTGTAGTTTTGGCTGTAGGGAGGGGGGGGGGGGGGGGCACTTGAGTCTAACTAAAATTAGCGCTTTAAACCTTAATATTTCATAAACGGATTACTTAATCAAAAACGGTTCTCACAAACCCATAATGTTTTTGAAAGACCTATCCAACGACATCCAAAAAAATACATCCCCACGTTACGTGTAAGGGAGGTACCCTAAAAACATTTATTAAACATTTTATTGTACCACTTTGTTGACGTGACTAATATGCATATTCATGCCAAATTATAGCTTTCTAGTCCTAAGAGTCTTTGCGCTAGGCTGCGGACGGACGGACAGACATGGCGAAATTATAAGGGTTCCTAGTTTGACTAGGGAACCCTAAAAAGAGTAGGCCTCATTAATCTCTTCACAATAGTTATAAGCGGGAGTCTACAATAACTTATTAACTATATTTATCGCAATTCGTTCTTTCATTTTTATAAATCAAACCTAACCTAAGTTACACGTTGAATAGATATTAAAGAAATTCTCAAATCTTGCAGTGTCAGCGATATGAAAATATAACAACAACGGGCTCCCGCGGCTTTCATAACGTTTGGACCACGAAAAACGCCACAAGTAGATATAATTGACGCGCGGAGGTAAAAACCGATTTGATGTTCCCCGCGGAGTCGGTCGTAACTCGAAAACTACACTATTTACTCCGCACAGGGCCTCTATTCTACTGCGTTATAACGATATCGCGTTTGACGTGTTTTAGAATCGTTTATGTCACAGTCGCCATTATTGTAAATGACATAAGAGTTATCAAAACTTTGACAATACGGAAACACGTCAAAAACGATATCGTTATTACCTTGTAGAATCCCAGCCCTGTTCGTATTGCACACAGACAATGCATGCCTATTTTAAATGAATTCGCGCTACTGCACGCTGGTTACTACCATTTCAGCAAAGATTTCAGCAGTATCAAACGACGGCTTCTGTCTGAGTATTGGATTCGAACACTCTTAATTAAAGTAAGTTAAGTTCCCTACCTAAATGAAGATTCCCGATCGAGGAGTAAACTATTCAAGTGTTTGAATTTCTCGCTTTTGCCACTTGGCGGAGTTCCTGTTGTGATCCAAAGCAATAAGGACTTATCAACAGTTATTACTCGAAGCATATTATACGTTCTGGAGTATCGCATAAGGTCGCTTTTGAAATGTTATTATTGTAGTAAATGGGTCGTTTTGGTTCAGGAAAACACTCTTTCACCCCTGATAGAGTACAAGGGGACTCATGTTTCACTGATTTACTTATTTGATGCATGTCGTTCGTGAGTTATTTTATTACGTAAATTGTAAATAATTGTTGTTTGTAACGTGCAGGTAGGTGAATTCCGCATGGGTTAATTAACCGGTGACTTGAAGATGTCACGAAGAGGTAAAAAAATCGGTCATATTTGAGTCGGACTCGAACACTGGTTCCGTATCACTGCACAATAGGTATTATAAGATTCCATTTTATAGATGTAGCTAGATTTCGGTAAGCGAGTGGTCGTTGAAATCGTGTGTATCACTAGGTAGGTACTTTAAAATGAAAGTAGTAAGTGTGGAATTTAAAACCCAAAACCAAGTAAAAAATAAAATGAACAATTTCTAAAATAAATGTACAATATGAATACCTATTTACATACATTGATAGTTGAAGAACTCTAAAAAATTAAATGTACATAGGCTAGTTTTTATGAAATAGTACATTGTTTGCGTTGTGTTCCGAGTGATTTTTGTACGCCATACCTACTTTCCGTATTTGTTCAAAAACCGCGGCCGTTCAGACAAGATTTTATAAACCAAACCTGACGAAGTCATCATGATTCCATACGAATAAATAAATCCAAAACATCGGATATAAAACATGGGGGTTAATAAAGACGACTTGTTTGGGCGTGCATAAAGTAACGGTGTTTTAATATCAACGCTCTATTTTGCAATTTTTGCATATTATTCCAGCACTTCAACCTTTTTGAAGTCATGTTGTCAAAAACAAAAACGCGCCTATGTAAGCTGAATAATACGGTCAGCATCTATAAATACGAGTACACTATAATACCTCGCTTTTACGCCTTTGACAAATTTGGGAGGCAGTTTAAACAAGGCGTCGAAGGGAGAAATTAATTTAGCGAAATTCGTTTGGCTTTTGAAATAGGAATGCCGAATGCTTCCTAATCCTTCCTTCCAGCAAGGCAGAACCTACTAAAGGTGTTTTTTTTTCTAAATAAGAGTGTAATAAATAACCCTAAAGAGATAACTTCGCCTGTTTGAAAAGTCGTTACTATGGAACGACTTACGGCCGAACCCTATATTTAAACCGCGGACAAATACTTCGGATTAAAATTTGACGCATTTTGTATGGGCAAATGTCAAATTTCAACCCGAAGCAAGCCTTATCTATCCGCGGTTTGAATATAGGTTTCGGCCGTTAGTCGTCGTCAATTGGCTCTAAGAGCTGCGTTTGTGTATATTAGTGAGCATGTGATTGAATTTTTGAGACTTCACTTGATACATTTCTTCTGGTCCACGGTTTGTCGCAATCATTCTACTAGTGACTTGGATACCAGAAACGATTGCGAAATTCTATTAGAATTAGGTTGCGACCTCAGGCCCTAGCCAAGATGCGTTCGCTAACTAGCGTTTCTATTCGTTTTGTCTTTAAACCATTCACGTTTGGTTTAAAAACAAAACGAATAGCGCTAGTTAGCGTACGCATCTTGGCTAGGGCCTCTTCATGCTTCAGCCCAGCACATGACAGCCAGTCATTGTGTAATTAGCACGGTCAGAGAAAGACAGGTAGTCTATCTCACGGGCGACATAGCTCTCTCGCCGTCTTGTGCTAGCCGTGCCAGTAGCGCAGTGAATCTTTACAGTAGCTACAAGTACAAGGTCTAGATGACCACTTTAAATGTTACGGTTAGGTACGAGTAATCTTCCTTCCATTAACGTTTACAGTCTAGCCAAATATGATACTTGTATTCCCTAATAAAGTTACAAGAGAAATATTGTAACATAGCGTCAAAAGATTTGTCTTTGTCAGTTAATCTGAGCCACTATTCTCCTATACATTTGAAATGGTGTTGTTTTCTTTTTAACTCGGCCGCCATTATTGAAAAGTGACTAGCTTTCGTAACGTTGATAACATGTCGAAACTAGTATAGTTAAACCAAGTAGAAGAGAGGACCTGAACGATGAAAATATTAAAAATAGTTTCAATACGGAACGGAAATAAAAGGAAGAAGAGAAATCCTTTTCTGTAAATTGCAGTTTACTGCTGCCTTGTACTTCTCTCTATTAAATATAATATTTTCTCGTTTTAAACCAATAAACTGAAAGGTTTTCCATGTTTCGTTTACAGAAATGCACTATGGGCGAAAAGCTTAAGTAAAGGACCTGTTGTTATATGAAGTTGTCTACAAAAATAATACGGAGCTTACGTAAAGTTTCAACTATAAAATGTCGAACGGCCTATTATGTGTAACAATTATATACAACAGCCCCCTATTTCCGCACACGTGAGAGGTGACAATTCGATATACATTGCATAGTTAACACGCTGGTACATCCCTTCTTATTAGCTGCGCCATGTACACTAAAATGTCACCTGTCACCTGTCATTGTCAGTATGGTGAAGTTTTCTGCCGTAATATTATTATAATTTTGAAAAAAATGTGGTTAACAACCGAGTTTAAAATGCTTTGACTAGATCATTGCACTTAGCCGCCTTCTTCTGTATTACGGTAGATTCACTTAAATTTTCACCTATAGAGTGGTAAACATCTCTTTCATGGGGTATCAGAGGATCTTTGACAGTGAAATTTAAAGGTTTAACGTGACATTATTGTTCCATGGAATTTACTTTAGTTCATTGGTAGGATTCTTGGAAAACACTCAGCAAAGGTTATGCGGTTTATTATTAACTGTATTAGACAATGCGAAAGTTCTTTGCCCACCTTCTGCTGTGAGCGGAGCGGGCACCTTGCGGACTCCGTTTGGCTTACATCGGTGTCTTTTCAAGAGGTTTGCTTGAGGTGGAGACAGTTAAAGTCACCGTTGTAAATTAAAGTAAGTTAGGCATTCGAGTGTGTTGTGTGTCTGTTTGTAACTCCTTCATTGGCATTGCGCCGCCGGTCGTGCCACGAAACTTTGCTGCCGCTGTATAGAGCTACACAACCCCGTACTCGTCTATGGGAAGAGGAACATTCTTCACCAACCTTTTTTCCACCCGTGAAGGGACTTCCACCGGGTCATTTATTACTGCACGTGGAAGTCGCTCCACAAACTGCGTGCAGGGCCGGTAGCATGGTCGCCTTTATCGATGTTGATAAACGTGAATCTGTCACTCTTGCACTGACGTATGTGAACAGAACAGAAAGTAACAAATGTGTTATCCACGTTTATCCATATCGATAAAGGCAACCATGCTACGGGCCCAGGACCGAGAAAAGTTGGTAAAGCAGAGTTAGACCGCAGAGGAACTCTGTGGCAGCCGGACCTACATGATGCTACTGGCAGTGCTATTGGCGCTATAAGTATAAACTTATACCACCAAGGGCGTTATAAGTTTTAAGTCTGTATCTCCGTATCTGTGTGTATTTTTGTGTATTCAATGGCATCATACTACCCTACTACCACAAATGGCAGTATTTTAGACCAAACTCCTGTAGCAATTGCGACCTTATTACCAACAAGGTGGGATTGAATCTAATTTGGCTAATTTTAAAATTATAGTAGTTAATGTAATTACGATGTTTCTGAGCTAGCTCTCACTATAATCGGTTCAGCCGTTTAAGATATCAGCTCTCAAATAATCTCTTCTTGCGATTACGAGTATATTGGGGTGATTAATCTCTTATGTATATACAAGTACCTACAATAGAGTTATATTTGAAACGGTACTTACATTTACAGTTCGGCGCAGTTCCCGACCAGAATCCATCCTTCTTGCACTCTCTCGTTTTGTCTCCCACTAACATATGGCCTTCTGGGCACTTGTAAGCGATAGATGATCCCACTTTGTAGTTGTCTCCCTCTATCGTGGTGTTTAACAGCTTGTCCGGGCTTCCGCAAGTTGGAGGCACTGGGTGAGATAAGTATAATGATGATCAGTATTGATAAGAATATTGTTTCAGTTGTTGATATAACTTTCGCGTGTACAATTTGCAACACATATTAAAATTAAAGACAGGACTTAAGGCGAAAAATCTACAGGTTGATTTTTTTCACGTTGCTTATTGTGTCTCTATTGTTAACGTGTATATTTGTGACATTTCATCCTCTTCTAAAATTAATGCGTGTCAGTACCGACTATGAGAACGGTACGACGAACAGTCGCAATGCGATGTGAACAATTCCTGATCCCATGATTTACACTGTCCACGTTTAGTGTTCCAAGTCCATGGCCTCTATTCTCAGTAGAATAGAGGCTATGGACATGGATGTGGATAGTCCTAATGATATCGCGTTTGACTTCTTTTAGAATCGTTTATCACTCGGTCGCCATTATTGTAGTGATATAAGAGTTATCAAAACGTTGACAATACGGAAACACTTCAAAAACGATATTGTTATTACCGTGTAGAATCCCAGTACCCTTACCATGAGTAGCAGGGACGTACTCGCTAGTCATTCGAGTGCTCTGTTGCTCACAGTATTGAAATACGACAGTATAGTATTGAGAGGGACGCGAGTACAGCTAGCATCAAAAGTAGCTAGGCAGAATAACATGCTCAAAATGATCTAGTTGACGTATTCATTATTTTGAGCTCTTCGGTTACCTCTGACTGTACGCTCACAGTACATGGTAAGGGTACTGATTTTAACTTTAAAATAATATTTGTTATAATTTCGCTTGCGTTTCATATTTTATGTTATATAGATAATATCACATTGGCCAATTGATGCTAAGCGGGATCTGGGTCCCAGACATTTGCATTTCTAAAGATTTCAATCCTAAGACTCCATTGCGGAGTCAACTCTTTCGGATTAAGATCTGTATGCTAATAATTTCACTGGTTGTCTTTTCTCCATACCGGAACACAAAAATGCGAACACTGATTCTTGACGAAGTAAAAGGATGCGACGCAGAGCTTCCATTCCCTTAGGTATGTAAAAAGCAATAGCTATAATTATTAAATCGTGTTTCATTAAAGTAAGGCGCTGTTTAAATTGCACCGTTAAAAGAAATACAAGTCGCTTTTCCAATTCGAATGCATAGAACTCGCGTATTGCTACCACTTTTTAACTTCTTCCCTAGTTCCGAGCGGAATTCGGTACCAACAGTTATGCCGGCTCTTGTTTACCGGGCCTCTATTCTACACGATAAAACAATATTGCTTTCGACATGTCATTACACTTAACGCGATGATGTTCGCGATTTTATTTACTTGATCATGATGGCAGCAGAGTTAAAAAACTACGATAATAAGTCAAAAGCAATCAAGTTTTACCGTATAGAAATTCAGACCTGTGGTGCTAGACAAGTTGCATTCGACAATCGTTAGCGATTATGTTACGACTGAAAAATATATGGAATTGATGTAAGTGTCACGTTTATCAATCGAAACATAATCGTTAACGATTGTCGAATGCAACTTGTCTAGCACCACTGGACAATAATGGCGGCCGAGTAACAACAATACGATAACAATAAGTAGAGAAACAAAGTGGATTAAGGATAATTATAACTCTTATAGTTTGGACATGTTTTCCTTCGGATTCTGAACTCATTTTAGTATGTGTAGATAAAATAATATATGCAACTGTAAATAATTAGCCCTTAGAACTACCCGCACACTACACTCGAGCTTTTTTTTTTCTTTCCTTAACCCTTAAGCTCGCGAAATTAAAAAAGTATTGACATCTAGCCTCATCTGTTCTTATGTGTTCCCAAAATTTAAATAAAATAAAAATTACAAAAAGTTCACTTTTACTAATGTATAGTATATTATACAAAGTAACTTTAAGGGTTAAACATTTTCTTGGAATGTAAAACGTACAGACCTAGTTTTTCATAATATTCGGACATCGTTTAAAAGGGAAGATAAACGTTATCGCAATCTGTATGGAATTTTTTGCTTTACAGTCCCGTTAAGACCATTCAGACCCAGACTCTTCATAAACTATTATTATATCTGTAACTGCGTAAGAAATTAGGCGTTTTCTAGAAAAAGTGTACTTCGTTAAGGACAAAGCTAAGAAAATTTAACTTTTTCCACTTCGTCACGAAAACTAGCCATACATTTAGATACGTTAATTTTCGTGACGAAATGAAAAAGTTATATTTTTATAATTTTGTCTTCAACGATGTACACTTCTTTTGGAAAACGCCCAAATACTTTGCGAACTGTAAAACATTTTGTAATTAAAAACTTATATATTTTGTCCGTCCTCATGCAGTCGCATTACAGGCTTTTTTGTTAGACTTTTTAACTCCTCTATCGAGACTATGTAATCTTAATTGATGGATCGTGGAATCATATCACCGTGAATCCTTTTTCCCGGTCCAGTATTACACAAGTCCATTAGTCCATTGAGTCTATAACTACGCAAACGAAACCGAGACTGGACAAATAAAGGACTGCAAAAGCCATCATTTTTTGTACTGCATGGTTAATAGACTCAGGAGGGATTTCAATACCAATCACGCCATATTTGAAAATACGTTGCAACAAATACATTGAAAGCAATAACTGTGACGGAAATGCAGCGGCTTTGGATATTGTGATTCGCTTAGCTGCAGTTTTAAATAAAATGATATAGAAGATGTAACGCAAGGCAATGCAATTGATAATCATTGATCCGTGTGTATTTTTATAGTCATTATGTGTACCGGCCACCATGGTTTTAAATTAAATAGCCGCCCATAAGGCAAAATTTAGAATAACACTATCAAAAAAACCAAGTGAACAGACAGCGTAGTTTAAATTTAATCACTGTTCACTGGATCAATGTTATGTAACAGCATAAATTGTACAGCATGCCAAACTATCGTAAATTACATTGAAGTCTTCCGAATTACAAATAAAAATATAAAAGCATAAAACAATGAAATTAAACTTAAAACATTGTCACATAATTAAAAACAAAACACGACACAACGCAAAGGTTTCTCAGCCGGCGTTGAAATGTTTCGTCAGATGGTTCACGTTTGAGTTCGGCAGGAGACACTTGTAATAGATATAAGATTCGATAACAATATACAAGTTGTCCAAACTCCCACAGCTTAGTCTCTTGCACGGAACTCGGATGCAATTCGCTCTGCAATCAAATCAAACGATCGATATGTACCTAGACAGACACTCACTGTACTGGCAGATCCAGTGCAAATAGTCTAGGTTGCAGCCCACGTCGTTCCAAAGCCAGGCGCGGCCTCCATCTAACACGACACAATTTTGTTCGCCATTGTAGTTGTTCGGCTGGTCCTTACCCCACGCCGGTTTTGAGATCACATCGCCTGGGAAAAACATGAATGTTAAAGTTGCAATTTGAACGGAAGCTATATCATAAAGTAAGACGACGTTACACCTTGTTTCGCAAAACAAATACGAAATTAAACATACTCGTAACTTAGGTCTTAGAAAAACTTGTACAGTAACAGGATGTGTCAAAACTAAAGGGTCATTAAAATGTTATTAACATAAATTACGACGCGTTCTTATGTTATTTTCAGAGTTTTAGAACACTTCTTAATATAAATGGTATAGAACGTTACAGAAACAGGGACTATATTCACCGATTACACAAAGAACGCTGAACTGAATTGATTTTTTTTGTTCGATTCGGTATACTTTCTAGTTGGTCCCATTTCCAGCATATCAAGATCTGATGTTGGGATCTTGGAGAAATCGAGGGAACTCCTCAAATATTATAGGAATAAATATACGTGGACGACATTACGCGTAATATTATGGTATGAAATAAAATAAACGTAAAAAAGAAAACTAAATACCGTCATCAAAAAGCAAGAAATAACTTCTTTTAAAATGATAGGTCCCATTATATTTTGGACCAAAAGCCGAATTTTTTCTTGCTTTTTGAAGACAGTTTTTTCGCCTAGTGGTGGTACTGTCTCTCAAGGTCGCGCTAATGGCCTTCAGTCAGAACCACTAAATTAGACAAGCATTATCATATTTTGAGAACTCACAAATTTCACCGCTTTGATATAAACACTAATTTTATGCAGCATTGAACAAACAATATCTGTGTTACTCAGCGAATACTTCGCGAAAAGTTGTAATTAGCAATTCATTCGAATCCGCACGAATCAACAAACTTGATGTCCAAATAATTACTGCACGGCAAACAAGGTTTTTGAAAATAACGAGTTCTCCTGAATTCCAACCGTATAAAGAAATGTGAACCTCGAAATCATACACCCCTGCAAACATTAAACATTGTTTACAAAATGAGTATTTCAGCTTTCATTTTATTTAAAATGAGTTACAATGAAAGCAATTATTCACGAGGATTCAACCCTGCTGTTTAAACTGATTCGGCAAGAATTCCTCTCCAGACTTATTTTAAAAAGCACTATTCGTACATTCAATTGAAAAGCAAATTTTATTTTTCCGCGCATCCAAAATGCATCACGACTGCAGATTAAATGAAAAGTCAAACGACATTTTGTCGGGAAAAAACATATTTATCTTTCTTTTACATGTGCCCGTCAATATAATAAAAAGTGGCTCTTTAGTCTTCTAACGAAACGAGGCATTCGACATGTAGATGTAGATTGAGTGCAATCTAAATGTCGATGGTTGTTTTTGTTTATGTATGGTTTTACTTTAGCTCTTTCATAACGTGTCATTTTTACATGATTATAAAAGGAGCCTTTTTGTGTGTAAAGTTAACTTTAATATAGATCAGTCGATACAATTTTAATCAAATTAACGTCCACGTTGATTAATACGTTCGCAAGCAAGGAATTTCCTGATATTGAGAACATGTATACATTTCAATATATCAATAAAAACTGAAATTTTCCGCGTGGTTCAAATAATTAACAACGCTCAATTAACTACAAATTTGTTTGAAAAACGTTCCCTACGGAAGGAATATCTATTATTGCACTGTTATTGGAAATACAACCGTTTTCATCAATATTAAAGGTGAAAGTTGCTTTAGTTTTAATAACACATGTGCCTTTTGGACTTAGATTTCATTTATCAAAGGGAATGCGAGGGGATATCCAGGCTCCCTCATATACCTATATGGCGTTTATAAGTGCAGTTGCATCCCTTTGACTTAAATATGAAACTTTCAATTAGCCGGATAGCTGTTCTAAAATCATTCTGCTCTGCGTTTTTGCAGCGCATTTCATGGTGAAAATTGCTTTTTACTTTAAGAAAGCTAGGGCCATGACTAAGCCTTAGAATATTAAATGCATTATCTTGCGGTTTTTTTCAATGGTAAAATAGAAAATAGAAAGGCGGAAATGGATTGGGCTGACAGCTTAATTAAAAAAAATGCTACCGCTCCAAATTTTTTTTTTTTTTTACTTATTGGCTTAGGGATAATAATGCTAATAATTTACATGCTTTTAATTAATTGTAATGGGTATGTTATTTCGTCGGTGTTTGTTTATGTGGCGGTTGTAGACCACGAGTCCTTTTAAGTTTTTTTAAACAATTGTGACACAAGGGAGGAGTTTATTTGAATTCCCTTGTTAATAATTGAAGATCATTCAGGATTCGACTCGTTTGTTTCGAGTTTTTATAGTGATTTACTTACAGTTAGTATATAGTATATAAGAATCAAGAGTCCCTTTATACTTATTAAAGTGAAGCCTTTTAGAGAGGATGACGTCCATAAGACGGCAGGAACACAAAAGATGAGATTAGCGGAGGGTGGAGTGAAGTCAAGTGGCGGGATAAAGAAGAGGCATGCATACCCAACAGTGGGTGAATACAGGCTGACTAGATCGATGGACGAATGGCTGGATGTGTTTTGTTTGCGGCTCTTACTAATATTTAAAAGTTTTTAACGCTAATGCCTATCTGTGTGTTTGTGTGGCTTTGTACCTCCTAAAAGCTTGAATTAATTTTAAACCGGGTTGTTTAGAATCAAGATGATTATTAGTTAGGTTTAATAGAAGCGGAGGAGTTGTGAGTGGTTAATGTTTTTACGTTTTGTGGCATAAAACATTATTTTATATATTTAAATTACGTGAAAAAAACAGCTTTTCTTTACAAAGAGTGTGTTTATAGGGTCCACATTGGCTCACTTAAAATTTGTATTTCTATTTGCTTTACTACCGATTTATACTTATTCATAATAATCACTCTTCATACATTTATACTCAAACTTTTCTTGTTCATAAATTGTTATTCATAATCATCGCAACTCAGTGAATTTTACTGAAAGCATTCTGATTTTAGGACGTCGATAAAACAAACCTAACCTAACCTAACCTTATTTACTAGTTGTATATTTTTAAAATCCTGAAAACAAACAGGTGAATGATTAACATTGGTTATGAAGAGTGATCATTACGATGGAAAATGGTATGAGAAATATTATCGGATTTCCGATAATAGTCATTAAAAAGTTATGTGACAAAATGCGCACCCATTTATATTATTGTCAGATAAAATAATTGTTAAGCCTAGTTGTTAGTGACTACGAAGCTAGTCCCGAGTTTGATTCGGCTCGGTTTGGTTTGGTTTGTGCGTGATAGCGCGAGTTTATATTTCTGAGTCAAGGATGTTTTCTACGTATTTAACTATGTTTATCGTTGTCTACGACCCTATTATTATTTTTTGGCAGTAATGAAGGTCTTTACCATCGACCCACTTCCAGGTCCTTGAAGTCAGCCCAGGTTCCTTCTGGGCACCGATCCACACCAGCTGAGTCTTCAGCGACACCTTCCGCCGCTCCAACTCCTGGCTCAGAAAGCTGGAAGTAGCACCCTGAAACAACCCGCTTATTTACGATACGTTTTGGTGCTTGCATTAAAAAAAAATCGTTTACAAAAATGTTGCAGACAATAGAAAATCGACGCGGGAAGATAATTGGTCTCCTGTTATGGCATGACGAGTACATAAAGATAATAATTGAAGGGAAAGTAGAAGAACAAGGTAAAGACGGAGACCAAAAAGAACTTACCTAGACCAATTAAATGATAAAGTAGGCGTCGTGCCGTATCAGTGGGTTAAAGAAAAGGCTCGGAATAGGGAAGAATGGAATTTACTCCACCGACAAGAACACAGCGATGATTAAAAAATGTTACTTTTTAATTGAACACTATTTTATATTGGTTACAATGAATAGCTTAACCAGTTCATACTCTACCTTGTTTTTCTTTTTATATTCACATAAATCTGAACACTTTTCAGCCTAGTATTCATTCACACAATATAACCAGTTTATTTGCAAATAATAAGACTGAGTCCCACAAACATTTTCGTTTATTAATATAAAATAAGAGCGTGTGATGTCCTTCTAATATTATAAACGCGAAAGTTTGTAAGTATGGATGTTTGTTACTCTTTCACGCAAAAACTACTGTACGAATTTTGGTGAAATTTGTAATGCAAAAAGCTTATACCTTCGATTAACACATAGGGTACTTTTCATATCGCTAAACCCTCGGGAGCTGATTTATACGCGTACAAAGTCGCGGGCGGAAACTAGTTATACATAAATGCAATGCTTAAGGACTAACTGCCGCACTCAGTGGCATTTAAGAAAGAATGAGAGCGAGATTTTTCAAAATAGTGTATTTGAAATTGACATTAAAAACGACTTAATTAACATTAACTGACTTCGAGTACCTACGGGCCTACGTTACTTTTTTAATGAAATTTTACCCAAACTGTGTCCAATTTAGTATACATACGTAGCCGTTGTGTTGCGTCAGTGTGTTACAGATAAAGCTTGGAATGAGAAATAATGGAAATTAATCCACCGTGAGGATTACGAACAGTATTTATTCACAACCAAAAAAACTATAGTTATTTTAATAAAAAAAAAAAATGGAAACATCCGCATGCCGTGATATATATTTTTTCTATTTATGTTGTTATTATAAATTTATCTTTTAATGTTGATTGTAACAACGAACTTCACTGGAAAAAATAACTGATTATAATAATCCTACTAATATATTTAAATGCGAAAGTTCGACGGATTTTGATGAAAATTTAAATAGCTTATAACCCTGGATTAACATATAGGCTTCTTTTTACCCCGGATCAATTAGAAATTTTAAAATCCCCCGACTAAATAGTCTGTAAAAAACCTCTTAAAAGTAATAAATAATAAGTAGTGGCTCTAAGGGCTGATTGTTTGATAAGTAGATTGACTGAACACTGACTCTAACGAAACTGACACGTCGGGGACCGCTAAGTAGCTGGGGTATTTTATGTTATTTCTTTTTTTTTAGCGGTCCCCCGCCGTGTCAGTTTAGTTAGTGTCAGTGTTCAGTTAACTATCTACTTATCAAACAATCAGGGCCACTACTTATTACTTTTAGTCGGGAGTATTTAAAATTCTATTTTTTCTTTCTTTCACGCTTATTAAACTTCTCCATCTGAGTGTCTGTTTATGGCATCGTAACTCCCAAACGGATGAACGGATTTGGACGCATATTTATTTTTAAATAAAGCTACATAAATCAGGAAGGTTCTTAGCAAGATTTCATGAAAATTGCTTGGGCCGTTTAAGAGATATTAGCTCTGAAAGTAGGTGTCGCCGTTATTTTGGGGGCTTTTTACCCCCGAAAAGCTCAATATCTCATAAACGGCTGAACCGATTTTTATAAAACTTGTCTAAGAACCACCACTAGAAAAACTGCTTTCATTTAAAAAAAACGCATTCAAATCGGTTCATCCATTAAGATCTACGGTGCCACAGACAGCTACGCACACAAACACACACACTTACACGTCAAACTTATAACACCGCTCTTTTTGCGTCGGGCGTTAAAAAATTAAAAGATACCAAGGGAATAACGACAATAACGTGAATGCAGTAAGTAAATAATAATGCCTGGGGCCTGCGAGGCATCATGCTCCGCGCACGGCGGCGCCTGCTATCTGTGTTTCAGTGTGCCTCATCAATAGATGCACTTGAACAATGTAAATTGCATGCGAGTGTATTCCGGAGCTACAGAGGGAGCAACGGACCTAATTGCTTATTGTACGTATTGTGAGGAGATTCCTCTCTCTGCAGCCATAAACACCGATAACTTGAGCTACGCCTCGCTGGCGGCGACCCCTGTAGCTGTTGGTATTGGTATCGTTATTTTACAATTTACCAACCCTGTATTGCATTGGTAGCCATATACGGCTTCATGCATGCTTTATATTTTTAAACAGGTCTTTTGGATGATTTGAACTATAGTTAATCAAAAAAACTAAGAAACACGATGCATGTCTTTAAGGTTCATTTTGAAACATATAATTTACGCAGTAAGATTTGTAGCAAAATCAAAATTCAAATTTAAAAATTGACTTTATAGACAGCGTTTCACTTTCGATTTGTTTTGTTAAAGGGTATTTAATTTTAAAACTAAATAATGTGAATACAACAATAAATATTAAATTTCTTTGTACGGTTTCATTATAATCTGAGATGTATATTATTATCCAATCTTATCAGAACTTTAATATGTTATCTGTATGGTTTTTCTTATTTTATTAACTTAAAATAATATTTGGGTTAACTGCGTAATTTAATACCAATTCGGTTTTTTTACGAAAACATTATTTTAATTTGCTTTTAAATCTATAGAAATATATAAAATACTACGCCAAAGATGTCAACAGACATCGAAGCAATATGCTAAAGGGCTAGGGAAGGTCACATTAGAGATAAGATTAGGTATAATTTCTTGATATTAATAAGAATAATCAAATCATATACATAAGTTTTTTTAAGTTAATTTGCATATGCCATTTTATTTTTTTTAATCTATAGCTTGACTGGAGCTAGATAGTGCTTGTCACACTAAGTCCGCCTTTTATACACTATTTTAATTAACTGCAATTAAGCAAAATACATTTTCACCTAATAGTACCTAACTGACGACTAGTGATTGTTATCGACGTGAACTTTTCGTACGCTTGGAAGAAAAAAACAAATACATTTGAATATTTACTTGTTACACCTCTAGATTACTCTACATTACATTTACAGTACAAAACATTTCCCGCCCTAATATATTTCTAAAACAATATACGTGCAATGACATTAATTTATGTCATTAAAATACAACTATAGTTAAAAATCTAATTACATCACGCGAAGTGTTTATTTTAATCTAAATAATCTAATGCACATCGTATCTAGATCTAGAGTTAATATTCAAGTGGAGTCCTAATAAAGTGCAGTGGATATGGATCTATAAGAAAAATTAAAAAAAAAACAGCTCAAAAAGACGACTGAATTTTTGATTCTTTCTAATGTACCGTGGTCAAAACAATAATTACGGAAATAGCGTCAATTTACTCCAATATAATTAATCTTCCAAAACTTTACGAAATAAAACCAAATCAGGTAGGAACTACAAAATAAGACCATATGTCTTAGTGTCGATAAAACCACCGGTTCATGTGGAAAGAAGTGGCGAACGTTTTGATTCAGCCATTGGATAGAACAAGCATAAAATGCATTTGTTTACATCAAAGGTTCTGGAGGAAAACAATTATTTAACTACAACCAGACTCGTTCCAAGGCAATGACAATTGTCGACGCCAAGATTCATTTTCATGACCGCAATTTTAAATCAGAGTTATTTGTACACAAACTTCAACATTATCGCCAAGTCAATTCAAATCTGGAGGAACCAAGACTAGAAGCTAAAAGTTCATTAAAAATTGTCTCTGACTTGATAAAAAATAGCAAAGTTGAGATTACATTCCACGGGCAAAGAAGTTAATTTTAAACTAAAAAATGTCCTGAAGAAAAACCCCAGTTACGATACTGTAAAAGTCGTGAAGCAGCTGATAGAAGGCAAAGAGGTGGATATGCCGGAGGGCGTCAATATTCCGCGTGCAATATTATTTTAAAGGCTATATTAATTTACTTTCTTGTGACTTCAGTTAACGTAGAAAGGCCACTTAGTTATTTAAAATAGACTTTTTCTAATCGACGTGAACGACTGACAACCAAATCTGTTGAACAAATTTTAGTCGTTCATTGTAGTTTATATTCAGTATAATTTGGATAAGTGATTATAAATATATACAACTATATTCACATACAACACAATGTCACGCCTTCATTCCCAGAGAGGGGTAGGCAGAGCTACAAATATGTAAAAAATTCTATAACTTGTTTATAATTCTGTAACCACTTTTTGCACAATCAGGCTAAGATGTTAACCAGTGTATTAGTGACAGGTTGCAAGACCATCTCCTAAGAGAACTAAAATTATATATTATAAATCTCATTTTTTGTGAAATATACATACATACATAACATCACGCCTTCATTCCCAGAGTGGGGTAGGCAGAGCTACATAAATACCAACAAATCTAAAAAGATTTGTTTAGATTTCTATAACCACATTTTGCACAATCAGGACAAGAAGTTGTATTAGTGACATTTTGCACAATCAGGACAAGAAGTTGTACTAGTGTATTAGTGACAGGTTGCAAGCCCATCGCCTAGCAGTACTACAAGCCCTTATTCCCTTTTTCGCCTCTTACAACATCCACGAGAAGACATGGAGTGGCACTATTCTAACCCGGCAACCACACGGGGCCAATATATAGGTATAATAAATAAAACATTATTATTTTCATTTGTGTAATGTATAATGTTTTAAATACTTGTATATTAGTTTTTTTGTCAACCATACATTGCTACTAATACAGCACGTTGATAATGATAACGATCACATCTGACGATCAAGTCGAGGATACAGTTCCGTAGTAACCTATCAACTAGGGTGGATCGGCCCTACTATGAAAAAAAAAATTTTTTACTATATCTTAATGGGCTTTTGTCAAAAGTTGCTTACATACTTGAGACTTCAAAATATGAAATATTTTTGAAATTGGACAATTACAAGTACAGCCCCAACTCAAATAAATTTTTAACTAATTAAAGTTAAATTGCCTGTCGCGTGTAGGTTTCGATGTTTAATAAAAATTAATAAAATTAAAACAAAACAATAGAATTATGACTGATTTGTCATCTGGTAACATTGTTTCTACTCACACCGTAAATATAGAGGGTAGTTATAAGTTCAACATTAATTTTAAATACCCTACACTATCACAATAAATGACGAATTGACTACAATAGAGTTGTTAACGTCAAATCAACACAAACATTGATAAAACGATTAATCTCTAAAATGTCTTTGTCTACATTGCGAAGTGATTTAATTTGCCCTATATTTGGTCATGGAAGAGATTTAAAAGTTAATATTTTGCCTACTTACGGAGATATTATACTGTGTTACTTATATGTGAGTCGTAATAAGAAAAAGCAATACCAGAACTTAGCTACTGATACTTGCCAGAAGATATCGGACGACGTGTTAAAAATCTGGAAAACGGCATCTATTCCAACTATACAACCGCGGTCTGTCACCAGAAAAGTCAAAGAATATTACGAAAAGTATCGCAGTTTATTGAAGCCTTTTATAAGTCTCGTCAGAATGTTGTGTCTAAACATAAACCGCATATCGGTATTTAAAAAAGAGGCAAAGGCTCTATTTGATATTGCGGCATGCCAGTGCACAGATATAAATTTATGCAAGTGTGAAAAATCAATGAAAGTTCCAAATTTAGAGAAGCCCTTTTTAATTGATCAACGAACAAAACGGCAAATGATGATTGGTCGCATAGACGTACAAACTACATCAAAGAACTTGAAAAAAATAAATAGTAAAAGAAAATATGATTTTTTCAAAATAAATCAGACTACAGCTTCAAAATCTAGTGAAGAATCATATAAAGACTTATCTTCGTCTACTCAAAACTCAGATATCTCAGACCAAGAGACTAGGGATTTTTTTCCGCCTATGTTTGAACCTCAGCTTTGTAAAACATCTCAGGAAAGTCAAGCGAAAGCAGCCAGTTTTTCGATGCCAACTGTGGCTCTTACTGTTGATAGGTATGGTGTTTCAGATAGAGCTGCTGCAGCTATTGTTTCGGCGGCTCTTCAAGATGTTGGTCTTATTACAAAAACTAATTTGACTAAGGTGGTCGACCGCAATAAAATTCGCCGAAATCGTGAAAAAGAAAGACGTGTTCTAGTAAATATGCCCTTATTGGTATGTACTTCATTTGGATTATATTTTGATGGCCGCAAAGACAGCACTTTATCAATTGTGAAGGGCACAAAACGAATAACTATTTCAGAAGAGCATATAAGTTTAGTTAAAGAGCCAAACTCTGATTACATGGGTCATATTACGGTTTCTAGTGGTAAAGCAGAAGTTATTAGCCAACATATCAAAGTTTTTTTAGATGAAAAAAATGTAGACTGCAAACATCTGATAGTAGTCGGGTGTCCCGGTACTGTCGTCAATACAGGAGCAAATGGAGGCGTTATTAGACATTTGGAAAAAATATTGCAAAGGCCGTTACAGTGGTTCATTTGTCAACTACATGCGAACGAACTTCCTTTACGCCATTTATTCCAAACTCTTGATGGTCCCACAACAGGACCACGCAGCTTTTCAGGGCCAATAGGAAAACTTCTAAAGGACTGCGAAAATCTTCCTTTAGTATTCTTCAAGTCGATTAGGTGTGATTTGCCAGATATTACAAATAAATAAAAAGCGGCCAAGTGCGAGTCGGACTCGCCCATGAAGGGTTCCGTAGCAGCAAGTAACATAATATAAAAGTTCGTTGTAGCTTTGATCAATGTTTTTATGACGTATTAAAAAAAAACTACTTACTAGATCTCGTTCAAACCAATTTTCGGTGGAAGTTTGCATGGTAATGTACATCATATATTATTTTTACATTTATCATTCCCTTATTTTAGAAGTTACGGGGGGGGGGACACACATTTTTCCACTTTGGAAGCGTCTCTCGCGCAAACTATTCAGTTTAGAAAAAAATTATAATAGAAACCTCAATATCATTTTTGAATACCTATCCATAGATACCCCACACGTATGAGTTTGATGAAAAAAAAATTTTTGAGTTTCAGTTCTAAGTATGGGGAACCCCAAAAATTTATTGTTTTTTTTCTATTTTTGTATGAAAATCTTAATGCGGTTCACCGAATACATCTACTTACCAAGTTTCCACAGTATAGCTCTTATAGTTACGGAATAAAGTGGCTGTGACATACGGACGGACAGACGGACAGACATGACGAATCTATAAGGGTTCCGTTTTTTGCCATTTGGCTACGGAACCCTAAAAAGATCTAAGCACAGACCAACTGTACTTATATGACATTTGCACCGCAATAAGTTGTGGTCATTGTAATTATAGGCTGTCTCAAAGAAATCCTGGTAAAGTGGTTCATTCTAGGTGGCTTACTACTGCAAACCGAATTCTCAGATTATATGTTTCCACGAATGCTCCATCAGTAAATTTACAACATTTAGTTAGTTTTATTTTGCAAGTTTATGCTCCCATGTGGTTTGCGATTAAATTAAAGTCGAGCTGCACTTATGGTGCAAAACACTTACACAAAACTATTGAACTATCAAGATATATGCCACAGCAGTTAAAAGCAGTTATAGATCCTTTAATACAACGAAACGGTTCTTTTGGTCATGTAGAAAATATATTACTGGCGATGCTAGATGATGACAGACCAGAAATAAAATGTTTGGCATTGCAAAAAATACTGAAGTCACGAGATTGTTTACCGTCGAATATAAGGATCTTTAAACTACCAAAGATTGACTTTTGTTCTATGGATTACGTTGATATGATAGCCTGGGACAGTGTAACAATTACTGAGCCACCATTGCTTAAACTCCTCAGCACAGATATTTTAAGAGAGTGCAACGAAGACCTAAATAAAATTGATGAATTGATTTTACCACTACTGAAAGTATACCCTTGTCATACTCAAAGTACTGAAAGATGTGTCAAAATAGTTACAGAGGCAGCTGCGGCTGTTTGTGGACCTATTAAACGAGATGGATTTATTAAGACGAGGCTTAAATCTCGAAAAAATATGCCTCTATTTAACTCCAAGAAAGATTACAAAATTGAACAATTTTAGTTATTTTCAGTTTCAAAAAAAACAAATATCTTTCATGGTTTTCGTGGTTTTCTAATACTTTATGTTAACTGCCAATTTCAAGTGTAAAAATAAATTAAACTTAGACAAAAATAAGATGTTTTAATATTTTTTATATATATTATAGTTATCACTCTAAAATGGCGGTTTCGTCACTTTTCAGTTAACTTGGGGCAGTACTTCCTGAAATATTTCAGGTATTTTAATTATACAGATTTTAATGTTTTTGTTAGTAGCAACTTTCTAATACCTGCCAAAACCAAAATTAAAAAAAAAACAAAATCGATCCACCCTACTATCCACTCTTATCCTAGAGATCTCCTTTGAAAAAGCGATCATTTTCTATAGATGTGGTAGGTGGTTGTAGAAATCAACAGGGTGACAACTTGTGTGAAAATATACCAGGGCCTCTATTTAACTGCGTTATACCGATATCGTGTTTGATGTGTTTTAGAATCGTTTATGTCACAGTCGCAATTATTGTAAATGACATAAGAGTTATGAAAACGTTGACAATACGGAAACAGGTCAAATACGATATCGTTATTACCGTGTAGAATCCCAGCCCTGATCTCGTTATTAGCGTAGGTAAACTACGAATTACATTCGTGACAACAGTTTGTCGTACCTAAGTAATGTAAACATTAGTGTTCTTTTGATGTCCAAGTTTTCTGGTCAAAAAGAGCTGTTGGCCAATAAATTGACCGAAAGTATTTTTTTCCTTATTCCGAAAAAGCATGAATTTGGCACAGTCAACGTGGTTTTAATCGTTAAAATAATGGCGATGTTCACAAAGGATTAATAAAAGCAGTATGCAACATTACTGTCAGTTGCATTATTCCCTGTTCTCTCTGATAAAGTAAAAAGGATTTATAATAATTGTAATATCGAAAGCTTTTAATAATTAATCCAGGAGAGTAGTTAAATAATACACGTAGCAAGTCTATTTTGTAAAATACGCACTCATTAACTATGCCATGTTTCGTTACATTGTATACGAAATGTATAAAGTAGTGTGACAGAAATATGACATTGTTTCAAAGAATTTGGGCGCTTTCCAAAAAAAGTGTACATCGTTACAGACAAAATTTAAAAAAAAAAACCATTTCGTCACGAAAATTTACGTTTCTAAAAATTTTCTTAACTTTGTCCTTAACGATGTACACTTTTTTTGGAAAGCGCCCATTTGCTCCACTGATAACGGGGTCTGATAGGAACATAAACATTACATAATCTTAACAAAGCAAATACAGCGTATAGTTCGATTGAAAGAATATTGAGATTAACAGTGACGGTGTATATAGGACGACGAATAAGTTTCCCGCTCCGTTCAAGTTCCTATTTTAAGCAGTTTAGGTTACCGTTGTCTGCCAGACATTCACTAAAGAGTTTCTTTTGTCCGCTACTCTGTTCGTGAAGAAGTCGATTATCGACAGACAAACTGTCACATTTATAATATTAGTATGGATTTCTATTCTATTCCGACTAATTTCCCATGATGTAGGTTTTTTAATCATTAACTGTAAATGTTGAACTGAAGATGGAAAGTAACTAAATTCAAGAGCGGTAAGTCAAGGAAATTAAAAAAAATGCATTTTGAACTTCATTTGAAGTTTTTTCATTTATTGTCTCGTAGATTTATAATAAAAGTACATAATGCAGGTAAAAGTTACATTAAAATTAAATAGCAATCGAATAGTGATGTTGTTTTAATTTAACTTAAGCCGAAGTGCGTTAAAGAAGCTTGGTTAAAAAAACCGGATAAGAGCATGTCGGAACATGCTCAGTGTAGGGTTCCGAAGCCGTTAAGTACTACAAACATAAAAATCAAAAAGTATTAACTAACTTGACGAAGCATGTTGCTGATTAATTATTGTAAATTCTTGACGAAGCATGTTGCTTATTATTTTTGGTATATATTTGACGAAGCTTGTTGTAGATGAATTTTTTGTACTTGAATTTCTTGTAATTATTTTTATTTCTTTGTGCTTAACTAACTCATTTTCTATTTAAAGTCAATTGGTGCCGTCATAGACCTCTTGGATGATTTTAGTAGGTATAAACACTTTAATCGCCTGTATCTCAAGAACCAATGATGTCTACTCAATCGTGATAGTATTCCGTTAAAATTCGTTACATGCTCTTTAATTTAAGATTTTTTTTAGATACCTATGTAGTTTTGGCTGAATGGGGGGAGGTTCACTTGACTCTAACAAACATTAGCGCTTTAAAGTTTAATATTTCATAAACGGATCCCTTAATCGAAAAAATGCTGTCACAAACCCGTAATATTTTTGAAAGACCTATCCAACGACACCCCACACTATCAGGTAGGCGAGAAAAAAAAATACATCCCCACGATTTGTGTAGGAGAGGTACATTTTTTTTTCAAGATTATATTTTATCACTTTGTTGGCGTGTCTAATATGTATGTTCATGCCAAATTGCAGCTTTCTATTATAGGTACAAAGAGTCTGCTAGGCTGCGGACGGACGGATAGACGGACATGGCGAAACATTGTAAGACTCTATTCAGTATTCTGCGCGGTAAAATCTACGTAACGATAGATCTTAATCTACATGACAGTAATGGCGGCCTAGTTAAAAACCATACCATAAACACGTCAAATATAGTTTTACCTAGTAGACCTGGGCCTTTATTCTACTGCGTTATAACGATATCGCGTTTCACATACTTTAGAATCGTTTATGTCACAGTCGCCATTATTGTAAATGACATAAGAGTTATCAAAACGTTGACAATACGGAAACAAGTCATTGACGATATCGTTATTACCGTGTAGAATCCCAGCCCTGCTTTCTTACTCGCTATAAAAAGTAGTATAGTTTAATCGACTTCAGCTGAACCCGAGTGGTCAAATTAAAACTTGTTGCGTTGTTCATCGCCGAATGGCCTTGTCTTGCCTCGCTCTCACGTGAAAATACAAGTACATTTCAACGAGAAAGCTATTACCTAGACAATTTGTTTGAGACGAATCGGGTTCAATAGCTATGTCGATTTGAGCGTGGGACTGACGCCGGTGTAACGAGAAATCTGGTTTTAACTTGATCTTTTAAATGTTATTACAACCTGTCTTCATTGACTTGATTTGATTCTTGAAATCTTGATGCGTTTGGCTTGGTTTGTTACCCTGCCTACGGAGCTAGCGGTTTCGGCCCAGATAGCTGAGCTATGAGCGCGAGTATTTATTGTTAGTCTGACTTTTGGACATTCTCTACGTATTTAAGTATGTATTTCTCTATATTAGTGTGTTTGTCGCTGTACCCATCAACCTAGAGCTTAGTTCGAAACTACGTCTTTTGTGTGACCTCCGGATATGTATTTATTTATTTCTTTCTGGCTTTGGTTGGTTTGAAAACCGGTGGCGAATTCTAAATCCAATTAAGATCGTCGGTGGTTAAGTGGCTTGAGGTGTCGACTATTAGAGCCCGCACGGTAACGAGTTCATCCTCATTAGCCAGGATACACTCAGCCAATAAGAGTGTTGACCATGTGAAGTTTGAACTTGACTAAATCATACGTATATACATTACATACGTAACAGCACGCCTTCATTCCCAGGGTGGGGTAGGCAGAGCTACAGAAATACTAACAACCCTAAAAAGACTTGTTGATATTTCTGTAACCACATTTTGCACAAGTAGGCTAAGATGTTTACCAGTGTATTTGACAGGTTGCAAGCCCATCGCCATATGTGAAAAACTGTGTTACAACTACATAGAACAGGGCTGGAATTGTACATGGTAATAACGATATCGTCTTTGACGTGTTTTCCTATTGTCAACGTTTTGATAACTCTTATGTCATTTACAATAGTGGCGACCGTGACATAAACGATTCTAAAACAAGTCAAATGCGATATCGTTATAACGCTGTAGAATAGAGGCCCAGGGCCTCTATTCAGTGGGGCTAGACAAAGTGTATTCGACACTCGCTAGCGATTATGTTTCGATTGAAACATATATGGAATTGACGTAAGTGTCACGTTACTATCTCGGTGGCTTACGTCAATTCCATACATTTATCAATGGAAACATAATCGCTAACGATTGTCGAATGCAACTTGTCTAACACCAAAGGTGCGTTAAAACGATATCGTGTTTGACACGTTTAAGAATCGTTTATGTCACGGTCGCCATTATTGTAAATGACATAAGAGTTATCAAAACGTTGACAATACGGAAACACGCCAAACACGATATCGTTATAACGCAGTTGAATAGAGGCCCTGGTCATTTACTTAAGTTTTTCACCTATACAAGCCTTTATTGCCTGAATCATCCATACACATAAAACAAAGTTGGGCCAGTTTCTCAGTCAATGTAATCAATATGCATACCCAATCTTTTATAATCATAATTTTATGAATTGAATGTGCCATTTCAGATTAATTTGATTAAATATATTAAAGTTGTGCATGTTTTATTTTTGTATATAGTTAAAATGATTTACACTGGTGGTGTCCCGAATAAATAAATAAATACTTGTCAGTCACTGTAAGATGCCATTAAAGCAAGATGATAAGTTAGATACCTTTTTATTGACAATGACAGGCAAAAAGGCCACCTGATGGTAAGTGATAACTGAAACATTAGCAATTTCAAGACTACAATCACAAGACTGCAAACTTGCCAACCCATAGTACTAGGATGGCATAAATCTATGCTAGTGCGGTGGTGTGGTGCTGCTCGGCAGCGGAGTCCGGACAGGTTCGAAGATAAAGCTGATTGATCTTACTTGAAAGCCGTGTATCAGGTCCCCACCGTGCGCTTGGCACTGCCGCCGGGCTTCGTCGAAGCTGCCTCCTTTAGCCACGTTAAATTCGTAACAATTCTTGCTGAACGCAGCCAGCTCCACGTCATCAGACACTCCCGCGGGAGCGCAGCGGTCGTTTGAGAACTCTGAAAGGAACAGTTGACTTAGGGCTTGATACTAAAATGGAGGTTGATTTTTGACTCTCATCCCGAGAGTTAAGCGGACACGAGACATTTAAGCACTCGAGCATAGCGAGGGCGGATAAATTTCGAGTGTCATTGTCATTATGGCTTTTTAGTCCCGAGTTAAATACTCTACTTTTCACTTCAACTGCTAGAAAAAATAGTAGATTTTGTATCAAGGGACACGAGGCATTTAGATTCCCGAGTAAATAGTTCGTTCGAAAAATTAGAGGATTGTGAAGCGATGCTTAAATCGCGTAGCTGTCAAAAATAATCCGTTTAAATTTAGCTTCGGGCGATAACGTTTCTCACCCCATAAATCTAATAGGATTTCAATGATTTTTGAATATAAAACTATGTAGGTCTGTACGTTTCCAATTTAGTCTTTTTTATTTTATTTTTCCAATTAATATTTTCTTGGAAAAGAAAACGTACAGACCTAGTTTTTCATAATATCTACAACATATTCAAAAATCGTAAAATTCTAACAACGTTTAAGGGGAAAAAAACGTTATCGCATTTTGTATGGATTTATTTTTGCTTGGTCCTCTTTTTTACTCTCAACCCGACACTTTAATGCAAAAAGAGACAACAACAAGGTGATGTTTTGGGTTTGAACATAACAAATAGTCCATAGACAATATTTTCGAAACGAAGACTAAGGCGGTGGAGGTTGAATGCCAGCCTGCCCTCCATCGTGCACTCCGACGACAAGGGCAAATCAACAAATGGCAACATGTGTCTGGTCCTTTGTGGTTTTCCGAGGCTGTGTGACTAATCAGGAAATTAAAAAGTAAATATAATTTAGTCCCTAGGGAGTTAAATGACACTTCAGTCCCTAGGGATTAAATGCATCACTTTAGAGCACGAAAAAAAATACGTTAAACATTTTTTTGCAGTGGTAGGTAACAAGCAAATGTAATGATCAAAGTTTTTAAGTGCATAAGTTTAAAGGGAAGTTGTTCATCGAGTTGCTATAGCTATCCTATCATTGACAGCTGTCCCTCCCCAAACTAGGTTTTAGCAGAATCGAAAGAGTCATGATCATGATGAGTTGCGTTTGACGTGTTACATGAATTTTGGATAAATCATATTTTTTTAAATAATTTAATTAATTACTAATAATATAGAGTTCATGCGTGTGTGAGTATTAGTGTATGTGAGTGTGTGCGAGAGAAAGCGAGAGACGTAATATGCGTATTATTTAATGATGTTCTAACTGATTTCTACAAGTATTTTTGAATATCACAGGTGTAAGAAATTCTCACGCAAGTGTTGTCAAATACTCATACACAGTGTACATACGTGCGCCCCCACCCAGCCGGTAACAAGATCACCGCGCGACTTGATTTAAAAAACTTTTCTAAAAACTGTGTCTCGCTCTTTAAAAAGTAGACATTAATCCAATTTAAAATTTCCCCATCTAGCTGCAGGCAATATAGTCGCAGCGCGTCGAGGTAAATTAACGTACCTTTACCAGATACAGGGTGGGTAGGTAGGGTGAGGGTGGAAATTGCAATGTTTTGTTGGCAACGGCTGTCTACTTATATCGGTGTTTTATCGATTTTCTGACTTTGCGTTGTCGATTTACATTTCTTAACGTTACGTTTAGATTTTGTTTCATTTCGTTTACTCGACTTGTCAAAAGGTAGGAAATAGATGCACATTTAAACTTTTAGTCGTTCATTGAATTTGTAAATAATTTGGCAAACTGCTAAATCTTAAGCATTGCCTCCATCTGCTCGTATCCCAGGCCGACTGTGGGAAACAACAAACGATATATGTGGAAAAAAACGAGAAACAACATAAATCTTTATGTTTTGAAAAAGTAACGCTACCTATAACGCAATTCAACGCGACTAAAATGGAATGCTTTATGCTAGTCGCTTCACTTGTCTCGACACCGGATCACACTGCTGCTTGGCGGCAAGTTTTAATGGGTTAGGTAATGCTGCATTGGATCGTTACCTTCAGTAGTGAAGACCTCCACTTCGCAGAGGGAGAGGGACCCCTCTACCCCCACCAGTTGCAGGAACACATGTTGGCCGATCAAAGGACGGGCGCATGTAAAGGTCTTCGTCACCCCCTCATCTGAAAAAAGGGGTTCAGTTAGAAAGCGCTTTGGGCGACTTTTTTACAGCGATTGTATTCGAAAATAACATATTTCAGAAACAACGTCAGTATTCTTACGATTTGCTGTAGGTATCTGGTAGATTTTTAAGTGTATAAGTGCCCGTGCGGCCTACTTACTGATTAAACATGTATTAACTTTTTTTTATGTATAAATTTAAAAGTTGTTAAGTAAACCTGCTAGAAATTGGACTATTATTCAGTAATGTAACATAATTAAAATAATAACAATATTCAAACTGTTCTAGTGTAAATACTGCGTGCACTTACATTGGCAACTAATTGAATACCGGAAGGTAAAACAAATTCCATTATTTAGATAAGTGTTGCTACTAATAAAAAGTATTTGAAGTTTTTCAAACGTACATATTTGTTACTTTCGTAAATAGATACCTATTTACCTCAAGGGACATACTTTTTATAATAATGCGCTCTACAAATCGTCAACGTTTAACGTCCTGTATATTTAGATATTTTAGTTAGGGTTTGTATGAATTGCGATTACATCACATTTTTCTGTTCATGTGTATTAACATTAGGCAGTCAAACAAACTAACGATGTATCAAACCAACGTTCAATTTGATAAGGCGTTATTAAAACCTTACATGATGAAAAGCCGACATGAACCATAAAAATAAACTAAAGTAACGCATTATTACCCTACTCGTAACTACGCCTATTCTATAAATCTAATTGGTTTTCTACAATCTTAATGTGTTTTGTCTTGAGTTTCTAACTTGAAATATTATGCGATATTTTTTAGTTATTAAAATAAATACATGTCATAGTCTCTAAATTTAGCAAATGCAACCAAATATCACTAGTTATTTTTACTTACTGTGACACTTAAAGGGATAATATTACTACGTTACATTTTGAAACATTGCAAAGCAGTCGTACATTATTTCGTTGTCTTTTAAATATCAAGTTGCATTCAAGCGCTGTTCGTAATACGAGTAAGTAATACCAAACATGGTGTCTTGGTTATTTCTGACACGCCTTTTACGAGCGGTCTTAATTAAAAAGTTTAAAGTCTGTACAGTTCGAACGAAATATTCCCTATTATTTGTTCAAGCTAGCTCGTGTTAATATTTCCTCGTCCACAGCTGAATTTATTTAATGTATAAAGACAAGTTTTATTAACATACGTGAAGAGACTTTGATATTTTTTTGGATCATTCATTCTGTGCAATGTGTCAGTATTTTTTCAGCTTGCGACATTACTTTTATGTTTCATAGCGAGCGTATAATATCAGTGGTACAGTCAAGTTCAAAAGTATGTATACACTTTAGTACCTTGTCACTTTAATCGCTTGGATAATTTCATATGGCAGTTTAAACATGACGTTAAATAGACGAGGTACTAAAGTGTATACATACTTTTGAACTTGACTGTACATACAAGTATTTTCAGACAAATAGGATACAAAACAATCGAAACAATATACCACTCAATTTTGACATGCTTCAGGGGCGACAGGGATAATCAAATCAGACACATTTTAAGAGAATTTTAAGCTGCGTATTGTTTTTTTTTACTAAGCCATTACCGTTGTTAGCTCTAGTTGCTTTAAGTTACTCTAAATGAGTAGTCGTTGCAATATTTTAACAATTTATTTTGTGAATAAATGCAGGGGTTACAAAATATTAATTTAAAAAAATAAATCAAACTGACCCCGTTTTACGGTACATCTATTAGAATTAAATCAAGCTAGACAAGAATAGCCATCGACTAAAAACAGACACAAATAAAGCCCGTTACAAAATAAATCCAGTAGAACGACTCGTAATTCAAAATCAATACTTGTAACCCCATCGTAGGGTCCGAGTGCAGCGCGGTGATGTTCACATCACATTAATGCGTCATGCATTAAGCCGTCACATCAATGCGCATTTCGATGCCGATCCGGCTTTGTTGCCGCGTATACAATTAGAAATAGCCTTTATTGTTGACTTATACCATTTTCATATTATTTATACATAAACTTCATTTAATTTTCATTTCACATTACAATTTTGCACCAAACATGTATTTCCAAATTCATGCATTATATATTATTAATCATTATTCATTATTATTAATAAAATTAATCCGTATGAACATGCATTTTATTAGGACGTCTGTTACACATTATCTAGTGTTTGTACTGTTGAGGGTGTAATGTCAAATTGTCTGTATATCTGATTTGTATTAACTGTTTTTGACCGTGAGGCCAGTTTAGAGCAGACCCTTGCAGGTACTGAACTCCTGTGATAGGGTGACTGAACACCCTCATCTGAATGATTGCCAACTTAGAACAGCTTGACGAACTGGTTTCCTTCGAGGAGGCTTGACTCCCAAATTGCCCTTCGGAATTGCCGCGTATAGATCGATTCACAAGAAAGCCAAATGGAGCGAATGAGTTAATGATGCTATTTTTGTATAATACACAAAATGTTTACATACAGGTTGATTCAATAAATAATAATCGTGTTTTTAGACAATCCTGTCTTGCAACCGCCCAAATGCAGTGTGAAAACATATTAGTAAAATATTCAATCAAAAGGTAGAAAATTAAATATGGTGTTGACTAATACTAATATTCGTAGCTTTCGATTCACAGTCAGTACTTATTAAATCCGTAGTCGCAATCTATTTTAGATCATGTCATATATTTTACTTGCTTAGTCCTAACAAAGTGCAGATTATAAATATTTTTCCTTTTTTTCTTGATTAACGAAAACATTCCAGTTGTTTACAAAAAATCAGGAGGTCTCTGAATAAGAACGGCACTCACACAAACAACCATAGGGTTAATTTTCTTTACACAATGGTAAAAATTCATGACTTTTTAATTGCTCTTTTAACTATGTACATCATTATTGAGATTCACCCTCTGACATTCAATCCACTCGTGCACGCCTTTGTGAATCGGCCTATAAAGGTAAAATTATCCTGTATATTGTTGGCACACTGTAGGTATAAATAGAAAGGGACGTTCAAACTTTAAGCTTCTTATGAACATAAAGAGTAAAGTCTTTTCTGTTGTCCAGCAATTCATGTAAGTATTTGTGATTTTGTACATCAAAGGTTAATCTCATTTTCTTTTGATAACAGGTTCCCGTAAAAGAGATGCGTTACTACATATTATAACTTCGATTTCTTATAAAACAAAGTCGCTTCCCGCTGTCTGTCCCTATGTATGCGTATATCGTTAAAACTACGCAACGGATTTTGACGTGGTTTTTTTAATAGATAGAGTGATTCAAGAGAAAGGTTTATATGTACAATAGTTTAAACTGGAGCGAAGCGGGGGCGGGTCGCTAATCATAGATAAATAAGTCTGCTTATTTATCGACAAAAGATCTTGTTACAAAGAATACCTTTCAGTTATAAGAAATGGAAGTTGTATTTTACTTTCCAACGTTGATCATCAGACCTATAATTAACAAGCAGGTGATAAGGCGTGGGTTTTCACAGGAAATGTGCTAGGAAAATGGGTGAGCTAATAGCCATCAGTATCAATTACCATAAACGGTCGTTTAAGTTAATTTCATACATCGCTGCTTCAATACAAACGTGCCACAAATCAAAAACAATTACAAATGGATTTCCAAATTTAACCCTTTTCCTGGCATAGTACATTTCATCGACCACATCTATGTCGCTCAAAATAGAACTTAACTACCCACATTTTATGACATAAATTTAATTGAACTTTCCTGAAATATGACTTTGTGGACCAGTATTCTTCAGAAAGTTACGAATTCATGGATCTATTCCATTTTTTGCTTGTATCTTTAGCAAGGCCTGGAAATGGGTAAAGTGAACAGGGTTCTCAATTTGGACGCAATTAAGATTTATTTTGATTTGTGTCGCTTTTGTATTTCAGCAACGACATATTGACGGTTTTTGAAAATCATTCGATAAAGGGCACGCAAACTCACTCACGAAAATTTTCAATGAAACTTTTCCGTTGTGCAATAAATAATAGCCTTAGATGTAAGGATACTTTTCGCCTCACAACAACACTTTTTTCAACTTCGTTGTTTGTATGGTTTTAACGCGTAACTATACTCCAACTTTTTAGGCCCCACCCATTCGCGTTAGCGTTTAACGTTAATGTTTAAGTTTAACTGTTCAATACTCTGTCAATTGCCATAAAAAATATCAAATTATATAAGAATAGATAAAAAATAAATTATTATTAAATAAGATCAAATTCAATCTGCAATAATGAGCAGGCCCTATAATTTTCTCGGTGAAACCTATTTGATTTTGACATGTTATGGTATGTTTTTTAACTCAGCCGCCATTACTGTCAAGGAAATATGAGCTATCGTAACGTTCAAAATGCAATAACATATCAAAAGCAGAGAACAAAGGATCTTGTAATGTTTTGGTATCTACTATTGTTTCAACATTGTGCATTTTAAGTTGTTAAGTTGTCGCGCTTAACTAAAAAGTCTACTTTAGGGTCACCGAGTCATTAATAAACAGTTATTTCTTCTTAAACGGTCGTTCCGCCTAAGCCTACCGTGAAAGTTATCTCTAAGCATCACTTTCTCAACCTTTTCTACGATTGTAAACAATTGCCTAACTATTCCCACAGTATTATATCGGTGGCATAACTAAATGAAAGCAGAATCTTGATACTTGAGAAATGTTACGTTAAACAGCCACTATACGGCTAGTTGTAACAATTCGTGGAACCACAAACAACTGGGTGAAAATCTTTGCGGGAGACACCAACTTGTTGAAGTAAACAATGCTTTATCACATGCAGAAGAAGCTTATTGTTCTAGTCCAAACTGAATAACGCGGGTGTTCCACAGGGTAGCATCTTGGGTCATTTGTTTTTTTTTTTTTATGGCATGTTGAGGCACATGAGCAGTCAGGTGGATGGTAAGTGGAATCTGAGACCCATAGTAATTTTAATTCTCAAGACTGCAATCCTAAGAACTCAAATGCGTTGCTACCCCTGAGGACTAAGATGGAATTCTTTTTGTTAGTTATTTCACCAGTTGTCTTATCCCTACACTGGAACACAACAATGCGAACACTCTTTTTATTACATTTGCTGAAAATTTCGTTGTGATATTAGCAATATTGTTAGAGATATATCAACAATAATTCAGTGGTGGAATGGCAACAATCATGAAGAAAACCTTGATAAAATGATTACATTAGAGAACTCCCGTGACTTTTTAGCCTGTCTGCCCGAAGGAGGGTTATGTTTTTCGAGCGTATGTATGTATATTTCTTCGAAGCGTCCTGAAGCGTAAACGGATTAAAGGTTCAAAATAATGAGGTATCATTAGATTCGTATTAGACATAGGATAAGTATCGTGACTTTCAATAAGGCGTCCGCGAAAAAAATATAAAGAGAGATTATTTTTAAATTTTATTTTAACAAGTAAGGTATCAAATAAAACCTACTAAAAATGTGTATGATAACACTTTTGTGCTACGATTTCGACAGGAAATTCATATAAGTACGTAAAATCTTAAGTTCAATGAACACTAAAATAAATTACAATTTGAAAAAATCTAGTGTTTAAAAAAAAAAAATTAGCGCACTTTTTGGGTACCCAAAACAGTTAGGTATCATCAAAAACTTTGATTGTAACTACGGATGAGTTTCGTGTGTATAAATGTACTTAAAAGACCGAAACCGTAACCGGTCAAGTGTGAATTGGACTCGCGTACCGAGGGTCCCTTATCGCCAAACATTTGCTGCTGCTTTTATCATTTTCCCGCCCAAATTGTTTTCCATAGAACCCAACTAATACTTAACCATCCCGATAAAACTAGCTTTAAATGCGTCTAAATTGCTCCACAAGTTTAGGAGTCACGATGCCACAAACAGTCACACAGATAACTTATGACCTTTTTATTTTTAGTAGTAAGACAAAAACTAATTTACCTCTGTATTCGAAGAAACCAATTCAAACTGGAGATCAGTATATGCTGGTAATAACCTAACCATTTATACTTGAGCCCCGTGTTCAAACCAAATCTAACTAAGTATGGTTCTACTAAAACTTCGCAATGTTACATCCTGGACTACTTAGCCACCGCGTGTAACGCATAAATACGTAAGTCAGATTATGTAAGTCCTGTTATACAATTTATGCATTAACCACCATTTAGTATGAATATTTATTAACATGTTCAACGCCAGCGCTGTTTGGTTCCTTCACGGGCAGGCTCCATATGGCACTTTTGTTAATGTTAAGGAACTGTAACAAGTTAGTTGGAAAATTGACGGTAATTTACCTACATTTAATGCGTTTTAGGTTACTTATTAGTAGCAAACGTGTTCTTCAAGGTCCTGTTTATTTAAAACTAGCCCGCGACTCCGTCGCGTAGTTGCCGTTCATCGCTATTCCCTCGGGAACTGTTAATTTTTTCGGGATTAAAAGTACCCTAAGTTTTTCCCAGGGACTCAAACTATCCCCATACCAAATTTCATCTAAATCAGTTCAGCGGGTTATCCGTAAAGCGAAACAAACAGACAGACAGAGTTACTTTCACATTTATAATATTAGTACCGTATAAGGAAAGGACGGCAAGTGCCGTATTCTACTCGGTATTACAATGTTGCTTTTGACATGTTATTGTTGTGTCAACGTTTTAATCGCTCTTATTTACGACGAAATAGGCTGAAGTTTGGACCACATATGTAAACCAGACGACAATGTAATATTATGGTATCTAAGAGCTGTACTTAACGCAGACCCTCCGTGTTAGGACTCATTAGTTTTGTTTTGATAAGTAGGTAATATTGCCAAAAAAATACTGTTGGCTAAAAATGCTTGGTCCATACATACATACATATTATCACGCCTTCATTCCCTGAGTGGGGTAGGCAGAGCTGCAGAAATACCAACCACTACAACAAGAGTTGTTAGCGATTCTGTAACCACATTTTGCACAAACAGGCTAAGATGTTTACCAGTGTATTAGCGACAGGTTGCAAGCCCATCGCCTAACAGTACTAGAAGCCCTCATTCCCTTAGTTCGAATGCTTGTTCCGAATATGTTTTTTTATTTAGCCGACCATTTCTCGACTGAAGCAAGAGTTGAACGAGGTAGGGCGCGAAGGAGCGCTGAGTGAAAAAGTCCTGGCAGGGAGCCAATTTTTTTTATATCGGTGTCCAGATTCAGATTGTTAGTACATAATTTTGCATTACGTTGGCATCTTTATACTAAAGTTAAGCTCAATTTAGTGCGTTGATTTTACTTTTAAGATTGGTTACAGCTACACAGATTCTGGGATCCTAGTATAGAACGGTAAAAGCCTTCGGAAGATCAAGGTGAGAAGGATTTAAGTCTAGTGCACTTACTCCGTTTATGTAGGTACTCGTATACCCATTTTTATTGAAATAAATATGAAATGAAATATATTTATTCAACAAAAGCATGAAACAATATTACGAGTTAAGTCAACTTATATACCCTTTTCAGTAGGTCCCCAGAACTAATGTACTAACATACATACATACATAACATCACGCCTTCATTCCCAGAGTGGGGAAGGTAGAGCTACAGAAACACCAACAATTCTAAAAAGACATGTTAAAAATTCTGTATCCACATTTCGCACAAGTAGGCTGAGATGTTTACTAGTGTATTAGTGACAGGTTGCAAGCCCATCGCCTAACAATACCTACTACAAGCCTTTATTCCCTTAGTCGCCTCTTACGACATCCACGGGAAGACATGGATTGGCACTATTCTAACCCGGCAACCACACGGGTACTAACAGTTACAGTTAAATAAGTTACTGTATTATTTTAAGAAAACCATCCATGCGCTTGCGCCTTTTATGCCGCAAAAAGGTTGCGCTTTTATGCTTAACAAATAAAATTGTATGCGCTGACCTAAAAAAATAATTTTAGCTACCCAAAATTGTAATGTTGTATGCAATATCAATTGCTAATTAAAGTTCGATACTTTAGCTAACTAAGTAGCATTCCAATTTACTATATCTAGTTGCTGACCAAATGCATTTTTCTGTTGACCAATATTCTGGCAGCAGTTTCAATGATACACGTTTCGGAAACTTCCATTTTCATTTGCACGACAAATATTCCGACAGATGCCAAAGTTACACTGACCGCCGAGTAGGTAGTAATAGATAATCCGGTTTTAATTAAAAACAAGTATGAAAGTACTTTGGATTGTCACCGTTTGGACATCCTTTTTCCGTTAAGGGTCGTAGTTGAAAGCGCCCTCGCTAACAACGACGTGGAGAGAGAATCACTGGGATTAGTGGTCATTCCTTCCAGTCTCAGTTAGCGAGTCATTTAGATCCCCCGACCCCGGTGGTATGCATAAATGCATATCCAATTCTATAGACTAATTAACTTTAATTTTCCCATGGGAAAACATCGAATCGCAATCTCGATCATCAATTAGGGATTAAAAAGCGTTTTCCTATAGAACGCGTTCCCAGCGGCACCTAGTAAAGAAAGCCTGAGAACTCCCTGACACCGATACACTTTTCTCTATCTGTATGACATGCTAACCGGCCTATACCGGCCGTGATGGTAAGATCTGAGACTTATAGACATTATAGCGGCATTAATGCGTCGGCAACCCTGAGGTCTAAATCCGCCTCGATAAAACCTCTTTGTTCCTAATTATCAGGGCTCGGATTTTTCATCGCACGGTAAGATGAAAGAAAGTTATGGAGTCGATATTAAAACTAAAACTTTAGTCATATTCATAATCATACTCATTAATTTTGATAACACCCAAAGATTACATTATACATACAATTAATGTTAAATGCCACGCCATATTTCTTTCATTATGGGTCAAATATTATGAACATTAAGTAACTTCTAGACACTAGTTTGTAATATCCATAGAGAATGTACCTATACCAAGTGGTGTTTGAAATAGAAGTAAAATAGGTAGATACATGTTGAAAAAGTGCTCTGTTTGATTAAGGTCTATCGCAACAATATAGTCTGTAAAACTAGGTACGTAATTAAGTTGAAATAGTTACAGCATGATAATATCAAATTCAAATTCAAATTCATTTATTTATAATAAGTTTCACAATTTTGCGTGGTCGAATCCTCCTTTTAAGTTTACACCTGTATTAGGAGGTATTCGCTCTTTCTTACAATGTGGTTCCAGTAATTATAAATAAATGCAGCTAATTAAAATGCTACATTTGACAAAAGGTTTTTTTTATGTAAATATTTTATTTATTATATATTTTATTATAAGGTTGTACAAAAAAAAGGAAAGCAATCATTAAGTTGTAGGCAACGTACAGAAGGTAGTTACTAAGGGTTAGTGTAAAATTCTGTTTCGTTATAATCCTTTTCTTTTAACCATGATGTTATGTGCTTTTTACAATCACTAAATATCTTCCTATAATATTAATGATAATATAAAAGACCACACTAGGAACTGGAATACATAAGTATGATGATGAATGTGACTAAAGTTTTAATTGTGATGTCGACTCCATAATGTTCTTTCATCTTACCGTGCGGTGAAAAATCCGGGCCCTGCTAATTACATCGGTTGTTACGAACACAACAAAGCAAACACTGAAACTTGGAGGCAGAAAGGATAAGATGGTGGTCTGGACGGACCGTGCTCAAGGTCATATCACAACTAAAATTACGCGATAAATTTATTAGGATAGTTAATCGTTGTCGATGTCAAAACTTTTTCTAGCCAGAGCATTTCGATGCAAGCGGGGTTAGCTGGAAGCGATATCATAATTCGCCTTTGTAGTTTATAATGTATTTTCTTTGTATTCTTTTAGTTTTTCTTTTATACAACCGCTGGGTTTTATGAGTTTCCTTTTATTACTGTTGTTTTAAAATACACCAGACAATCAATTTGAAAATCTAGACAACGGTAAATTCATAGTCTATTTTTTTAAAAAAAAAGCTAAATGTCTATATTCAATCAATTACTTTTTTTGACAGCAAATTCATTGCAATGAATTCTCGCCACTAGTGCACGCAATAGGTACTCAATATTTTCTTAAATAATTCAATAAGCTAGAACTGTAGAAATATATTATTGGATTTTTTTGTTGATCGATTCGCTTAAAGTACATTGCGCTGCTGCGATAGATTCCACGGCATTAACGTTCCAACCAACTTGTCAATGTATCGCTACTAGCAGGCGAACGATCGACCAATGAAAAATCACTTTTAAGGTAGTACTGTAGTCGCCACCCTGTTTAATCAATTAGCGGCCTCTTCTGTGAAACGTTCATAGGTACCATAAAACGGGGCGAATAGGGACTTAGGGGTGAATAAATAAATAAATATCACGGGACAATGTCACACAAATTGACCTAGTCCCAAACTAAGCTCTAGGCTTGTACTATCTGTACTAGACAAGAATAAACACACATGCTTAGAGAAATATGTAGTTAAATACATAGAAAACACCCAAGACTCAGGAACAAATACGCGTGTTCATCACGCAAATATTTGCCCTTACCGGAATTTGAACCCGGGACCGCTAGCTTCGAAGGCAGGGTCACCACCAACTAGGCCAACGTGTCGTCAAAGGGAGGCAACCTAAAATAAGGCATAAATTGTAACAAATAAGAACAAGTATTCAATAAAAATATCTTTAATTGGAAATTATTTCAGTCTTATTAAAAATGAATCGCTGAATGTGTTGCTAAGCGCAAATCTCGAGAGCAGCTGAACCGATTTCGCTAATTCTTTTTTATTGTGTGTGTTACGGTCAGGAGAAGGTTTTTATGAAAAAAAAACACGGAAAATTCCACCGGGAAAGTCAGAAATTTGCAGCGGGACGAAGCCACTGGCGGGCCGCTAGTAATTAATAAAAATAACATAATTATGCTTCATTTTAAGTTGTGTCCCTATACACCCCTTGGTCCCTATTGACTCCGTTTACAGTATTGTGTAGGTTAACGGGAGGGAATGGCATGCTTTACATAATTTACTTGAGATACAATCTTTTTGGTTTAGTCGAGTACCTCGGCGCAGTTTGAAATAAACAAACTTCTTCAAAAGTAACAAATCTTTGGAAGCGCTACAAGTCAGTGGTTGGGATGGGGAGTGAGATAACGCTTGAATCACTCCTAAAGGGACGCAGTAGAGTTTGAGAGGCGTCGCTTACATTACATCGCGTAGCTGCAATTTTATCACAAATAAATGTAGCTGCGGTCGGCAACGTTCCTCATCCCCATAACCAAGTCCAATTTCTAAGATTTACTCATAATATAATAAATAAACATCAGGGAACAAACTCACATGAATTGACTTAGTCGAAAACTAAGCTCTAGCCTTGTACTATTGGTACTAGAACTACTAGACAACGATGAACTTACTTATACTCGTATATGTATAGAGAAATAGATACATAGCTATAGAAAACAGCCAAGACTCACGAAAAAGTACTCGCGCTTATCACACAAATTGCCCTTACCGGGATTAGGTGCCTGTGACCGCTAGCTTCGTAGGCAGGAACACTACCAAAAAACTAGATCTAGGCTTGAAAGTTGGTACGTAACTTTCCTTTTTTTTCTTTCTTAGATGATATGTTTTCTGGAAAAAACATACATACCTAGTTTTTCACAATATCTACAATAATAAAAAATTAAAAAATCTGGACTAGGTTTAAGGGGAGCGAAACGTTAACGCATTTCGCAGAGAAACTTTCAACGTCGCAATCAATGCTGGGTATCGCTATTCTATTACATTAACCGCCGTATTCAATAGCATACTCTATATAGACAATAAACTCGTTCCGTTTTCAAAATTGTGTATGAAAAATCTTCGCTAAGGAACGATCGTCAGTGACTGAGTCTCAGTGCATATAACAGTTTATTAGTCACTCGTGTTTGTTTGTGTAACCAATTGGGGAGTTACTATGATATGGGTAAGCGATTTAGAATACGATGAGCAGAAGAGACACACTACATAACTGCTATAGCACTATCTTTTACGCTCATCCTAAACTGTCATTGCGTAAGGATGTCATGGTAATCCCCCAGATCGGTATTAAGGGCCTGGTAGTACTTACGTTTTTCCCCTTTATTGTAATTCGAGGTGCCTAATAATGTACCATTGAGGAATTCGCATGTTTAGCGGGTTGATACTTACGTAAATTTGCCAGGTTATACATTTTCCACTTGTCAAGTCGGGAAATGTATTGAGAGGTTGAGAAAATATGTATAGTGCGTCGAGTAGACAAGCGTGTGTACAATTTTATTTAGGCGAAGAACATAAAAATAATATTAATTAAACGTATACAAAAGAAATCGGTATAAAAATAGAACTAAGTTAAATATCTACAGCACAACCTTTCACTTCTCTCAATCTCTCAAGGGTTAGCTGGAAGAGATCCCTTAAAGGGATAAGTTCGCCTTTGTACATCTTTTTATTTTTATTCTTTATATTGTTTTGGTTTTTCTTTTGTACAATAAAGTGTTTACATACATACATACATACATCTACATAAGTAGGTATAGAAATTTATATCGATACATAACTGGGTCATTCTTCTTTTTTAACGACAATTGCCTGTCCTCATTTTACCATACGTTATCAGTTAGAGTATTGATTATTAATGTTTTAGTGTTTGAATATCTGCTGCACTGCTAGATTAAAACAGCATCAACTCAAAATAAAACTGTATTTTAAAATCAACTTTAATACGAATGTGTTTGGACTTGAAACAAATCTAACAGTTTTTTTGAGTTTATACTGTTTTGATCTAGCAATGCGATACGTCCAAACATTTATTCATCTATTAGTACTAAATAATCTTTCACTTTCTCTATCCAGTGTTTTTTTTTTATAACTTTGTTTTTAATAGATTCGCGTGACAGAGTGGTAATACAATTTTGGTCTCCTCTGAAAACGGCCACTCTGTCACAGTATATTCTGAAAAACCACCATAAAGAAAAAAACATTATCGCCACCGAAATAATCATTAATTAGTCCAAATAATAATTCACGCAACGTATTTTAAAATCAAAAATTAAAACCATAATTATCTATAGTTGAAAAACGCAAAATATAGAAAAATGACGATGTATTGTCGGTAAAAAAGTAGAACGACCCAACTACATTCAGTTGATAAAATAATTAGGAGGCAAGCCTGAACTTTCTCAATTTGCCTTATAAGTATAAGAATCTTCTGTTTGTGATTGCCTAGTGACGTAATAATATTAATGCCTTATATTTTAATAAACCACACGATACCCATACGAAATTAATATTAGTTTCTAAAAACAAACGGATGCTTAACCTTGGCATTAATATTAATCCGACGTTACGTATGGGCGGCACCAGTAAGCGTTATATTATAAACGCAACAGGGCCTCTATTCAAATGCGTTACAACGATATCGTTTTTGACACGTTTGAGAATCGTTTATGTCACAGTCGCCATTATTGTAAATGACAAGAGTTATCAAAACGTTGACAATTCGGAAACAGGTCAAAAACGATATCGTTATAACGCACTTAAATAGAGGCCCTGTTTGTGAAACATCTCGAAATGAACCCGGACGACTTTAGATGACATCGTGCACTGTATTTTGTTTTAAATTGAAATGTTAGAATACATTTTAAAGCTCGGAGATGTAACGAACGGCTTCACTTCAAAGTAAGTTTCCTTTTGAAATCCAAGTGTAATAAACTTCTTGTTTTCTTCAATAGAAATGTAGAGAAGGTTTGATAGTTTATAAACTGTCTGGCGTTGTACTTGTAAGGATTTAAAATATACGTTTCAGCCCGGTACAATACTTCTGTTATGCCCACTACCTCTACCTCTATTTCACGCGGTAAAGCAATATCGCTTTTCATATGTTATGTATAGTATACGTGTCGAAACAAAGTGGACTAAGGCACTATTAATTCTGTAATGGCAAAAGGTGACAAAAACAAGACAGATGCAATAGGGTAGCATGTGTAAAAACGCAGTGTCGAACTAAGGGAGAGCGAGCGACATATGTGAATGTAAGAGTAGCGGAGAGTTCCGGAGCCGAATGACAAAAACGGAACCCTTATAATTTCGTCATGTCCGTCTGTCCGTCTGTATGTCACAGCCATTTTACTCAGAGCCTATTGGCACTGTATAAATTAAATTTAGAGGATAGATGTATTCTATGAACCGCTATACAATGATGTACTAAAATTGAAAAAAAAAATATTTAGGGGTGGCACTCCATACATGTAACTAGGTGACGAAAAACTTTTTTTTGAATTACATCAGCGTGTGGGGTATTTTTAGATAGGGCTTCCAAAATGATATGGAGGTTTTTAAGTGACTTTTTTACGTAAGTGAACAGTTGGCGAGATATAGGCTTCTAAAGTCGTAAAAATTCTGTCCGGGTGGGTAGCTTTTGAACTGTTCAATAGAACATTCTAATAAAAATTACAGTAGTAGAACATACGAAATACTTCCAACCAAAATTGTTTTGAATACGATACGCTGTGTAGTTTTTGAGATTTAAATAAATAAAAAAAAAAATGAACTTCTACCATGAACGTTTATCCCAGCTACGGAACCCTTCACTGTGCGTGGTCCGACATGCACTTGGCCGGTTTTTTATTAATATTGGAGTTACTCATATGAGCTCGTCTTAACTTTTAACATTGCACCCCTTGTGAATGTACAGTGGAGAACGTTAATTTGTGACCCATTTAAAAAAAAAAGTTTGACGTCGTCAATATCATTAGAGATTCAAAGTCATTTGTAACTTACAACAAAATCAACTAATGATGTAGAATGTCAGATTGACTTCGGACCTAAGATGGGTCCTAAATTAATGTTCGCGACTGTACGTTTGCCTTATAAGTAGCTGCACACTTTTGGGCTTTGTCGCTTTAATAACTTGTTTAGGTAAACTACTGGAATAATCTGTCACAGACATTCAAGCGACAAGGTGCAAAATGTACAGCTTCTTATTGGACCGACTGTACCTTCAATACCTACATCGGATAGACGTATTAATTGCGAGCTAATTTCCGGTTCGGTGCACTTTATGAGATTCTAGTAACTTGATATTGCAGTTATTAAATACCAGGCAGATGTTTCCCCCCTAACGCAAAAGAGGGTGGTAAAAGTTTAACGTTTGTATTTGTGTATTTTCAATCCACGACGACAGCCCATCCCGTTTGTTAATACCCACGTTTACAGTCCAGTAAAATTGACGTACAATGGTTGCGTCAATGTATGAAAAACTAATTAATTATTCAGCACCTTCACCTTCAGCTAGCGTTAGCTTTATTTCAGTCTATTTTTATATTTGAAGCTCACAAAGAATGCAAACGTTAACATCGTTTTTTATTATTCGCAGGAAAACTACACATCCTTTTATAAAGAATCACAAAGGGAAGCGCGACCGTAAAAATAGACCATCCGTTAAAACTATTTTATTAACATGTTGAGAAGAACTGTTATCGTATAATAGTTCCACGGGTACTCCTTATCGCATCAACACCTGTGTATGAAAATAAGAGTCAGGCATTGAACGCGAGTGATTTTCCGATCCTTTGTATTTCATGAAAACCTAGTAAATAAAAGCGACGCCTCGTACTTCTGTATGCATGAACTAACAAAATAATATATAAAACGCAACATTCGCATTCGACGTTCAATTCAACCTCTCTTTCTCACTTCTTAATTCTTTTGATTAATTGTTGTGTCAGTTTTACTGCTACATTCAAAAATCGGAACCACCAAGTGTTTAATGTACCTACTTATTCAGGTCAAAAAAATAATCTACAATTTTAATTTTAAAAATATTTACTATAGGGCTTGAATCGAGGTTACAATCGATGTTGTAAATGCATTGCTTTTTATTATAACACGATGTTTCACCATCTCGATCGGGGCCAAACGATATTTGTAAAAGGGCTCATCGTTTAAATCGCCACAGTTGTAATCCCTTTAGTATTACACATAAGGATGATTATGCAGTAAGATTTTTAAGACAAGTGAGCCCTTTTTCGTTAGAATCCTCTTTAGCTATTGTAAACAAAGGCGATGAGACGCACGCTCTAACAGGAAAATGTTTACAATTTATAAAACAAGTGCTCCCGTTTTACCCACCTGACGCAGAAGGAGGTTAATGTTTTTATACAATTATTCAACGAGAGTTATGTTTCCAACCTGAAAGGTATGTATTTAAGGGCAGGTATTTGGAGGATGGCCCAAAATTTGACAAACCAATTGATTAGCATTAGTGTCGCGAGTGAACTTTAAAAATAATACACTATAGCGAATTAAAAACATGGGTGAGTATATTATATAATAGTACATTTTAATACAAAGTGCAGAAAGTAGATATGTCATTTTACATTTAACAAGAAACCCGAGATATCTAGGCCCGAGCCACGGACTAGGGACAAGACTCGGGAGTTCGGGACTAGTGAAAGTGACAGTTCTGAGCCCTTGTAAGTTGCTTATGCAAAAACGTTTCGACGCGTTAGCGTTTCTCGTATGAATAACAATTTCTTTTCTATCGCTCAAAATATATAGGATGACATTCTCGTGCGTTTCGATAAACCACGTAGTCGTCTCTGGGGCCCTAGCCAAGATGCAAACGCTCCTAACGTTTTTCTTTTCTATCGCTCAAAATGTATGGGATGACATTCTCGTGCGTTTCGATAAACCACATGGTCGACTGTCATCCCATTAATTTTGAGCGATAGAAAAGAAAAACGTTAGGAGTGTTTGCATTTTGGCTAGGGCCCGTCATCCCATACATTTTGAGCGATAGAAAAGAAAAACGTTAGGGGCGTTTGCATCTTGGCTAGGGCCCCTGGACGCAAACGAGTTCGAGACGGTTTGTTGCTGGCTAGCAACTAAGGCTCAGCGCGTGTACGAGTATTAAAAAACGTTTTTTAATACATTTGCAAAATCAAATCAATGAAGTTCAAACTAAAGCCAACGGTCATTCATAAACTCAATCAGCCAGATGGTCACTCATACTCTTTGAACTCTTTTAACTGATCATTTAATTTTGTAAAACTCATTCGGTCAATTTTATGAAAACTGTTTTCAAGCAATGTTGATATTAGATAGCCCTTTAATTAGCAAAGTATGCAATTTTAGTTGATTAATGTATAGTTCAAAGCTAAATGACGTAATCAAAGAATAAATAAAGTGGTTGAACATACAAACTCTTTGGTTGGATGCATGTCATGCGTGGCTTAGAACAACAGATAATTTAAAAAAGGAAATGAAGGTATCCATGAATAATACAACTTTTATACAGCACTGTATTATAAAACATTTTGTATTGACGATAAACTAAAATAAAAAGAGGCCACTTTTTGAAGCTCGCTTTATATTCGGCTTGTTTATTAGTTCTACTAAATCGATGGACAGTATTGGACAGTCAAAAAAAGTTAGAAACGAACCAGCCACTTTTCTGATTGCGCACAAAAATGTACGATTCGATAAAATTGGAACGACAAAAAGCGACTGCGATGTTACGAATGGGAAATGAAAGTACCTCAATGCACTCTAACGAAAAATATTTAGTGAACCTGTCAGCGTATGCAATACTAATGTAATGAAATAAAAAATAAGTTTTTGTGCAACCCAACACCGCTAACTTTTTCATTTATTTATTTTTCTGCTATCATTACTACTGCTTAGTTTTGTTTATACACCGTGTTTTTTTTTGATTTACGATAACTTCGGCATATTGTTAGGTACACGTATAGAAACTACGTGGTACATTAGACTTTAAAATATTGCAAAAAAAAAATTGTTTAGAACAAAGTAATTAAATGTTGTGTCTTCAATCATTCTAAAAGGGTCTTTAGAGTTAACTCATAGTTAGTGTCAAATACGTCAAGTCAGCGTGACATACACACACACAAGTAAAGAGAACACTTGACAGGTGCACGACCTAACAATTGAAAACTCTTTACTCATAATAGGTAATTAAAAGAAAATTGTTAGGTATCAATTAAGAGCCTTTCACATTAGTTTAACGTGATTAACTGATTAATTTTAATAATTGAATATCTTTATAACCGTACGAGTTATCATATGTCTGTCTTCGGGAAATTAGCTTAATTTGACTTGAAGAACGTGCCCTTAAAGTTATCGTAAATCAAAAAAAACACGGTGTATATTCCGATTTAAGCCCCATTTTATCTTGTTTTTATTCTTATTGCAATCTCTTGTTCACGACTTAGCTAGCTTTAGTATCACGAAGTGATATTATATTACCTTGCCATATTTTACAGGAACTGCTAAACAGGAAAGTGGAGACATTTTTGTCAAACGTGTGTCGTTTTGCACACTTTCTGCTAAATGACGTCATTGTTTCTTTAGGACGAATTTTGAGTTAGTTTAGGAGTAAGATGTAGGATACGAGTTTTGTAAATACTGCCAAAGTAAGAAAACTAATACACATTCGGCCTTTTTGGAGCTCGAGTTTGGTACGTACGCGGCGCGGTAGAGCCACGCACGACTGATTCAGCGTCAATCAGGGTTAAGAGCCTTAAAACTCGCCCTACAACTTGTTTGTGGTCCACATATAAACCGCCCTAAGTATCCCGTTTTGAAGACTGAAGATGTCTTACTGGTTCTTTTATACTGTAATACTGCTCTTAAAAAGGAAATTGCTTCAAAAAATATGAAGCCTTACTCGTATGCGTACTTACCAATTGTACCAGGAAACCATGCGCAGAGAGGATTCCTTTGCAGGTCTGAGCTACTGTTTCCCACTCTAATTTCCAGGTCTTGCAGGGGTTGATGACCTGCAGGAAAACAACTGAAGTTTAGTCAAGTTTAAGTGCTTTCGCTTCGCTTCGGTTTATGTGAGTTTACTGCAACTAAAACCAGAATTATGGGTAAATCGCATCAAAATCCGTTGCGTGGTTTTGGAGGAGTTAGCGGATATACATGCAGACAGAGACAGACTTGGAAAGCGACGTTGCTTCACCCCCTACTCTGCATATAGGAAAGCACGCGTATAACGACGCTTATTACACCACCCACTCTTCAATAATTGATCAGCCACAGTCTAATAATTTATCTAACATGATACGGTGCCAACCGGCGGTATTGCAAACAGCGTTAGTCAACCGAGCCATCTGTGACGCCTTTGGTGACAGTCCATCGGCTATTGACCAATGTTATTGTGCAATTGTGCAAGTCTAGTAGTCTAGAATTTGTTAGTTGCATTACAATAAATGCAAAAAAAATAACTTGAAGTTATAATCAGGGTGATCCATGTCAAAAATGGACGTTGTTGATAGCGATAAATTTACATAACTTCGTGGATTTTTAAGTACAGATAGTAAGTAAGGACAAACATTAGTGTGATAACCGAAGCAACAAGTAGCAAAACTATCTCTGAAGTTTGAGCAATCTTCTTACAAATCTACCTTTTTTATACAAACATTAAAAAATATTACTGAATTTACCGAAACTCACAAATTGTCCTCAGAAACCTTCACAATTTATGAATTTAATAGTCGGTACACTGCTAGATCACCGCAAGTATTTTTTCGTAAATCTTGGTTATTTTCTAGATATTTGTTTTTCGATGCCTTCATTTTGGGGGATTTACCTACGAAGTGTTTGCGTCCAATATTCTATTCATTTAAGAGCATAACAAACAGACCGGGAATGAAGCATGCTTCCCTTTTATTTGCCTATCTGTATATGAACAACCACACACCGTGGTGGTTAATACGTGGGGGCGACGGCAAATTTTAAAAGCGTCCACCGTGTAAGCGAACAGTCGCTAACGTATTAGTACCAACTAATTTACAACCAGCCGCCGGGTGTCTATGTCTACAGGCTGCTCTTAAATCAGAGCGCGATCGACTTATTTGAGGATCAATAAATACCGCCAATTTGGGGAGCGCCGGCTACACAAGTAGCTGCGGCAGGGCTAGGAAAAGTATCCCTTCTATGCATACACGCGTTCTGTTTATTCCTGTTGATAAAATCTCCTCGCATAATAAAATCTGGTTATTGTCTCTTGACATTTCATTCTGATTTCTTATTCTTAATCGAAACAACCTTTAAAATATCTTGATCGTTATTTATATTAAATTATTTTTTGAATGACTATGTGTGCGACTAATAAAATAGAATAAGGTAAAGATAGGTTAAAATTTATGTGCTACATTTTAATTAGGTAAATGTACGGAATGGTTTACGAGTTAGATAAATTCTGCCAATTGGTCCGCATTTTTTTGTTCAATAAATAATATTCGCTTTTAAGTTATGCTCGTTGGCAATACTCAAACAGCGGATAATTCAGATGAAAATTCGATACATTTTGTAAGAGCCACAAATTCACTTATTACACAATTTGCTCATATCGAGTTCAAACTTATAAGAGCAGTTCTCAAAACAATAACCATTGCGGTGATACATAATATTCAATAAACCGTTCATTGAATACAAAACGGCCACATTTCAAAATCAATTAGTGTTGCATTGAAAATGACAATTATGCTGTTGGTATAAGTTAATGTGTCCATTTTGTATTAAATGAGCGAAAGGTCTAAATTAAGTGACGAAACTATGCTTCTGACGTATTTTCAGTTTGACAGACTTTTTCATTTATAAATCCGGGCATGACATGAATAAGTTGATAAGTCGAGATGTAAAAATGAAATTTGTATTTAGAACAAATTACATGTAGTTCAAATTACTTCATTCTTTTTCATCGAGTTATCAACTTATTCACGCCAGTCACGGAAATTCCATGCAAAACTTACCGCAACACCCTCTAGTGGTAACCCTCACAACTTTCACAGCGTAGTGCCGCAGAAGGTCCACTTGCCACCAAGGGCTGGCTTCGCGCTGTGTCTCTGAACATCTCTTCCCGTCGTGCTCTGTGGTCTTCTCGCCGTCGTTGCCGTTGGCCGCGCTGCCGCCGCGCACTGTTGTGGACTGATTGGCGGGCTTGCGGAAGGCCACGTTCGTCCCTGTATCAAGTTAAAGGCACCCTATGGTAAAGTCGACATGGTTGCAATTGCACTGACTAAAATAAGTATTGGATCTTACGCAGCTGTGTGTGTTAAAGCCGCCATTTTTAGGATTCCGTATCAATATGATAACCCTTATGATGACTTCGGCGTTTGTCTGTCAGTCACAGCAGTTCTTCTCCGAAATGATAGAAGCCATCAACTTGGAATTTGACATAGTTGTACAACTTGCTTTCCCGAATCTGTTTTCTGTTTTTTGTGATTGAGTTAAATATATCCAAAGTGTCGCATTTATAAAATTAGTAAGATATGATATGAAGCAAGATGTAATTTATGGTGGTAGTGGACAGCTTTCAATCATGCGCGAGGTGTAATCTCAGGCCAAGGTTTTTTAACCTTTGAACTGTAAAAAAAAAGGATATTAAAATTTCCTACTTCCAATTGTTTATTGTTAAGTGAAAAGCAATAGTTTATTGTAAAACTGGCGGTTGTGGTTTGCCAGTTTATTTAACTCTTGAATTTGGAATCTTAGTTTGGGCTGTTAATTGCAACGTTCCATTCGTAATTTTCTAACTGTATCATTTGGCGTCTAAATAAATCGATCCGAAGAGTTGTTTAATATTTGAGCATTTTGGAATGGGTGCAAAGTTTTAAAGCAGGGGCTCTATTGTACACGGAAATAATGATATGGTCTAAGACGTGTTTCCGTATTGGCAACGTTTTTATAACTCTTATGTCATTGACATAATGGCGGCCGAGTCATAAACGATTCTAAAACACGTCAAATGCGATATCATTAAAACACATATGAATAAAGGCCCAGTTCTAGCTATTGGTTTGCCAATATTCATGTATTTGAATGCACGATTATAAATTTCGATTAACTCCATTTTTGTTTCTGTTAATCAAGTAAAGCTTATAGGGCTCGGCAGGGGTGAGCAATTTTTACTTCATTTATATCAAGTGTATATATCAATATAGATACATCTTAAAAAATATATAAAGGAAAAAAGAATATTAATTATAATTCAACTAAAATAACAATGCATTACGAGTATCTACAAAACGTGTAGGTACTAAGTGTTTATTTACTCTATTTTTTCTTTGTTATTGTAATAAATAGAGTCACTCTCAAAAACACAAAAATAATTTTTTCTATATTTTCAATTTTCAACGCTTTTCTTCTTGAGTTTGATATCAGGTTTGATATCATATCATATCACTTGATTAACTTTCATAGTAGCATAAAGCTTGCTAGAATATTGGTTTATTTTTATGGCGACAGAAAGGAAACCTTAATAAAATAATTTCAATCGTTATTAAATTACATCACATCTACCATTGAATGACAAGGTATGTCCATGTCATGCAAACTCTGAAAACAGCTCGCCCCTGCCGAGCTCTGCTTATAAGGTACAGATGTATTGCAAGGGAAATGTAATTGGTACGTTCTTGAGGATTCGATAGATCGGGATCACAATTTATAGCTATTTAAGTTCTTTACACGTCCCATTGAAATCACTAAATCTCTTAAATCATGTATGAGAAGCATATTAAAATTATATCTTGGACTTAGGGGGGATGCAATATTTACGCCAATTTCTGTAACACCCTATATTGGCTTCCGCGGCTTTTTCAACTTACCACAAAATGGTGAGTCCGCGGTCCAATCGCCTCTCAGCGTACATTCCCTCTGGTGCGCACCGAATAGTTCGTAGCCTTCATCGCATTCGTACGTGGCTATGGAACCTGGCACTATGTCGGTGTCACTGGCCAGCAAGACTCGGGCATTGGGCGGCACGGCCGGGTGCCCGCAGCGGCGTTCCACTGAAAAAAAAAGTTTTGATTATAGAATCGGAAATTGGAATACAGGTGGAAATCATAGAGGTAAAAGACAATGGGCAAAAACGTACGGAACTTGGTACCCGGTCCAATGGACATGACTTATCTAGTATATAAAATTCTCGTATCACAGTGTTAGTTACTATACTCCTCCGAAACGGCTTGACCGATTTTTACGAAATTTTACATGCATATTCTGGAAGTAGGTCTGAGAATCGGATATCTACTATCTATTTTTCATACCCATAAGTGACAAAAAAGAAACAAAAAAAAAATTGCAGCGGGCGAAGCCTCTGGCGGGTCGCGTACCTATACATATAAATGGAAAAGTATTTTTATGTTGAGCATAGTTAACTAGGGCGCATATCTCCATTTGTTGTTCCTATGCGCATGCCATATATTAAACATCCAATAATAATGAACAAAATTGTGAGAGTGCCAAATTAATTAACGAACTTGGTTGTTGACTCCCGACAAAGCATTCCGCATACGAAATAATAGATAGTTTATTAAGGGTCTAAAACCGCCCATAATGACACGCGATGATAGCCACCCGAGCCAAACAAGGGTGGCAATAGAGTTCGAGTGTCATTAATCATTATGGCCGGGAATCCCGCACGGAACGGTTTTAGAAATGCAATAATTTTATTGTAAAACCGATTTTTTCAAATCACTCAGCATAATTAAAACCCTACCCCCGTATTATTATCACGTTTATTGCGGTGGATAAAGCATCCGTCACTCTCGCACTGTAGTTATCAGAAAGTGACAGATGTTGCACCCACGTTTAGTCACGCGATAAACACGGCCATAAAGCCACCAATTCACTTGAAATATTAGTCGCCCTTTGACATGTCTCTCTTGATTGTATTTTGGGTATGTTCGGCTTTGATTCGCGAGCGCTTTGTGCATTGGAATAGTATTTTAACTAAGTTTAATCTATATGCAGTTTGGGTCTAACTGAAACTGTGATCGACTAACGTGTACAATGACTCAATGACGTTACCGCGTAAATGGCATTTTGCATGACTACAATATATGTTCATTCGCAATATTCAAACCGCGGATAGATAATAATTACCTACTTTGAAAACGTGTCAATTTACAAAATATGTTGAAAAGCATAAAGCGAGGTAAGAATCACTAAAGTCTGATTTTTATCTCTCGGAAAGAAGGTAAACGGGGTTACGTCACTTTTAAAGGGACATTTCAGGGGATCTCAATGTATGGTCCAGTGAGGAATTTAATATTAAGTTATCATTTCGTTTAAATCGTGAAATTCAAAATAAATTTAAGTAATAAATGAAATTTGAATCGTACAAGTTTGTGAAATGAAACCGCATTATGCATTTTTTTACATTACAGGAGTATTAAATCTCAAATATTAGTGAAGGGAGTGCATTCACACGTCATGCAGTCCACAACTTAATTACTCGCGGGTAATATCGAGACAGTGATGCCAGTGTTATAAATAAATTACCCGTACGAAAACATATACTCTTCTTAAAATAATACGAGTATAAAAAGTGTACATATTAAAATAAAATTTGCCATACACTATTCTGATTATAATTTACAGGATTTTTATGGAAATTTGAAGCGGAAAATATAAATATCTCGAATGCTGCAAGTGTTTTTCGCGGCAATACTATTTTTTTTTCGTGCAAATTAAAATCACACTTTATCCGCGGTATGATTATGATTGTGAGTGGACGTTAATTATATCAGAAATAAACGTCGAAATAACACATATGAGGCGTCATAACAAATGCCATGCGCGGCAAATAAGTTTTAGATCAAGTTCCGTTTAGTTGTATTCAAATCTATAATTATGATATAGAACTAGAGTTTATCTTTTTCACTTAGTGTTATCGCCATCTTCAGAAACATTTAAGAGGATCGTGCAGCGATGCTTAAATCGCGTAGCTGTCAAAAAAATCCCATACAAATTTTGCTTCGTGCGATAACGTTTCTCACCCACTAAATAAATCCGTATTCCATCATTTTTGAATATGTTGTACTTTTATTAAAAACAAGGTTTGTACATTTCCGGTTATTTTTTATATTTAATATTGGCGGTTGTTACTCCAGAATCGAGTTTTTTTAAGAACGCGGGACTACCTAGCTTCCAACTGGACTAATTACATCGTTAACATGGTCTATGGTCATCATCGCTTAAAAGCCGACAAGCCAATTAGGTCGACTATTCAGCCAACATTAGAGTAATAAAGCTAGATCTAAGTACCGCCTATCTTTTATGGCTAACAACAGCATTGCATGCAACAATATTCATTATGAACATTTCTTAGATGCCATTAGTACGAGTATGTACCGTATCATAAACAACACAGTGACTGGACTAGACAAATTGACATTTCATTTATCTGTCACCTTTAGTACCAATTACACCATTACGATGTTAACCACTTAACAGACGATTAAAGCGTTGACAGTTGTCAAAATGTATGAACTAACGTTGATCATTTGATCCTCCGTTTGTACCATCCCTATCCGATTGCTACCAACTGAATCCGGTTACTAAAACTTACTACTAATATTTGCAAAAAATAATACAACGCAGCTCGAGCTATTAAAAGACAATCACCTCAAGAAATGATTTGGCTGCTTTGTAAAAGTAATTCCGTGCAAGGCCTACCTCCCGGGTCAGTACAGTACCATTTAAGCAAGGCCGTGAGATAAAGTTAATTAATTATTAGTTTTAAATATATATTGGTGTGCCCGTGTGGTTGCCGAAATAGAATATAGTGCCACTCCATGTCTTCCCATGGATGTCGTTAGTCCCTAAGGGATGAAAGGCTTGTAGTAATGTTACGCGATGGGCTTGCAACCCGTCTCTAAAACACTGGTCCATCAAACATCTTAGCCTACTAAGAAGTCTTTTTAGAGCTGTTGGTATTTCTCTAGCTCTGCCTACCCCACTCTGGGAATGAAAGCGCTATGTATGTGCATGTATGTATATATTTTAACAATAGTTTCATAGAATATAGCTTCATTATTAACTACATGTTTATGTTGTGGACTCGTAGGTACTTATACGAGTATAACAAAGCAACGAGATGCCATTTGCGATAATAACACAATTAACTAGCCTTCCGCGTTTTTTCTATTGTACCTAATTCATTTTATCTACAAGTAACGCAATAAATTGTATCTGTTACTAAACATTAAAAGTAAAAAGAAGGCTATGTAAGTAACAAATAAAATTAAACAGTATTCCTATTACATTCGCGGAAAGAAGTTATTGTGTAGTTTGCAGAAAACGGGTTGGCTTCTATTCAACTGCGTTTATACCCCTATTGCATCCGTCTTGTATTTGACTCAGTCACCTTTTTCAATTGCGAAATGTTTTTAATTTGGCCGCCATTAATGTCAATAAAATAAGACCTATAATAATCTTGAATAAAAGCCCAGATGTAGTGCGTTAATATTTGGTCGGAAACAATCTTAAACATCCTGCTTTCTCAGTTAACTTGCCGATTTGGATGCAAAAAAAACCTTTATTCGAATATAAGTTGAAGCATTTCATGATTATAGGTGTTGTGTTAATCTTGCCTACTAAACAAATTTTGGAGCTATATGGAAAGATGTTTTTTTTATTATCTGTGATCTGTTTTTATCATAATTCACATAATACACGGAATAGTATATATATTAGGTTATTCAGTCTCTTCGATGGCTTATACACATAAAAATGGTTTGGAAAATCACGCTCTGCTACAAAATGTGTTCACATTCGCCCGGGGGAACATACTCAAATACCTTTTCCAGTGCTGGGCCCATAGAGTCACTCGAGTGTTAGGAATTTGTCCCGAGAAAACTGTGAATCAGCGAGAAAGCGTTCACGCAGCTGCTGGCATATGTGTTGCTGGGGAAACCGCTTTGATAATAGATTCCCCTTTTCCTGTAGGGCTTGGTTGTTTATTAAATCATACGAGTACCTACATTGTTACAAACAATTGTATCCCATTTCTTCTCCTTTTTTTTCGAAGGCAAGCACTACCGGATGGTATGTCGAGTCTTAGACATTTGAATTCTCAAGACTGCAATGCTAAGACCTCAAATGCGTTGCCAACTCTGAGGAGTAAGATGGAATGCCTCTATGCTGGTGATCTCACTGGTTGTCTTATGCCGACACCGGAACACAACAATGCGAATACTGTTACTTGGCGGTAGGTTAATGGTTAAGATGGTGGTAGCGATCCGGGCGGACCTTGCACAATGCAATACGAATGCAAAGTTTAGCGAAAAGCTCATGCAAATAAATACAAATAGTGCATGTCATCGTACAACAATTAACTTTACGGTTTACTTTAAATGTTGTATGAGCTTGTCCTCTAGGAATACATATAATACAACGCTGGTTTTTTGTGTGCGTTCGTGGAGACTTATAGCGGGAAAAGAATGGACGCGGAACAAAGTCAATAATGTAGAAAACATTCGTCTTTATTATGCAGGCACATATGGCATGACACCGAAATTACGAACAACATGATTGGATCGATTTCTGTTGTGTGTATAAATGGATTGGCGTTTTAATGGGTTTTGCTGTCTACCCTGGAGTTTTGGTATGTGTAAATGCAATTCCCGAGCGTCAAAGAAACGGATGAGGTTGGCTTTTAAAAAACGCGATGAAATTGGTCCATCCGATTGCGAGTTAAAAAGTCACTGCACAAACAAATTGACCCTCTTTCAGTCGCAGCCCGCAGGTAAAAAAATACGATCAAACAGCCGTCAGTGCTCAGTTGTAAGGTTGGTGTGTCAATTAATCTATTCCGAAGCTACTTTGCATCTAAATAGGTCTGTTGCATTGAGCAGTAGGTAGGCCTAGTGTGAGTACGGGTAAAATGCAACACGCAATTTGCTGCTGCTCTTTCACATTTAGAAAAGGCACCCAACTCAAAATGAGCCTCTGTTCAAATTTATGTCCTAATGCAGGTACGACTAAGGTGTGATATTCCAACGTTGTAAGTTCAGTTGTGTCACTCTTGTCGTAAATAATTTGAAATGTAAAAGCTTTTAGCTGTTTTCTGATTCAATGACGGTCACAGGAATCACTAAAGCCAGTTTAATTTAATCTCTGGTTTCGGATAGTTAGTGCATCTGATCTGGGGGGTTATCATGAGCTAGCTTTGCAGTTCTGTTTACGCTCAGAGAAAAGGACAGAGCTATATAACCGCCATAGCTCTGTCCTTTACGCTCACCGTAAAATGAACTGCAAAGCTAGCTCATGATAACCCCCCTGAATGGTGAATGGTCAAAGGTCGTCAATTAAAATTGACAAATGTCGTTATATTTTAGGTTATATTCTGTTAGTACCAGTTGAACTACATTTATCGAGTACAAATATATATGAAATATGAATATGCACCTTATTTCTTTGGCATAAAGAGGTTGATGAATGTAGATGAAGCAAGACCGGTGTACCTGTGGGTATAATACGCCGTACGGGGAACTGGTGTCAAACGCGACAAACGGGTACTAGTGACACATAAAAAGTAGGTATTATAATGAAATTATTAAAATGACAGCCACCCGGAGTGTATTGATTAGTAATAAAAGGACTCAAGTCACCCAAAGCACACTTTCATTTTAAACAACGCCTTATTCTTACGTTGGAGAATAGAATTAATGGATTAAAGTCCCTAGTCTTTGTCAAAATCTTGACCCACAGGCGTTCCATAGCCTCTTTCTACCCCCATACCCCATTTGCGAGACAGGCGTGAAGATATGTATGTATACGTATGCATGTAATTTACTTGAGATAGGTACTCGTGTTGTCTTTGTGTTTTTACTCCTCTTATAAAAAGAAGGGTGTTTTAAGTTAGGTGCCTTGATTTGTCTGGGCTTTGTAACTTCCAAAGGAATAAAAAGATCCAGATGCGTTTATTTCAAAGAAAGCTTTATTATATTGGTTGGTTTATAGCTAGGTTTCGTAAATATTTATTAGACCGTTTCTCAATTACCTCCAAATTCAATTGAATAAGCTCTAAAAGGAAGGATCGCAATTATGACGGGGTTTCTTTCCAACAGCAAATCGTAACCAGTTATGGTCGCCTTTATCGCGGTAGATAAAGCAGCTGTCACTCTCGCACTTAAACACTGGTCAGAGAGTGACAGATGCTTTATCTACTTTGATAAACTCGACATACCAGACCTGCAGGCCGAGTAGGTCTATGTACACAGAGACAGCATTAAGAGGAACATTAGGAGGAGGAGGAGCTTGATTAACTTTTCGGAACCCGTGAGACATCTTAATTGAATCATTAAAATTCGAATTTTAAATCTTTTGTCAATCAACAATAAATTTCAAAATTAGTATGTAAGGGTATGACATCTATTGATGTCACTGGGCTCCGAAGGGACCAACCACGAAATCGCCAAAAAAAAACCAGCTGTTCCATACATTAACTCTCAATTAATTCACCGTTAATGTATGGAACAGCTGTTTTTTTGGCGATTTCGTGGTTGGTCCCATCGGAAAAGTTGTTCAGTATGACCGTCTTATTCACTTTTGGCCATTCCGGATCATGACCCCAAAATCACCCAGTATTAACCCGTCGGACGGAGCCCAGTGACATCAATAGATGTCATACCCTTACATACTAATTTTGAACTTTATTGTTGATTGACATATACGGTATAGTATTTATACGGTATAGACATTAACATCTGGTGCCAATGAAGAAAAATGTTTAATTTCTTATTCATAAACGTGGAATAGCTAATGTGCTTTAAAAATGCTGTCGTTATCTGACGATATGACGTTTAAATTTGATAGAAAGGGCGAATAATGTTTCAAGAGGGCGCCGAGGGTCCAGTGGCGCCCTCAGTACTTTTATTGTGTTTTGTATTAATATTATATAAAGTATTACTTAAAATCTAAGAGCGCTTTACATATACCTTTTTCCATTAAGTAGTCCCACTCATAGTTCAATCGTTGAAAAGTTATGTTATATTCTTTATAAATTGTGTATTCATTTGTACAACAGTAAAGCGCTCTTTGATTTTAAGATAATACTTTAGTTTATTAGAAAACACAATAAAAGTAATTAGGGCGCCAATGGACGCTCGACGCCTCTTAACTACGGGGAACTATGCTGCCCTGCTAACACAAATCGCGGTATCTCAGACCAAACTTCTATAGGAAATGCAACCTTATTACTAACAGGATAGGATTGAATTTGCATTGGTAAATGAATTTGAGATACTGCATTTTTGCTTAGGAGGGCAGTATGAGGTTTATAGCGCGTTCAAGAATAGGGGGATAATCTTTTAAAATGGATATGTTTTTTTATTGTGTCATTGATTTGTTGGTTCATTTCAGTTTGAGTAGCATAACATTTTTACAATAAACGTTAATTAAGAACATTTAAAACATACTGAAAATTAAGTCGATAATAATAAAAAGACAATGTTTAACGCGGTAATAAATTAAAAATTATTGTTATATTTTATTACAGTTCAAATTCCCTTCTGCATTGGTAAAGGGAGACTCGGAATCTGTTAGATCTGATAAACACCCGTGCGCTGAATGCGGAACGTGGGTGTTAAACTATTGCAACAAATATCATAAATGCCAGCACACTTTAATACGCTTCTGCAACATAATGTAAATAACTCTAAAATCTCAATGGAAGCAAAGCGAAGGGATAAGATTTCCTTTGTACGTTCCAAGTTAATAATTATATTGGTTATGGATTCTTTGTTTTGTACAAATATGTTTACATACTTTTCAACAGAGTTAACCCTAATTGATCGTCCATTTGTTTTAAATTACGTAGTACTTAGCACTTAGCACCAATTTCACCAAAACGATGTTAAATTTAATCAATGTTAATCGACTGTTAGTTCATACATTTTGACAACCGTTCAAGCATTAAAAGTCTGTTAAGTGCTTAACATCGTTTGGTGAAATCGGTGCTATGTTTGTGTAGCCGCTTAACAGAGTAAAATCAATGGAGCGCAGACATTAAACGATTTATACCATTATTCGAACGGCAGGCTATAAAACACTCCATTGCTCACTATATATTATTTGAGGACATTGCTTTGTGTAAGTTGCTGTTCACACGGCAAACAGTCTCAAACGCGTTTTCCTCCATGTTATTTATACAATAAATGCAAACGTGTTGAATACATTTTTTTTGCATTAGCACCCCTAAGTGACGACGAGTGTACCTACAGCTCGGCAAAAAGTGTAGAAACAGAATTACAATTTAATTTTTTAACACGGCACCTCAAAATGGGTCGTTTTGCTGTTTAAAGACAATGAGCAAAGTTCGATTTTGCTTATTTTTTATGTTAAGGAGAAGGCACACGAGCACTCAGGCTGCCTGAAGGTAAGTGGAATCTGAGACCCATAGACATTTGAATTCTCAAGACCTGAAATGCGTTGCCAACCTTGAGGTCTACTATGGAATGTCTCTATGCTAGTAATTTCCCCGGATGTCTTATCCCCACACTGGAACACAACAATGTGAACACTGTTGCTTGGCGGTTGATTAATGGATAAGATGGTGGTAGCGATCCGGACGGACCCTGCACAGGGTCCTACCACCACTAAGCTGCGAGCGTGAGACAAAGTAACCTTTTAATTTTTGTTCACAATATAAGGGTGGTAATGACGAGAAAGCGCGGGCGGCTTGGGGATGGCGTTTAATTTTTACCATGTTGACGTTTTTACCTTAAGCTTATATTTTCTCGCTTTTGAGGCGAAACATTGTATGTGCAACACGAGACCAAAGTTATTTGCATCTCGTGTCTCTCAAATCAACACTCGAAGCAAAAGCCAACTGTGCTCTCTTGTTGCGCAAATAACTATTACCGGCAACAGTTATTTGTTCCTTACAAAAGTGTGGAAGAGTTGCCACATGAAATGGAATTTAACATAGACAGTATTATTTTTATTTTTTACTCTTTGCCAGACTAGACTGATTTTGTCAAGTCTATAATAATAATGGTCTTTGCGCGTGATATCCATGGACTTATTTCTCTAATAATTAGAGGCGAAAAGTACCTCTTTCAGAAATAAACGAACAATTAAGTAACATAATGATTGCCGCCTAAATCCGAAACTTAGTCAAGCTTGTTGTTGATTGAAGGAGTGAGATAACATTTCAATTCGTTTTCACCAACATGCAGAAGGATGTTGCTATTGATTTTGGTATGTAATCTGACTGCTGGCACCATATTGACCCTCTGTAAACATTGTTCAGTTGCCTGCACACGACACAAAGGCTGGTTTTAGTCCTGTAGCGTCACTTTGTGTAGGCACTATTTGATGTAGAGAAAATCAATCGTTTTAGGATGTCCTCAACTCCGAAAACTTACTATTTAAAAATAATCTCGAAAACAATTGATAGCAGAATGTTTTGTTTCCATAATGAAAGACCTTAAATTATCGTATATTCGTCAAACACGATATTCGCAAAACATCATATTCGCAAAACATCATATTCGCAAAACATGATATTCTCAAAACATCATTATTAGCAAGACAGCAATTAGACAGTGTCGACGGAGCTCCGCTCCCGCGGAGCTCCTATTTCTGGGTAGTTTGGCCCTCCGGGCCTGCTGTAAATCTAACATAACCTAAACCTACCTACGATTCTATAACCTAATTCCACTATTTGCAAATATCATGTTTTGCGAATATGATATTCTGCGAAGTATGGTTGTCAACGTTACGACATCTGGGTTCGGACCAAAAAGTTGGCCACGCTAACTCACTCAATTAATTGTTCTATGAAACTTTTCCGTTGTGACACGAAAATTAGCTATACATTCGTAGGGATAATTTTCGTGTCATAACGGAACTTTTTTCACCTTTGTTGTTTGTATGGTTAACTACACTTAACTAAGGTCCAACTGTTTAGTCCTTACCCATATCTTATTTTTGACTGTAAAATGCTAACTTGACTGTAAAATGGTAGCCGAGCTAATAAAGATACAGATGCAGTAGGGGAAAAGTTAATGTAGAATCAGGGCCCTGGTCGAGGGCTAAACTAAACAGACAAAATGTTTGGCTTTAAAACTTAAATAATAATAACGTCGTCAACAAACAGCAAACATGTTACATTTATCTTGTCTAGGGAACACGGTTTACGTGGAAAACATATATCGAAACTTCTATTTGTGGTAGTTCTGCATCGTTTTATTAATGTAGGTATAGACTTATCTATGATAATTTATTTAATGCTTATTCGTAGTTTTATTTAATGCAAGGTTAAGTATTATCATTGTCATAAGTAACAATGTATATGTAAAAGAGTGACTGTTTCTGTGGGGCTTCTTTATCAGTATTGGTCTCCGTGCAAAACGTCTCCGTGTGGCACTTAGTTTTATCTTTTAATTCAAAGGACAGTTAACAAAAAGAAGTGTAGAAAGGCAAGGTTATGTTAGAGTATAAGCATTCGACTATTGCTTATCCCTTCGGGCGGCAGCCGCTATACTGCCTTTTTCCGCTAAGCGGGGATCGCCGGGTCCCCAACGCTTTTCAAAAACCGTTGAGTGGCAAGCGCCGGGTCCCGGCGATGGCACAGTTTCGTAATTATATAAAAAAATAACCACTAAATCCACACTTGTTTTGCTTTTACTTGCAAGATGCGTTCGTGAACAGATAAGGGTGGCATACAATAACGGTCGCGGCAACACTTTCAAAGAAATTTCATCAGAAATTCCCTCATTCCGTAACAGCCGCGGCTGACGAAACATCTCTGTTTCTCTGCTTGTTTAGTGTGTTATTATAATGGTTCAGTAAATCTTCTAAAACAATAAGAAGAATCATGACAGGCTAAGTAATTAAGAGTTTTTAATCGTTTTATTGTGGTTTTGTCATGATTTTACAGACTATTTTGATATGAAAAAATTGGCCATCTGAGATTTGATCAATACTAACAAAATTCATATAAATGGAACGGCCTTCATTATTATACATATAATTAGATAGGCCATCTTATGTTGAATCCAACGATATAAAATTATAATATAATATGTACAATGTTTATTGAATAATGGTATTTTTAGGGTTCTGGAGCCGAATGGCAAAAACGGAACCCTTATAATTTCGTCATGTCCGTCTGTATGTCACAGCCATTTTACTCAGAGCCTATTGGCACTATATAAATGAAATTTGGAGGATAGATGTATTCTATGAACCGCTATACAATGATGTAGTAAAATTGAAAAAACAAAATATATTTAGGGGTGGCACTCCATACCTATATGTAGCTAGGGGAGGAAAAAATTTTTTTTGAGTTACATCAGCGTGTGGGGTCTTTTAGATAAGGCTTCCAAAATGATACGGAGGTTTTTAAGTGACTTTTTTAGGTAAGTGAACAGTTGGCGAGATATACGCTTCTAAAGTCGTAAAAATTCTGTCCGGGTGGGTAGCTTTTGAACTGTTAAATAGAACATTGTAATAAAAATTACAGTAGTAGAACATACGAAATACTTCCAACCAAAATAGTTTTTAATCATGAACGTTCATCCCAGCTACGGAACCCTTCACTGTGCGTGGTCTGACATGCACTTGGCCGGTTTTTTTCTAACATGCGCCGAATTCGCGATGACCGTGGCCCCTGCCGCTTGACGGAGTTTCGCGGAAAATTTCGCGGGATCCGGCGATTGGCGCCCGAAGGGTTATTACCTAGACTTCAATCAATACAGCCTGTAACCTGCTTGTCCCATGTTTCTGGACTAGATTTTACAACACAATCATGAACATTAAATTTATTTATAAGAGATTCCATACTTCCAATCATGAGTTTCTATAATAAATGGTAGTGCCGTCACTTTGAACCTATTGGAAAACCTCACCGCAGTAATTCTTAAAATTGATAACAGATAAATTAAATATAAAAATTCAAATTGGTTAATTAATTTAAATATAAGAATTACAGTTAATTTGTAAATAAATTAATTTTACATTACATCAGCTGTCTTAGAACAGTTTAAACGTATGAACTAGCCATTTAAATTGTAGTAATAGGGTTAAATATTGGAGAGGTTTTGTATAAAACCGTAATATAGGTTGATATCACGCAATGCGAACCGGCATCAGCGGTCAATGAAAGTCATTTCTTAATTATTCATTTTTTAAATCTAATAACGGACATTGATTCCAGAAGCCTCGAATAGTTTTTTACATTGTAAAAAACAGGTGTACCTATCCCAAGTGATGATTAAATAAAAACACGACATAGAACAAATTTTTGACAGGTGTATAAAACATTTTAAAATACTATTAATAACATTTCGAATTTCCCTATTTAAAAAAACCTCTATTAGCTTCGGCTGCGCCATTTCAAAACCTAGCAAGTCTCAAGAACTCGATTTTGTGCAAAATCATTTTGAGACCTATCTCGGTCAGGCTCACAAATATGAGTACCCGGAAACCTAATTATTACAGAAAAAAACGGGCTTGATCACTTTCAAACCTAGTATGTATACACTTACTAGGTTTTAAAATTTCCAATTAATTAAAATTTAAACTAAAAATCTAATATGGGACTTATTGTTCTTTTAATAACACGAAATATAGAAAATATTGAAAAAAATATGTATCTACATATTTGTCTTAATATACTTTACCACAAAAGTATCACTTTTTGAACGAAGATTGCAAAATTTTCTACGGCTGAGACAAAACATGTGTATGCGCTCTCCTGTAAAATTAGCTCAATGTCCCTTACTATGTTTTTAAATGGCGCAGCCGAGTTGTCGTCTTATATACAACCTAAACATAATAAAATATCGCTGTCTTGTTGTACCGCGGTTCTTGTAATCTATTGTTCAGCCCAGGGTAACTTACTAGTGTTATAACAGCCACGATTGCAACAGGTTAAGATTTGTAAAAACACAATACCTATTCATAAGTTGGCACCAAATTCTCAATAGCGTGGCACAGGCCGGGAAAATTGCTGAGAGCAAGTCATAGGTAAAGAGCGGTGTCGCGAGGTTAAATACATAGAATAAATTTGTACCTTAACACAGATTTAACTCCAAGATACTTGCTATCATAGCACTAGTTGCTAGCATGCTATTTCCTGAAGTGGCATAAGCATTTATGTAGACTTGAATCTTTTTGGCACTAAGAAATATAACTATAAATTCTGAACCCTAAGATGAATTTCGTACCAGCTTTCCTTCTTTACTTCTTAGATTACTTATTTCTTACCCGTGTACTCCATGTCTTCACGTGGGTGTTCTAAGAGAATAAGAGTTTGTAGTACTGTTAGGCGATGAGCTTGCAACCTTTTACTAATACACTGGTAAATCATAGCCTGATGGTGCAAATATGGTTACAGAATTATCAACAAGTTGAGAGTTGTTGGTATTCTGTAGCTTTGCCGACCCCACTCTGGGAATGAAGGCGTGACGTTATGTATGTATGTATGTATGTATTTCTTAAGCGGAAATTCAACAAAATCTAGGCTGTTTTTTCTGCTTCAACTGGTCACAACGTCAACGTAGGTACGTTTTTATTGATCGACACTAAATACTATAATTCTAGTAACCGTTCAAAGGTTTTATACTCTCAAAACGGTTCTCTGTTGAATGTTCAATCTAGTCAGCGAAGTCATCTGCCCTCCTAAGTCCATAAACAGTATGTCAGATTCAATTGTCAAAGTAAATTCAGTTCTCTACTGATAGTAATAAGGTTGAGATTGCTACAGGAGTTTTATTTGAGATACTCCTATGTTGGCTTAGCAGGGCAGTGATATGAGCGGGATCAGTCAGAAAATCGGGTAAAATGCGAACGCACGCCCTTAAGCAAAAAATTCCATACAAAATGCGATAACGTTTTTCTCCCCTTAAACGTTGTCCGAATTTTGCGATTTTAGAATATGTTGTAGATATTACGAAAAACTAGGTATGTACGTTTTCTTTTCCGAAAAAATATTAAATGGAAAGAAAAAAAAAAAACAAAAACAAAATCGGAAACGTACAGACCTAGTTTTTCATATATTATCTACAATATTACTCAAAAATCGTGGAAATCCGATTAGATTTAGGGGGTGAGAAACGTTATCTAATTATTAAAATGACAGCCACCCGGGGATTAAGTTGCTTAGTAATAAAAGGACTCAAATCACACAAAACACACTTTTAAACCTTAGTTCTTTATACTTACGATATGGAACAAACGAAATAAACTCCCAACCCTATGGCAGCGTTTTCGGCCCACAGCTGTGGTTACACTTATAACATTATTCTAAAGTGCGGTCATATTTGGATAATATTACGTATATTACTTCTAACATCGGTATTTTTTTCTTGTTAGTATTATACAATGGTGAAATCTATGTCAACGCTACAGCTAGTCTCTTGCGAGCTTAGAAGTAGGTTGATGTAGTCACGTACAGAGAATCGTGACGGATCCGTGGCGTCGTCACGAACGTCATCTGTTCTCAATTTGTTGACTTGTTGAGGGCCAACGTTTTTTAGGCCTTACGGCGAGAAAACGGCACGCTTCATCAAAAATAAAACTTAACTTCCATTAGTAGTTAAAGACGTTTCGAAATATTTAAAGCCAACATTTTTGAAGCAATTTAAGTTTCTTTTTTTCCTAAAAAATATCGTGATCAATATTTGTAAGTGAGAATATTTTCGAAATTCCATTATTTTCAAAATTTCAACTTGGGAACGCTAGGTCAGAAATCATACTGCACTCATATATTAGGTTGACACATACATCAAGAACGTACAAGGATAAAAAAAAATACCTCAAAATATTTCAATACTTAATGATATTTTGTTTTCTTTGTTTTGGGACCAAATTATTAATGTGTACTAATAAACAAGCTATTGAAGCTATTATGTTTAAAAACCAATTAGAGGTAATGAATAAAATAAATTCCATTCCATATCGCCATTCCTCATTCATGCATGAACCATTTAAATTGATAAAAATCTGTTAGGACTTAGAATCCGTTGGGTTAAAGATTCTATATGGAATAAGTTCGCCTATGTACATTATTTACATCGATACAAACATGTCTTATAAATTGTTTATGTTCAAGCCATTAAGAGTGAACGTAAGAGCTTTGAAAACAGGACAATTAGTTTTATTTCGAAAGTTATTATCTTTATATCAGTTGCAAAATTATTGTGAACTAAGTATCTACAAGGATTGTGATATTAGATAATACGTGAATACAATCCCTAAGCCTATATATAGCCAAGATGCGTTCGCTAACTAGCGTTTCGATTCGTTTTGTTTTTAAACCAATCGCGTCACAAAAGTCGCGTGATCTACTAGTGACGCCATTGGTTTAAAAACGCAACTGAATGGTCAGCGAACGCATCTTGGCTATAGACTCTGTTGTGACGTCAAGGGTCAGTTTGTATAATGAAATAATTTATTTAGTAAATTGGCTGGCAATAAATATTTAAAATGTCCAGAAGTATAATCCCTTTTATAACTTCAAACCATGAATTGTTAATTACTTCGGTCTAAATACTAGTAAAAATTAATGGTTGCATTTTCTACGGGGCAAAAGTTACATTGCAACCCGAACTAACTTAATATTATTACATCCGCGGTTTGAATATTAGGTTTGGGTTTGGTTGGTCCCTTTTTTCCGAGCAAAATGCACTTTTATGTTAAGCACGAACATTTCTAGGAGCAGCATCCTTAGCAGCCCGAACTAAAAAAGACGTTATAATTTGCAGCAACTTTTTATACCCGTTGCCAACGGTATCCTGGCGATTAATGTGTAGAGACGGTAGAAAAAAGGGCGTTGAACATCAATCATCTATGCTACCTTGGCAGCCGTATAGGTATATAGGTACCTTATTGTGGCATTCCGCCAATCACACAATCAATTCCGAATAATAGGAAATAGCACTTACATTTTAGGGTTTCATACCCAAGGGGTAAAAACGGGACCCTATTACTAAGACTCGGCTGTCTGTCATGAACAGTGAAAGCTAGGGAGTCGAAATATTCAGAGCTTCTGCAAAATGTGGTTACAGAATTATCAACAAGTCTTTTTAGATTTGTTGGTATTTCTGTAGCTCTGCCTACCCCACTCTGGGAATTAAGGCGTGATGTTATGTATGTATGTATGTATGATTTATTTCTGTTGCCGCTATAACAAAAAATACTAAAAACCAAATAAATTAATTATTCACGGGGGCACCCATACAACCAACCAGATTTCTATGCCGTTTTTTGCTTGATATTACTCGTAATAACGGCAACAGGTAGACGTTTGCAATATCCACGGAGTATTTAGTTACTTTAAGAATCACTACATAGTATTAAACAAAGTCGCTTTTTCTGTCCCTATATCCCTATGTATATCGACGGTGGAAATTTCAAATGTCGTAAGGGACAAACGCTTACTTTTCAGGGGAGCCAGAAAACAAAATTCCACTTTTTTAAATGCATAACTTGGAAACTACTCATCCCATTAAGATGATTCTTGGAAGCATACTTTTTAAATAACTTCGCCTACCCTAATTTTTTAATTAGCCACTAAACCACTGTATTTATGGAGGATAAATACAGTGGTTTAGGAAATAGTGTCCCTTACAACAAAAAAATAAGAAGAAAATGTGTGTTACACCTCCGAAAACACAGTATTTATCTGACAAAATGTATTCTTTTTAGTGCCTTACAACATAGGAATTTTAAAAATAATTATACGATATTGCGCTTAATGAAACAAGACGTTATACAAAAATATTTGACCGATACAACATAGTGTTTTAAATATTAGGAAGTTACGACAAACTTTGACCGACTCATAACTTTTTTATTAGAAGTCATATCGAAATTACAATACAACAAATAGATAGAAAAAAAAATACTGACTTCAATGGTATATTTAGTGTACTTACGACAAAATGTCACTTACGACATTTGAAATTTCCACCGTCGGTTTGCTTAAATCTTTAAAATGGGTGATTGAAGAAGAAGGTTTATATGTATAATACTTTAATCCGGAGCGAAGCGGGTCGCTAGTAAATGATAAAATAAAAATATAATAAATATTGAAGGGGGTTCCAATACAACAAACGTGGTTCTTTGGCCGTTAATGCTCGATATTAATAACGGCAACAGGTAGACGCTTAAAATATTCACGGAATATTTAGTACAGTCGCTTCAAAAATAAATAAACAAATAAAAATAAAATAAATTAAGGGGGCTCCTTTACAACAACCGTGTTTTTTTTGCCGTTTTTTTCTCGATATTAATACTGACACCTGATAATGGTCAGGAACCCTTCGTGTGCGAGTCCCACTCGCACTTGGCTGTTTTTTTAATGGCTAGTAGTAGGCACACAAGCACTCAGGCCGCCTGATGATAAGTGGAATCTGAGACCCACATTTGTATTCTCAAGACTTATAATCTTAAGACTAGTCCTAAGACCTCAATTGCGTTGCCAACCCTAAGCCTGAGATGGAATGCCTCCATGCCTGAACGTGTGTATCTGCCTATCGCGTCGTAACTTGCAAACAGCTGCTTCGGACTTTAATTTCATCGCAATGGTTCTAGCTAGGTTTCATAATAATTGGTGGAACCGTTTGAGATATAAACCCCGAAAGAAGCGGTTGCCATTATGTAAAGGATTTTTACCTATTTAATAGTTAAGTTTTAATTATGACGTCGCAATGATCTAGTTCGTTTTGACCTTGCCTACGAAACTAGGGGTCTCGGGTTTGATTCCCGTTATGGGCAAATATTTGTGTGATGATCGCGAGTATTTGTTTTTGAGTCTTGGATGTTTTCTAAGTATTTATTTCTCTATATAAGTATGTTTATCGTTGTATAGTACCCGTAGTATCAGCCTAGAGCTTAGTTTGGGAATAGTTCCAGAGACTATCCGGGGATATTTATTTATTTTATATGACACAGGAAGTATCTAGTTTAAGTAATACTTCTTCATGTCAATAAGTAACCTCGTCCCTTATGACCAGTGCCAATGACACAAATGACTTGTTCAAATTACATACAAATTCGTAGCTCGTGGCATTGAACATGCTAAGGTCGGTCTTTGTTTAAAAAAATGTTCGCATGACATTGGAGCGTAAATAAAAACATTTTGGATTGATGACGCTAATCAAACAACGTCTGAAGACAATGTGTTCTATGTATAGAAACAAGTGCAATACACCCGCGTAACACTGGGCTGGTTTTTATTATTTGGTACAATTACCAAAATCGCTTGTATGGTGTTAGGTCATTTATGGAAAATCCATGACCTTCTGACCGGAGGAGGCACTTAGGACGTTCCAGAAAAGCTAAATTAGGCTGAGTTGAAGTAGCACTGTCTGTAATATCGCACCTTCGGTAGAACAAGGGCACAATTGCCCCTTTAGTCACATTGTACATTGTGCCCTTTGTTCTAGTGGACAAGGGCATAATTGCCCCTTTAAGGTGCGAAATGTTTATTTAATATCGCAATGAAAAGCGACTAGGATGAAGCATTACATAAAAATCGAGCAAGAGCATGTCGGACCATGCTCAGTGTAGGGTTCCGAAGCTGTTAGGTACTACAAAAACATAAAAATCAATGAGTATTAATTAATTTTCTATTTAAAGTAATTTTGTACCGTCTTAAATGATTTTAGTAGAGCACTTTAATCGCCTGCATGTCTACTTAGTCGTGTCTGCTTTCTAGATTTTTTTCTGATTTTTAGTATTTGTAGTTTAGGCTGTACACTTGAGTCTAACAAAAATTAACACTTATAGCTTAAAATTTCCTAAGCGGATTCTTTAATCGAAAAATTGTTTTAACAAACCCATAATATTTTTTAAAGCCCCAGCCAACGATAACCCATACTATACGGGTACACAAAAAAATTTTTTTTTCTACATTTTATTCTACCACTTTGTTGGTGTGACTAATACATATACCGGGTGTACAATCCAAATGGGTCAGTATGGTGAAGTCGGAAACTATAAGAGATAGCGAGATCTGTTCTTAGGAACCATGACGTCGATTTTAGATTTAATAATAATAAAAATAAAAATAAAAATATATATTTAAAATTTATTTTTAATATTTCAATTTTGTTGTGCTTCTTGCGACTTGCAGTATTTATACACATTGATTTTGACCAGGTTCCATTCCCTGTTATGTATGAGAGTTAATACAAAAGTTTGAATGTAATTATTATTAAATTTAAAATCGACGTCATGGTTCCTAAGAACAGATCTCGCTATCTCTCATAGTTTCCGACTTCTCCATACTGACCCATTTGGATTGTACACCCGGTATACATTCATGCCAAATAACAGCTTTCTATTACCAAGAGTCTGAGCTAGGCTGCGGACGGACGGACGGACGGACACGGCGAAACTAAAACTCATACGTTACGAATGAACGGCGACTTAATAGCTCTTATTTAACTGACAGTAATAGCGGCCGAGTTAAAAAAAAAAGACAATTGGGATTTACAGAGTTGAATAGTGGCCGAGGTTGGCTATGTCCCAAATAGCGAAAGAGACAGCTACATTTGTCTGTTAATTCTGCCCCTTTTACCGCCTGGAATCTGGCAGGTTTTGAAAGTCACTCGCTTTACACTTCTATAACATTATATCCTTGTGTTACACAACGTGAATACATTCACAACACAACCCCTTTAGTCGTCGGCATAACAATCAGATTCCCTTGGCAACACTCAACGTGAGAACACTGCTAGTGGTCACTTATGGTCGTGTTACGAAGTGAAAGTTCGCATTTGCGTAATGCATTATAATAAATGTATTATATTGCGATTGTTTGTTTACATTTTATAGGGTTCCGTACCCAAAGGGTAAAAACGGGACGCTATTACTACGACTCCATTGTTCGTGTGTCTGTCTGTCACCAGGCTGAATCTTATGAACCTTGAAATTTTCACAGATTATGTATTTCTGTTTCCGCTATAACATCAATACTAAAAACAGAATAAAAGAAATATTAAAGGGCCCATACAAATATATCCCATATAAAATACTTACAGAATATTTAGTTATATATTTACTTCAAAAATAAGTAAAAAAAAAAGAAATTAAGGGGGGGCTCCAATAAAATACGTGATTTTTTTGCCGTTTTCTTTCTCTATCTTAATACAGACAACGTGGTTACAGACAGACACCGGGACAGGTAAAACTAAGGAAGAGGTAATAAAATAGTGTCTAGATAATATTGATAATGGTACGGAACCCTTCATGCGCGTCCGACTCGCACAACGCCGATTCTTTAATGAGTTCCTCTAAATATTATGACTTTGAAATTAGATACTAAAAAAAACCGTCATTCCAAATAGCTCCGCCATTTTTTCGTTGTAATGTGAGGTTAATTTTAACAATCACACTGATAATCATGAAATGCCTTAAATTCGATTCTTACAAAAGGCTTTGAGTTCGAATGGTGTTCAAAATGGCGCCACTGTACATAAAAGATAACTGGGAATTGGTGTGCTATTACATCTCGACTAGTCCAATTTGAAAATCTTTCGGCAACTTTCGTGTGGAACATCTACAGCTTGATCATATCCTACTTAGACGGTCGTGTCTAACAAATAGCCGTCACTAACGTAATAATCTGTCTCTGCTCGTGCCATGAAATTGGGACGGCCTTGCCGAAAGTGTTGCATAAAGTAAACTAGGGTACTCGACGATGATATGGTGATTTAAAAGTTCTGTCACGCTTAAAATAACACGGTCATATGTAAAACATATTTAAAGACACCCTTTATTAATCTGCACTATCCTCAGTAAATAAGCGTTCTTTTTTAAAAAGTGCACATTGTTAAGGACAAAAATTAAGAAACTAACCATTTCGTCACGAAAATTAACGTAGCTTATTTTCGTGACGAAATGGAAGAGTTATTTTTTCTTAATTTTTGTCCTTAATGATTTACACTTTTTTTAAAAACGTTCAAATAACTTTCTGTAAAAAATCATTTTTGGACAAGATTTTCTTGCGGACTACTTTTTTTTGCCGCTTGTCAACCAACCTAATCAGTCCAAACTAGGTGGGTTTTCGTTTTGTATAGCGGAGATCCTATCGCCACGTTCCGACTTCATAACACCGACTTGATGGGGCCAAATTATTGTAATGTCATCGAAATTACACGTCAAATTTCTGCTCGATCGGTCCTCGGCAAGTGGTTCTAAATCCGTTCAATATTTGACGGAACATGCTTGCGTGTGTACCGTGCCGCTAAAAAGGCCTAATAAAGGACAAAAAATACCTACAAACTAAAGAGTTCATTAGATTTGTCAAATAGTAATAAAAAACATTTGTTTCAGCGAAAACTCATGAAAGTTTTGGTTTCGGTTTTATTCAACTTACGGGTGAATTGCAAAAATATTGTAATTGGGATCAAAGTTTAATTTAAAAAAAAAAAACCTTTGTGAAATGAAAATTAGTCATACAGTTGTATGGTAAATCATCGTTACACAAAGGAAAAATATTTTGTTTCAATTAAACATTGACATCAATTAGGGCCTTAACTATGTATAGTGTATAGTAAAAACTATAAATATAGTGTTTTGTAAAGTACATTCGGCCGCAGTGACAAGTGTCCTCATTAAATCCTTAGGCGTCAGGACGCTAGACCAATCAAAAGAAAAGTTGGCGTCGTGCCGTATGTGTTAAAGAGAAGGCTCGAAATAGGGAGAATGGAAACCAGTCCACCGACAAAAACACAGCTCTCAAGTAAATGATGATGACCTGTTTACTTCAAAATCACTAACACAACGATAAAAAAAAATGCAATTATTATTACGTGTTAACTTGCGTTAAATCTTCCAAAATGGTAATGGATTAGCGATTAACGAAGTTAACTCTTTGATTAACGGTGCCCCGCTTTGCCTTCTAGCTATTGCTATGAGATCGGAGGACTATTTTATGACATAAAATAACTTGAAATATTTGGACAGACGCACACTTATAAAAATAAAACAATTATACCTACTTTTCCTACGCGTAATCACCTTTACAAGAACATACAGCAAATTTATTTGGTAAACACGAGTTAGTTATACAAAGATGTAAATCTGGAAGGTGAAAAATGAAACTTACATACAGTAAGTAATTAAAAAGCAGAGATTTTCTAAAACATCAAAATACTAAATACTAAGATATAAATAATACTTTCTTCACTATGTAGCACTAAATCTCATATTTTTAGTCAAAAGTGCCCGTCTTCTTTTCATGGCGGTGCATTATAATAGTTATTTGCGCCGTCGTAGTGATTATTTATTTAAAAAATTAAGTACTCCAGTGACCTAAACAAGTTTGATGCTATTATCGACTTTCTTTAATATTCAATGTTTAATACCAACATAACCAATAACATAAAAAAGAGATGGCCCGTGGCAAGTTCTCGTACCATGGATGTTGGTAGTCGTTTATCGTAAAATAGCGATGATAATGCGTTGTTCGAAGAAGTTATCTTTGTGGTCTCCGGTTGTTTTAATAGGCTTATTAGATGTACAATTCAAATCAGACATCACATAATGTACGAGAATGAGGCGACATATTATTAACGCCACAATGCTCAAGTTCTTGTGACTCTTTCATATTGATCAATGCCCAACCCACTTTTAGGCACAAGATTCATCAATCAAATTAACCATAAGCCAACCCTGATGGTTTGAACTTGCTAGAAATCATTAAACAGTGTCTGAAATATCGCAGATTTCTAATTACCGATGGTTTTTTTTTTATCTGACCCATTTCATTGCATCATTGCTTTAGTTTAAGCAGTTTCCTTGGATTACTTTTACTACCATATTTTAACACATTCAGCCAGGACCTCCTTATCAGGTCGATTAAGTATAAATATTTTAGACTTGGGCACTGAAACCTAAACTTATTTCAAACCAGCATTCCCAATTTCCTTATTGAATTGACGCTATATAGAGTATTTGGTTCTGAACTCGTTAAACAGCGTGGCATTTTTTCTCATGTTCGGCGCGACCTTCGTCTCTGTTGCAACATTATTTATTATACTTTCGTTTCGGCCATTTTAGAACATTGTTTGTAACTATAGTGCACTGTGTGAGTTTAAGGTTACTGTTATTAGAGTGTTTTAAAATTACGTAAGTGTAGACTGCCTACGTGCTCTTAACGGAAAAGCGACGTTATTCGAAATGCCTGAATTGAACCGAGTGATTTTAAGTTCTGAGCAAGTTTTTTTTTAAATAATTTTATACTCTGTACAATAGCTTATTTGTTTAAGTGTTTTATTCTTCTTAACATGTTGGTTCTAAATTTCTATAATAAGACTTGTTTTATTCCAAAATATCACTGTTCCTCGTACGTGTGAACTTTTAGCATTGCAATAATAATTTATTTACAACATATAACACGGAGAAAATATTTGTATTTTAATTTGTAACCAATAAAATCAAATCTTGAATTTTCTTTCACCAGTAGCATGATATATGATAAACACAGGCGAAATATGTTTTAAGTGGACAACAGCTTGTATTTTATATTATAACTAGCGACCCGCCCTCGTTTCGCTCCGGGTTAAAATATTATACATATAAGCCTTCCTCTTTAATCACTATATCTATTAAAAAAACCGCAACTAAATCCGTTACGTAGTTTAAAAGATCGAAGCATACATAGGGAGAGACAGACAGCGGGAAGCGACTTTGTTTTTAAACCCTGACGCAAACTGACACAGCGGGGGACCGCTAAGTAAATGAAATAACATAAAATACCTCAGCTACGGGAGAGCGGGGCTGAAAGTGCCGATTTTCATAAAACACAAAATTGAGCTATGAAATAGTGTATATGTTGTATGGCTTACACACACATTTAAATAATGGTTATTAGAGTTTCTGAATAGTTTTGTGCGTCGTTAAACAGTTTTCAAATAAAATCATTTTTTATGAGATCGATCGGAACGGAACAACTAACCCCACTATGGGGCGGGTAGTTCCATCCTTTTGAAATTCAAACTTATCCTTAAACAAATGAATCTCAGTTCTCACACGCTAAAGTAGTATTTTGTAGTTCGTCTAAATATGTGTTTATTTTGTGTGCACTATCAACTCAGTTAACAAAAAATCAAAGACAAAAAGGTATTATTTTGTGGGGTTCGTTGTTCCGTTGATTTAGTTTTTTTTTATAACTACTATTATACCATAATGGAAGCAACTTAAACGGCTCCTGCAACGGCATAATTTCATAATGTTTCGCGTCAAACATCATACAGATTGCTCCGTTTTTTACTTGCATTTCTATTATCATCGAAACAACTTACCCCCGGCACTTTCAGCCCCGCTCTCCCCTACTTAGCGGTTCCCGACGTGTCAGTTTAGTTAGTGTCAGTGTTCAGTTAACTATCTACTTATCAAACAATCCACTACTTATTCTTTTTACTTTTTAGGGGTTTTTTTTACAGACCATTTATATACTACGAGTATGTAGTGGTAATAAAAACTTCAATATTAAGTGTGAAATCGTTATTAGTGGGAATTTTCTAATGCACGCCAGTTAGGTTAGGCCTATATCCAGCTGTTTTGTTCCAGACTTAGCTAGCAACTCTGCGTAGGTCAGATAAGTCTACCTCGGATTTGCTAGAGTTTTCAGTTAACAACGTTATCCCCACATTTAATTTAATTATAAAGAAGAAAAAACTTAGTGAATATTAAAATGGAGCCATTACTAAAACTACTTTCGAACAAAATACTGAAAAACAATCTAAAAGTGTCAGATTACAGTAATTGTATTATGCGACTTAGTTTATACATGACTTTCACAAGATCATATGTTCTAAAACGTCAGTTTTCATTTAATGTACTTGACATGTGATATCAAAACGTTGACAATACGGAAACACCGTGTAGAATCCCAGCCCTGGGCCTTTATTCTAATGCGTTATAACGATATCACGTTTGACGTGTTTTAGAATCGTTTATGTCACAGTCGCCATTATTGTAATTGACATAAGAGTTATAAAAACGTTGACAATACGGAAACACGTCAAATACGTTATCGTTATTACCGTGTAAAATCCCAGCTCTGTTCTCGTGTGATTTGTAGGTGAATGCTAAATATGCCACTTATTAATAAAATAACAAAGGCGTATACAGGCCCAAGTACTAAACTATTTTATAAACAAGACTAGCGACCCACCACTGCCTTCGCCCCGCTGCATAGTTCTGACTTTTCCGGTGGGTTTTTTCGGCTGACAATAACAAACACAACAAAAAAAGAAATACCGAAATCGGTCCATCCGTTCACGCGTGATGCCGTGACCAAGAGAAACAAAGTTTTTTTTATATACTCGTATGTGTATAAATAGATCGCAGAAATCCGTCAAGTAGAGAAGTGACAGGAGATCCATCGCGAAAGGCATAAAATTGCTGTGCGACACATAACCACTATACAACCCGGTAAACATTTTTTATAAGTGTCTAATTCGTATTGAAGTGGAAGTGTATTAAAATATGAAAACTATCAGCACTATAAGTATATAAAAGCTCATCTAGGGTTTTTCTTCTCTAGGTACAAAAAAACGTAGTAAATGGGTCATAATACACAGATTTAGGTTACCGTCTTCCCGTGGACACACCGAAAGTTTTAAGGCCTAATTCTCTGGCTAAGCTCATTCCCGCAACAACACCGTCAGGACTGCTTGAGACCTATCGTATAAAAACATAACTTATATGCACACAAGCTATTTAACTATTGACCACAGGAGAGACAACTTTTGTTTTTAAGAGTGTGTATACATTTTTGATACGTAGATTTTTGTGTTTATACTAAATCTGTCCTGCTTATTGCCGCCGTTTATGGGACACATTTAAATGGTTTCACATAACATTATCCTAAACTAAATAATAATTAGTTGCGGTTTTGATTTACCGACGATTTTGATCAGTAAAGCAATCACCCTACAATATCCAAATTTAATTTGCTTCCATCCTGTGAAGGGTTTCATAATAACGTTGACATCTTAGTTGCCATGCAAGCTTGACCATAATCTAGATTTAGGCCTACGTGTGCTATTGGCTTTAGGTAAAGTGACGCATCTGAAACAGTTCCATCATGTAAATGCGGCTCTGTTACAGCCTGATACGATATAACTTCTGTTACCGATCGAATAGCGGTTACGACCTTACTTTAACGGGAGCAGCTTAATGGATACATCCTGCATCGAAGCTTTCAATCATATAGTTAGTACGTTCACTGCCCTGACTCCTGAATTCCGTGAGATTTGGAGCCAAAGCCAGGTGCGTAATATCCAGTCCTGATTAAGTAACCGGATTAAGTAACATGTGTAGGCGTCTAACTTGATACTGTATTGATCTATCTTACCTATTGGTGACACCCTAGCAGGCGCAAAGAACGCATACTTTGATTGATTTACTAGAAGGTCGATATTTTTAGTGAATTACCAGTGTGGCTAGACAAGTCATATTTTACATAGGTACGTTTAAATTATTGGCGTAATATAAAGTTATAATAGTAAATGAGAAAATATATTTTCAGTAGTATGTGTATAGGCTGCACGGGCAGAAGACCACTGTTGAGAAAAGGCGCTGCAAGAAAATCAGCCGTTATTTAACATATCGCACCTTCGTTAGAACAAGGGCACAATGTACAATGTGACTACAGGGGAAATTGTGCCCTTGTCCGGTAGAACAAAGGCACAATATACAATGATACTAAAGAGGAAATTGTACCCTTTTCCTACCGAACGCGCGATATTATTATGACACTGATAATACTGAACCCAGCATTATAATACTATCAATTTAAAATTACATATGTAAATAAATAGAAAATAAAAATACGTATTTGATACAAATATTTTACAAAATATTAGGTGTCACATTATCGTATTTACAGAAAGAGTTCAATAATTAATTTAGGCTGAATAATATTATTAGTAAAGTAATTATAATATAATGTACCAATGTAAAATGATGGAAATAAATATGACGGTGCTAGACAACCACATACAAAGGTTTCAATATGTTTTCCTACATAGACAAGATACAATGTCAACTTGCATTTTATGACGAGGTTATTATTATGTTATTTATGTTTCTGGTATTGTGTCCATTACCAATTCCATAAATTTTGTAAGATTTTAACAGACGTTTATTTTTTTTAGTTTTTAAATGCAACTTAACTTGCATTTCAAACAAGTGCACACATAATAATAATTATTAAATTCTAAATTCTACCAGGACCGTATATGTAAATTCCAAATTTGAAGTTAGTATATTTCAGGTGTTATAATTTATAATGTAATGTAATGTTCGTACAGTGTTATATAATTTCATAAATTGGATCTCCTTAAAGCCTGCGGATTTATGAATACGAGCAGTGGCCGGATTGTTTCGCGGTTCCGAGGGATTCCATTAAAAGGTAGTTTTGCCTCGTCCAAGCTTGCTACGGGTAAATCATATTTCTCCTCAGCACCTCAAAAAGGCTGGTTTATTTGCTGTTTAAAGACAGTGAGCAAAATTCGATTTTGCTGCAAGTGTAAGACAAAGTACCTTTTTTTACTTCTCACGCTCTTAAATCACTCATAATAGCCATGTATAGGCGGATTAAAGTGATGCATTTAATCCCTAGAGACTAAATCGACATTTCGCTTCCTAGGGACTAAAGTATTTTCTTTTAAATTTTGCTTCGGAGCGGTGGAGCCGGCGGAGGGTGGGCATACAACCTCCTTCCTGCAGCTGTTTCGGAAACGTTGTCTCTGAACTATTTGTTTTGTTCTAACCTCAAAAACAACCTTGTCGTTGCCTCTTTCTGCAGTACAGTGACGGGTTGAGAGTAAAAATGATAGCGCTATTAAGTGGTATTTTTTTACGAGCCTATGTAAAACTATTATAAACTAAGATTAGTTTTTTCTCGCAATCGAAGTGAGAAGTAGAGTGTTTGACTCTAGACTAAAAAGCCATAATGACACTCGGATTTCATCCACCCTCGCTTTGCTTGAATCGATAAATATCTCGTGTCATAATGGATTACTTTAGTCCCTTATTGAACAATCTTTACATCATAAAGGTGGTTGAGGCGGGCCGCTGGGGGATTAATGTACATGTCGTTTAATTTTTACCATGTTGTCTTTTTTACCTTGAGGTTCTCCCCTGAAGTGAACAGTTGTATGTGCTACATGAGACCAAATTTATTTGCATCTTGTGTCTTGAACCTAGAATCTAGGTTATAGCCCCAAACTGAATTCTAAGCTTGTAGATAACGAAAAATATAAACTAAAAATGCATAATTATATAACCTTTTAAATGTCAAAGAGAGTTTGTGTAAATTCTCCCCTGTTTTTTCATGACAGTTTGCAAATACCTAACATGCTGCAATCTTTGAAAAGCATCGTACACCGTGATTTATCTAATAATTATGGATTGAAAAATCCACATCATTTGAATGACACGCTAGTAAATTAATAATAAAACCTCAGCCGGATTTTACATAATAACATTACATGTCTCTTTTAGCTGTAAAAGGCTGCACCATTTTTGGGTGATAATTGAATTATGTTGGCATTTTCACACTGTACAGCGTCCTCGTATATTTTATTAAATAAGCTTTACTTCATAAAAAAAAGATGTCGTCTAATTACTATTACGTTTTTAAATATATAAAACATTGAACAATCGTAGTATGAAAAATAATTATTGTAGTTTGATTTGATTTAATTTATTAAAGTAATGGTGTTTCAAATGTTCTTATTTTGGTGTGTTTTATGTCACAATCTCACTTTAAAGACGCTAGATGACGCGGTTTGCTCGGAGCAGCCTTCGCTTCGGGCCGAAATCTTTAAAAAAATACGTCGCGCGCGTCCGCACGGGTGGCGCTTGGGTGGAATCACATCTATCAGCAGCGATTCGCATTTTGTCTATAGAAAATGTCTGTTATTTATGAAAATGCTTACGCATGCGAAAGGAGAATAGTGAGAGATAGGAGGATATTTTCATACAAAGTAGCTATTTTCTATAGATAAAATGCGAATCGGTGCTGATAGATGTAATTCCACCCCTACTCCTACTATTTTTCAATAGGTATCCACCCGCTCCGTATCCAACCGCCTAAGCTAGTATAGGCCCTAATCCTATTTAATTCAAGAAGCGTTACAAACTTCAATATTCAACATAAATTGTATCAAAACTCGCTGGCATGTATAGGTAAGTTAATTATCGACGTAGCCGTCCACTAGTAATTTATCCTCTCCCCGGTGTATATCCTGTTTTGAATTTATTAGGATATTGGGTGTGATGGCGATGCCATGCAGACTGCAGCCCCAGGCGACACCCGAATATCAATACTTCGTGTATCACTGATAAAGTGATTACCTTCGATACCTCTCAGCGTCGGTGAAACTAGTAATTACACGCATGGTCTAGTTTACTAATACGATGCCCTAAGACGATCAAATTGCAGAATGGCTGTGATTGAGCTGCCTATAATAAGGCCGTAACTGGCAATTAATTTCAAGATGGTGGTTATTGTGTGCAACAGTGTGTTTAATGGGGTTATTATAATAAAGCCTAGATTAGGTATAAAATTAAGCTGAAAATGGGCCCTGTGACTACGAGGAAATTCGAGAATTTTCTCGCTGAATTGCTAAACGAAAACAGTGACTCTTATTTTTAGAATAGGTGAAAAAGTTAAGTAAATTACCTGTAATTGTATGTACCTGATTTCGATTTGAGACAGTTAAATCGTCAAGGGTGTTGTCGCTCTGTTGTCAGGTTGGTATATCATCAGAGCCTCTATTCTACTGCGTTAAAACGATGTAGCGGTTGACGTGTTTTAGAATCAATTTTAACTCGGCCTTTACTCTCAAGTAAATAAGAGTTATCAAAACGAAAACGAAGACTTGTGACTTTCTTTGTCTAGATATACGAGTATATAGAACTTTACCCAATTTGCATTACACGGCTGATATACGAACAGTGGCAATTTATAGGATCCTGTCATTTCAGAACCAAAGTTTCACTAATGATTCATTTCACAAACATCATTTGACAACCCGCATTTATTTCCGAAACTGTTTTTAATTCTGGATTTATTTTAGGACCATAGTGTCGAACCCTATTGGTTAGGTTAGGTTAGTTTTATAAAAATCTTGAAATATTTGTAGTTACAGAAAAAAAAGCGGGTTGGCAAATGAATAGGTTGCAAAACGATTCATTTGTCAAAGATTTTTCACTAAAAAGGCAGAGAACCCAATTTATAAACCATGCCAGCCCGCGGTTTACTTGACGAGTGATGTCTTTTCGTATGCGTATGTAGATGTCATTCTAAATTGTCATAACTACGTAACTGAAAAGGCCCTTCTACAATTAATAACCATTAACGCAACATTGTTTGATTATTATGTTCTGATTAGAAAAATAAATAAATTTGCGTTTTTTGAAAATTTTATCTGCCACTGTTTTGTGTCAATGTACAGAGTCATATGCCAAAATTACTCCAAATAAAAAAAAAAACCGTATATATTGATGACGGTAAAGCAGTAGGTAGGAAGATAAAGGAGTATAATTGATAACAATTGCAATCGTCATTTAATTTTAAATGTGTACTCTTAGGTAGGTCCAAATGAAAATCTGAAGTGAACTCTATTCATTTCTCTTTTTAGGATTCGTTAAACGACCTATTAACTGAGATTTCTTTGTCCGTCTGCCAATTTTAAAGAACCGGGGCCCTAGCCAAGATGCAAACGCTCCTAACGTTTTTCTTTTCTATCACTCAAAATGTATGGGATGACAGTCGACCACGTGCTTTATCGAAACGCAGGAGAATGTCATCCCATACATTTTGAGCGATAGAAAATAAAAACGTTAGGAGCGTTTGCATGTTTTTAAGAATCGTAATGTATAACCGGTTGTTTTTTGATACAACTAAAACGAAAGTAAAATTATAAGGGTATATAACGGGAATTCATACACGTCATAAACCGGTGAAACTAATACGAGTAGCATAGAGGATATTCCATCTTACTCCTCCGGGTTGGCAACGCATTTGAGGTCTGAGGATTGCAATCAGATTCTACTTATCTGGTGGCCTGAGTGCTCGTGTGTGTGATTACTGGACACATTGCAAACTCTAAAGAAAAAAACACTGCTTATAATTAAATAATTTGCGAGATAAGCTTCCAGTCTGCCTCAAATAACTGGAACTAATACTGACACAGATTGCTCGCTAATTAGGTAGGTACTTGAACGGTCTAAGGGTACCAATCATGTAGTTAACGTCTTTAAACATTCTTCTACTTGTAACACCAAGGAAAAGCTAAGTAAATTTCACATTTATGTTAGTAAGAATCATGCATAAAAAAGCAATAGAGTTTCATTGACACTATTTAGGGGACAACGTAAAAAAAGCATACAAAACGCAATACACTATCAAAAATCGAAACTTGTTAAAATTTTGTAACTTCTTGTAAGGATTAGATTGTTTTATCCGGCATCCTTATTTTATTTTCGTAATATTTTAATTTAATGATATCGGCTTAAAAATAATTATTTAAAAAAAATTAAGTCCTTTTATTTTAAACATGGGACAACAGCTGTCACAGTTTCTAACGTCAATTTTGTACAGTGTTTTTGCAGGAGGTCTGAACTATGACTTTTTAAAACTCCATATCTTATGAAAAATAACACAACAAATTGTCCTTCTCTTTCATAGCATTTAACAGACAGCGTAAGAAAAAAATATATGCATGTTACCTTAATCACAAATCTTGGTGGGTATGACGGTCTTAGTAGCTTTAGACTAGACGCATTCAAGGAGCGTTATAGCTACCGAGAATTCCGATTTACGGTGGCGTCAAGACAATGCCGAATGCCAATTTTGACAGTTTTAGAAAATTCTTTAGGATGAAAAGAAAGCAAGAATGTAACCCAAATGTGCCCCCCCCCTGTAACTTCTAAAATAAGAGAATGATAGAACTAAAAAAAATATATGATGTACATTACCATGCAAACTTCCACCGAAAATTGGTTTAAACGAGATCTAGTAAGTAGTTTTTTTTTAATACGTCATAAAAACATTGATCGAAGCTACAACGAACTTTTATATTATGTTACTTGCTGCTACGGAACCCTTCATGGGCGAGTCCGACTCGCACTTGGCCGCTTTTTTGATCCTTTCTTTAGGATGAAAAGAAAGGGACAAAACATAAGCGACGTCATTCAAGGTTACTTTTCCACGTGCAATCTCCAGTGTTATATATAAATAAGCTTCTTGTGCGTGACTCCGAGGCCCCGAAGAAAGCACAGACAAACTAACTAGTGGCCGATTAAATATTACTTAATCTAAACTAAACTTTTTTTATCAATTTTAAGTTGAAGTAACGAGTTTAAATTCTGTTTTTCTACATTTATACAGGGCTGGGATATCGTTATACTCTTAACGCAGTACAATAGAGGTCCAGTACGGGTGACAGTATGTGTCCGATGTAATTTCGTAGTGTTACTTCCACATCAGCGCACGTTTTAATTTAACGCCGTTCGTAATATCCTCTTTTGACTCGACCGCGCACTGTTAAAATGAGGGACATTGTATTTTCGTAACGATCGAATTGTTTTAGCTGTTCATTATTGTTTGGGTTTTCACTCCTCAATGAGTTCAATTTTAAATATGAACTGATTTCTCGGTATTTTTTGAAGGGGTTTGGGTTTTATGGCAAATAATAATAATTGACTATGGATAATCTATACTGATCAAGTCCCAAAGTAAGCTCCTAGCTATATGGAGAAATACACACTTAAATAGAAATATATACATAGAAACATACATAGGGTGTCAAAATCATTACCCTTCCTTTGCTTCGCCGTAGTCGGGTAAAAATAACATTGGAACAAGACACAATCGAACAATTATTGCGTTCGTTAAATTCAGCTCTTCAGGCCTAAATATAAATTCTACAATTAAACAATCTGGAAAGAACCAACGTTGTTTCAAGTGATCATTCCCAAAAAAAAAGAATTTCAAAATACCAGGGCTGGTATTCTACACGGCAATAACGATATCGTCTTTGACGTGTTTCCGTATTGTCAACGTTTTGATAACTCTTACGTCATTTACAATAATGACGAATGTGACATAAACGATTCTAAAACACGTCAAATGCGATATCGTTATAACGCAGTAAAATAGAGGACCTGGCTACTCTATTTACTTGATTCCCTAAAAACCGCGTAATGTTGAGTGAAGATAATAAAAAAGCCGGTCAAGTGGGAGTAGGACTTAAATGGGTAGTTCGTTCATCAAAAACACCGAATGTTGCTGTAACGAAGACTACAATCGGGTTGACCTACGAATTACCGTAGGTCGCGATTAGTTTTGTTTTTCTTTTTGAGGTCCGGAACCCTAAATTAAAAAATAGTGATAGGTTTGTATTTCCAGTAAATAAAGTATCTATTTCGTGAATAAGTGCTTTAAAGTTTGGTTTGAAGCCAGAACCAATACAATAATAAAATAGCCCAATTAAGCAGAAAAGTCAGACCAGATAACCTACGCAACCTTCCAAATCACCCAATTTTTACTATACCAAAAAGTAATAATGAATACGGCCATAGAATGTGGCTACGTATTTTGCCCAGTATCTTGAACAGATTTCCATACGAACTAACAAGTAAAATTGAAAACAAAACATGTAAACAAACAAAGAACATCGTAAAGAGATATTTATTATGTAAAAAAATACCAGAATATGTAACTAAATTTAGTGGTAACATTTGTGATAATTATATAACAAATTGCAATATTAAATGTAACCTTAACAAATGTAATCTTTGTAAATTAAGATTAGATGTTAAGATAACCAAAACTTGTCTTTGAAGAAAATAAACAGCTGATTTTTTTTTATTTTTTTTTTAACAGAAATAATGGCATGGATTTAAATAGGTATTTGTATGCAACTACTTAATTTTTTATCAAGCGTACCATGCGGAACTCTACCCGCTGCAGTTTTTTTACTTGCACTGGAATATGGAGTTACACGGGTAATAAGTGTATGGGTAAGGACCGAAAAGTTACACGCAATTAAATTTTCTATGAAACTTTGCTGTTGGGCGACGAAGCCATACAATTGTTAGGATACCTGGGCCTCTATTCAAGTGCGTTATAACGATATCGTATTTGACGTGTTTCCGTATTGTCAACGTTTTGATAACTCTTATGTCATTTACAATAATGGCGACTGTGACATAAACGATTCTTAGACGTGTCAAACACGATATCGTTTTAACGCACCTGAATATAGGCCCTGCTTTTTGTCGTACAACGGAACTTTTTTCACTTGGTCGCTCGATGCCAAATCTAAAACTATACCTATCTATGATGGGTGCAGACCCACCGTACCCCTAAACCGTACCACTGACACAAAAATTGTATCATAAATATGAGGTAGGTTTAGGTTATGTTAGTTCTTCAGCAGGCCCGTAGGGCCAAACTACCCAGAAATAGGAGCTCTGCGACAGCAGAGCTCCGTCGACTCCGTTACATTCGATTTTAATAGTAATAATTGGTCAAAGTACCACCAGTGGTACGGCCGAGGGGTACGGTGGGTCTGGAAGGATCTATGATTATTAATTTCATGTAATAAAATTCGCCTGCTAAGCCAACCTCGTTGTTTTTGCCCCAAGGGTATTCAGTGTCGTAACTTGCTCATTGTACTTTATTCCCACAGTTGTCTACTGTAATTGCTATATTATAGCTTAACACGGTCCTTGCCAGACCTTTTAATCGCATACAAAGCAGGCTCGATCCGGAGTCGTGGGCACTAGTTTTGATTGTACACTCAGTGCCTTTGCTATTGGTTTTCGTAGAAAATAGACCCGGTTTAGAGTCGTTGTTTTATGTGTGATGTACCTAAAGTCGATAATTGCGGATTGTTATGAAACAAGCGGTGAGATAATTTTATCAATTGTTAGTTTATAATTGAAGTATTAACTTAATATATTTTTAATTCACAAACGTTTATTGATTGTTTGTTTAAGTTTTTTATCTGATTATAAGGTTTTTCATCCAGGGCCTCTATTCAACTGCGTTATAACGATAACGTTTTTGACCTGTTTCCGAATTGTCAACGTTTTGATAACTGTTATGTCATTTACAATAATGGCGACTGTGACATAAACGATTTTTAAAAGTGTCAAACACGATATCGTTTTAACGCACCTGAATAGAGACCCAGGTGGATGTAATTACCTATAGTTGGAGGATATTAGCAGGGTTTTTGTTTACTTTTCGTATGAATAATGTTGTTTTACTTTCATACTTTAACATACATATTTAGATACATAACATTATGCTTTCAACCCATCATGCTTTCAGGGTTGAAGGCACTCGAGCACTCAGGCCACCTGATGGTAAGTGGAATCTGAGACCCATAGACATTTGCATTCTCAAGACTATAATCCTAAGACCAAAAATGCGTTGCCAACCCTGAGGACTAAGATGGAATACCTCTATACTAGTTTCACCGGTTGTCTTATCCCCCCACCGGAACACAACAATGCGAACACTGTTGCTGAACGGGTAGTTAATGGATAAGTTGGTGGTAGCGATCCGGACGGACCCTGCACGGGGTAGTAACGCCACTAAAATCTGTAATGTTTACTAGTGTTTATGTATTAGTGACAAGTTGCAAGCCTGACAGTATTACAAGCCTTTATTTCCTATAATTATTTATTCTTTATCCCTGCGTAGTTGCCGGGTTTAGAATAGTGCCACTCCATGTCTTCCCGTGGATGTCGTAAGAGGCGACTAATAAAGGCATGTACTTTAATAAATATTTTAAAACCGTAAAACTAATAATAAATGAAATAAGTATTAAACATAATGAAAGAAATGTGTCAAGGAGTTAGCTTACCTCGTAACAATCGTAAAATAATGTTTAAATAGTTCATGTAAACGATGTCAAAACATGCTTAGCGTCAAGTGGATTCACCTATCAGTGACTCAACATTATAGTTTGCCAATATAACGTTGAGCATATTTAGAATCCTGTCATCGTGATTATCGATGCCATTGCCATGCTTGTTATTTGATGATGGTTCAAAGTTTATTATGACAAAGCGCTAAATTGGCCAACGGTTTGGTTCTCTTACCGTGCTTGTGTTAATTTGTGAACTGTGCTAAATCTATGTAACATTTCATAATGCACAACGACCGTTATATCGCGCCATTTTAACCCCTTACAAAAAAGACGGGTGTTTTAACGTGTATAAAAGAATCCGTGTGCACGTATTAGTGAAATAAAAGTGATTTGATTATAGAAAACGGGGTGTCATATAAAAGGGCTCATCAGCACATTTAAAAAAAAAAAAAAAAAACACTTATCGAAACGAAAACTAAATTAAGTTGTATTTACAGAAAAAAATGCAAAAAACTTTAAAAATCTGTATTAAAATCTAGGCTAGTCAAAATGGATCTTATTAAGAAAAAAAAAACAAAGCACATTGAGTATTTTCTCGAACCTAATTCGACTTAAGTCGAATTTGGTTCGAGAAAATACTCTATGAGTAATGAACTAATCACGGACATCTCTGTGCGTGAGCCCAACTCACACTTGACCGGTTTTTTTATTCATCTCCCTACGCAAAAAGGCCGTTTAGTCTGACGGTTGGTAGAATGGTAAAATATCAATCCTCAATATTCCCGCACCGCAACACAACAGTGCGAAAACCGCTGCTTGGCGGCGAGTTACGGTCTCCCCACAAGACGTCGATTGACATTTTTTCGCTCTTATTGCGAAGACATAAAGAGTTTTTTTATCGCGTCAATAGGTGTGGGGAGACTCTTAGCGGGAGGTGATAGCGATCCGGAAGGAAACTTAACTTTTTCAACGCTAAGTTAAATACAAAAGACGTCTCTCACACGCCAACGACACCTTAAAACCAGAGCGAAGGTGAACCTTGCCTCAAAGACACTCGGGTTAATTTTGCGCTGGCAACCATGATAGAAATATCCATAGTTGGCGCTGAACCAGTTATATATATCAGGTTAAAACGGTTCTTGGGAATTCATTGAAAATAATAACAGATACCTACCAGGTTTTTTAACTGTGTAACTTTCAGGTTGGAGAAATGCAGTTTATGATTCCGAAGAAGTTCCAATACGTACCTGAAAAAAAATGAAAAACATCAGCAATGAACTCTTGACTAGAAATAAGCGGTTCAAAGATTTTGATTTTTCACCTAGCGCTGCGACCTTGTTTACGAAGCAAGCGATCATGGATTCGATGCCCGATTAAGGCAATTATTTGTGTGATGACCTCGAGCGTCATATTCTGAGTCTGAATCTGAGTGAGACATTATACTCGTACGTCTAGAGCCTAGTTTTTGACTAAGTCATTAGATAAATAAATATCATGAGACAATCTCACACAAATTGACCTAGTGCCAAACTAAGCTGTAGGTTTGTACAAACTATGGGTACTCGAGATACCAATACAAATACTTATATAGTGAAATAAATACATAAATACAAATAAAATATCCAAAACTCAGAAAAAGATACCGCTAGCTTCGAAGGCAGGGTCACTATAGGTACCAACTATTCTACCGCGTCGTCGATATGTGAGTTGTTCTCCTAGCCTTTAATTATTAACCTGGACTTGTCTAATCTAAGTGGCGACGACGTCATGTTAACAGATTAACACGATCGACGAAGAAAACCAGCGCGCGACCGAGATTCGAATAACGGTGGCCGATTGTTCAGTACAAAAAGCTATACTCGGACTGACACACTTTATGTGTTTTCGACACAAGCGAGTGGCGGGAATCAAGCCGCTGTCTTGTTTTAACCGACTTGAGTTTTATCCGATTTTAGCTATTGTGATTAAAAGAAGTTAGATTTAACTAGTTATTTCAAGTGACAACTTACAATAAGCAGGAAAAAATACTAGGATATCATGAAATAACATCACGCTTTCATTCCCAGAGTGGGGTAGGCAGAGCTACAGAAATACCAACAACTCCATAAAGACTTAATTTGATGATTTTGTAACCACATTTTGCACAAATAAGCTAAGATGTTAACCAGTGTATTAGTGACAGATTGCAAGCCCTTCGCCTAACAGTACTACAAGCCCTTATTCCCTTAGTCGCCTCTTACGACATCCACGTGAAGACATGGAGTGGCACTATTCTAACCCGGCAACCACTTGGGGTGGCTGCCAGAAATACTAGTGTGTAAGTATGCTAAGTCTATTATAATCAATCGTAGGTACTCTATTGAAGATTTCAATCACGATCTAATTCCACTTTCAACAAATCTAAGCGGATTAAGTGGATATTCCGCTTCAGTTCTGACGTGGAAGTTAATGTTAGAGGCCAAAGCCCAAAACTACGCTTTGGCTTGGTTACCAAAGTTTTGTTCGCCCCGTAGTTCCGTATAATTTCTAAAGGCTAGGATGGCAGGAAATTAGGTATGCCGAATTTCACCGCGATTTATGGCCATATGTCTTAAAAGCCTTATGGGTAAGGACCAAATACTTGGACCATAGTTAAGCGTAGTTAACCATACAAACAACAAAAGTGAAAAAAGTTCCGTTGCGACACGAAAATTATCCCTACAAATGTATGGCTAATTTTCGAGTCACAACGGAAAAGTTTAATAGAAAATTTCCCTCTTGATCGAGTTACCTTAAACGCAAGATGCCAATGAAGGCGTTATACCTAAACATGAAATTTGCCAAAAAAGCTGTTTGACCTAAACGAGGGATGCCTATGAAGCAGCATACCTGAAATGTAAAATTGACTGAGAAGCAGATTGCCTAAATTTAAATTACCTGTAAAGCAGTTTGCTCTAAATACAGAATGACTTAAAAGGCTGATTGGACTAAACGAGAGATACCAAAGAAGCAGTATGACTGAAATGTGAATTGAGATCGGTATGTTTAATATGTGCATAGACTGGAAAATTGTTAGCGAAGAAGAGAATAACGGCGAAGAAGACAGGTATCATAGCCCCGATGTAGTGGACAATGATGGCTCTAGTTTTTGGTTCAACCCTTTTGGGCGATGCAGGAAGAGGGGGTAGTTTTGGTGTTATTTGCTTTGTAGGCATTAATCACTTAAGCATTTTGATGTGTAGGCATTTAACCACTTAGACATTTTGCTTTGCACGCATATTACCATTTAGGCATTGAACCATTTAGGCATCCTGCTTAGTAAGCATCGACATTAGGCAATCTGCTTCTTAGTAAATTTTACATTTCAGGCATACTGCTTCATAGGCATCCCTCGTTTAAGGCAAAAAGCTTTTTAGGCAAATGTCATGTTTAGGTATAACGCCTTTATTGGCATCTTGCGTTTAAGGTAACTAAATCAAGAGGGGAAAATTTAATTGAGTGAGTTAGCGTGGCCAACTTTTTGGTCCTTACCTTTTATTTTTTGTTTTAGCCCCCGTGTGTTTACCGGGATAGAATAGTGCCACTCAATATCATTCCGTGGATGTCGTAAAAGGCGACTAAGGGAATAAGGGCATGTAATCGTAAGTTGTAGTAGTGTTAGGCGATGGGCGTGCAACCCGTCAATAGACTAGTAAACTTCTTGGCCTGATTGTGCAAGGTCTGGTGGCAGAATTGTGAAAGTATGTTTTTAGAGTTGTTGGTATTTCTGTAGCTCTGCCTACCCCACTCTGCGAATGAAGACGTGATGTTATGTATATAAATGGGTCATACACAGATTTAGGTTACCGTCTTTCCTGTGGACACACCGAAAGTTAAAGTTTTTAAGGCCTAATTTTCTGGTGAAACCCATTCCCGCAAAAACGCCGTCAGGACTGCTTTAGATCTATCATATAAAAACATAACTTGTATGCACACAAGCTATTTAACTATTGAGCACAGGAGAGATAACTTTTGATTTTAAGAGTGTGTGTGACCCAAATCCGTCTCCGCGAGCGTCTGTTGCTTGCGCACGCGCCGCCGGTCAAGAATGTTTCGTGTAGTTGTCAAGCGTGTCAGGTACTTAAGTACTGTCATCGGTGCGTGAACGTGTATTTAACAATTATGGCGAATATCTTTGGGACCCCGTCACATGTTACTACCAGTACCCTTGCCATGAGTTAATAGTGACCGTACTCGTTAGCGAGCCTAATACTCTGTCCCTCATGGTATTATAATATTTATAATAGAGTGACAGCGACACAGCATTTGACTCGCTAGCGAGCACGGTCAGGTAAAACTCATGGTAAGGGTACAGAATAATTCCTAGTTTTATCCATAAACTTAGCAGTGAATAGTCTAGTAGTTGATCTCAACAAATAGCTATTGAACTCGAAGGACCAATTATTAAAGTGGCCCGATAGCGTATAAATAACTTTTAAGGGTGTCTCAATTAGGTTGCGTTATCCGATAACTCGCACAACTTTGCTCACTCGACTGATCTATAAGTTAAAATGAATAGGTATAAAAATGACTAGAAAGAAAATTGGAAAGAAGTATTTATTGACTAAGTATAAAAATGGCGACATTCAAATACGTAATTATTTGAAATTAGGTAGTGTCGATGGTTCTCAGCTGCCGCGGAGCTCCTATTTCTGGGTGGTTTGGCCCTCTGGGCTTGCTGCAAAACTAACCTAACCTAACCTTTTATGCTTAGTCAATACTTCTCTCCAATTTTTTTTCTAGTGATTTTTATACCTAGTTTTTTTTTCTTATACCTACTCGCCAAAATTTATTTTAGGGTTCCATAGCCAATATGGCAAAAAAGGAACCAATATTTTTTCATTACGTCCATCCGTGTGTCGTAAGCATTTTATTCAAAAAGTACATAATGTATATTGATGAAATTTAGAGTACTGGGCTGGGATTCTACACGGTAATAACGATATCGTCTTTGACGTGTTTCCGTATTGTCAACGTTGACAATGGACTGTGACATAAACGATTCTAAATAACGCTGTAGAAATAGAGGCCCAGGTGTCTTGTGCTGCTACTTAGTTTTTTAATATAATGACAAAGTTAAACACTTCTAGAGAGAGCACCTAGTGAAAAAATATTTTATGCGAACGTGTTTAAGATTTCTTAGCATTTTTTTTGTTTGAGTGAATATTTTCGGAAATAATTGCTCGGACAATTTATTTGGATAATTTAAACCGTGCTTAAAAAATCAAAAAAAATTGCCATAGTAACGCTTAATAAATACTTTCAACGAAAATTATTTTTAACATAATCGGATATACCATGATTGAGTTATTACCGAAAAACTGCGCTTCTCAACAAAAGGACGTAAGTGCCATGAAGATACGCTCTTTTGCTGGTGCACTTTTTGACATCACATTTTTTGAGATAGATTTTTGTGTTTGTAACAACGGCTTCGGAACCCTACTCTGAACATGTTCCTAAATGCTCTTGTTTAGTTTTTATACACTAACACTACTAATGTGTGATCAATAAAATTCCATACCGAGGGTTCCGTACAAACTTATAACCCCCTTACTTATGATCGTGGAATAAGCTTGGAATAGTTTATCCCATGCTTTGTCCTTATCCGTAATTGTGACATTTGCATCTGACAGAAAATGACAAAGCATGGCATAAACTATTCCAAGCTTATTTCACGTTCATAAGTAAGGGGGTATGAATTTAAAATTGTATTGACGGACTAAATTGACTTTGTCGTTGAAAAACTGTTGTCTCCATACATCTACATAGGTCGCGATTAGTTTACCAACAGCAAATAAGATTGCAATCGGAAAAAAGAGGTTTTTGTGATGAACTATCAAATTAACGATTTTAGGACCTTCTTTTTTGCCGAAATATACGCTTTTTGTGGCACAAACGGACGTATCTTTTTTAAATAACTTAGAAGTTTGAGTTTTTCACAGCTTCAAGGGACTGTACATCTAAGTACATATATGGTTTTAATTTCAACTCGATACCTTTACGCGTTTCCAAGATAAAGGGTCTTGACAGACAGACGGACGGACGGTCGTAAGGGTTCTGTTTTTTCCTTTTGAGGTACGGCACCCTAAAAAGGTGAAACATACGACTTCCTGGGACACCCAACATGTGCACAGCTCTGTGTTTGGCAAGATGTCGTTAGATTTGTCTAAGGGTCACGAGCGTCCCTTAAAAACAATTAAAAAAACCGGGCCTCTAGTAACTGGGTTACACCATATTAGCTCAGACGTGTTATGATATTATTCATAACTGTGCCATTACTGTTAACATGCGACAGTTAGGGCATGTAGAGTTAAAAGCTTTGCTCTACATGAGATCAGGGCTGAAATTCTACAAGAACCTAATAACGATATCGTTTTTGACCTGTTTCCGTATTGTCAACGTTTTGATAACTCTTATGTCATTTACAATAATGGCGACTGTGACATAAACGATTCTTAAACGTGTCAAACACGATATCGTTTTAACGCACCTGAATAGAGGCCCTGATAACTTTTTGACAGTGCGAGCCGTATGGTCTTGGCAACATTTGACAAGAAAATGTTTTTGGTGGGAATACACTCTTTTTTTTTTAAATTATTATATTGTCAAAAGCAAATATTTTAGGACAATTTTTTCCTTTATTTTTCCAAGTTATTTTTGTTGTTTGTGTACTAACACTAGCTTATATACCAAATTTCAGTTTTCTAGGACTTCAGAGTTTTAATCATCAGTCAGTGAGTCAAACGAAATCGGGTTTATTAGATATCAATAAAATCTGAAGTATGAAACTGTACAAGTTTAGTTAATTTACTATTGACATCATATCCCGATAATTTTGTTTTGGTACCTGATATAATCCAAAACAAAGATATGAGGTTGAAAAAAACGAAAATGCGCTTCGAAAAAGTAGGTAGTGCCGTTGCGCTTCGTTTTTCTCGTCTTGGCGGGGGCACGGCGGCCCCAGACCACACGTCAAAAGCAATGAGGTTTTGTTGTGAAGAATGTCAGCCCTGGCTTGGTGCGAGTCGGACTCGACACTAACGTCATATTTGCATGAAATGTAAGAAACCTAATGAAGGCCCTCTGCTGCTAGGTGTCATTCCTTTTCAAAAGCCAAACTATATTCCAGGATATGCGCTTTTACGTAAATAGACACTGTAAATGTCATTTTTAACACAGTTGCTCAAAAAGTGGTACTTTTCGTAGCTGTATATCGTGCGGAAAGTTGGATATTACGCACTAGTGCGTTACAGTTTTCTATTTTTTTTTAATATAATTTTGTTTAAACTTCCAAGCCGTGCATCCAACCAAAGAGTTTGGATGTTCAACCACTTTTTGATTACGTCATTTAGCATTGAGACTATACAAAGGTAATATAATTTAAAATATACACACACATAAAATGTATCTAGGTAATATTAAAAAAAAACAGCTCTCATCAAGATGGCTGAATCTGAATTAGTATTACGAATGATTAGATAGTTGCGTATTAAGGTGAAGTCACATTACACCATGCCGAAACCGGGCCCAGCCCAGTACGGCGTAATGTGAATCCACCTTTATGCATTACCGCTGGTTAATAGAGAATTATACTTTTTGATTTTATAATATAGGTAGGTAATTAAATTACTGTGACTTTTTTTTATTTGCCTGAATGGTCACAGCCGTTGCCATTTCATAAAGTCTGTGTCAATTATTGATTTATTTTGTTTCATTGATATTTTTTCACAAATGTGTTAAAAAACGTCGTTTGATACACGTGCGGAACTGTCATTTTAACTCGTCCCGAGTCTTGTCCCTCGCTTGCAGCTCGGGCCAAGATACTTTGGGCCTCGTGTGAAATTACATACTTTCCGCACTTGTATCAAAATGTACTTGTAATACTGCACTTTTCGCTTTCTCGATATTCGCGCGACCTGGTGCGACACATATTTTTACTCCCAAAAGTAAAAGGCGTGGGTGGAATACGATTTTCCTACTTCGAGGAGCGTAAAATGCACTCGACAAATTCCCTTAGGATAGACAGCGAATGGCTTTTTCCTGGGGTTTCATTTAATCAAGTAAAGTAAAGATGCACTTTGTACGAAGTGGAATGTCAAGAAATTATAAAAATAAAATAGTATGGTTCATTTGTAGTCTCCGCTTAAGTTTGAGTCTGGGCTTCTAATCCACTGGGTTAAGTTATGTTAGTTATGGCGATATTACTTTTGACATAAAAATAAATATCTGGGGACAATGTCACACAAATTGACCGAGTCACAAGCTAAGCTCTAGGCTTGTACTATGGGTACTAGACAACGATAAACATACTTATATAGAGAAATACATACGTAAATACATAGAAAACATCCAAGGCTCAGGAGCAAATATTCGCGCTCATCACACAAATATCTGCCCTTACCGGGATTTGAACCCAGGACCGCTGGCTTCGCTCCCAACTAGGCCACCATGTCGTCAAACATGTTCTCGTATTATTTTTAACTCAGTCGCCATTCCTGACGTACACTGAAAGAAATTATTAAAACAATACTACCAGAACATATTGTAAATGGGCGCTTTGTTAAAAAAAAGGGTACATCGTTAAGGACAAGAATTAAGAAAATTTAACTTTTCCATTTCGTCTCGAATATTAGTCATACATTTAGATACAATAATTTTCGTGAGGAAATGGAATAAAGAAAGTTTCTTAATCGCATCCTGGGGCCAAGATGCAAACGCTCCTAACGTTTTTCTTTTCTATCGCTCAAAATGTATGGGATGACATTCTCGTGCGTTTCGATAAACCACGTGGTCGACTGTCATCCCATACATTTTGACCAATAGAAAAGAAAAACGTTAGGAGCGTTTGCATCTTGACTAGGGCCCCAGGAGAGCTAAGAGAACGATTGTCGAAAACTGACAAAATGCATGGAGTTGAGATAAGCCCTCGACGCTAACGTCCGGCAGCTACGTTAATCCTATCCATTTTTGATAACGATAACGTTCGCTAAATATAGCTATCTTCTCTAGCGCCTGACTGAGGAGTTGGAGATTTGAAGGGAACTCTATTCGTAATATTTTTTTACACGAAATAGAAGTTAGTAAGCGATCAAATCCTACATGTTACTTGACAAAAAATAAAACGTGATTTGAAAACAAAAATGCATTATTTTAAATAGTTTTATACGGTAAGTAAACATAAAAATTACCCCCTTATCATGAACTTTAATTTAAATATTATAACCTATATTACTCCTACAACCAAGACGAATCTAATGATACCTCATATGATCACATTCATCAAGCCGTTAAGACTGCAGTGCCTGCTAAAGAAACAAACGCATAAATACACTCGAAAAACATAACAAAACCCTAGCGCAGTCAGTTGAAAATACAAAGTTAGCGCCAATCATGCGAGGTATCCAACAAAAAGGCCTTGTTTAAGGCCTTTCACAAAAATAAACGTTCTAAATATCAACATCTACATACACGAAAGTATCGACGTTAAACAAACTATTCTTCAACCTTACTTGTCACATTTTTTACCATTCTAACAATTCGTCGGTGAAACTGCAATGCCGCGTAACTAACAAATTCATAAAGCTGCAAAATGTGCCTTATTGACCTACTCGTTAAGGAGTATTTTGCAACTTATTCAATTTGTGACGAATTGCAATAAGGAAGCATCCTAAAAAGATGCACATAATAAAAATAAACTTAAAAATACCAACCAATGTTGTTAAGAGACACAAGCCACCGAGGGAGTTGTTTACAAATTGACAACCACTTGACCCTCAATGCTGCCCTCTTAAGCTAATAAGCGGTATCTCAGATTCAATAGCTAAACCAGATTCAATCCTCTACAGTTGGTAATAAGGTTGCATTTGCTACAGGAGTTTTGTCTGAGATACTGTCATTTGTGTTATCAGGGCAGGATGGTGTTCTGGCTTATTTCATTGTTAACCCCCAACGCATCAGAGGGGTGGTATTAGTTTAACATGTGGATTTGTGCATCTGTGGCACCCGTAACTCCTACACGTAACGTGGCGATGTATTTTTTTTTCTCGTCTACGCCATAGTGTGGGGTGTCGTTGGATAGGTCTTTCAAAAATATTGTGGGTTTGTGGAATCAATTTTCCGATCAAGGGATCCGTTTAGGAAATATTAAGCTTAAAATCGCTAATTTTTGTAAGAGTCTCCCCCCTTACAGCCATAACTAAAAACACTAAAATCTTAAATTAAATCACATACAACGAATTTAACAGGAAAACTATCACGACTAAGTAGACATGATTGGTTCTTGAGATACAGGCGATTAAAGTGTTTATAACTAATAAAATCATCTAAGACGGCACCAAATAACTTTAAATACAAAATTAGTTATTACTTGTTGATTTTATGTTTGTAGTAAGTACGTAACGGCTTCGGAACCCTACACTGAGCATGGTCCGATATGCACTTGCCCGGTTTTTTATTTAATTCTGGCGTTAATAAAATAATTTAGGGTGCGCTGCCATTCGTAAACACTGAATTCTGTGAATAGGTTGTTTTTTCTTGCTTTATCTGCCATCAGTCTTTCTTGACTCTAATCAGATGCAGTTTGCGTATGTCATACTCTTTGCTTGTATCTAGATGAAAAACTTAGGTAAAGGACGCTGCATGAACGCTATGTACAAAACTAATATCGAATTTACGTCAAATTTCAAAATTTAGAATATCGAACGTTCTATTACCGATGTGTTCCATAACTACTCGTACATGGAAGAGGTGATTGAATATAGTTTTTTACTTTTTTTTTTCATGTTAAGGAGAAGGCACACGAGCACTCAGGCCACCTGATGGTAAGAGGAATCTGAGACCCATAGACATTTGAATTGTAAAGCTATACAGAGATGAAATAGAAGACATTACATTAAATTCCAGAATACTTTGTGTATTTGACCGGGATAGGTAAGTAATAAAAGTTCCAGCCTTTTTTTAAGGCAAGTAGAAGGCACACAAGTACTCAGGTCAACATCAGGTAAGTAGAATCTGGGACCCATAGACATTTGAATTCTCAAGACTGCAATCCTAAGACCTTAAATGCGTTGCCAACCCTGATGAATAATACGGAATGCCTCTACGCTAGTTATTTCACCGGTTGTCTTATCCCCACACCTGAAGACAACAATGCGAACACTGCTGCTTGGCGGTAGGTTACGTGTTATCAAAACGTTGACCAAGTGGAAACAAGACAAAGACAATATCATTTCAACCGTGAAGAATCTCAGCCCTGCATTATATTGTTTTTGCTCATGGGCGGCCAAAATAGCATTAACACATGTTGATTTGCCCATGTGCAAAAACAACACATTTAGACATTTGTCCTTCTCCGAAAAGAATGCCATTAAGAAAATACATGTACACGTAGTTCATAGCAAATTCAATCTTATGTGTCTCTGAATAAATATGCATTTACATGTAGAAAACTGTGACAGATGCGTTAAAGGCAAGGTATGGTACGTAGGTATATTGTTTTGCATTTTAGAGACACGGAGTCTTGTCATTTGGCCATTTGTAAAGTCTTTTGTTCATAGGCTAAAAAAATAAGTATTCATTGAGTCAGTTCAGTTTTTTTAATTATATAGAATAAGATAAGTTATTTTAAATAATTCGGTTTACGTATTACCAAATTGGTAGACAATTTTAAATAATGTTATTATTACGTAGGTAAGTACTTGATGTTTGTATTTTGCTCATAACGAACGTGTAAATAAAATACAGTCTATAATCCGATTAGTGCTTTGATGTGTTCAATTATTTTGCAACAACATACTATCAATATTGACCGAACCCAAAATCGTCAATTGTTCATTAATAAGCCCAGGGAACCGATTCTCATTTCTTTTGAGATAAGCTCTACTTCGAGATGATCTCGTATTGTATAAGTCTACTTTTAATGTCACTAAAATGTCTACTAATACAGAAAATCGTATTCTCACTGACAATAGTGATCATTTGATATGAGAATAAGAAGGTCGCAGGATATTACGTCGTCTATGAAAAGCTGCGTTTTGTTATTTCGATTGTGTGTGTAGCATAATTAATTAGGAAGGCCCGGTATTTTGAATATATTTCAATGACTGAATTCTTCATTAAGTACCATATTAATAAGCCTCAATGTAGTTAAAAGTACGCAAAGTCCTCTTTGGTCCATTTGAATTTCTTTTGATACTTGATTTAATATAACTACGAAAAACTAAACGAAAAAGTAAAATGTATATAAATATATCCGTCGCCGTTCGTTCGGTTCAAAGTTTTTTTTGGGGGAGAAATAAAATTGAGTCTGAATTACTCAAAAAGAAAAGGAGCTATCCTGCCCCAGCGCAAAAAGCTTGACTTATCGTTCGATCGAGGCAATAAGGAGCCAGTCTTTTGTTTACATTTTTCTTATTATATATTTTCGACAGCTTAAAGAACAATCAAAGAAACAGTGACAGAACGTGAAATACAGTCTCGACTTTTAACGACCGCACGTTGTATGTCGAGCGCTAAGAGTAGACATATCTCTATAAATGAGATAGCGAGTATATGAAAAATTGCTTCTAATCGAGTTTCGCTGCTTTTTCGAGATATCTCGATTTCGAACCTTTCTCGAAGGCGCGAGAATCGGCCGCCAGCCCTGTCCACTCACAAACAAAAACGAGAAAAATATGGAGCGTTCAAATTTATTAAAAGGTGCTGAATACAGGCGCCCCTCAGGCTTAAAACAGTGCATTGCGATATTATTATTTGCATTGAGGGATAAAGCGTTCAAAGAGTCTGTAAAATGAAATGTCCATTTTGCATTTGTTTACAGCTAAAATAAGCAGCTTTACAAATTGTGCCCTACTAAGCCGAATAGCAGTATCCAAATAACACTATTGTAGCAATCACGACCTCATTACTAACACGAGAGGATTGACTATACATTGGCAATCGAATCTGAGATGATGTGTTTTGGCTTAAAACGTATCTCACTCGTTACTAATTTTATATCGAGCAGAATGCGGATAGCCGCGGATTGTGCACAGTGGGGTAGAATGGGAGCCTATGGTCAACAGTGGACTTACAGTCTTCGGCCGATAAGAAGTAAATCCTGCCGCCTGTAATTCATAACCTATTCTTGGGTTTGAGGTTATAATTTGTACGGGGATGACATTTATCCGCCGAGCTCTGTAGAACAGGCTCATGATAATGATCAGGCCCCGCTAACGTTTTTTTTTCTATCGACTGGAAATGTATTGAATTGACACAGCTTTTGACGCATAGAATAAGAACTAAAGGCATAGGAGCGATAAAATAAAAGGCAACATACAGATTGCTAATATGCCCAGTCTTATTGGGATTCAGTGTGCCAAAAAGAGACAGTTATTTAAGCTAAAATATCATGGCCGTACACTGTTGCTGTCGCACACTTATCGAACATTCAAATTGATTTGACGCTAACGTTCACGTTTTAAGGCTCTTTCTATGCCTTTAGTTCTTATTCTATGGTTCGACGGGATCGGCGATCTGTCATCACCTCATCAGCTTACGTCCAGCCAAGGTAGAATGTAGATTATCAAAAATTGCTTACTTAGCGTTACGCATTCTTGGGCTTGGCTTGGTCACAGAGTAGTTTTGTGTAGAGTAACATGAAATATACAATAAATCCTTCTAAATTTCAGTGCACAAAGAAACATTCCTTCGAAATTTCAATTCTTTTGGTTCAACTTAGGCTGTGCGTTGTCTATCAGCCATTATAATATCTACAGATAAAAAAAAACTTCAGTTGCAAGAAAAATCATAAATAAATAAATATCATGGGACAATGTCACACAAAATGACCTAGTCCAATACTAAGCTCTTGGCTTGTACTATGAGCACTAAACAACTTAGATTGAGAAATATATATAATATAAAGCATCCAAGACTCAGTAACAAATTCTCGCGGTCATCACAAAAATATTTGCTTTTTCCGGAAATTAAACCCGGAACCGCTAGCTTCGGAGGCAGGATTACTACCAACTAGGCCAACGTGTCGTTAAAAGTTACGACACTTCTCATCAGATAATTCAGACAACTCGGTGGCTTTAGGAATTATTAAATGAAAGATTCAAATTCAGATTTAAAGGTCAGTAAATTGTGAGTCAAACGAAACCGCATCCAGTTTCACGGGAAACTAGCGAAGCGTAGTATTAATTAAGTACAGTTACCTTTATTTAGGTAATAAGACTTGCCAATTAGCCAGGAATGCACGAGAAACTCGCAGCGCTTTTAATGAGTAACTAATTAATTACTGAGACCCGCATCGCATCCCTTGTGTATTGTACATCGGAACTGAGTGTTAGGCCTCGCACGCAGGATGCCGTTTCATCCGCTGTTAAAACAACACAAGTTAGACAAGTCTCTGCCATATAACGCTGCCTTTATAGGTAGGAGACGAAAATACAGGGTAATTTTTTTATCAGTGCACAAATTTTAACATATGATTTTGTATCGTTAATATAATATATTACGACAATAAAACGAGTTCATAATCATTATTTTTTTGTTACAAGTTATCTCTCTTTTACCTTCTCGTGTGGACACAAAGTCACACTAGAAATGATGACATGGGTTGTCAAGCTGTAGGTATGCGATACACTGTATTGATATTCGAAATTTGAAATTTCATGTACAGCTTATCAGACAACAAGCCCCTCTCCTACTGATATTCTAAATTTGAAATTTCATTTATTAACTTACTTAACAACACTCCCCTCTCCTCGCACTCCTGCATTGGAGGGTCCATGAATATCGTTAAGTTAGTGGAATCATTGAATCGGCAATATCTCTAATACTTTTTAAGCTAGAGTAAAAATAACACAACATGTGTTATTGATTAACAATAGCGAAGCAAATATTAAAATTTGTGCACCTATTAAAAAATTACCCTGTATATCGTTGCGCCTATATCCTCCTGTAAATCAGTGTTCGCAGAGGCAATACAAAGCGCAGGCTCACCTCACCTATACAATACAATAGTGAACATGAAGATAAAAAAAAAACATTTTTTTAATTTATTCCACTGTTAGGCGATGGGCTTGCAACCTGTCACTAAGACACTGGTAAACACCTTAGCCTACTTGTGCAAAATGTGGTTACAGAACTATCAACAAATCTTTTAATGTTTTTGATTGTTTTTTTCTTCTTATTCTTATTCTTATCCTCCTTTTATATCTACACTAATATTATAAAGAGGAAAGATTTGTACCTATTTTTGTATGTTTGTATGTTTGTAATGAATAGGCTCAAAAAGTACAGGGCCGATTTAAAAAATTCTTTCACCAATAGAATGCTACATTCTTCCAATTTACATAGGCTACATTTCATTTTGAAAAAAAATAGGGATCCTTGGTAAAATTTGAACAATGTAACCGAAGGTGTAGAAAAATGAGTCTTAAAATGTCTTTCGTCGAATGCGCTGCCGAAACTATTAGCGATAGAACAAAATAATGTACTACAATATTGAAGAACATCATAATGTCTACAAAATTATATATAAAAAAACAATTGTCAAGAAAAAAAAGTTGCAGCAGGCGAAGCCGCTGGCGGGTCGCTAGTACGTAATATTTTACTTCAACGACATTGGCTCAAACATGTAATTTACGAAATAAATTCAGATGTCTTTATAATGCCCTTATATTTTAAACATGAGACAGTCAATTTTATATGTTTTTCAATCGTAACATAATCGCTGTGTCTATAAAAGTATGAATAGTCGACCAAGAAGTTCCTCTACCACTTTTGCACCTTAACGTCGTACAAATAGGATTTAAATTTGGTAAAGTGACTCCCTGTCCAGCATTACGCTGCACTGAGTTGGGAAGATTTCATGGCTATATTACTTTCGTGTGTATTATTTTGTCCTTTGTTATGTCACGAATAATAATGGTTTTTTTTTTCTTGATATCTTTTCTTTAAACGTATGTGACGTGTATGGTAGTTTTATTCTGAATCATTGTTTTGTGGTCGACATCACTAAACCCAAAAATGTATATCTAAAGTGATTCAAACAACACTGGTTGACTGTGTTACCACGTTAAACAAATCGTTCAAATCCAAGTCGCGAATTGGTGACGGCATAGCCACGACTTTAAAGTTTTAAACGAAAGGAGCGGGAACAAACAAAAGTTTTATAATACCGCTATTAGGGTGGTCTACGGTTGTATTTGAACAATCAAAGTGCAGTTAAAGTCACTGCACCCGCTTATTTGGTTCTATTGGGAATCTATTGGAACTTTCAGTAATTCACTAGTACTTAAACTCTTAATCCTAGTCGTAAGTTAAAAATGCTTTTAAGACTTTTTATTTAATATTCCCCTTTACATTTGAAACATTTTTTTTTAATCTTTTGCACTTAAACTAGAAAGCTCTATTTTGGGTACTGTAATAAAATAAGGAAATAGAAAGTAACAAATTACCGAGGTGCCCGTATCTTAAAACAACAAAATCGATTTTTGTTCCACCCCAACCGCTATACTTAACATCATCACTACATAGTATTAAAACAAAGTCATGTCTATCTATCTCTATGTATGCTTAAATCTTTTAAAATACGCAACGGTTCTAGATGCAGCTCGCAAAGACAGCGCTTCTGAATATCCTGAAATATGGAGCTACCTAATCATTAATATAGTAAGCCAAATATTGCCAAACTCGAAATCGCTCTGAACTCTGCATTTTAGAGCGCTCAATAGACTGAGAATTGATTAGACTTTTGGCGTTTACAAACTTAGCAATACCGCTGAAAGCGACGCTGAAACCAAAGACTAAACTTGAATTTTAAGCGTTGCGTATTTCTCCGATTCCCTAGTTATTCTTGTACGGATTTTGGAGCAGAGGTTTCTCTAAAAGCTAGGTACCATTACATCTCGTTCGGCAAACACATAGCAGCAGTTTGAAATGGGAAATCTAGTTGTATTGGTAATGGGTTTAGTAATAACCAGTATGACAGATCTAAGATTTCAAATATCAAGTGTAAATCTGTGGTTCAAAATAGGTTGGTTCGTCAATAAAATGCTTTGATGTAAGTAAAATTGTCGCCTGCGGTTCCGAGCTGAGGATTCGCTCTACAAACGGGCCATCAAACTTAGCAGCTGTTAGGGTTGTCACTGTAAAGTGAAGAAACATTTTTAATTACACTTATATTTTCAAAATTGGTAAAAAGAGAAGTATACTTTAGCGGCTTACGTTATTCGAACAAAAAAAACGGAAGGGGCTAAATTATAAACATTGATAGTTATTTATAGGTCTTCGAAGAACACAGCGGATTTCTATTGGCTTAAGGTATACCTGACAAAAGTTGTCAAGTTCGATGCATTGTAAGACACAAGCTGCCTGGAACTTGCATCTTCAACTCGCCGGTTAATAAAACTTTTGGTTGAATTGAGAAGTGGGCTGTCTGGAATAATGACAGCAGTTAGGCCCTTTTTACTGAACTAAAGGATCATCCCAGCTTGCGATGCGATGCCTATGGGCTTCTATTGCAGCTAATTGATACCTGTGGCGCGGCTACAAACTACAAATTACAAGCGAAACTCTCTAGCAAAAGAAGTTAGAAAGAGACTTCAGCTTGTAATTTGTAACTTGTAGCTTCGTGAAACGGATCTCTGGGCGTATTTTCTGTCTAAAATATTTAATATCTCGGCTCCAATATTCATATAGATTTATAGAAACTGTCAAATCTGAAGCGTCTTGATATATGCGCAACTTAGCTAAGATTTTATAGTCTGTGTACCATCGCCTACACTGTTAACTGTCCATCCTTATGCCTTTTTACATATTTTGTATGTAGCAAATGTCAAATGTTAACGAGACGTTTTAAATATAGGAACCCAGGGTAAGAGTATTGCTATTTGTACTCCAATAATTACTTAACGCCATAAAAATGTGCACGCTAATTAAATGATGAAGAGCGCGAAGAACCGATTCTAGAGGTAATATTAAACAAAGTAACTAAATTGTTTTTTTTAGTTATAAGAAAGTGACAACCCTATAGCAGATGCCACCAAAGACCGCTGTTAGCTGATTTACAATCCTAGTAGCTTCTTGCATACAAGTCACATCACAAATGCAACCTTATTTTTATTCGTACAGGGTTCAATCTCCATATTTCTGTTAAGTTGTAAATGTATTTATGTATGTAACTCACAGCGCATTGTGAGGATTTGTACGTAAATTTAACTCAAATCCGTGTCCCTGGTAGTGAACGATGCATTTTTTTAAACGGTCACTGGTTTTTATGTGTTTAAACAATTATAACGTATGGTCCTGAAAAGGACCTTTGTTTTTATGCTTCCTTGCTACTTATTGGTATTTAATACAAAACAAATTACAAACATTTAATTAGTAACGAATTTTTTAGCCTCTAAATCATATATTTTTTTATAAGTTTAACTGGTATGTCTGTTTATTTTTTTATCTGTAAGTCTCTCTGTGTTACCGGACCCGTTTATTTTCTAGCAAAGATAGTTTAATCAAAATGTTTTTTAGTTTTACTTACCATAATAGCACCTGATTGTACATTTGATGGTAACTGTACCAACCTATAAGCGAGTAATCTCTTAACAGTAGGACTTCCGGCCGCTACCTATTACACCTTTGACTGTACATTAACAAATCATTTCATTACGTACCACTGCCCATAATTCGCTTATCACTAGGTATAGGCGTCTATTCCAAAAAACAGGCAACCAAACTAGTGGCTTTAGGGGCTTGTGTAATTTTGATTGCGTTATTTAAGTAGATTCTTATGCGTAACATTAAAATTGTACTTAATGCGACCAATTCGGATTGTGTTTTCTAATCTTTAATATATGTAAACCTAAATATAAACACGTTAAATTCGATTCTAGTTTAACATTTAATATCAGAAAACTAATAAGGAAGGACCAAAAAGTTGGGCACGCTAACACAAGCAATTAAATTTTCTATGAAAATAATCCGTTGTTCAACGAAAATTTGCCATACAAATTGTAAGGATTGTCGCACAACGGAACTTTATACTCCTTCGTTGTTTGTATGGTTAACTACGCTTAACTATGGTGAAGCTTTTTGGTCCTCGCCCAATTTTACACAATCCAAACTGGTCGCATTATGCACACTTCAATAAACAAATAAAACCCAGCGAGAGTATGCAGACCATGCTTATAGTCGGATTTTTATTCCCACAGAAAAAAATAAAACAAAGTTACGTCACTGTCAAAGTGACATTTCAGGGGACCTCAAAGTTCGGGCCAGCAACAAAATAGTAGATTATACACCGAGGGGATAAAGCACAGTTTTATGTCACGGGCGCGATATTGAATCCTGAACGTAACGAAGGACTCCAGATTTAACTCCCGAGCGCAGTGAGGGGTTCAAGCGCGCCCAAGACGAAAACAGCTTTATCCCCGAGGAGTGTACTCTACTTTTCTCACCTTTTGCGAGACAATAAAAAAGCGAGTCTACTAAAAACAGCGTTTTATTATAGTAAATTAAAATTAAAAGTGAAAATTGATATTTGAGACATTAGTCCAGTTGTGGAAAGACAATATTTATTTAAAACTTTGCAGTTATCACCAATGTATTTTATTGCAGCGTCTTACAATACTCGCGGCTTTTGTTTAATTTCAAATGTGTTCCATTCAGCTTGCCGTGGCCAGCTCGATTTTAGAAAATGTTCGATTTTCAAATTAGGTTCGACGCGGCGGTGGCGGCGGCGACGCGCCCGGCCTTCGAGTATTAGTTGATCTTTTATTACGAAATTAGACTTTAAGGTCATTGTAATAAGAACTATGAAAAGTGAAAATATTACAACCCAGCGAGTTATAATGAGATTCAGTACAACATTACACCCCGGCTAAAGCCAAGGGCTTTAATGAGTTGGTTTGCGTAAGGTTTGCATGATATGTAATTTGGCATTGTCGAGCAGGTGGTGTGAAAATAATATTAAGTTATCATTTCGCTGGAAGAGTGATATTAAAGCTAAATTAGAGAAATAATTAAAATTTAACAGAACAATTAACAAGAGTCACTAGAAAGTGATTACCACGGGAGCACGAATTGTGAAGAGAGTGTCTCACATCAATCAAGTGGCCCTCAACTTGTCGACACGGGTGTATCGAGTCAGTGATACCGGTGCAATAAATAAATTCTGCATACGAAAACCGTATTGTCGTTTTAAATTAATGTAACAAAGACTTTATTTGAAAAGTGTGTCATTGACAAATTAAATTATTTCATGTTGATTGAAATATATAGTTTTGTAGTAAGCCAATTTCTTATAAATGTGGAAAGTATAAATATTTTGAATGCTGCAAATGTTTTTCGTTAGTGGCAACACCTTTGTTTACATTTTTTCTGTGGGAATAAAAATCCGACCTTAGTGTAGGGTTCTGAAGCCGCGATTGCAAACAGTTAGAAACTACCTCAAAAAACCAGCCAAGTGCGAGTCGAACTCGCGCATCAAGGTTTACGTACCATGGAAGAAATGGCAAATAAAATCACGTTTTTTGTATCGGAGTGCCCCCTTAGTTTATTGTGTGTCACCAGGCTGTAATCTCATGAACAGTGATAGCTAGACAGTTGAAATTTTCACAGATGATGTACTCGTATTTCTGTTGCCACTGTAACATCAAATACCAATAACAGAATACAATAAATATTTAAGGGGGCTCCCAAACAAGAAACGTGATTTTGTTGCAGCTTTTTACTCAATATTATCTAATAACGGCAACAGGGTTGACGCTTGAAGTATTCATAGAACATGTAGTTGAGTATTCACTTTAAAAAGTAAGTAATATAATTAGTGGTGGTAGGACCCTGTGCAGGGTCCGTCCGGATCGCTACCACCATCTTATCCATTAACCACCCGCCAAGCAACAGTGTTCGCATTGTTGTGTTCCGGTGTGGGGATAAGACAACCGGTGAAATTACTAGCATAGAGGCATTCCATCTTAGTCCTCAGGGTTGGCAAAGCATTTGAGGTCTTAGGAATATAGTCTTGAGAATTCAAATGTCTATGGGTCTCAGATTCCACTTACCATCAGGTGGCCTGAGTGCTCGGGTGCCTTCTCCTTAACATAAAAAAAAAACAAACTAAGTTGGGCATCCATACAACAAACGTGATTTTATGCCGTTTTTTCCTCGGTCTTAATACAAACACCGTGGTTTCAGACAGACAGCATTGTATACATGCGGAACCCTTCGTGCGCGAGTCCAACTCACACTTGGCCGGTTTTTGTCAAACTAGTTTGTCTAAATAAAATCTAATATAAAGTCAAGGCAGGCGCTATGCTCAAACCAGTCCGCCTACGCCAGCATGTTACGAGAATTTTGGCATAGGCATTGTCGGCAATTCTGCCTGATCGAATTCCGGCGCTACTAGCGCAAACATTTAAATCGTACGTGGGTAACGTTTTCTATAATAAACGTCTTTGCTATTCGCAATGTAGCTACTGTAGCTAGTACTTTTACAAATCTTCGCGGGATTATCGAAACTAGCACAAACTCCTTGAACAGACTCATATTCCTATGAATTATTTCCCGAATACGTATCCGTTTTTTTAACAAGCTTTTATTTATCCTGCACTGTTTATACGTATGTTTGTAAGTTGTCAGCTTCAAATGTTGCAAGAGAATTTTGTATCAGTTCCTGTTTAGGAAATGGACTGAATTTGAGCCACATGTAAACCCGAAGACAATTCAATATTATGGCTTCTAAGAGCTGATCTGTTGGTGGAGTCAAAAGGTGGCGACAGGATGACAGCTGCTGTACTTAACGAAGACCCACTGTGTTGGGACTCATTAGTTTACTCTTGATTAGCGGATAAGTACTTTGCAATAAACACCACCACCATCTTATACATTAACCAACCGCCATGCAACAATGTTCGCATTGTAAGTAATGTTCTTGTGTGGGGATAAGACAACCGGTGAAATTACTAGCATAGAGGCATTCCATCTTAGACGTCAGGGCTGGCAACGCATTTGAGGTCTCGTGAATTAAAATGTCTATGGGTCTCAGATTCCACTTAAAGTCAGGTGGCCTGAGTGTTTGTGTGCCTTCTCCTTATCATAAAAAAAAAATTACCTACTTATTTATTTATTTATTTAATCTTTATTGCACAAAAACAAGTACAAATGGCGGACCTAATGCCTAATGGCATTCTCTACCAGTCGACCAAATAACCAATGAGAAATTTACATTATTCAGTAATTATAATAATATAATATCACAGGACAATGTCACACAAATTGACCTAGTCCCAAACTAAGCTCTAGGCTTGTACTATGGGTACTAGACAACGATAAACATACTTATGTAGAGAAATATATAAATAAATATTTATAGAAAACATCCAAGACTCAGGAACAAATACTCGTGCTCATCACACAAATATCTGCCCTTACCGGGATTTGAACCCAGGACCCCTAGCTTCGAAGGCAGGGTCACTCCCAACTAGGCCAGCGTGTCGTCAATAATATTATATAAATAAACAAGTTCAGTCAGCAAAAAAAGTTTGTCCTAAAAATGATATTTTTGTCAGAATCTTATTTCTGAATAAGTGGCATTCAATTATTTGTTTCAAGAAGGTGTATAAAGCCAATGATTACTTTTACCCTGGGTTTCTATATTCAAAACGACGACGAGACGTTTTGATTATAGGAACCCAGGGAAAGACAACAACCATGGACCTATTAGAGAAACAAGTGGAAATCACACGGCATCGGCATGGCAGGGCACTCTTGTGGGCTAAACAGAAGCACATGGTGTTAGCTCCACCACTCGATGACAATACGAAAGTTAACGTCAATACGGACACGGGGCGCTCCAAGCGCCAAACACCTTTTATGTTAACGTTAAAGTTATCGTTATCGAAAATGTGTGTATACGAGTACCTATACAAGCACGTCTAGCGCTTAAGTCAATTCTAAACATTTCAACAGTTTTCGAAAATCTTTACCGTTAGTAATAAGCTTCAGGGGCCCTAGCCAAGATGCAAACGCTCCTGACGTTTTTCTTTTCTATCGCTCAAAATGTATGGGCTGACAGTCGAACCAGTGGTTTATCGAAACGCAGGAGAATGTCATCCCATACATTTAGAGCGATAGAAAAGAAAAACGTTAGGAGCGTTTGCATCTTGGCTAGGGCTCCTGGTCTAGCCTCGCTGATTCACTATTGACGCTAGTCATATTAAAACAGTTTGATTATCGCTATTTAGTTAGCAGGTATTATGAAATAACTATGCATTCAGTTAACGCGGTAAAATTAACTGCATAGCCATGTCATAATAACCCCTCAGTTAGTACCAACTTTTGATTTAAAACAACAACATTAACATAACGTGTCTTTTAATTCCTCGAATCGGCCCACACCAGAATGGAACTCGGGTCCGCGAGCTTCATTGCCAGGTCTTATCTTATACTCGGAATATACACATGGGCCGATTCAGTTGGATTTCTACTCTGTAGGATCTTTCTTCCCACTAAATTTTTCGAATGTGCAGGTTTCGTCACGATGTTTTTCTTGACTGCATACGTGGAGGCTCGAACTCCGTACCTTACGATCACGAGTCGACAATGAATGCGCACGCAACCAAACGCGACGGCGCGGCCCTGACTTAACCGGCTTGGTGCGTCCTATTGAGTTCGCTTGTGGTGGCTCGTGCGCACACGCAAACCACGCAAAATGCATTTGTAGGGCTGTTTATACTGTGCTTTCAACTAGGCCAACAATGTCGTCAACAAAATGCCAAATACGTATAATGTCCAGGCACTATGAAGTCAGCTAGCACCATTTTAGTTCATAGCCGCTCTCTCTCTCTATGGCATGTGCGTGGTGCGTGGTCGTCTAACTGGTGTTCATTGACATTTTAACAGGTTGGACACATGGCATTACAGTTCCGTGACAGCCTGTCATTAACATGCATAAACTTCCTGATATTCAAATTAACCTAATATTATTTGCAACACTATCTGTCCGCGCCGGTCTGTATATTATTAATATGAAAAAGTATTAACACTAGTTGGTTAGGTTAGGTTTGAGCTTTTGGTACTTTCGGTAACCTTTGGAGAGGGAAGATGGCCGATTGATAGATATCCGGCTTTTACATTTGATTTACTCCGTTAACTGTTTTACTCTACACACTAGACATTGGCGAAATCACAGCGGAATATCCCGGTGGACCATCATTAATAAAAAGAAGAAAGTTTGGCCTTTTTGACGACTAACGAGTCACTTTGCCTCCGGGGGTCACAAAGAAACAAACCCGATAAACAGTTTGAACTAGTAGATTTCGCTTCCATCCCCCACCCTAACTAAAATTCCTCCTTACCGACCCTGCTAATTAGAAAAAGTTTTAAAAACAAAAAACCGCCTTCAAAAACGCAAAAAATAACTTCTTTTAAAATTCTAGGCACCTAATAGGTTAGTCCAACTGAAGTCGGCTTTTTTGCTAAAAATATTGTGGTCGCCGACTTCAGTTGGACTAACCTATTAAGTGCCTACAATTTTAAAAGAAGTTATTTTTTGCGTTTTTGAAGGCGGTTTTTTGTTTTTTAAAACTTTTATTTTATTTTATACTTTTTAGTGTCCATAATACGCTGTTACGTAGATCCACTTCTTAGTTGATATTAAAGTTTAAGTTATTTCAAGCGCGTCTCATGCAACAAGTCAATATTCTTCGTTGTAGTCGCTCAACTATCTTAGTCAAGAAATCTTATCGCCACCCTTTAAATAGGTACCGTTGAGGAGTTCTATGTATTTAAGCATGTATTTCTCTATGTACGTAAGAGTAAGTTTATCATTATCCATAGTAGCCTAGAGCTCAGTTTGGGACTAGGTCAATTTGTGTGAGAGGTCACCATCGAAAAAACACACGCACATACGAATCACAGTTGGCTCCTTGGATCTAAGACATCACTCCGTTCGGACGATAAACATCGGTGAACTGTCAGATTAGTTTGCCTAATTAAAATATGTCATGTCCAATTTTAAAAGCTTCTTAAATATCATTGTATACCGTTTACAAACGTATATAATCTTACAACACTCAAACAATGTCGTAATATTAAGTAAAACCGCTCCGCAAATTATATTGTAGCACGGTATTCTAATTCCCTGTACTAACTCCGCATCGTGATACGATCTGCACGATTCGCTCACTTTTGGTTACCGCCCACGTGATTGACGTTTAAGAGTTCCGGTAACGTGACATTATGTCAAATCACTTGTCATTTTGTATTAGTTAAAGTAAACGGCATATAGTTCTAGTTGCGCGAGACATAAACTAAAAGTGAGAGGAAAGTTTGTATATGTGCTTTGCATGATTAATTAATAATTTACAATAGGTATGATACTTTTGCACCATATTCAAGTACTTAATATGTTTTTCTCGATCTAAGGTTGACGACACGGTGGCCTAGTTGGTAGTGACCCTGCCTCCGAAGCCAGAGGTCCTGGGTTCAAATCCCGGTAAGGGCAGATATTTGAGTGATGAGCGCGAATATTTGTTCCTGAGTCTTGGATGTTTTCTATGTATTTAAGTATTTATTTCTCTTAATAAGTACGTTTATCGTTGTTTAGTACCCATAGTACAAGCCTAGAGCTTAGTTTGGGACTAGGTCAATTTGTGTGAGATTGTCCCCTGATATTTATTTATTTTATTTATTAGGGTTGCCTGGATGAGATCGCTATCGCGTTTGATGTGTTTTAGAATTGTTAATGACTTGGTCGCCATTATTGTAAATGACATAAGAGTAATCAAAACGTTGACAATACGGGAATACGTCAAAGACGATAATCGTTGTTACCGTGTAGAATCCCAGGACAGTTCCGTGTTCTGTTTTTTTTTGGTGTTCAATAAATATTATTTGTATTTTGTATTTTATTTTCTGGAATAAAAACTAGTAATTTTCTCGCTCAGGAATTTATTTTTATTGTAGTTAAAGTGAGTCTTTTTCATTAGTTTTACTGCAACGTGGGATGAGAAATGAATAAATATTCGAGTTTGAATAAAGGGCGAAGTACAGTCTTATTAAAAGATAAACGGAAAGCTCGAGACAGTGTCATTTTAATTTACAGGCTTTGTTAAACATAAAAAGAAAAACACACCTTCGTCGGAAATTAATTTATTAGTACGAACATAATTAAAAATATAGACAAAGCTCGGACAAAGCTTTTCATAAAACAACTGTTTTGTATTTCGTTTGCCCTTCCGTACACCCGTCTCTTTTACTTGAAAGTTTTACATAAATTTCATTTCATCCGTTGTATCCATTTCGAGCCGATTAAATAAAATTATTTAGAATATAAATCTCACTGATATTATAAATGCGAAAGTTTGTGTGTTTGTGTGTGTGTGTGTTACTTTGTTACTCTGTCACGTGGAGATAACTAGACTGTATTAACACAGGAAAATCCCGGAATGCTGACGCGAGCAGAAATAGTTTTATAAAGTAAAGTCAATCACTCACTACATTACACATATAATAGTCTTGAGCAATGAAAATGGGTCAATTAGTATAGAATTTCCTTATAATGTAACCTGTTTTCATTAATTTGGATCCATTGTTCTCATCTTAAACTCGTACTGTGACGCGTCAGCATCAAAGTTGTGGTTGATCGATCAACAAGCACACAATTTGTAGCAATGTCTCTTGTCCCTTTTAACGTATTTCCATGGCAATGTTAGGACAAACGGGCAAATCCGATGGTGATTGGGTTTAAGCCTTGATTCGTAGAAGTTGGCAAACTGCAGTTCTATATTGAGAATAAAATCCTCGAAGCGAAAGCCGAGAGATAGAAAATAAAAAAAATAGTCCGCTTTCAAGCAACAACTAACTCAATAGAAAAGATTTATCGTTTTGTTATGCTTCACAAGTCAACTCTCATTCATACATAGATGTAATATATAGATATACATAGATAATTCTAACCACATTTTGCATAATCAGGCCAAGACAACTCCTCAAAATCAATCCTTTTTGAGATGAACTTTTGTTGCGAACTGTACTTTTTTGGGCACAGTCATCATCTGCTTATCAAGACGATTCTAACGAGCCCTAACACGACGGGTTTATCATGTGTAATTTAGGAGTTCCTATGGCCACCTTCCGTCTCCATCATCAAACCAGCTCTATGGTGCCATATTATTGCATTAATATAGTATTCATATAGTATGAAAAATTTCAGCTCAATCTGACAATGGCCAGAGACTGAAAAATGGATTGCAAATTTGGTCGGACAACTTGCATACAATAGGTACATTATAATACTTACGAGTACATACGAACAGGGCCTCTATTCTACTGCGTTATAACAATATCGCGTTTGCCGTGTTTTAGAATCGTTTATGTCACAGTCGCCATTATTGTTAATGACATTTAAGAGTTACCAAAACGTTGACAATACGGAAACACGACAAAGACGATATCATTATTACCGTGTATTGAATACAACAATGCGAATACTGTTGATTTTCAACAGGGGTTTGATATAAAACCAATAAAATTACGAAAATTGGGTTACGAAATTAACTTGCTACACTAAATTTGATGTAGATAGATAAAAATCATACCGGCATTCTATCTTAGTCCTCAGGATCAGCAACGCTTTTGTGGTCTTAGGATTACAGTCTTGAGAAAGCAGATGTATCTCATATCGCATTTACCATCATCAGGTGGCTTGTATGCCTATGTACCTACTTTCAAATAAAAAATAACTAAGAAATTACAAACACCTGAAGATTAATTGAAAAACCTTTTAGCAATACGAGTATTCTAGACATTTTCATTTCAACACCATTATATTAATGACAGCTTTCTATCTTCGGAGAAAATGAAAATTTCTAGTCTTTATTAACGTAAGTAGTTTTTTTTTTTTTATGTCAAGGAGAAGGCACACGAGCACTCGGGCCACCTGATGGTAAGTGGAACCTCAGACCCATAGACATTTGAATTCTCAAGACTACAATCCCAAGACCTCAAATGCGTTGCCAACCCTGAGGACTAAGATGGAATGCCTCTATGCTAGTAATTTCACCGGTTCTCTCATCCCCACACCGGAACACAACAATGCGAACACTGTTGCTTGGCGGGTGGTTAATGGATAAGATGGTGGTAGCGATCCGGACGGACCCTGCACAGAGTCCTACCACCACTAAAGTTACTGTGCTATGTGTCACTATTATAAATAAGTGCATGCATGTGTTTGTTTTTTTTATTTGCTGCACAAGCAACATTCTATTTGTACACCTAAGGGTAAAACATAGCGAAACGATACGTAAACTTTTTAATCTAAATGTAATTTATAACATGTTTCGACAAAAAAAAACTTAGTATTTTTCTCCAGACAACATGAAAATAATGCTTAACGTGTGTTTTTATGGGTTTATTATTATTTGGAAAACTTGGCAAGTGGATTTCTGGATTACACCGGACTAATTATTAACCGGCGAGTTCAGTGCATAAAAAAACACATTTAAGGGCGTGCATTCCCAGCTTACCCGCTTTGTCTATTGAGCTCGCTCTTACGACTTCGCCCACTCTGTTCTCCTAAGTCTAGCAGTATCTCAAATTCAATAGCCAAGGCAGATTCAATCCTATTCTGTTGGTATAAGGTGGAATAAGGTTGCATTTACTACAGCAATTTGTGCTGGAAGGGCAGCACTACTCTACACAGAGCCGTTTTTTAAGAGAATAACACCTTTTGACTAGACTAATTGGTCCGTAACTATGATCGGCAGGCAGGCGGATGGACTGAAGTTCACAACACAATGTTATTTCTGAGTTTAGCATTCCAGGCTCTTAACTACAGTATGAAATACCAAGGCTTCTATTTCTACTTGGTAAAATTCTACCGGCTGCGCCATGTAATGTTATTAATTAAAATATATTTGTAGGTTTCAGCGGGTTTATTTCCTGATTACAATGAGTTGTAAGCTTAGTACATTTTTAATAAAATGGTGACTCCGCGGCTGTCAAGATGAAAGGAGCACATAAACATGCGACTACAGATAATAAAATTAGATACAATGTGATGTTCGGATTCTATTACAATTTGACATGTTGTCGTTTTGTTTTAAATTTGGCTGCCATTATGTCAAGCATATTTAGAGCTGTCATAATGATGACAAAGCAATGACCCTATTAAAAGCAATATGGGGTTACGGAGCCGCAAGCCAAATGTATGACATATTTTTAAGGAATGTTAGGCTAATCGGGATGGTCTTGAGTTGGTTTCATGAAATAGCTACCGAGCCGTTAAGGAAAAGCTTTTAAAGAGGGGTCGCTACTATATCGAGGGCTTTTAGGGGCAACAAATACAAGCGTTATGATTATAAACAACAACAAAAACAACCAATATTAAAAATTTTCAAGTGTGAGTGGGGCTCGCGCGGATTCGATTTATAATCAAATTTAAATCGGAAAATAATAATTCCTACTGTGCGCTTGTACGGAATCCTCAGCGCGCGAGTCTGACTCGTACTTGACCGGTTTTTATCTACACCGGTTTTTGTATATTTTAAACAGTTAGTGTTCACATCGGTCTCAACTAACCCCCTTACTAATAAACGTGGAACAACCGTGGGGTAGCTTATGCCATGCTTTGTTACTTTCTCTCAGATGCAAATGTCACAATTACAGATAAGGACAACGCATGCCATAAGCTACCCCACGGTTATTCCGGTGTGGGGATAAGACAACCGGTGAAATTACTAGCATAGAGGCATTTCATCTTAGTCATATAATCTAACACTCGAAATTTTCATTCAAAAATTCATTTTGATTTGTTTCGTTCCTTCACATGCGAGTTTTTATCTTCGAGCGCTCGATATCTCAAATATCGACCCGTAGGAAACCAGACGCTGCGAAAAGTAAAAAGTGACGATGTTTAATCACGATAGTTTTCCTTTTAAATTCGTTAATTATGCGCTTTCATTCAAGATTTGTTTCTGATTTTTAGTATTTGTAGTTTTGGCTGCTTGTAATTTCCTAAACTAATTCTTTAATCAAACATTTTTTGAAACTAACCCATAATATTTTTGAAAGACGTATCCAACGATACCCCACACTATGGGGTAGACGAGAAAAAAATACATCCCCAAGCTGGACGTGTAGGGGAGGTAGGAACACTAAAAAATATATTTTTCAAAATTTTATTCTATCACTTTGTTGACGTGACTAATATGTATATTCATGCCAAATTACAGCTTTCTAGTACTAAGAGTCTCAGCGCTAGGCTGCGGACGGACGGACGGACATGGCGAAACTATAAGGGTTTTTAAAAATCGAACGGATCCCTAAAAACGCGATACAGTTTTAAAACAACGAGCTAGTGCTTGGATTAAGTTTATCCTGAACCAGATGCTGAGTTAATTTATCTGCAAGAATGATCAAGACTACGCGGCTATTGCCTTTTTAATTAACCATCTTATGTCATGGACTTGAGATTATCTGTGTCACTGACCGGTAAGAATTTATATCACTAGTTAGAATTTACGACAGTTATAAGTTAACGTGTGTGTTCGTAGGAATATTAGGCTATAGGTACCTGCGACCTCGGCGGAGGTCTAACTAGATATCAACGGTGGGTAAAGTCGAAGAAACTTATCGTGTACGTTTCAAAAATAACTTATTAATAATTTTAGTACAGTAACAACGTTGCAAAATTACTTCAAAACGTAAAATACTCTGTCCTCTTTTGCTCAAAACTGTTGATATCAAGCGCAGGCGGTTGACGTCATACTACAACCGGTCCGTCTCCAAAGGTTACATTGACAAATAGCCACTGGTTCATATTAGTTTCAACGTATTGCGTGCCCATGGCTCACACGGTGAGTTCTAAATCCGTATAAATGGCAATTTTGGGCCGTGAAAATTAAAGTTGCTATAATTCTAATTGGAACAAATTAGTGTTTTTTTTTTTTAATGCAACCGTTTTTGAAACTTAAGGTTTTAGATTTAATATAATTTTTTGCACGTTAATTTTTAACCAGTACTGTAACAATAGTCTGAATCTTGCTATACATATAGGTATAGTTGTTAACCCAATACTCGAATATTATGATGCAATATTGTTTAATTAATTAGCTATTTATTGATTAACAAAATTTCTTTACATTTTTCAACAATTTTACGAAGTTCTTGTGGGAAACAAAGTTGTAAAATTCGTAGTACCTATTATCTAAATATGGCATAATATTGTCAAACGTAACATTAGAATTTTTACAATTAAGTAGATTGAGAAATAATTTGTTAATATTATGAATTGGAAAGAAAAGTTTATTTGCGTTTTACAACCACTGCAGGGACAGATTGTATATTGTATCCCCCGGAAGGACAAGTATACCTACTCTTTGTCCTGGGAAATTGGTCAACTCTTGCGGGAATAGTAAAAAATTACGCTCTACCCCATCGGAGTCGCGTGGAAAAGCTTGAATTTGGTAAATCTTCAAGCGTCCAAAACAGTGACCGTCTTATATTTCCTACAAAAAATGAGTCACATAACTGTTTTTCGTCATGTTAACGTTTGTATAGAAACTTCCTCACTTGTTACCAAAAACAACATAATTTTGGTAACAAAAAAGAAGTTGATACTTATTTCTGGGACACCAAAATATGCCCAGAAGGCTACAAATATTTTTTTTAAACTATAACATTGTGTTTACGTGGCTTTATATTCTTTTTTGTAGTAATCGCAGTGGGATCGTACCCTTTAACTCAAAAAAGAAACGGAGGTGGACCTGTCACTCAACAATCCTGAGTAATACAGGGTTCACAAAGTAACAGAATTCAAACTACAACACATTTTACGTGAGCATTACGAGGCTATATTGACTATAATGTATGTCAGCGGTATAATAATCGTCATAAGTGGCACGGAGGACCGTTATACACAACTGTTAGCCTCTATGAGATTCGATTTGCGACTCAATGATTCCTAATGCAAAATACAAAATCAATCAAACGTTAAAAAGAGAATACGATAACAATTAGGCATAAAAAGAAAAGTCCCCCCGAGTAAGAAAAGCCTCTTTACTGGCTGTCTGATTATGTTGACGATCTCATTGTAATTTCATATTTATTGACCTGCAATGTAATTTATATTGTAAACTAAACTAAATTTTGACGACACGTTGGCCTAGTTGGGAGTGACCCTGCCTCCGAAGCCGGCGGTCCCGGGTTCTAATCCCGGTAAGGGCAAATATTTGTGTGATGATCATGAGTATTTGTTCCTGAGTCTTGGATGTTTTCTATGTATTTAAGTATTTATTTCTATATCTAAGTATGTTTATCATTGTCTAGTACCATAGTGCAAGCCTAGAGCTTAGTTTGAGACTAGGTCAATTTGTGTGACATTGTCCCGTGATATTTATTTTATTTATTTATATAAATTTAAAACCACCCCTGAGTCTGCAATTAGTCTCATTTATTCGTATACCTTTTAAAATATTATTTTCCGTGATCCCACATTTGTTCACTATTTTACACACACAATAAGTATGCACACCTAGGAAAAGTTTTGCTCAAAAGTGTTTAGAATCATTTTGATAGGGAGCAGTGCGATACGTCATTGTTCATGACGTTAATTTAATTTTATGTGTCTAATTGCCTGTCCACTGACTCGCATACGCGGTCGCCTAGATGTACGGAAGACCCAGCGTCGTAGCCGGTGGCACTTACAAACGAGAATTGTACCTACTTAATTACTTTGTTATACGTTCTGTATTGTTTGCAAAATAAATGTATTTTCTTTCTTTCCATAAACACTGCAAAGGCCCCTGTTCATATCACGATGGAAATACATCAGTATTTGAAAACGCATAGTACTGTTCGTATTCCTAAAAATCTGTTTTGTGCCTGCAATCAAAAACTGAGCCTTTTAATCCGGACGAGCTGTTACAACTTTGCTTCGTGTGCACGGACCGTATTATTTAATGAAACGCGGGGTTACCAAGTAAAATAAAACCGGACAAGTGCGTGTTGAACTTACATGGAGAGGGAGTGTGAGTCTTACTTCCGTAGGTTTTGCTGTAATGTTAGTTAATTCCGTATATTTGTCAGTAGTTTCAGAGATGTTTATTTGTATCATGAAACATAAAATATACATATATATTTGAGATAACTAGCCCTTTCATTATGTGCCATGAAACAGTTAGTAAATTAAAAACATAATTTACGTTACACGTTCGTGTTTGGGTCACAGGAATTCATTCCTAAACGAAGTTAGCCAGTCGCTAATCGGAAGAAAAACCAAAATAGTGCTAAAAAAGCGGCCAAGTGCGAGTCGGACTCGCCCATGAAGGGTTCCGTAGCAGCAAGTAACATAATATAAAAGTTCGTTGTAGCTTTGATCAATGTTTTTATGACGTATTAAAAAAAAACTACTTACTAGATCTCGTTCAAACCAATTTTCGGTGGAAGTTTGCATGGTAATGTACATCATATATTATTTTTACATTTATCATTCCCTTATTTTAGAAGTTACGGGGGGGGGGACACACATTTTTCCACTTTGGAAGCGTCTCTCGCGCAAACTATTCAGTTTAGAAAAAAATTATAATAGAAACCTCAATATCATTTTTGAATACCTATCCATAGATACCCCACACGTATGAGTTTGATGAAAAAAAAATTTTTGAGTTTCAGTTCTAAGTATGGGGAACCCCAAAAATTTATTGTTTTTTTTCTATTTTTGTATGAAAATCTTAATGCGGTTCACCGAATACATCTACTTACCAAGTTTCCACAGTATAGCTCTTATAGTTACGGAATAAAGTGGCTGTGACATACGGACGGACAGACGGACAGACATGACGAATCTATAAGGGTTCCGTTTTTTGCCATTTGGCTACGGAACCCTAAAAACGGAACGTTTCCGTCATATATTATGACGTCAAGCCTAATTGCATTTTTATACAGGTAGGTTTCAACGTCCAAAATTAAGCATTCGTTTTACGGCGTAACATGCTAGGATGGAGTTTAGCGTAATCGAGAAGTATTTGTTTTACAAAGATTCTTCTTCTGGATTTCGCTAGAATTCCACCAATTTCAAATAACAAAATGCAAAGCGCGCATGGCCGCGTTTGGTTTAGAGTTCAAGGATTAAGTTAAATTATATTGATGTAAACAGAGATTTTTTTATGTTTTAGCTAGAGATTCGGTACTTTCGTTACTTGAGAATCTAAAGAATAGTCACTGAGTATCTATTGTGAAAGACTCTTCGATCGATCTATCTCTATGTTGGTATATAGAAAAACGAGATTATTATCGTTCACATTATAGTACGTATCACGAAGTAGCGGGCTTTGTTTTTTTGAATTATGTTCACATTCAATTTTCTAATACAACTCATTCACGTTTTATCTTTTTAAATTATTAATATGCAGGTTAAAGGTTCAATTCGATCGAAATTGCATTTATAGCAACACATTCACTGGCCTACCTTGGAGACTGGTCGAAGGTCAGTGGAATGCCGCCTTATACGGAGCATGACGGCGAGCTATGAGTGCTATGACTTGATAAATTCTTACGTTACATTTTAAAAATAGAACGAATTTAAAAACCATATCTGTCTTTCTATATAGTTCATAAACTTTTTTCAAGTTACGAATGAATATGATTTTTTAAACTGTTCTTTGTTTAAAAAAGTTTGAAAAAGAACTAAATTTTAAAATGGAATCTATGATTTAAATCACTGTTTGTTTATGGACATCGAGCGAATTTAACTCCTAATTGGGTTTGTTTCTATCACTGTTACTGTTACACTGTAAGGCAAACAAACAGTTTATTCTCTAAAGTGATTGAAACTCAATGGAAGCCTACTCCACAATTTTACAGAGTGAATGATTTACCACAGATAAGCGTTTTATTTGATAAGACAGAGAAAGCAATGTCCGCTTCCTTTTGCCACAGCTTTTGCTAAAAAACTTTTATGGAAAGGTGAAAAAGGAAGAAATAGATTTTAAAAAGCGGCCAAGTGCGAGTCGAATTCGCACACGGAGGGTTTCGTACAATTCTTGTAAGGATGCCCCTTTAAATTTGTTTTAAATATTTATAGTTATAGTGTTATGTGATCATAATGTCTACCTAATACGGTTCAATAGATATTTCTATTGTTAAAATCGAGCAAAAACCATTGAACAGAGCAAATTTTTTGCATGGACACCCGTTAAATTATAAATTCCTTTTTTCTAAAGTGTCTACTCAATTACACTGACATATTTTATAGGCTGCCCCATGGGATACAGCTCACAGACAGTCAGATGGGCAGCAGAGGGCCCCGCTCGTACCCTTTGGGTACGGAAAAAGTGAAGTACATGCACATCTTAGCACAAAACTTATTAAGCCATGTGTGAGGATTATTAGTAAAAGATTAATTGATTATCGAACCCGGAACCAAAGCCTTGACTAGAAATATTACTAGTTATGAGATAGCGCTTATTTTAATCTGTGGCTAAGTTGCCCCGCCGTCAAATAGACTGGAAAATATAAATAGAAGTCTGCGTTATAAAATAAAGCATGAGATTTCCGCTTAGCTTTCTCGGTAAAAAGAAATCTTTTTAAAATATTGCGATGTAAAATTTTGCTTGTAAGGTAAAGGCAAATAATATCGTTAACTTCAATCGGAGTTTGAGAGCAGACTAGATAGAAGCTTTCTCAAATCTTTAAACACATCTTTATTTACTGAACGTGGAGCTTTATGTCCATAATGTACGAGTAATAAAAGGTTCGTACCACCAGCAACACTTAACTGACCGATTGTAAATCTTGTCACCGTACAATAAGGCTTAGTGGTCAGTTAACAGTGTCGCCGTTTGTACAAGTCGCATTTTAAATCGATATAATGCCGTCCAAAATAAAAAGGCCGTATAAGAGTAAGCTTCATGTGCGTTTACTGCCTTTTTACTTTAAAGGCACAATAAGGTAAACCACTTCTGGTTGTCATTTGCGTGTGTGTAAACGTACAAATTCACGAGTATTTGTTCCTGAGTCTTGGATGTTTTTCATGTATTTAAGTATGTATTTATCTATACAGGATGAAATAGGGGACGTAATCAGATGTGTTTAGTTTTGATTTAGAATTAAAATGTGAGTATAATATCGTAGGTATGAAGGTGATTAGATAGAATAATTTAGTATCTTATATTTAGATTCCAAAATTTGTGGACACACTTTGGTCACCCTATTAATACTAAAAGTAAGGTAACCATGACAAACCAAATAAATTTAAACACAAAAATATTTTGTTTCGTATATATAATATTATTTTGAAATCGTCTCTTAATTAACCTGAATAACCCTAGACCTTAGTTTGGGACTAGGTCAAATTGTGTGACTTTGTCCCGTGATAATTATTATTCATTTATTTTATTAAATCGGTCCTTTTTCAATCTTGTTTATGAAAATTCGTCTCGTGACGCATCATATTACTAAGTAATAGTTTGCACACTAGATTTGAAGGTTAAGAACACATTTGTAACAACTGTTTTGATACGTTCTTTGCGCGTACAATGAAATTTCACCTCACGCATAGACAAGATGCTGCATTTAATATACAGTCAAAGACTTAAATTTGTGACCCTTAAGTCCAAAGTCAATCTGACATTCTACAGCCATAAGAATGAGTTTCCTCTAAGTAACAAATGACTTGGCATCTCTAAGGACATTGACAACTTGAAGTAGTTTTTTTTAAATGGGTCTTAAATTTACGCTCATGACCGTACCTGGGGCCCTAGCCAAGATGCAAACGCTCCTAACGTTTTTCTTTTCTAACGCTCAAAATGTATGGGATGACATTCTCGTGCGTTTCGATAAACCACGTGGTCGACTGTCATCCCATACATTTTGAGCGATAGAAAAGAAAAACGTTAGGAGCGTTTGCATCTTGGCTAGGGCCCATTTTATCAATTTTCGAAAATTGCTAATGTTAAACGTTATGCATATCGCCCATAGCATCATTAGTCTTGAGCTATTGAACTAAACAAAAAATCCTTTCTTGGTATTGCTCACCCAAGGGCACACCGGAGCCATATTGCTGACATATATATGCTAGCTGTTTCCCGCGACTTCGTCCGCGTATTTAGTCATTTATTGCTATCCCCTCAGGAAACGTCTAGTTTTTGGGATGAAAAATACTGTATCTCCTTTCTCCACACCCTTATAAATCGGTTCAGCGCCATTTATGCGAATTAAACGTTAGTCTTATATTCAAAAGCAATAAAACCCGGCCATTTAGAAAAGAAATTCCAAAGAAAGTGACCCGTTTTCATTGTGTATATAAACCATTGTTTTAAATTAAGTCATACTTGAGTCTTTGAACTGACACGTGATTTATCTATCAAACTAAGATAATAGTCGGTTCGTCTCCACACAGTCGCCAACGCACATCATTCCAATGTCAGGTCATCACTTAGCGGTTATTACCGGGCAAAAGAGTTGGTTTTGCTTTGAGAATAAACGAATCTTGAACTTGATTGGGTTTAGTTTGTTTTGGAATTTCTGTGGGTGTTTTTGTCATAATAATTACGTTTGTTTATCAAATAGAATGTACATCGCTTTGTACTTATAGTCTACGTCAGGAGTAGGTTTGACTCGTTAGTAGAGCTAGGAGCCCTTACTTTATGGTCGCATTTGAAGACACGTTAGCCTAGTTGCGAGTGACCCTGACTCCGAAGCGAGCGGTCCCGGGTTCAAATCCCGGTAAAGGCAGATAATTGTGTCATGATCTTGTTTTCTATGTATTTAAGTATCTATTTCTCTATATACGTATGTTTATCGTTGTCTAGTATCCATAGTTCTAGCCTAAAGCTTAGTTTGGAACCAGTGGAGCTAGACAAGGTACTCGACACTCGCTAGCGATTATGTTTCGATTGAAAAATATATGGTATTGACGTAAGTGTCACGTTACTATCTCGGTGGCTTACGTCAATTCCATACATTTATCAATCGAAACATAATCGCTAACGATTGTCGAATGCAACTTGTCTAGCACCACGGTCAATTTGTGTGAGAGTGACGCATCATATTTATTACATTCAATAAAAGTCAATGTAAATACTAAAATGATCAGTTACTTAAAATTACTGTACAGATAATACAAAAGTTTAAATTTGGTTTGGAATAAGATTGTAAGATAAACATATTTAAACATTCCCACGAGCTGTGGTCAAACCGGTCGAAGTTACATTTAAATGTCATTATAAAACTAACGTTCGCTTTGCAACTCACTTTATAATAACTTGTTTTTGTATAGAAAACTTAATTGCCTGGTATTTCTTTACTTGCTGTTGCCAATGATTCCATTCACATACTTATGCCCAATTAACAGGATATAAACCATCCTACACCCATCCACGAAACTTAAAATTTAAATTTTAAATTCAACTATCCTCCATACGAAAATTTAATTAAAATCAACGCTAAACACAACCAAAATTACTTTTGCAATTGTATTATTAATAAGTAACTAAGACAAAAAAAGTAACTCAACTGCCTAATATTAATATTCAAAACGTTTTATATTATAATATAATACAAAGAAAATGAAGCTACTTAAATCATAAAAGACTCGCGACTCGCCCTCGCTTCGCTCCGGGTTAAAGTATTATACATATAAACCTTCCTCTTGAATCACTGTATCTATTAAGAAAACGCATCAAAATCCGTTGCGTACTTTTAAACATCTAAGCATACATACAACAGCCCTCCTTACGCAAATTGCAATAACTCGAGTGTAATTTGAACCTATTTATTGCATCTTTCGTAAGGAAGGCAGCTTATACTTTGATTTATACTCGTACTATAGTGAAAAGGACAAGTGGGTCATACACACTTCTAAAAACAAAAGTTGTCTTTCCTGTGGTCAAGGTCAAAAGTTAAACGCTTGTGTGCATATCGATTTTGTTATTATTATGATAGGTCTAAAGCAGACCTGACGCCGTTTAAGCGGGAATGGGCTTAGCTAGAAAATTAGGCCTTCTAAACTTCCAGCGTGTCCACAGGAACTACGATAACCTAACTCTAAGTATGACCCAAGTATAAAAAGAATCGAGCAGGTCCACCCGCGGCATGGTCTCTATTACACTGGCTGCATTATCTCTGGATAGCTAGCCCAACCCTTCTAGAGAGAGGTAAGCAACAGCTCTAGGATGTCCTTAGGCCTCTATAACCCAGGATGACAGGGCCTTATTATAAACGTTACATAAAATAAGGGAAAATCTCACACAAATTGACCTAGTCCCAAACTAAGCTCTAGGCTTGTACTATGGGTACTAGACAACGATAAACATACTTATATAGAGAAATACATAGGAAACATCCAAGACTCAGGAACAAATATTCGCGCTCATCACACAAATACTCGTATCTGACCTTACCGGGATTTGAACCCGCTGGCTTCGGAGGCGGGGTCACTCCCAACTAGACCACCGTGTCGTCGATGGATGGATTACACTTCGTAGCGGTCTAACCTCTGTTTAAGTTTTTAAAATACTGGTTACTGTGTCTTGGATGTTGTCTACGTATTTAAATATTTGTTAAAGTCGGTTTTATTAGCATAAGTGTCTCCACCGGCAAGGCAAAACGAGAGGATGCGGCGCGAAGTTTAAATTTGTAACCATTTACTCCTCGCAAATCTTCAGTGGAAATTGTTTTTTAACACAAACTCGCGCCGCATCGTCTTGTCTCGCCTTGCCTCACCGGTGGGAAAGCGTGTGTGACTTCGTGAGAAATAAGTAAAATGTCGAACGATTTAAGAGTTATTGCCATTGCACTATGTATTGCGTTAATCTAGTCTATGTTGATGTCAATCGAGAGAAAGAAGTCGCTACTCACTCAATAGACAAATAAAGCGTGTAAGCTGAGAATGCACGCCAAATTTACAAACCTTGGAATGTGTTAGTTTGAATCCTTAATCCCACTTATGTAAAATACCAGTTTTTTTTTAATAAATTGAGATTACAGGAAAGGTCATTATTAATTAAATTATAGTTTTTAATTAAGTCGTTATTTAGAGTTGTTGGTATTTCTGTAGCTCTGTCTTCCCCGCTCTAGGAATGAAGGCGTGATGTTATGTATGTATGGAATGAAAAAAAAGGGCCCGTTGGATCTAAGAAATTGCATAATAATACTTAAGTGTCCATTGCACAGTAAAATGAACTTAATACTCTACATACAAAACACAGTTTGCGATGACACCCTAGGTAGAACAATTAAGGTCGACTAGACTCTCTCTAGTGTGCTACTTACACTCATTAGTGTGAGGTGTGCATGTAAACACCAAGAAGCCAATATTTTGTAATGCTCAGATTTTTTGTTTTTATTAAAAAACAGTCAATGTCCATATGAATTATTGTGTTAGTTTATTACAATCAATTAAAATATACAGTGCGTCCCTGGATAAGGTGAACAAACGAATAGAGATAAAACTAGATGTAATTTCACAGACAAAAAGAATGGTGTATTTTATTTGTTTGCCATATTTTTTATTTAGTTTTATTTATTCGATTGTCACAAGAAATTCTCTAGGATTCAACAACCGTTTATTTCACCTGAAAAGACCTCATATGAGACGAGATATTTAACTTTGTTCCGTTAGGGTTGACAGCAATCAATTTTTTTTTTAATCTATAAAAGGAACCTATAATTTTACCCTTATTCGTTTGTGCACCTTAGCCAGGGACATACTGTATGTACAGTCTGTGTGTATGTATATAATTATATGTAATTGTCTCAGTGAATGAAAGTGACAAGACACTAAAGTGTAAACATATTTATGACGTCGACTGTATTATATACCCCATATGTATAGTGTTCTAGTGCTTCCAGAATGAGCATGTCGGAGTCTCCCATATCACCTTAGGAAGACTATTCCGTTGTTATACCAAAGAAGGCGGCTAATTGCATATTAAGAGTACAAGCATTATAATTTTAATGTTGTTTTCAATAGAGTGTAGAATGCTTCGACTACTATTATGAAAAACTAGGTTTTACGTTTCGGTTGTTGTGTTTCATTCCTCCTTTTCCTTCTACGAAATGAATACGTGCGGACCTAGTTTTTCATAACATCTATAACATATCCAAGAATCCAAAAAATCAGACTTGCTTTAAAGGGAAAGAAACGCACCGCATTTTGTTTAAAAAAACAGCTTAACAATCCTCGCTTATACAACCTAAATAACAGAGTCTCTATTCAAAAACAATAATTGCTTTTGACGTGTCATTGTATTGTTTTTAACCCGGCCGCCATTACCAAGTAAATAAGAGCTCCCAAAACGTTGACCACACGGAAACAGGTCAAAAGGCATATTGTTTTACCATTTTAAATAGAGGCCATTTGAATGGTGTTACAAAAAAAAAACAATTGACTTTAAACACGACACGTGTTCCACTATTGTCTTGGTTTTTGCAGCCCAAACTGCCGCAATACCAAAGAAGGAGGCTTACTTTAATGTACTTGTCAAAACATTATGTACTCTATTAGTAACCATATAAGATTAAAAATGCTGATACTATTACTATGCAGTTAGCCACCTTTTTTCATATTATAGCAGCATAGCTGTGGTTTGACTGTTACTTATGAGATTTGGCCGCTTGAATTGAAAGCGCATCGGTAATTGCAACCGTGAATTGTACAATTAGCAAAGGAAACAGTTAAATAACTGTTCTTGAAATTCAATTTTATTTTTACTAAGTTTATTGGGAATCACTCTGTATGGTCACACAACAGTTACAATGGCAGTTATGTTCTTCAAAACTCACCTCATGCCCTTTAATCTTGTTGCAAATTTCACCCAAAGTCTAAGTAGCACCCTTCTTGTTTGCTAAACTATGATAGCGTTTCAAAATTCGGTAAAAAAATATTCGGGTACAATTACAACTCTATTAACCAAGTCCCACACTAAGCTTAATAGTTTTGTACTACGGGTATATACATAGCTGGGCTGTTAATCGTTAAGTTAACATTTCGAGTAACGGATTAACTTTTAAGTCAACTCTAAAAAGTGTTAACGCACTCGTTAACTTCGGTAAAATTTCTCTAATTGTTCGTTAATCGTTAATCCAGTACCTACCATTTACTAAAAATATACCGCACGCACGCACCGCGCCGCGCCGCGAAAAACACGTGCAGCCTCGATTTCAGACGAAACCTTCAACATATTAATGTTCATGAAGGGAAATATATACCCATTATGCCAAAATACTTAATTACACACTCCAATTATACACGTCCTTTTTTGTTCCTAACCTGTTAACTTCCAGAACCCAAACCAACAGTTTTTATAACTAGATCAAAAGCCCAACGTATAAAAAAATGCAATATTTATCACGTGTTAACGGATTAACGATTAACGTTAACTTGCCTTAAATCTTCCGAAATGTAATGCTTTAAAGTTTAACATAGTTAACTTTTTTTGTAACGGATTAGCGATTAACGATATTAACTATTTGATTAACTGTGCCCAGCTATGGGTATATATAAAAAATCATAAATAAATTTATAGACTTTGAGAAATTCTCTCTGAGAATCGAATCTGGGACCGCTAGCTTCGTAGGCAGGGTCAATACCAACTAAGCTTACCAGGAACCACGTCAATAGAAAATGGATTTGATAAAATAATGACCGCAACACCGGTAATACTCGTAGTACCAATTTCGGAACATAATTTCATTGTCAGTGGCCAGTGATTGTCAGCCATTTTGTAATCATGGCAAATGTCAAAATGGTTGCGTAAAGATGGCGCAAAGCGTCTGGCATTTTAGATTAATGTTAGCTACAGATAGACATGCTACTAAAAAAGCCCTACTTGGCATCCTATGGGCTCTAAAAAGTACGCTAAAGGGGCTTCGGAGACAAACATGCTCTTTAACTTTACACAATTGCACCTTCTAAAAATGTCGTGCATACCTACTTAGAACCGTGTCATTGTGAATGTCATTGTCATGCTTGGTGATGATTCTCTCAACACAGCGCTGCGTCGATCTTATAGGTGAAGTTTTATCCGGCAAGTTTAAGAAGTCCCGTCGGAGCGTACAAAACACATTTTAGCGCGTGCCTTCTCAATTAGGCAGCAAGCAGTGAGTCAAGTTCAGTGTCGTATGAAGCTGCCTAATTAAGAAGGCACGCGCTAAAATGTGTTGCGTACGCTCCGACGGGACTTCTTAAACTTGCCGGATAAAACTTCACCTCGATCGACGCAGCGCTGTGTTGAGAGAATCACCCCCTTGTCATTTGATGATCAGTTTGAAGTTAACATTTTCGTTGAGCCTCTATTTTACTGGATCAAACCAGCGGCCTTTGTTGTGTTATCTTCGAGGTCGGATGCACAATAAGGAGGGTGTACGATGGTGTCATGATAGGTCCTATTTAAACGACTGCGGCAAAGCCTAAAAGGAGGGTTATGTGTTTGACCTGTATGTAGGTCCGACTCCAAGTCCCTCGTAGAGGCAGGATGGATGGGCCAATTTCAACAAGCGAGGCGTCGTTAGATTCGTCTTAACGTCGCGAGTGTTCGTGGGTACCCACATGTCATTGTGTAACTAACGTATATAGACGACATTATCACAACATGCAGTCGGGTTTTATAAACGTGCTTTTTGTTAGATTTGTTTAATACCCGGCCATAAAGAAGGGTCTGTGGCATTTTTGCTCCCAAATAGATTGACCGATTTGGACGCATCTTTTTTTAAAGAAAGCTGTTTAAATAGCTAAGCAGCAGTGTTCGCATTGTAGTTTTCGGGTGTGGGGATAAGACTAAGATGTTATTACTAATAATAACAAAAGTTTTGTACACTTTTTGTCACCAGTGACTCAAGAGACATAATTAGTTGTTATAACTTTGTATATTAGTTAATCATTATATTTTACTCGTAAAAGCGACATGAATATATTTATTTACACATTGCACTGATTAATTCTTGTTTAATGTATTATGTCATTATCATGGTTACACAGAGTCACTTTTGAGCTCGAATTCTTCAGGTCATGATCCGGAATGGTCAAAAGTGAATAAGATGGTCACGAAATCGCCAAAAAAAACAGCTGTTCTATACATTAACTGTGAATTCATTGAGAGTTAATGTATGGAACAGCTGTTTTTTTGGCGATTTCGCGGTTGGTCCCATCGGAAAAGTTGTTGTATGACCATCTTATTCACTTTTGGCCATTCCGGATCATGACCCCAAAATCACCCAGTATATTAATCATAGAAGCCCGTGGCGATTGCCATAGTTTCAATATCAATATTTGTTCTACGATAAAAATACATATTTTTTATAAAAAATGCCATTTTGTTTTATTTGTTCTTTTTCATTAAACAAGAAAAAGTTGATTGACTTAAATACCTATCTACATTTTGGTATGACAGTATCTACATTTAATATTTTCTCTTGTAAAGAGTACATCCCATTATTATGCAATGTTCAGGATAGGTATTTCGGCAAGAGCCTATTTCTGGAACGGTATTAGATTAGTTAATACTAGTTCAGGGACTGTCATTTTGTACGGGTTGCTATAGCCAACACATTACTAGACTTATACAGGGTAATTTTTTATCAGTGCACCAATTTTAACATATGATTTTGTATCGTTAATATAAATATATTACGACAATAAAACGACTTCAAGAATTTTTTTTTTTGTTGCAAGTTATATCACTCTTTTACCTTCTCGTGTGGACACAAAGTCACACTAGAAATGATGACATGAGTTGTCAAGCTGTAGGTATGCGATACATTCGAAATTTGACATTTCATGTAGAGCTTATCAGACAACAAGCCCCTCTCCTACTGATATTCTAAATTTGAAATTTCATTTATTAACTTTCTTAACAACACTCCCCTCTCCTCGCACCCCTGCATTAGAGGGTCCATGAATATCGTTAAGTTAGTGGAATCATTGAATCGGCAATATTTCTAATATTTTTTAAGCTAGAGCAAGCTAAGCAAATATTAAAAGTTGTGCACCTATTAAAAAATTACCCTGTATAGTTCCTGAAACTTTCCCCTGTTATATTAAACGGCGTCATAATAAAGCCACCTAGTGCTGCTAATAAAAAAAACATATATCCTATACTATGCCGTAATGATACTACTAACCACATACAAAAAAAAACTTACACAAGTCTCTTTACATAGGTACCTAAAGCTGCAAAGTTAGATTTTAGGTAGGTTACGTATAAGAATATAGGTTAAGTATAAACACGTACGTAATTAAAATGTTCGGTGGACCGCATCTCACTCGCCGCTGGCGTCCCACTCTCTCCCCTCCCCGCTCCCACTGCGTGCATCCCGCTCCACAAAAAGTTCGCGCGTATTTTTTCAATTAAATTTTCAGTTACGTGTGACACTATCATGTTTAGTTTTAAAGAAAATATCATTATAGAACGCAAAGCCCTAATAATAAACAAAAAATTCACAATACGATTTTTATTAACGATGATTTACATTATTTAAAAAGTTAAAAATATTTTTTTTTTGTTTTCAATGTCTAAAAATATTCACAAAAACACATACAACCTTTTTTGCTAAACTAGGAGTTCAAATGAAAACTGTAAAATAAAAACTTGCATAAAATAAGGTTTCAGTTTAATTTTGCTATTAAGTGATCGAATTTGAATTCACCTCAAAATTATACTAACCATGTATTTGTTTAGCTATTTAGCTTTAAGGACAAACTTAGGTACCCAGTGTACGATATCTCATATTTTGAACAAAAAATGGATACGACTCCGGTTTTTTATATGTAGTAATTATTATTTGATACTTAATATTAATTAATATCCGATAAAATTATAAAAATATTTTGATGCGCCGACCAATTTTTATCAGCGTTCGGAAGAAGTCAATCGCTTAGTTTTAAAATGCAAATTATTAATTATTTGTTGATTATGTAATTAAAACAATGAGTATAATTTCTTGATCATTTATTTGATGCTTCCACTTGCCTATTTGTAATTATATTTTTCAAATATTAAACCGTGTTAGTCAGGCTTTATCATGGTGTGAACTGTCATTTTTAACCGACTTCAATTCGTTACGATTTTTTTTCAACATTTATTTTATTTTCTACCTTTTAGCCATAATAATACTGTTATGTCGTCCCACATCTCAATTAATAAGAAACAAGCAATGCCGCAGGAAAGTCATAGTCATATGTTTTTATTTGAATGTGTTTTTCGTCATAGTCGCTCAACTATCTTAATCGAGATATCTTATGGCCACCCTTGAAATAGGTACCGTTGAGGAGTTTTAACCAAAAACCAAATGCAGTTGGAATGACCGATTACCTATCATCTTAAAATAGTATTTTCTTGCTTTTTAAACACGGTTTTTAGTTTTTGATAAACATAAAGTAACAAACCTGTGACCTAAATTTTCGTTTCAAAAAGGCACTATTAGAGTAAAATATCGTTTAGTTACTCTCATTTGCACTTGTGGCACATGGTAAAACAATAATCACAATGGCTTTCTTTGACTGATGGGCTAAAGCTAAAGGCTGAGATAAGGTTAACAACAATGATTCCAACGTCAATCCATTACATGAGAGCGTTGACGTTCGCCGAAATTTAACGCCAAAGCCGCGCCTCTGGGGCCTATCAAGATTACCTAATAATTCTTAATGCAAGCTGATGACGGATTGTGTCGTTATGACAACTCTATGCATTTCAAGTCGATAGAAAATAGAAACGTTAAAAGCGTTTGCATCTTTTCTAAGGCCTACTGGTTTATATTTCTCCCGTGTACGAGAAATATGCAAATTTAAACGGACGCCAATCCAGGGAATAACGAATATACCTTCATGGTTTATCGCTAGCACAACAATTATCTTTATTTCGACAAATCTCATTAAGCGCTCGTCCGGAATCTCGACAAAAAATTCGTACGTTCGTTAATTATCTGCGTTAAAATGGAAACCAAAGTTCTTAAAATGGTGAAATACGAGAATAGTCGTTGTATTACGGATGGATCCTAACGATAAAAAGTTTATTTTTGCAACTCTATTTTGATACAATTAAGGTGTTTTTTTTTATTATTATAAGGAAAAGCCACAAAAGCACTCAGGCCACCTGATGTTAAGTAGAATCTGAAACCCATAGGCATATGTATTCTCAAGACTACAATCCTAAGACCGCAAATGCGTTGCCAACTCTGAGGACTAAGATGGAATGCCTCTATGCTAGTAATTTCACCGGTTGTCTTATCCCCACACCGGAACACAACAATGCGAACACAGTTGCTTGGCGGTAGGTTAATGGATAAGATGGTGGTAGCGATCCAAACGGACCCTACAAACCCACAGTGAGCCCAGTGTGCCGCAGAAGGTACATAGTCAAGGCAATAAAGTTGAAACTATATTTTAATGACTATAAAGTTAATTATTCTTTGTTTCAAATTTCAAAATGGCATTTAAGGCCAAAGGTAACTGAACTTTCTTTCATTGGTGGTAGAATCATATTCCCACTTTCCCTGCTTGTAGTCGCCATTAAATTAATCCGTACCGGCGATTCGGTTGGCCAAGTTTGTTAGCGATCGCAAACTCGATTCCCGGCAAGAGCGAAATATTAGTGTATGATCGCTTTGTTTCTCATTCTTGGATGTTTTCTAAGTATTCTAAAATAAACAATTCTTACGAAAAAGGTGTATTCAATCTATTATAATTTAAAAGAGAAACATTTAATCCTGAATGATTATCTTACCACTCATAAACATCACGCCTTCGTTCGAAGTGGCGGCGTTGGCAGAGCTAAAAGAATAACAACAACTCTAAAAAGACTAGCGTTTATCTTAACACTCTCCTCCTAAAAATAGAGGACAGAAAAATTGGATTATAGACCATGTCGTCTTTGTCGTGTAATTGTATTGGCAGCTTTTTGTTAGGTCCTATTTTATTCGAGAGTAATGGCGGCCGAGTTAAAAACAATACCATAACACGTCAAAAATAGTTATTACCAAGTTGAATAGAGCCCCTGAACCATTGCTCAGATAGCTATTATTAATCGTTGATAGCAACGCCGCTTGCTTTTTCGTTTTCCCCTGGCAGCCGACCAGTTTGAACTGATCCTCCAAAACCAACCTACTTGTATGCGGCGGCGTGTCCAGATGATTTAGCCGCGTACCAATAGAAAAATGCAGACAGGTATACAAAAGTCTATACGCTCATTTTCTATTTCAGCTTCGCAAAGCTGGCCCTAGACAAAAGGGAACAGGTTTTCCAAAATTGAAGTGGAAAAGGGTGTAAGTCTAGTATACCGTTTTTGCTATGATAGAGAATGCTTTTTTTTTCTTAGGTTCTGGAATGTGCTATGAAAGAGAGGAATAACTGTATACGCGAAATGATTGTCGTGTAATTATTTCATTAGATATGATGCTTCAAAGAGTCATAGTTCAGACTACCTGCAAAAACATCCTATCCAAAATCGACGACAGGAATGACGTCACAGCTGTTGTTCTATGTTTAAAATATAAGGACCTTATAAAGAAATTCGCATATGTTTCGTAAATTACTATGTTTAAGTCAATATAGACGAAATAAAAATATTACTTTAGTAAATTGAGGATGCCAAAAAATCAATCTAAACATTAAAAAAATATTTAAAATTTCAACAACTTTTGATTCTATATAAAATCTTAATAAACGGGTCAAAACTTAGTGTAATGCGTTTTATATGCTGTTTTTTACATTTTTTCCTAAATCGTATCAATTAAACTCAATTCTGATTTTCATGCATGTTCTCTATTGGTGTTTGACGTATTTGGGTTTGGAGATCCACCACGGGTAACAAAAGTTGTATTGTCTCGCTTGTCGCTCAGTGCGTCTCTATCGTTACAGTGGTGCAAGACAAGTTGCATTCGACAATCGTTAGCGATTATGTTCCGATTGAAAAATATATGGAATTGACGTAAGTGTCTCGTTACTATCTCGGTGGCTTACGTCAATTCCATACATTTATCAATCGAAACATAATCGCTAACGATTGTCGAATGCAACTTGTCTAGCACCACAGACTACATATAAAGGGAGATCCGAGCGACAAATAAGTCGCGGACCACTTGTTATAGCCCACCAGACAGAACATTTTATTATAGAAGCGACAGCGTATAAATTTAGGGTAAAGTTTTTCGCGCGTGTATGTATGTCTATGACATTGTGTCCACCTGCAGCCATAACGGCTGGACTGATTTTTGTGACCGTGGTGTCTTTAGATCCGTCTTAACATAGCGTGTGACATTGGGTATTTAAACACGGAATAAAATCTCCCGAAAAATGGTAACTATCATATTATTATAAAATAGATGACATAATCAAAACATGCAGCAAGGGCTTGAACTGGTGAACGTTTGTACTTCTATACTCGTATTATTTAGGAAAGTTTGCAATATTTATAATTTGGTACTAGATTTTGGTAGATTTGGGATTATCCATGCATCATTGCTGATAAATAACTATTACAAACAATAATTTACGATTTTAACTTTCATAAATTGTACATCGATTTTTAACCACCGTCTTCAATTAAAAAACTAGGAACCCTTATAGTTTCGCCATGTCCGTCCGTCCATCCGCAGCCTAGCTCAGAGATAAGAGTCTAGTACTAGAAAGCTGTAATTGGCATGAATATACATATTAGTCACGCCAACAAAGTGGTAGAATAACTTTTAGTGTACCTCCCCTTCACGTAACGTGGGGATGTTTTTTTTCTCGTCTATTCCATAGTGTGGTGTGTCGTTGGATAGGTCTTTAAAAATATTATGCGCTGTAAAATCAATTTTTCGAAAATATTAAGCTTTAAAGCGCTAATTTTTGTTAGACTCAAGTGTCCCCCCCCTACAACCAAAACTACAAATACTAAAATCAAAAAAATTAACTTAAATGAAGGCACATTTCTCGAATTTAAAAGGAAAACTATCACTACTAACTATAGTGTTTATATCTACTAAAATCATCTAAGACGGCACCGAAGGACTTTAAATAGAAAATTAGTTATTACTTGTTCATTTTTGTGTTTGTAGTACTTAACTGCTTTGGAACCCTACACCGAGCATGGTCCGACATGCTCTTGCCCAGTTTTATTGTTGTAGAAGTTACTTTTTTTTAGCGCTCAAGAGCGTCGTCTATATGAATTCATGACGCATCGTTTGCGCCACGGGCAATGAACGCGTAAATAACAGTAGGGCAAACCTTTTCTAAGATCCTCGTATTCCAGCTACCACTGAGACCGGTCTAAAGAAGTCGTTCAGTGGGACACCGCAGCCGGTCCACACAAGGGCATGAGGATGCGCGTACGCAAACGCACACACACGCACACAAGTGAAAGCCGCACGCGACTGTCGCGATCCGCGATCGTTCGATATTAAAACGAAAGTGATTTTCTTCATTGTTATTGTTCTTTGTTGTGATCGACACTTAGATAATCTAGTTTTGAAATCTTCGTTTATTTGTTAACTGACAGCGCGGTCGTGATTCTGGCAAGAAACATTGTAATTGAAACATAATTAACACACTTTAATAACCCAGCGCCTTTATTCCATGTTGTGTTTTAAGGTGTTTTGATTTGAAACTTTTTATTAACTTGCTATGTTTGTATGTACCTATATGTAGAGGTCAAATATAGTTCACTGATTTGTTGTAGGTACTAACGTTTTTAGAAATCAATTAAATGTAAACTTTAATTATAACGGAATACGATTCGATTAAGAAAAAACTAAATCTATTTCCACCTGCGGTTAACTCTAACGAAGTTATTATTTATGTTTTAATAGATTTTTTTACAATTGTGGTTTATATTTACCGTTAGAAACTATTAGGGTCGGCAAGAAGCTGTACACTTCAGTGCTTTGTCACTTTAGCGTAATGTTTGACGTGCTGCTTTTATCTGTCAAAAGCGTTAAAGCGATAAGGTACCAAAAGCAGCTAACTTATATTGCCCTTGGCGTGTAACTTGGATGCCATTACTGTGGTAGAGAGTTATAAAAACGTTGACAATATGGAAATACGTTAAAAACAATTTGATTTTATCATGTAGAATCTCAGCCCAGGGTTTGGTGCAGATGACGTCAATTTACACATAGAAAGACTAGTTTTTCTATGTGTAAATGACGTTAAGGAAGCGCTTTCGACCCTAGGTTCGAAAGCGCTTATTAATCATGTACCGGCTGATCAATCTTAATAATTCAAAATCAAATTTAACAGAGTCGATGGAGCTGTACTGATGCGGAGCTCCTATTTCTGGGTTGTTTTGGCCCGCCAAGCCAGCTAAAGAGCTATAGCCTAAACCTACCTCATATTAATAATTTAAAGGTTGATAGGTCCGGGTACCGCATAACCGGTCCGCATGAAACCTTATAAAACTGTCTGAGTTCATCGATACCGACATAATATAACATTACCATTAACAAAACTGTTCTTATGTTGTAATAACAATTTGTATGATTAAATAATTAATATTCTGTCATTATTATTTTGAACAATAGTAGCCGAATCGATATTCATAAAAGAGAATTAACTCTATTGGCCATTTTTTGTAATACTCGGTATAAAATCATGCTGCTACTGTGATCAATATTTTGAGTAAATTGTACTTAACTGATCATTTTTAACGCTTTTCCTTTTGTATTGTTTATTTATGTGTACTAAGTATTTTATATCTAAACACCTGTTAATGAGAGCACCAAAAGTGGGACGTCTGCTTTTGGGTTAATAAGTAAGAACAATATTTAGAATTGTGTTTTAATTACAAATATCTAATTATTAATCATTAAGTACCAAAAGGTTAATTAAAAGTGAATTCTTAAATTGAATTGTTCACCTTTGATCTTTTAATATTTGTAGATAAAAAGATTTTAAAATTATTAACATCATTATAACTGTGGACGCAAAACAAATGTAATAAATTAAGTATTCATATTTTTTATTTTCGTGCAAAACAATGTAATTTGTTATTGGTACAAACAAGCCTAGAGCTTAGTTTGGGACTAGGTCAATGTGTAAAAGATTTACATCCGATCACTACATAGTATAAAACAAAGTCGCTTTTTCTGTCCCTATATCCCTATGTATGATTAAATCTTTAAAACTACGCAACGGATTTTGATGCGGTTTTTTTTAATAGATAGAGTGATTGAAGAGGAAGGTTTATATGTATAATACTTTAATCCGGAGCGAAGCGAGGGCGGGTCGCTAGTATAATAATAAATCAACCAAATATCAAGACAATATTCACCAAATTCAATAATACTCGTAATTAATGCAATTAAAATACGAGGTGCACTTTTAATTACGTCAAATACGCTCAGTAATTGCAATAAACAAAGGGGAAAAAACGCGTTCCATTCTGAAACCTGTACTGTCTTATTTAAAGTTCAATTTTCGAGTTTATTTCTTTTACCATTGATCTGTTTCTATACAATGCACTTTAAATGATATGCGATACTGTAATGTAAGCTAGGGGAGCTTTCGGAACATCGGAAATTAAAAGTACGTATGTTGTGATACTTGATGTAATGTAATGATACCATGGGTGGCCTTATTATAAGGGACTGTCAGTAGTAAAATACCGCAAGTAGGTTTCTATAGTAACAGGGTCATACACACTCTTAAAAACAAAACTTGTCTCTCCTGTGGTCAATAGTTAAATGGCTTGTGTGCATAAGATATGTTTTTATATGATAGATCTAAAGCAGTCCTGACGGCATTTTTGCGTGTATGGGCTTAGCCAGAAAATTAGGCTTTAAAACGTTAACATTCGGTTTATCCACTGGAAAGTCGGTAACTTAAATCTGTGTATGACCCAACAACACCTTGGCTATATTTTTTTTATTTTATTACCACCTAAATAGAAACCATTTTTTTAATAATAGTTGCGGTTCCTTTTTATTCAACGTTTTTAAGTTTTTGATTGAAATTATAATAATCCAAAAATATCGGTCATCATTTCACATTTTTTTATTAAAAAAAAAACACTTAAGTTACTTAGCACTGTATAAATATGTTAAGTACACGGCGGAATTCGCTTTTTTTAAATTTCGTGCAAAAATTGTACCTAAGTAAAAAGGTAAACTTAGTCAAGTGGCACAGATGGTCATTATTCGCTGTCATAATTCGACCAAAGTCAATAACCGTAAGAATATGTAAAATGTACGCCCTGACAGGCCAACCAGTGTATCTTCAATCAGCAATTATTAAAGAGAATACAAACAGAATTCATACGTCGTCGGTTTATTTAATTCATTGAACCGGACTTGTTACGAAATTAATTACCAGTGACCAAACGACACTTTTGTTAATGATTGCAGTTAATGATGACTTGGCATTAATATTTAATGTGGGCCTTTTTATTGTCATATCATTAATTAATGGCAAATTGAATTAAAACGTAAATTTAATGTTCATTTACGACGAACGAAAAATTCAGCATGTAGTCACTACGGCCCGTAGTTCTACCAGTAGTACTATTGTTATATACTCATTCAGACCCAAGTACTTAAAAAACTTTTTTTTTATTTATTGTGCTTGTGTAATCTTAGCGTACCACGGTGTTACCAGCAGGATTTCTAGTAAGTTCTACTGGTAGGACCGTGGTGCGCTATGACTACACAACTGTCGAAGGAGCTGGGTCTGAATGACAAAGTTAGTACGTACTATGGGTAGGACCTAAGGCCTTAGGAGGGTATTACTTACAAATATAAAGAACAGGCAACTTTATTGATGAGACACTAGGTATAGAACTCTGTCGCAGAACGACAATTATTTATTTCTGTGTAATTTGTTTCTCGTGACTTGACGCTGTCATTATGACAGGGTTCTGTGGTGGAACAACGTTTTTTTATGGCATCGGCAAGCTCTGCTCTGCTCTGTTCTGCTCTTGGTTGAACCATGTAGCTTTTAACGTGCCAAGCAACAGTGTTCGCATTGTTGTGTTCCGGTGTGGGGATAAGACAACCGGTGAAATTACCAGCATAGAGGCATTCCATCTTAGTCCTCAGGGTTGGCAACGCATTAGAGGTCTTAAGATTATAGTCTTGAGAATTCAAATGTCTATGGGTCTCAGATTCCACTTACCATCAGGTGGCCTGAGTGCTCGTGTGCCTTCTCCTTAACATAAAAAAAAAACATGTTAAAAATAATTACCACATCGTTTATAAACTCGGCTGCCATTACTGTAATGCAGACAATACTGAAACAACTAAAACAATAAGGTTTCACCCTGCCCTGTTTTATAAAACTACAAGTGACAAATTACAAGTGGAACTCTCTTTCTAGAAAAGGGTTAACAAAGAGTTTTCCGCTTGTAATTTGTTATCTGCAGCTTTATCAAACAGGGCCTTGATGGTAAGTCACCCATTCTCAAAGCTACAAGCTATCGATTGCAATCATAAGACCGCAAATGCGTTGCCAACCCTGAGGATCAAGATAGAAAGCCACTGTGCTACTAATTTCACCGGTTGTCTTATCCCAGCATTGCGAACACTGCTGCTTGGAGGTAGCCAATTAAATTTATCGTCGAGTTGTTCTGGTCATTAATTAAATAATGTTTTTTTAACTGCCTGCTTCGCTTCAAGTAATGTCAATGACTGAATCCAATGAATAATCAAACTCAATATGTTTATTTTTGAAATACCACCTATTTTATAAGTAGACGTTTCAAACGTGTACCTTTTTTATTTAAATGTAATTTTTGGTTTACGTTTAAAACATGTCCACTGACCGTGACGCATACGGCGCGTCATCTATACAAATATTGCAAAGAGGTAAAGTTTGTGAGTTTGTTAGGTTGTAGGGGGTAATCTCTAGATCTACTTAACCGATTTTGAAAATTCTTTTACCAATAGAAAGCCACGTTATTTATGAGTGTCATAAGCTATGTTCTATTTCTCTACGTGCACGGATTCGCGGGCAACAGCTAGTTGATCTTTACAAAAGATCACGGGTCTATTTTGTGTTATTCATGAAATTTGATATAGTTAACATGTACGCGTCGTAACTTACAGGTTTATTACAAAAAAAGCGCATGTTATGCTCAACAATGTGGATAATTGCTTATAACCGACGTTTTTATGAATAACAACTTTTACTTTTAAGGTAATAGTTTACGGTCGGTTAAGCAAGAATTTGTCATAATCATAAGTACAAGCGGAGGGAAATTAGCGAGAGCATTCATACTGCTAAAGAGGGGGTAAACTGTTCAGAAGGCATGTTGAAATCATTAAAAAAACTTCGCAGCAGATAAAACGCAATGCAATCCCTTCATTATCCATTTATATACACTACCAGACTCAAGCGAGATGGAACGTTATAAACTTGACGTTACATATCGCTTTAGTAAAGTTCTACATCACCTAGATATCGCATCAGAGTTTATTCAGACAAAAGAAAGCGAACTCACCTTGCGCCGAAACGTACGCGAGCACACACAGAAAAACAAAACGCACCAACATGGTCATAATCACTGCATTTCACACACACAATTCGAAATTCAAAAACCGGGAAAGTAAAAGTTTTCGTAGTTACCGCGCATGCGCTGTGGACGTACTGTCATGGCCGCGATCGCCTGCGTTATGATCCCCGCCGCTGCCTTTCACCGTTACAAGCCGCCGCCGGTTGGGCAAGGCTGTCTTGACATTCAACACGCGGAAATAATAATTAACAAAGGTTTTGGTCTCACGCCGGTAGGTGGCGCTTTGCAAATCTTTTGAGCGACATCTGTCGATGTTCAATGGAACTAATTGAGATAGAATCAATATGTGTTATCTTATATATAAAATTCTCGTGTCACAGTTTTCGTTCCCATACTCCTCCGAAACGGCTTGACCGATTCTCATGAAATTTTGTGAGCGTATTAAGTAGGTCTGAGAATAGGCCAACATCTATTTTTCAAACCCTAAAGTGAGGGTTTGTTTTTTTATGACCTCCGAAGGTAAAAGTAGGTACTACTATTATAAAGGTAGATTGCATTTTATTATATGGACAGCTAGCCATCTATTATATATAAAGAGTCGATTGTGACAGGCCATAATTTGGTAACAACATCGATAAGATAAAATCTGTTTTTTGTAATTGAAATTATAATAGTTTTTTTTCGAGTAAGAATTTTAGAAATGCCTCGCGCGTTCAAAGGCACGTAATGCAGAATTTGGTAGCGGTAAGTCTACCGCTTCAGCCAAGCTATTTGGTCCTGACCTAAAGAAACCTGCGATCAAATAAATAATTCACGCACTAATGTGCTAATTCGCTGACGAGATAACCTCTATTAATAACTCGTCGAAATATGATAAATAGAGGGGTTTAGAGAAATGGTTTTTTTGGGTACCGTAGTTGGGACCCTATCGCTCCGCCGTCCGTTTGTCCGTCTGTCTCACAACGGGCTGTATCCCATGAACCGTAATTGGTAAAGAGTGAAAATCTATTGTTACCGCTATAACAACAAATAGTAAAAAAACCGAGCAAGAGCATGTCGGATCATGCTCAGTGATGGGTTCCGAAGCCGCTAAGTACTAAGGACATAAAAACCAAGTTTTAGTAGGTATACGTTTATACATGGCGTGGCTGTTAGGTGATGGGCTTGCAACCTGTCACTAATAAACTAGTACCTAAACTTCTTAGCCTGATTGTGCAAAATGTGGTTACAGAATTATCAACAAGTCTTTTTACAGTTGTTGGTACTTCTGAAGCATGAAGGCGTGGTGTTATGTATGTGTATGTAAGTTTATACATTTTAATCACCTGTATCTCAAGAACCAATGATGTCTACTTAGTCGTTATAGTATTTCTTTTAGATTCGTTAGATGCGCGATTTTTTTTCTGATTTTTGTATTTGTAGTTTAGCACTTCTCTCTAAAATAGCGCTTTAAAGCTTACTATTTCATAAACGGATCGGATTGATTTCAAAAACACGTAATATTTTTGAAAGACCTATCCAACGACACCCCACTCTATGGGGTAGACGTTACGTACCTACGTACTAACAGTCTCTGAGCTAGGCTGCGGACCAAGGGCATGGCGAAACTATAAGTTCCTAGTTTGACTACGGAACACTAAAAAGGGGTAAAATAACGCGACCATAACAATCGCTTTATCTCTTGCCCCGTAAAGGTAGACAGCTGCTTTTGCAGAGTATAATATACTCAAATTCAAATGTCAAATTGGCAGCATATTTTAAAACAAACATATTTATTTAATCTCTTTCAAATATAACAAATACTTTTGCAGATAATGCTTGTTTTGTAATATAGAGGCAAAAACAACTAAAAGATGGAGTTAATGTTTTTATTTCATTTTTTTTGTTCTAGTGATGGTTATCAATTGCATAGTTGATGTAATTATTTGATACATAGATAATAATAATATAATCTGTTGATCACATGACTGAGATTTTATCATTAATAAGGTCCTAATTTCAATTCCAAACTTTCCAAACGGGTTTTCTCCAAAACATATAGTGACTTTTTTGGACGAAATAGTCGGTTTTGCCTTTGACCCGGCGATATATAACTGTGGCCGCTATATATGCCACTAGCTGTAGCCCGCGACTTCGTCCGCATACAATTATAGAATATAATCCTTTAACACTCACAAATAAATGTCTTTCTTTAGGTAAAAATAAAATTGCCATTAGAAAATTTCGTGTCCGCAAAGTATAAAAATCATTTGTAAGTCAATGCATTCTTTTCTATAATAAATAAATTAGCCGACGCAGTTTTAAAGTTACCATTTTCAGCACTTAATAATTACTTGAAAGAGTCGTTAATGTCTAAAACTTATTATAGGGTCGAGGATTATGTAAGAGACAAAAATGCTTGGCTTAAGATACCTAACGTAACAGCTTAGTACCTATCTAGTCTAGGGGACACGGTTTCTGTAGGAGAACTTATCGAAACTTGATTTAATTTTTTATTTCATTTAGTTTAGCATTGTGATGGGCAGGTATAAATATTATTATTATTTTATTTATTTGCTCCTGTGTTTATTAGAAGATTCGACACGTTTTCCTGCTTAACTATGCATGATATAATGCTAGGTTAAGTTCTATCATTGTTATAAGCAATATTTAAAAAAAATGACTGACTGTTGAGTTTCTTGAGGCGCTTATTCTCAGCAGAGGTCTCCTCTTTGAAGCGCTAGTAGATTTTTGACGAGTAAAAGTGCCCGTGCGCCGTACTTACTAAATAAACAACATATCTTTTTAAAGAATTTTCAAAATCGGTCTAGTAGATCTAGAGAACTAACAAGCTTTACCTCAGGGCCTCTATTCAGGTGCGTTATAACGATATCGTGTTTGACACGTTTAAGAATCGTTTATGTCACAGTCGCCATTATTGTAAATGACATAAGAGTTAAGATCAAAACGTTGACAATACGGAAACAGGAGTTCCGGTAACCTTCGGGGAGGGAAGATGGCTTTTGATTTTGATTTATTCTGTTTACTGTTTTACTCTACTCACTTGACATTGGCGAAATCAGTGCGTACATCGCGATGGACCGCCATTAATAAAAAAGAAGAAGAAGAATACGGAAACAGGTCAAAAACGATATCGTTATAACGCAGTTGAATAGAGGCACTGTACTAGTGTATTATTAGTTTAAATAAACCGGGTGCGGGCTGAAAATCAGCGCTGTGAGCCGTAACAGCTTTCACAGCTCAATACAAGAGCCCTTTGCCTTTGTGTTAGTCATATATATTTTTTAATTTTAATTCTATCTTGTTTATGGGTTTCCTGTAAATTTTAATTGGTATATTGGTGTTTTTTTAAGATGTGTCCAAGTGCACCCGTTTTGCCTTTTACGATTGGTAATTATTAACAAAAATGGTGGTTGCCGGGTTAGAATAGTGCCACTCCATGTCTTCCCGTGGATGTCGTGTGAGGCGACTAAGGAAATAAAGGCTTTGTGTGAGATTGTCTCCAGATATTTATTTGTCATCAACAAATAAATATCTGGGGACAATCTCACACAAATTTCTATTTGTTATTTTAAAGCACGCTAACTTCCACATTCGAAAACAATATTTGGTATTGGCAAAAGCCTAGAACTTAGTTCGGGACTAAGGTAACGCACCAGTACTCGACAAAGGACCAATGCTCGACTCTGACTCTTATTCAAAGAAGATAAGAGTTATTCATTTGTTTTACAACAATCAATTTATAATATAACCCTATGATCTTTGAATTACAAGCTTCTGTCGATTACTGGTGCATGTCAGCTACAAGTGTCGAACACTGGTGTTGTTACCTTAGGTCAATTAGTGTGAGATTGTCTCCTGATATTTATTTAGTTATTTAAATTAAAATAATATTTCACACTGAATTCTGAGTTTAATTAGATAGCAAGTTTTTACTTTTGATTTATATTTTTTATCGGTTATACGCTCATTCACTTGACTATGGCGAAATCACTATGAAACCGCCATAAATAAAAACCGGTCAAGTGCAAGTCGGACTCGCGCATCGAGGGTACCGCATTTCTATGCAATTAGGTATATTTTGACTAGGCTTATTTTTGGCTATACATCAAAAATAACGTCACGCTATATTATAAAGTAATGATTTGAAATGTAGTGAGCCCTTTCATATAACACACCGTATGGGTAAGGACCAAAAAGTTGGCCACGCTAACTCACTCAATTAAATTTTCTATCTAACTTTTCCGTTGTGACACGGGAATTAGCCATACATTTGTAGGCATAATTTTCGTGTCACAACGGAACTTTTTTCACTTTTGTTGTTTGTATCGTTAACTACGCTTAACTATGGTCCAACTATTTAGTCCTTACCCATATAGACCCACGTCCTTCCTTACCCATATCGTTTTTTTTTTAATCAGAGCTACTTCTAAAATCAAGCCAAATTTCAAATTGATAGCTTCTATAGTTTCAGAGAAAAACTACTGTGACAGGCAGACACCAAAGTCTCACAATAAGGGTTCCTTTTTTACATTTTGGTACAGAACCCTAAAAAGACTACTTAACATAAAAAAATAATTACACCTGTTTTAATTAAAGAAACAAAAAGAAATGTATCGTTCTATTGAGACTAGTCTAACACACAATCAGGGTCTCTATTATACTGTGATTTACACCTATCACAATCGTATTGTTCACAGCTCGGCCGCTATTACTGGGTCTCTATTCTACTAGGATAAAACCATATTGCCTTTGACTTGTTATCGCATTGTCAACTTTACTTTAGGTCTTATTTATTTGACATTAATAGCTGGCTATAAATGCGAAGGTGCGTCTGTCTGCCTGTCTCTTGCCTCTTTACGCTTAAACTGCAGAACTGATTTACATGAAATTCGGTATAAAGATAGTTCGAGTTCCGGAGAAGGATAAAACAAAGTTTTTATCCCGGAAAATTGTACTGTTTCCGAGGGAGCAGAGATAAACGACTTCTACTCGGACGGAGTCGCGGACAAAAGGTCAAATGAATCGATTTGATCCAAAACTAAGTTTTAGGCTTGTTCGGAATTATACTACCTAGTATCCATAGAACAAGCCTAGAGCTCAGTTTGGGACTAGGTAAATTTGTGTGACATTGTCCGGTGTTTTATTTTTTTTATTTTTTTTATTATGGGTACAAGACAACTGTTCAGCGGTTCACCAGTGAAAGCGCAACAAACAAACAGAGTTTCTATGACAAATCACTTTTAAAAATCTTATAAGTACAAACCGGGCAACTATGCAATAAGACATGCCTATATTTCTAGAAACGAGGCTGATATTTTCATTTAACTTGTAGCAAAAATAAATAGTAAAACATCACTTAAAAGCTTACACGTCAATTATTATTACACTCTTGGCCACGCAATGTTCGAAATATGAGACCTCTCGCCTCGGCCATTAGTTGCCCCGACTAGGCCCGAAATATTGCTGAAAGGGGGACTTACTGCTTCCAACGAGCTGCACTGTCAAAGACTGCTACTTAAAATAAATGCACTAACGGCCGCACTCTGAGTCAGTTAATAACGTTTAAGTCGTTCCTTGGTGAAGATTTTCACAACATAAGTATGACAAGTCCAACAAAAAACAAAACTTGACTGCATATTTTGAATATGTCGTTTATATGGGTAAGTTCCAAAAAGTAGTGCAGGGTCACTCACGCAATTTTCTATGAAACTTTTCATTACCCATACAATAATTTTGAAAAAGTGCCTTCTGTTGGATTTTCTTGCGGCGCTACAATACTTACTGCACTTGTCCGAAGCGCTAGTAGATTCACTGCATATTACCGACGTGTAAAACTGCCCTCATTAGGCTATTTTACTAAATAAATTATTTGAATTTAAATAAGGATAGTTTTTGTAGCACAGCGGATCTTTTTTCGGATCTTAACTATTATTCAACCTTAATGTTAGTTAGGTACTGTAATCTATTATGGTAAATTTATTGCATACCCATGTGGTTGCCGGGTTAGAATAGTGCCACTCCGCGTCTTCCCGTGGATGTCGTAAGAGGCGAAAAAGGGAAAAAGGCTTGTAGTGCTGTTAGGCGATGGGCTTGCAACCTGTCACTAATACACTGGTAAACATCTTAGCCTAGTTGTGCGAAATGTGGTTACAGAGTTATCAACAACTTTATAGTTGTTGCTATTCTCTAGCTCTGCCTACCCCACTCTGGGAATGAAGGCGTGACTTTATGTATGTATTGCATGCTAGGTGTCGCATTTGCTTTTAATTGTTTAAATTAAAGTTAGGAAATGCAATGGAACGCAGTTCAATTTTTGCTAGGAAAATAACAGGGACTCGCCTAAGGGCTGGCAAAGTGTAACATCGTTTTAGGAATACAAGTATAAAATAAATAAAAATATTTAAAACAAACCCAGTTCCTATTCATTATATGGTGAAGCTGCGGGGTACAAGTTGCCCATCTACATCTCGCAAGCCATAAAAGCGATAGCTCACACAACAAAAAGCGAATACAGGGGCGCATTATTGTAACTACCATTTATATATTTATATTTCGCCTATCCTTTTTTCGTTTAATTTAAGTACCAAAGACACCCGCAACGTTAAGACGAATCTAATGAGGCCTTGTTTGATGAAATCGGCCCATCCATACAGCCTCTACGAGGAAACAAAGAACCATACATATATACAGGTATACAACATTACCCTACTCCTTCGGGAATCGGGTAAAGACGACCGAGCTAATTGTCTCTAAAATGCATTTAAATAAAAAGCTAGTTTTTAAGATAATCACCGAGAAAACGGCGTAGATAAGACGCATAACGCTGACGTTGACGATGGAAAACGGACAAATGTAAATAGCGTGTCAATTTACGTGCATTATATTTTATCCAGACGTAGTTAACGATCGTACAAATCATATGAGAAGGATATTTTGTTTGTAACTTTTATTATTGAAGCGTAGTACATTTTTTTAAGTTTGTCTTGGGAGCAATGTAACGCGTGCAACTCCTATTACAAAACGAATTTACGAAGTGTGAGAGCGTCCATCAGTCATCAATAGAGAGCGGATTTGAAGTAGCAATTACAAGTTTAATATGGATGAGACTTGTATAAGTAAGTTTATATTTTTCATGTCAACTGTACAAAGGTCATGGGAATGGGCTTAGCTAGAAAACTAGGCCTTAAAAACGTTAACTTCCTGCGTGTCCACAGGAAAGACGCTAACCTAAATCTGTGTACCTACGACCTATTTGTACTCTGTAATATCACTAAGTAACATAATTATTATAGTGCGTTTATTAATAAGGGGAAATTCAAGCATCACCCCTCCAAAAGCAACAAAATCCTACCGTGACAAAATTAAATACGTATTGGTCACTTTGACTTTGTGACTAACTGATTCGCCCTACAGGCACCCTGCTAGTGTTACGCGATATCTACGCATGTTCAATATACGTTCAGTTCCTAGTAGTCGGAGAGCCGGTGACAAAGAGGGATTTGACTCCTACGTTACAGCAAAAAGTCCTAATATACTATCTTTTTCTGTTTTAAGTTGACTTGTGTAGATTTTGATGCAGAAGGTTTCCTGCATGATGCAGGAAACCTTCTGCATCAAAATCTCGTTTTACCAAAAAAAAGTAGTTACGAGGTATCACATCTAGACCGACGATATGTTATTAAAGATAATTCTATTAGTGTCACTTGGAAGAAAAGAAATAGTTTTAACTTTGTATTTCTTCTATGTACCCTTGCGTTGATGTGTTTGTCGAATTTAATCGCTGAGGCGACGTTTGGGCTTCACACCAAGTAGACACTCAGGTCTCGTTTGGGCCTGAAGTCTTCCTCCCTCCTCCATCTCTACGTTGCTGCAGGGCTAGCCTTCACCCTAAGGAAGTAGCAGCGACACTGCAACTTTGTGTAGGTAGAGGGTACTCCTACAACCTCAATCCCAATGGTTTTCTCATCGGTGATGCCATACTCCCCATCACCTCTACAAGGAAACCTCGCGCTGCCTGCTGCAATCTATCTCCTCTACCGTTCTTCATCTTTATTTCTCCGTTCCAACCCACGCCCTTCATGTCTTTTCTTACCACGTTTTATACATATGTAATCCTTTTATAAAACACTTGTATGTACCCCGTGAGGTTGCCGAGTTAGAATAGTAGCACTCCATATCTTTCCGTGGATGTCATAAGCATAAGAGACGACTAAGGGAATAAGGGCTTGTAGTACTGTTAGGTGATGGGCTTGCAACCTGTCACTAATTACACTGGTAAACATATTGGCCTGATTGTGAAAAATGTGGTTATAGAATTATCAACAAGTCTTTTTAGAGTAATTGATATTTCTATATCTCTGCCTACCCCACTCTGGGAATAAAGGCGTGATGTTATGTATGAATGTATGTTGTATGTACCTTGTTCAGCTTCCCCTTCTTCTTATTAAGTAGGGTGGTTTTTATTCATTCAATCCTCGTCCTAATGAACACATAAACTAGCCAAATCGGTCAAGTCGTTCTCAAGTAATGTTCCGTCATACATGCAGAAATTTATTTATAACTGTACTGTAGGTATATTAGATTGCTCTCATGTTTCATAAAATTGCACATTTAATAGCGCTATCATTTTTACTCTCAACCCGTCACTGTAATGCAGAACAAGATAGCAGCAAGGTTGTTTTTGGGGTAATAACATTACAAATAGTCCATAGACAACATATCCCAAACAAAAACTGAGGAGGTGGAGGTTGTATGCCGAAAGCCAGCTTTGCCCCTCGTCAGGGGCAACATGTACCTGGCTGTTTGTGGTTTTCCAAGGCATTTTATAAGGAATTAAATGCTTTACTTTAGTCCGCCTATATATGGCTTTATGAGTCATTTCAGAGCGAGAGAAGAGAAAAAAGGAGTATGAACTTATGAAGTTAGTATGCGCGGCCTGGACAGCATATTCGAGCACTAAATTGGAATGCCTCTTGGCTATTCCTTTCACATTAAATATGGAATTCCACACACGCACATGCTGCGCGCGTGAGCAACGTATCGAAGGCCAATTGTTTGAGGCGTGTGTCACTAAACTGATTTCATGCATATTCCACTGTTGGAGTGTTTACAGATGGTAGTGCAAAAACACAATACCCTATTTTGTAGGTAATGCTCGTATTTATCATGCTTTTTCAGTCAAATTCAATAATCCTCGATAAACTAATTGAAAGAGAAATATATGTATACATCAACTTAAACAGCCAAATGCGATTTCGTATGATTATTTACTACATCTGAGGTCCTACCCAAGATGCGTTCGCTAACTAGCGGTTTTTAAACCAATCGCGTCACTAGCAGATCACGTGACTTTTCGTATGACTTGATCCACCAGTGACGCGATTGGTTTAAAAACAAAACGAATAGAAACGCTAGTTAGCGAACGCATCTTGACTAGGGCCTCTGGACCTTTATTCTGCTGGATAAAAGCATATATGCCATCGTATTGTTTTTAACTCGTCCGCCATTACTGTCAAGTAAATAAGAGCTATCGTCGCATTGACAATACGGTAACGTGTCAAAGGCCATATTATTTTATCGATTAGAATAGATGCCTTGTTCATACAGTTTGATATAAAGCGTATTTATATTCTCCCTGCTTAAAGTTCGTCGCTAGCTCTTGGACCATCGTTGGCAGCGAATTTACTAACAAGGTTGTCGATGCAAAATGGAATGTTTTAACTCCCCTAACCCTGGATGTATTGGAACGACAAAGCCTTTGACAAAGGTGAACTTATCCCTTTAAGGGATCTCTTCTAGCTAACCCTTGAACCTTAACACTTTATTTTACGTTGGAGTATGGAATAGACGGATTAAAGTTCCTCAAAATGTAAGGCGTACAGAGATTCGATATATACTTACTTGTTATTTATAACACGGAGAAGACAAACTAGCACACATGCCACGTGATAGTACCCGGGGTTTTTAATCTCTTCAGTAAAAACCTATTGTCTTTAAATGGTTGTCGTTTTATTTTTATCTCGGCCGCCACCACTGCCAAGTAAATACTATAAAAGAACCCCTTGGGTCTTGGCTGGTTGAGATTTTGTGACCCAATAAGCAGACATTTGTAATCTATCACCCTGGGTGTTTATTCCACATAGCCACTTATACCACAGATTCAACATTATTAACCGTTTAAACCACCACTAAAACCTTATAGCCTTACCATTTTTAACTTTACACCAAACAGTAGTATTCGTATTGTATCCTGAGTTTTTAAGTATACTATATTTCTCTACATATATAAGTAAGTTTATCATTGTCTAGTACCCATAATAGAATCGAAGACACTGTTAACTGTATTTTACAATCAAACTAGTAAGTCTATGGGTGGTCAGTTAACAGTGTCTTCTTTTGTACAAACTTAGAGCTTAACTTAGGACTAGATAAATTTGTGTGACATTGTCCCGTGACATTTATTTATTTATTCTTATGTTCCAGTGTGGGAGTAGGACAACCGATGAACTAACAAGCGCAGAGGGGTTCCATCTCCATGTTATGCCTTAGGGTTGGACATCCTGTTCTCTTGAATTTTTATTATTAAGTGCTTTTGTGGGACGGAGCCGATGGGAAAGATGCGTGTGACTGTCGTTTCACTCTGCCCTGCTAACACAAAAGGCATAGGATTGAATTAGCTAAGGAGAGCAGCAATGTTGATAAGACTCTGTAAAACACTAATAAACGTGGAATAATCGTGGGGTAGCTTATCACTTTGCCACGCTTTGTCACTTTCTGCCAGATTCAAATGTCACAATTACAGATGAGGAGAAAACATGGCATAAGCTACCACACGGTTATTCCACGTTTAAAAGTAAAGAGGTAAGCCTATGAAAATGGATGGCACCGCTTTCGTTGTTGGCACCTGATAGTTGAACGAGCCGTGCGCGTTCTTACTGAAGTGGAACCATACATTTTCATAGTACCTAGGTGGGTACTTACTAGCGATCCACCTTCGCTTTGGTTCGGTCTATAGGAGTTAAGATCCGAATTAGAAAAGACCTTAACCCATCTGTTTATTGGATGATGTGATATCATTGTTCACGCCACTATCACTGCTGATTGATGACGTAGATGTCGACGAAGGCTTTAAGTCGCAAACGCACTGAGAGCGAAGGTTACAATCTGTAAAAAAACCTCTAAAAAGTAAAAAATAATAAGTATGACCCTTTATGTTTAATTATAAGTACGTACCTAATAATTTCTGACACAAGTGTCGACATGTCGGGGACCGCTAAGTATTGGGGTATTTTTTATTATTTCATTTACCGAAACTTGTATCAAAAATAATTCGCTACCTATATTTAGAACCTACTTATGATTAAACTTATAGGGCCAATACTTATTATATTTTACTTCTTAGAGGTTTTTTACATATTGATTTGAGTCGGGGGTTTTCAAAATGTTTAAATTTATGTTTTTATTTCACATTTTTTTAAACTTCTCCATCTGAATGTCTGTTTGTGGCATCGTAGCTCCCGAACGAATGAACGGATTTGGTAGCAAGTTTTTTTAAATAAAGCTACATAATGGGCATGGTTTTAAGCAAGCTTTTATGAAAATTAATTAGGCTAAACCGATGCTCAAAAATGGCTAAACCGATTTTGATAAAACTTATCTAAAAACCACCGTTAAAAAACTTGCTTTCAAATATAAAAAACCGCATCCAAATCGGTTCGTCCTTTTAAGAGCTACGATGCCACAGACAATAACACCTCTCTTTTTTGCGTCGGGGGTTAAAAAGCGTTCTAAAATCGTGGCAGAGGCGTTTCTTTGTATAGGAACGCGCCGCACCACGCCGCCACTTAGGTATACCTCTTTAGTAAACTAAAGAGGTATACCTAAGTGGCTAAAGCCTAAATCGTTATCGTAATCACACTATTAACGTTAAAACTGCTTCTACTGTAAAGAGCTGTTATAGCGATAATAATAATTAGATATCGAAGCAGACTCCGTGAAACTACTGCGCCTCTATTCAACTACATACGTTAAATCACGCCTGTTTCCCAGGTAGTCAGAGACCATTTCCTTCCACCTGCTACGATCCTGACAAATCTCTTTCACTTCTTCCACATTCATACATCGAGTCATGCATGCACGTCGGTTTCGGTTACTTGAGATTCGTCCCTTTTTGTGATAATTAAGACCAGCTTCCTACTGTCTGGCTGTTTTAAACTAAATAGGTTTCAATTAAGTTTACCATAATCAGAGATCGGACAAATGGGTGTCATTACTCGCAATAATGTGGACATGACTCCATAGATTTTAATTAAACAAATTATACTACATTAATTGATTACTTACCCTAAAAATAATTTTGATCCTTTGCAAGGCAATAATAAATGATACAAAGATTTGTTATTGTTTATATTTATTGGAGAAAAAAAAAGTATTTTAATATTTTTCCCGTGGTTATTTTATTCCTTTTCACGGCTAAAATAAACTTATGAGGTGAAAGCTCCTTTCGAATCCACGGAAGTTAATGGAGCAAACTTAAGCACTTACATTCATATAATATATTGATAATATATTAATATATACTCCTGTATTATTTATTTATAACTATCCTGCATAGGATCAAGATTAAAGTTCAGGTAAGAAATAAATTAATATGATTTAATTTGTTTAATTAAAATTGGAGTCATGTCCACATTATTGCGAGTAATAACACTCATTTGTCCGATCTCTGACCATAATTATCCGAAACGCAGGAGAATCTTATGGGGTCTGCGTTTCGCAGCGACCGGAGCGAGCCCCGTATGGACTCGGTTTACTAGTAGCGAACTTTAAGCGATTCCACCGCGAGTAAACCTCTCGATTGTAAGGAGGTCCGTAGGTAAAGACGCTGGTATTAGTTAGAATGTTAAAGTTATACACGTCTCTTTTCTATAAAAATGAACTGACAGACCAAAGTACGGCGGACCGTTAGGCACCCCACAGATGATTTATTTGTGCAATCACACTGATTGCCCAAACTTTTTGATCGTCTATGGCTATGATTGAAGTATGCGCAATCATTTTATTAAAGTTTGACAAAGTTGAATTTTGTTTGTGCCATCACGTGTGATTGTGTTGTCTATAGTAGTGATTGCACAATTTACCGTTTTATTCTTTCTTCTTTAATTAAATTATCAGCGCAATTGCAGCAGCCAAATCCTTGTTCATCAGACATCTTTCATAATATCTCAATTTAGCTGTTTTTCACGTGACGTTGTGCCTGATAACTCAGTTTTAGTTTTTAATACATCATAGACCATAGACTATAATGATTGATGATTGACTCAATCAATTGACACGTGTAGGGGCAGAACCTGTTTCAATCAGATTGTACAAAAATACGATTGCGCAAACATTTTGTAGGTCTGTGGGGGGCCTTATGCTTGTCTGTTGACCATAAGGTGTTTAGAAATTCCACATTTTTCTTCTTTTTATATTGAAACTCTAGGATTAAAACCTACTTTGACTACAAGTACGAACATTCCTGTTTTTTAGAGTTCCGTAGTCAAACTAGGAACCCTTATAGATTCACCATGTCTGTCCGTCCGCAGCCTAGCGCAGAGAATCTTAGTACTAGAAAGCTGTAATTTAGCATGAATATGCATATTAGTCACGCCGAAGTGGTACATTAATATGTAAAAAAAACATTTTTCTCAAGTGTCCCCTCCCCCCCTACAGCCAAAACTACAAATACTAAAAATCTGAAAAAAAAACTTTTATGAAAGAACATATAACGAATTCTAAAGGAAAACTATGACGACTCAGAAGACAACATTGGTTCTTGAGATACAGGCGATTAAAGTGTTTATACCTACTAAAATCAGCTAAGACGGCATCAATTGACTTTCAATAGAAAATTAGTTATTACTAGTTGTTTTTTATGTTTGCAGTAGGTACTTAACGGCTTCGGAACCCTACACTGAGCATGGTCCGACATGGTCTTGCGCGGTTTTTTCGGTATGGTAACTCTATTTTAGTGCGTACACGCATGTGGCATTTTATTGGTAACCGTTTTAGCTGAGTGCGCTGTTAACCTGTTTTCGACTAACGTACAATCGGCTGATAATAGCCGAAATGCTCCATTTTACGTTTGCAATAGTGTTTTCACGTAGGTATTTTTGTAAATTTATGATTGAAATTTTGCGTCAAAACAATACAATTATAGATAGGTTGTGTTTCTTTGTTTTTACAAGCTTTTTATTACATTCCAATGTTTAAACTTGATATCTAATTCTCAACAATAAAGAAATGTATAGCATCAAACCATACTTCAAAAATATCAATGGTTTTAATATAAATCCATGCATTTTGAAGCCTCTTAATCATTTTTGGGTCTTTTAAAAATACTGCGGGTTTGTGAAAACAATTTTTTGATCAAGATTAGATTAGATTATTTATATCTCAATTTAATGTTTCAGCATAAATTGTACAGCATGTCAAATTCTGACAAAAGGGAAGGTGATCAGATCCGTTCATGAAATATTAACGGGACTTCTTAAACTTGCTGGTTAAAACTTCGTCTTTGAGACCCTTTATTACTGTAGTACCATTAGATAGTAGTATCAATGGGGTAGTTCTACCAGCGTTTCAACCGCTTTGACTTCGGTGTCGCATTTTAACCATTTCCCTGTACGAGTAGGATAACCATTTTCGGTTATTTTCTATGAGTCCAGGCATTCTTCAAAATAACCGAAAATGGTTATCCTACTCGAACAGGGAAATGGTTAAAATGCGACACCGAAGTCAAAGAAGTTTAAGAAGTCCCGTCGGAGCGTACGAAACACATTTTAGCGCGTGCCTTCTTAATTAGGCAGCTTTATACGACACTGAACTCGACTCACCTGCCTGCTACCTAATTAAGAAGGCACGCGCTAAAATGCGTTTTGTATGTTCCGACGGGACTTCTTAAACTTGCCGAATAAAACTTCACCTTTGAGATCAACGCAGCGCTGTGTTAAGAGAATCATCCTCAGTTCCATAGGACTGGTGTTAGCGTTAGCCTAACCAACTTCGCAGCGTAGGCGGGGCTCCATCCATGGGCGTTAGATATAATGCTTCCAGGAATTTCCATTTTTCACAATTCCATTCCACAAGCAACTCGTTGCCTATCTTTCTAAAAGACACTGAGTTTTTCGGATCACACAATAGCTTCATATTTTCCCTAGACCCTAATTCAGCAAACCAAATTACTGACTTTGCTTAGATAATTGCGCTACAGCTCAGGTTCATTGACATAGTTTCTCATTTCAAATAACTTTTCTTCCCTAGGGTATGCATCGCTTTCAACCCGCTTTTACGCTTGTACATGGTTGGGTTTTTAAATTAGGAATTATTAATTAAAATGAAACAAGTAAATCGAAGAGATACAACATTTATTCATAGCTACACACAAGGTAATTTAAAATATTAAAAGTAACAAATATATACTACAATTTTTCCAACTTTACTATGAACTCGAGACAAGTAACTGTTCGATACCTCGGTCATACTGAAAGTTTCTGGATTCTAATAAATAAGACAAAATAAGATGTATATGTTTTTTTTTAATTATATACTTTAAAAAACAATAAACTTTGCCCGCACTATTGGCATATTGTTTCATTCGTTGGAACCATCGTGTAAAGCAGTGGGTCCAGTATTCAGTAGGGACCTCTAACGGCTTCTTGGAATGCATTCACCGCCGCTTCTGGGCTTAAATGGCGAGGCAAAAGGTTGGGCTAAGATTTTTGTAGTAAAATGGGAGGATTATGCGGTGTCTAAAATTGTGTTTTTGTTTAAAATTGTTAACTTGTAGACAAAAAAAAATAGGTGATTAGCGCCTTAGGATGCAATGAAACCTTGTAACCACAAAACTTGGAGGCGGTGACATTAAGAGAGTAAAATTAAGAAAGGAAAGGATTTGAATTATGGTAGGATAGAATCGGTTAACTATATACTTTCGAGCTATTGGATTTAAGTCATTGGCCAACTGACTGCCTAGCTTCTCTTCTTACTACCAACTTCTTTCAAAGCTCAGAACTGACTGTCCTATCCCTAGGTTCATGACCAACTATCACTGGGTCCACATCCAGCTTCGATCTCCACAATTATAAATCCCTTCCTTTCTTAATTTTACTATCTTCATTCACGAGACCTAACACGGTGAGTCTACTAATAGGATAACGGATAGCCTGTCAGCACCTTCTGATCAGGCTAGCTCGATGATGCCATATCATTACATTGACAGCGAAGTTACGTAGGTTTATCAAACTTCAACCCAACCAGCCCCCGGGGAAAGGTTCAAATTTTTTTTCGCAAGATTTAACCGGATCATACAAACATAGCAATCTAATAAAAGGCTTGTAAACCTACGCCCCTGGCTATAAAAAATGCCAATATTGTAACAATTTAATTTATTTAAAAACACACGAGACGTCGAACTAGTGTTTTTCGATATCAGAATCAATAAAAATAGCTTATTCTATCTTTTTAATTTGATTTAATGATATTTTTATGCCAGTAAAATAATTTAATTGTAATCGAAACCGCGTTTTAATCATTATTTAAAACAATTCCGATTTCCGCCAGTAGCATATTAAATACTAAAAGAAAATATTAGCTTTGAACAAAATTATTACGCGGGAAATTTAACGCTAATAAGAGCTACAATATCACTAAATGCTACAAAATCAACAATTTATTTGCAGGAATCGAACCTACAATTGTGACACGATAAATCTGACTACCAAATCTTTCACTAAATCTCATGCAACAATTACCTTCGTAGAAATTTAACGAACGATTTTAACATACACCTAATTAGAAAAATGATAGTTGAATAATAAATCTCGTACACCAAGCACCGGTGAGAATCGAAACCCACAACATAAATGAGCAAGAAGTACCCAATTAAAAAATCCTACTAGAAATGATCATTACAGTTACAATTTTCTAACAAGTGATAAGATAATTCTCACTAAATCATTTAGACTAGTAGGACATAACTTTTAGTATAGCAATAACTCATATTCTTTAAAATAAGTATTTGAATTAAATTATTCAAATTTGAATGACTTAAATCCTGGTCACGCGGCATCAATTGTAACACTCCTCCCCCCAGGCTACATAGAATCGATAAAAAATATCCTACGTTATGTAATTAGATTAAATTGATCGTCTTGTTTATAATTATCTCAAATAAGACCCCTGACGTTGTGTGAATTAAAATGGTAATCTAGCCTAATTAAAACCTAAACCAATCAAAAAACAAACTCTATACCGTGATTAAAAGAAATAATTCACAATCACGAAATAAACACTCACCCAGAATCTCCTTGTACATACTACCTTGGACTGTTATACCTAACATGACAACTAATAATACTCCCTACCTATATGTCTACATAATACAAAATTATAATTTGCTTACCTAAACCCCTACCAGAAATGAGGTCGGTTACAGCGAGAGCCTATTTGGTCTTAGATTTCAATCTACTTCGTAGGCACTCGTAATAAATTAATTGAACAAGAATTTAAAACCAAATAGGTTCTTTCTTTGGATGGGGTCTGACCTCTTGAATGTAATCCTTTAACATATGAATTAATGGCATACGACACATTGTGCACCAGATTAACGGAATGATCAATTGGACAAAATCATGGAAACTTAATGGTGATTAAAACGGTAAATAATCTACTACTTTTCGAAGGATACAAAGCAATAAAATTTAATATCTCAATTTGCAAATAAATATTTATATCCTTACTTAAGATTATAAATGTGAATGCGTGGATGTTTGCATCATGCAAGAAACTTTGTACACATATTCTGGGAGGTACCTACTAGAAACATAGGATAGTTTTTTTTTTTTACAAGAATGTGAAATAAAATTGTCTAGAAAAAAAAATGCAGCGGGCGAAGCCGCTGGCGGGCCGCTAGTATTTTTATAAGGCGGGAATTATAATTATGTAGCGCGTTACAAGTTCCAGAAACTTTCAGTATGCCCCACGTAATAGTGATACATTTATTCAGTTATATTATTAGACACACATCAATAATGATACAGAAATATACACAAGTAATAATTCAATAATTAAATAAATAAATAATCAATAAATAATCACAGGACAATGTCACACAAATTGACCTAGTCCCAAACTAAGCTCTAGACTTGTACTATGGGTACTAGACAACGATAAACTTACATATATAGAGAAATATATACTTAAATACATAGTAAACATCCAAGACTCTGGAACAAATACTCGTGCTCATCACACAAATATCTGCCCTTACCGGGATTTGAACCCAGGACCCCTACCTTCGAAGGCAGGGTCACTCCCAACTAGGCTAGCGTGTCGTCAATTGTGTTAAATTTATTCGGTTATAATTAGACAGAGATTTAGACATTATATTCGAGATACGGGCTGATAATGGGACGATGATGATCAGACGTAGAAGTTTTTGTGGCACGAATATAATTGTCCTAGGGACTTCCAAACGATATTAATGTAACGAACGATAAATTATACTTTCTTATGACAGTTATGACTATGGTTTAACGTTTAATATAACCGTAAAAATAAATTATTATCTTCCTATAATTTTCCATATTTTTCCGTTAGCTGAGTAGGTATCATATTAGAGTAGGTATACTATTATGCTACACAATGTCATACAATTTACCTATATAGGCCTTTTTTAAAAGAACACGTTAATAATAAACAGAGGGCGGAATTTCTCATGGCAATTTTTTTAATGTCATAGGGATAGAGCGTGGTATTTTATCGACTATCGACAAGTAGTTCTGGTTCACGTAGCACAAGATCTTTTACCAAATAGGATTATACCTCCTATCGATATATTGCACTTAGCAAAATAATTTTCCTATATTAAAAATGCCCTCTGGTAGCGGTCTTTTAGATTAATATAGTTTTTGGTAAGTGTAGGTGTAGTTTTCATTATTAATGTATAGTTCTATGTCTTAGATTTAGCTTTATTTTCATTCATTATTTATCGTTAGTAAAAACATGTGTTTAAGACAAAAATAACATAATATTTAGAAATTAAATCTTAAAACTTCACGTATTGTTGAAAACAATAACTAAATACGAATCAATAATGATATTTACATTTTAATATAAAGCGAAAACTAAAATAACAAAGAGATGAGTGATTATACAACATCGATAACTGGAATAGTCGATAAAGCAAAATCTTTATGACATTTCAATTTTAGCCATGAGAAATTCCGCCCTCTGATAATAAAACATTATTTATTCACAGTGATTTTAATTAGAATTTTAAAATCCCTAAAAAGTACTGTGAACTACTTAAATTGAATATTACCTATTACTTACTATATAGCATCGATGGGAAGTGATCAGGGCTGGAATTCTACAAGGTAATAACGATATCGTTTTTGACCTGTTTCCGTATTGTCAACGTTTTGATAACTCTTGTCTTTTACAATAATGGCGACTGTGACATAAACGATTCTTAAACGTGTCAAACACGATATCGTTTTAACGCACCTGAATAGAGGCCCTGGGCCCTGGGCCCTGGGCCCTGGGCCTCTATTCAGGTGCGTTAAAACGATATCGTGTTTGACACGTTTAAGAATTGTTTATGTCACTGTCGCTGTTATTGTAAATGACATAAGAGTTATCAAAACGTTGACAATACGGAAACAGGTCAAAAACGATATCGTTATTACCTAGTAGAATTCCAGCCCAGTATTTTAGTTAATTTATATTTTATCTAGTCAACTTGATACATATCTACTAAGAAACGTCACTTTGAAATAAGTATTTGAAACAGTCACCGATAAATTTAATATCGAAAGGTAGTCCCTCGTTAGTTGACGTTTTTGCCAAATGTTAATTATTAGAAGGACTTCACAATATGTATACCGTGCTTAATTATACAATATCACTACAATACTTTCTTACCTATGTAATTTTAGTTAAATTACTGAGACTGAAATAGAAATGGAACAGCTGACAGATTTTTTAAAACTAAACAATCTTAACGGACGCACTATTTCCTATTGAGGAGTACCTATGACCAACATCTTGTCCAAGACCCTAAGCAGCGTAGGAATTTTTCAGTGTCGCGATATATATCAAAGTTTAAAACGTATTATGTATATATGGATTGGATCGATTATCAGGAATTATACGTACTTTTGATACGGACGGAGTCTCAGGAATTTTTTGTTGCTATGAAAGTAACACCGTCTATACAAGATGCTTCCTTAAATGGACAGATTCAGAGAGTCGCAAAATACAGGGGGTCACACAAAAAGACCGAAAAACTATCCAACCGTGAATTTCTTTGATTTTAACGTTTATCCCTACTGCTTACGTCATGGTAATTAATAGTCCACGTAGCTATATAGGTCATAATTGTACAGTAAGAATACGTTGATATTTTTTGGCAAGAAATTTTAGAATAAATACGAGAAGTTAAGCAGAGTTATATTTGGTAATCAAGTTTAAAAAGCTAGTGTGGTCTAGTTTTCACAAAATCGATCTAAGTCGTGTCAACCGACCACGAGTTTATTAAGGAAGTTATTTAAATTTTCATTATAAAAAGTTGAATTCGTAAAAAACATAATTAATAAGTAAAAAATACAGTCTTAGAATACTCTTAAAATATGTGTATTATAATAGAATTAGTAACATCAAATAGATTCATCAAAATGTACGTTTTTTTTTTTTTTATTTTTTTTTAAAAAAGAAGGTAGTTGACACTTATTAAATACTCTTTTCCCACAGTCTGAACTACGACTACTAACCTCTTATTTGAGACGGTACCTAGCAATAATTATTAGATGTTATAAAGATTGTTTGTCTTTAATCATGAATCTACTTCTACAATTAAATGTCTTATTTCATAAAACTCGAAACATCTAGAGCTATAACATTTAAAAATTAAATAAATATATAATATACCTAAGACCTACTATCTTAGAAATTTATAAACGTTGGAAGAAAACGACAAAAACTACAAGACTGAAAAATATCGCGCACTGAGGGTTCCGTACAAACTAATAAGAATGTAAAATTGTATTTAGGGATAAACTTGACTTTACTGGTTTTACGTTTTTTACATCGACATAGGTCGCGATTATTTCACCAACAGCAAACAAGTTTGCAATCGCTTTTTTGTGATGTAGCAACTAATTAAAAAAAAATTGAACTTGTGCTGTAAGAACTTCCTTCTTTGAGAGTGACAAATATTTTTCTTTTTGAGGTACGGAACCCTAAAACAGTAAAAAAGAGGTTGAATGTAACAATTACACTAACACAGATTGCATTAAAATGTAATTGTATAATTACTTTTACATTTATCTTACAAATAGCATATTAAAGTGGATAATATAATATATTTGTGTACTACTCAACACACAGATCGCGGGCGCGGGTCGGGCGCCGAGCAAGTTGTTTTCATCGCGTGAGCTGCGCCGGTCGTGGATTTACACACAGCGCCGACCTGCGGCGAACCACGCGCTGGTGAACGAGAGCGAGGCGGGCGCGCGTGCAGTGCCCAGTCTGATACAAGATGTCGGGGGATTGGGACATAGGCGGCGAACTACTGCTACTGCTAATTTAACGAAGAAGAGCACGAAAAAGGAGAAAGCTGTGGTTACACGATGTTAATAAAAAATAATCGAGCTTGGAGAATTTCATCGCCTGTACAAAGAGCTTTATTTTTCGTGAAGATCCGTTACAAAATCTAAAACAGTTGTAAACATTTACAACTCCACCACAAACGCAGTTTTAAAGTTACCATTTTCAGCACTTGAAAAATACTTGAAAAAGTTGAATTCGTAGGGTCGAGGAAAATGTAACAGACGATGCGCCCGCGCTTGTGTGTTTTACGCTTAAGCGTTCGTTAAATTTACAATGTCTGTTTATTTTGCTTTAGAGATTAATTATATAGAAACATGGTTAATAAATACTGCTCAACCTTAATACTATTTATATTTATATAAGTTATAGTAGAAAGACATAAAAAGTCTCGAAATTAGCTTCGATTCCTAGGGCCACAAACAACTTTTGGCGGAACAGGGGTTAAAATGTACCTTTTTAGGGTTCCGTAGCCAAATGGCAAAAAACGGAACCCTTATAGATTCGTCATGTCTGTCCGTCTGTCCGTCCGTATGTCACAGCCACTTTATTCCGTAACTATAAGAGCTATACTGTGGAAACTTGGTAAGTAGATGTATTCGGTGAACCGCATTAAGATTTTCATACAAAAATAGAAAAAAAACAATAAATTTTTGGGGTTCCCCATACTTAGAACTGAAACTCAAAAATTTTTTTTTCATCAAACTCATACGTGTGGGGTATCTATGGATAGGTATTCAAAAATGATATTGAGGTTTCTATTATAATTTTTTTCTAAACTGAATAGTTTGCGCGAGAGACGCTTCCAAAGTGGAAAAATGTGTGTCCCCCCCCCCCGTAACTTCTAAAATAAGGGAATGATAAATGTAAAAATAATATATGATGTACATTACCATGCAAACTTCCACCGAAAATTGGTTTGAACGAGATCTAGTAAGTAGTTTTTTTTTAATACGTCATAAAAACATTGATCAAAGCTACAACGAACTTTTATATTATGTTACTTGCTGCTACGGAACCCTTCATGGGCGAGTCCGACTCGCACTTGGCCGCTTTTTTGTTTTGTCGTGAATATCATAAATACTAAGATTCATTTGAAGGAAAACCATAGAGTTAATAAAAAATTGAAAATTATTCAGTAACTCCAAGGCAGCGGTTTTAACTGAAAATAAAGTGTCGGAGTTACTGATGGATCCATCAAAAGATGGCATCAACGCTGGCCCATGATCGTGCCTTTTTCATACCTGGGGGTGTTCGTTGATGAAGTTAAACATAATTCCATAAAGCCGAAGTAGCTCCAAATTTATATAGTTAGCCGTAAGTACATGAACAGTGTCTGAGCTAAACTTCCCTTGGCGTTGGTTAGGACTTTTAAACCCACCGCATTTTCACATTCTCAGTCTCCAGTGTGATGATCGTTTGCTGAGGTCGTAGGGGTTTCAATTCCACATTGAAGGCGTCGTGCGTAACAGCCGCCTCAGACCTTTGTAGAACGCGCCTCTGACGCTCTGCTTGCAGGGCTGGTTTATTGGTGAAGTTGCGGCGGAAGAAATTTGTAACCATTATTCTGAATTTCTCGTTCCTTAACTGGTAGAGATAAGCTGTCGCGAATGCTCGGGACATTGCAAATAAAAAGCTAATGCTAACTTTATTTTTGTCAGCTTCGGGGAACAAGTAGACTAAAATACAATACGGAGCCCAGCCGATAATGAATAATATAAAACTCCGAGACAGAAAATTGGCCGCTTCGCGGTCTACGTTGTACTCGTCGGTACTCCGGTAGTAGCCGCCCTTAACCAGCCTTCCGCCTATAGCGCAGCGGTACTTTGCCTGAACGATAACGGTGAAGAGGCACATAGACACAAGGCATAACAAATCTATTTTTAAAACTTTATAATTGGCGCTATCTTTGCTCCACAGAAGACCTAAAAGTTGTCGACTTAAGGTTACTGTGAAGACGGTGCTTAATATCAAGATAATTACTATAAAAAGGATCTTGTAAAATTTGACACACAAATCTGCGCGGTACGTGCCCCGAGTTCGAATTACACGGGAGAGATCCTCAGCTGTCATTACCTGAAACAACGAAACATATCGATTGGCATTGTCTTTATGTCTCAAATAACCATTTCAAGGGAAAAGGTACTTGTTTTTGCGAATTAGGATAACCTCGTACTTATTTAAGCAACATCATAGTTGTAACCTTTTCGAATTAACTATAGAATGCTTTTTTGGGTGAGGACCAAAAAGTTAGACCATAGTTAAGGTTAGTTGGGAACATGCATGAAACAATATTGGGTTTCGTTGATACGATTTAGGAGTAAGTTTAAAAAAGCATGTAATACGCGATACACTAAGTTTTGACCAGTTCTTCTTCTTCTTCTTTTTTAATTAATGGCGGTCCACACAGTGATTTCGCCAATGTCAAGTGAATAGAGTAAAGCAGTAAACAGAATAAATCAAAAGTATGAGCCGGGCATTTTTCAATCGGCCATCTTCCCTCCCCGAAGGTTACCGGACAATCTTTTGACCAGTTTATTAAGACTTTACAAAGAATAAAAACTTGATAAAATCGACGGCAGTAAAGAGTAAACGGTTATCTACAAAATCTCAATTTTAGAGTACAGTGTTTTTAGTTTAAAAGTATGATATATTTTATGATTTAATAAAATGAATTCGGGGAAATTTATAACAATGCATTATGAGAGCAGCAATAATCAAATGCGTTAAAAGTATTGGTCATAATATATTTTTGCTAAAATAACGTAGAAGTCTTGGTGTACTATTACGTCGGAATAGAAAATGTATCGGAAGAAATAAATGAGACAACTGGCACTTATTTTCTGCATGGAAAGTTCAAAACCCTTTATTCATTTTATCTTATAAAAAGGTTAAATATTAGCTGTAGTAAAAGTGGCTTATATTATGATTACTGTAGTGTATTGTCATTAACAACATTTTGCAAAAGCCGTCACTTATAGCACCGTGACAATTAACAGATGTCTTTGCTTATAATGCCACGGTAGGTCTACGAATACCCGGACACCTGTCCCCGGACATGTATACCCGGATACATGTCCGTTTGTACTTATGACATAACTATTTTAAAATCGTGATGCACATGTCTTCAATTACGTCTCAAAAAATATAAATAAATGGAAATTTTGGGTTAAAAATGAATGATTTAGGTAAAACACACAATTCTAAGGTGACTTTCAGTAAAAATTGAAATTCGTTAAAAATGCAGTTGTTTACTCTTTGCTGCCGTCGAAATTTTAAAACTTCGTTTAGGTTTAGATTGCTTTTTTGTATCCTCATTTTATTTACGTAATATTTTAACTGAATCAAATTGGCTTAAACATACTTATTTCTGAAACAAAGGCAAATTTCTTTATCAGGGCCTCTATTCTACAGTGTTATAACGATATCGCGTTTGACGTGTTTTAGAATCGTTTATGTCACAGTCGCCATTATTGTAAATGACATAAGAGTTATCAAAATGTTGACAATACGGAAACACGTCAAAAACGATATCGTTATGTAGAATCCCAGCCCTGTGGTGCTAGGCAAGTTGCATTCGACTATCGTTAGCGATTATGTTTCGATTGATAAATTTATGGAATTGACGTAAGCCACCGAGATAGTAACGTGACACTTACGTCAATTCCATATATCAATCGAAACATAATCGCTAACGATTGTCGAATGCGACTTGTCTAGCACCACAGGTCCGTATATTTTAAACATGGAACAACTGTGACGTCATTCCTGTCGTCGATTTTGTACGAAGTGTTTTGCAGGGGGTCAGGGCTGGAATTCTACAAGGTAATAACGATATCGGATTTGACGCGTTTCCGTATTGTCAACGTTTTAATAACTCTTATGTCATTTACAATAATGGCGACTGTGACATAAACGATTCTTAAACGTGTCAAACACGATAACGTTTTAACGCACTTGAATAGAGGCCCTGAACTACGTCTTTTTAAAGATTCGTATCTTGTGTATGAAAAAATAACATGACAATTGTTTCACGTTTACAGTTATCCTTCCCTTTCATAGCACTTTCCAGAAAGCGTAAGAAGAAGACAGGTGCATGATCCTTATTGTATGGCTATTAATTCCGTGAGTTAGCATACCCAACTTTTTGGACATTAACCTTTTATGTAAGCATTATCGTTCCTGTTGGCATTATCGTAGACTAATAGCACTATTCATAGAGCATCTCAGATGGAATGGAGGTTATTTAACATGATTCAATACTCATCGACACGAGTGTCTTCCCGTGGATGTCGTAAAAGGCGACTAAGGGAATAAGGGCTTGTAGTATTGTTAGGCGATGGCCTTGCAACCTGTCTCTAATACACTAGTAAACTTCTTGGCCTGATTCTGCAAAATGTGGTTACAGAATTATCAACAAGTCTTTTTAAAGTTGTTGGTATTTCTGTAGCTCTGCCTACCCCACTCTGGGAATGAAAGCGTGATGTTATATGTATAAATGTGTATATAATACTCATGCTCTAATGCAATTATGAGATTAAAAATCCTGAAATTTGTGCCCAAATGCAGTCTAGAAGACTATTTCCAGAGCATTCTAGGACCAATTTGTCAATGCGGAAGATTTAACAAGAACGCAACTGTGACTATTTTAAAAGTGTTATTGCTAGTTGGGTAGAGGCTGAGGGTTGTTGGGATTGTACATAGCTCTTATTAACTTGATAGTAATGGCGGCCAAATCACACAAATAGAGGCCCTGGGTTTGAACACAACTTGTCACGCTGTATCTGTTTACAATAATATCTTCTTTCTATAATACTAAACCGTTACATGGTAAAATTATTTTTATGGTTCTTACTGGGCCATGTTTTGCTGCAATTGGTGGCCGGCAACTATTGCTACCGTATTCTTACTTCAAAAGTAAAAAAATAGTTTTATGTTTGTTCAATAACTACGCCGCACGGGCACTTTTACACGTGAAAATCTATCTGCGCTTCCCAAATGGAATAACAAATGAAAATAACAAGATCGCGTTATTAAGCAGATAATCGTGTCAAAACTTGAAAAATCACTATATCAAATAAATATAAAAAAAAAAATATTTAAAAAAAATCGATACGTTATCTTACAGAGACCGTGTCCCCTAGACAAGATACAATGTTACCATGTTATGACTAAGCTAGAATGTTACTTATTTAGGTAATTGGCAAAAAAAGTAATTAGGTTTATCCAAGCATTTTTCTCTGTTAGATAATCCTTGACCTTATATTAAGCTTTAGACATCAACGAATTTTTCTAGTAATTCTTAAGTACTGAAAATGGTAACTTAACTACGTCAGACAATATATAATAGAAATTAATACATTGACCTACAAATGATTTATTACTTTACGGACATGAAATTTTCAAATGGCAATTTCATATTTATTTCTAGTATTTAAATGATGAACGTCCACAATTCTTGATAAAAGAGTATTGGATTTTAATCACATAAATAATATTCTCGTAAATGAATTGTGACGCTACCGTCAAAATATTAATATCTTTAGATAGTGCTCTTAAGGAGTCACGGGAGTTTAAATGAGAGAACTAATGGACCTTTTTTGTAACACGAATATAGTCTGTATATCAACTGTTTTACCTCAAACTAGAATATTTTACCTACAACATAACACTATGAAAATAACTATAAACACTAAGCGAGCTATCTCTATATAAGTTGTCCGACTTTCCTAACAGCGTAAGCTGCCGAAATGTCAATAGTTATTCCTAAGAAAAGTGCCTTGTCTACCATTTCTAAACACTCGTCATTCAGAATTATGCTAGATTCTAACGGTCTAACATTAAGCAAAGTAAACCAATTAAGAGACCGTATACGAAATTTTACCGGTTTTGCAATTTCGTGATTTTACAGTTTAAATACTGCTTTTCTATAAGTTTTAATGCACATCATGATATATCATTTCAGTTATGATCGAATAAATAAGTTACGAATGAATGAGCTACTTTTTCATTTTTGTCGACAATTTAAATTCGGGATGTAGTTTATTTTAAAACATTACATATTGCTATTTTAGGAAGTTTTTTTAAAGGTAATAGATAGATTTTGAACTGAAGTTTATTACTGTTGTTTTAATTTTATGGACGAGTGTTTTAAGAAGCCGAAATTTAAAACTATTTTTGTCCATTTTCTATAAAATTTTACCAAATTAATTATTTTTTTACACAAAAATATATCAAAGTGGTAAAAAGAAATAAAACATTTTTAGACGACTGTTACAGCAATCAATTGTATTTTATAATATTTTTAAAACGTCAAAACGATTCGTGATTATGCGATATTCTAAACAGCTTACAGCAAAATTCACAAAGCAGTCCCCGGTTTCAGGTCGATTAATCAAAATTAAATAATAAAAACCAAAAAGTATTTTATACATTCGTTGAAAATCGAGATTATCTTTCTTGTGAATTAAAAATTGTAGAAGTGAAGTATTTCAACAGTAAAATCACGTTTGTAAAATCACGAAAATCAGCAAAATCGGCAAAGTGTCGTGTACGGCCTCTTAAGTACATTATTACCTAGCGAGGCGTTTATCGTAATAACGGATTATCAGCAAAAAGCACAATATCACAAAATGTATCTACCGTGGGTGGCAAGTCATTAATATAAACCAAAAAGAAGAAAGGACGTAATATAGAACCCTGAGGAACACCTAATTTAACTGCTGCTCCAATAGACTGTGTTTGGTTTAATATTGTTTGTTATCTCTATGAAACGAAGACGACTTAGAGAATTAGTGGTCAATCCATAATGTTTTAATTTAATTATAAGAGTCGCATGAAAACTACTATCTCCTATCTAGGCAATAAACTACTATCTACGCAATTGAAAGCTTTAAAAAAATCACAAAAAAAACCTATTGCATTACAAGATTTCTCCCAAATGCTATATACAGGGTAATTTTTAATAGGTGCACCAATTTTAATATTTGCTTTGCTATTATTAATCAATAACACATGTTGTTATTTTTACTCCAGCTTAAAAAATATTAAAGTTATTGCCGATTCAATGATTTCACTAACTTAACGATATTCATGGACCCTCTAATACAGGGGTGCGAGGAGAGGGGAGTGTTGTTAAGTAAGTCAATAAATGAAATTTCAAATTTAGAATATCAGTAGGAGAGGCTTGTTGTCTGATAAGCTGTACATGAAATTTAAAAAAATTCGAATATCAATAAAGTGTATCGCTTACCTACAGCTTGACAACCCATTTCATCATTTCCAGTGTGACTTTGTGTCCACACGAGAAGGTAAAAGAGATAATTTGCAACTAAAAAAAATTTTTTGAACCTTTTTTTTACTGTCGTAATATATTATATTAACGATACAAAATCATAATTATATTCAAATTTGTGCACTGATAAAAAAAAATACCCTGTATGTATATATTTAAGGAATACAGATGCTGCATCAGTTGTGGATCGTCCTCTGGTGAAGCCGAACTAATTACTGTTAAGCACTGCGAATGTTAGAGTAAGAGAGCAATAGTTTCCGGCCACAAATAACAGTATAACATGACCAGTTTAGAACCCCTTTTAAAATCTTACCTTACGTAAAACTAGTAACACCCTTCTTTAGAAAGTTATCATAATACTAGGTACTTACCAATATTATCAAGTTGGTCCTTATCATGGAAATGAGCATGATAATATTCATCATTGCTAAATACATTTCATTATGTAGTTCATCTATAGCATATAGGACAATGCTTACTACTATCATTATAATGCTAATGATAACATCGGCAATGCCTATGTACTGCGTAATTAGTTTTCCTGGAAAGAAAATCAGACGTTACATTTTTTGTGGCGTGGATAAGGCAGACAAACACACTAGCCAAGTGGTGGTAAGTGGATGATGAATCCCTTAGACATTTTAAATCTCAAATTTGAAATCTTAAGATGAAACTCGTAGGTTGTGGCTGGCTGTTATCCGCAACTTGACGACTTATGAATGATTTTGCGTAGATTATAACCTTAAGTCTGCAAATCTGCAGGAATACCGAAGAAGGCGGCTAACTGCAATGTATAGCAGTCGAAGCATTATTCAGTCTATCGGTAACTACAAAAGATTTAGGATGCTTATACTATTACTATGCAGTTAGTCGCCTTCTTTGGTATCGCGGCAGAAATACGTTTCTAACCCTGGGAACTTAGATAAAACGCAACTAGTTAATTCACCGGCTATTACCCCCTCGCCGGAACTCAATAATGCGAAAACTACTGTTTAGAAGGTTAAAGGTTTAGGTTGTGGTATCGGTCTGAAAAGTCTCTGCACAACGTTACCACCACTCAATTACATTGTCCCTAACTCTCAAATTGCGAGAACTTAAAAGTTATTAAAGTATACTTCCAGTGTAACCCAAAAGAGGCCCTCAAAATGTCGAAATCCCTAGTTTATTCTCTCAAGTGAATCCGACCTACATGGAATGGCAACTAGGTCAGAATTCTGTCATTTTATAAAATTCCTATACGTCAACCCATAGAAAACTGACATTTCTGAGGCGTCTTGTGATGAGAAATTAAATAAAATATCATATGTATTATTAATTACACAAGTTATGTCAGAAATAATTTGGCTTGCAGTTTATATTATTAATAATAGAACGATTATTATCATTTTATATTTTATGGCGTTGTCGGAACACGCAGAAGTTTTAGTTTCCCATTAAAATTCGCGATAGAAGATGCATTTCTGACTGAGTGAGGTAAACAGTTGTGGACTTAAGAGGCCGTATACGATTTACGTGATTTTACTGTTGAAATACTTTACTGCTATAAATTTTAATGTGCAACACGAATGATAGTTTTGATTTCGAATTATTGGGCTACATTTTTATTTTTATTATTTTATTTTGATTAATTGACCTGAAACCGGCGACTGTTTTGTGAATTTTGCTGTAAGAGGTTTAGAATATCGCAAATTCACGAATCGTTTGGATGTCTAAAAGGTATGAAAAAATTACAATTTACTGCTGTGAAAGTTGTCTAAAAATCAAGTCAAGTACATAAGAGTACACCTTGAGAATATGGAAACATAAAAGGCGATATCGTTTTACCGTGTAGAATCACAGCCCGGAAGATTTTAATTCAAACGTTAAGCGTTTCGGGTCTAGGTATGTTAAATACGGCGAAACCCGAATTTTCCCAAAGATGACGACTTGACAGATTGATGTTTTGCCCCGACAAAACCCCTATTCCGCAATTTTCATCAACATCGTTAGAGCCATTTTCGAGAACTTGGCTACAAATATATTATCTACGAATGTTGCTCGTTGCATAAAATGTGGTTTACATGGGCACCTCGGTAATTTGTTACTTCCAACTAAATTATTTTATTACGATGCCCAAAATATAGCTATCTAGTTTAAGGGCAAAACGGTGCTCAAAAGACATGGAAATTATCAAGGGAAAACATTTCGATTTTAAATATTTGTTTCAAACGTAAATAGGACTATTGAATAAAAATCCTCAAAAGCATTTTTAACATTATACTAGAACTGAGAGTTTAAATACTTGTAAGTGCTAAAGTGCTAAAAAGGAGTTTTTCTACTCGCGTAGTACCTACAATGTGCTGCTAACGATACCGCTATCGGTAATCCAATGAGGTGCCTTGTGTGATCGGAACGTTGACATTTCATTGTGAAACGTTTCACAAAGTTCTTTTTCGCATTGCAAATGGCGTGAATTATTGTTTAAAAAAAAGTTCACCGTATATTATCAACAGCTGCTATTCTATTTTATTTACTCAATTATTGTTAAATCGACTTTATAGATTGATTATAATATGTATACACAAACAATTATTAAATAATTAATTCTTACATAACGGACAATAAGTGAATTTAAGAGTTATTATAAAAAAGTAGTATTTTAACATTTTTTAATTTGGCTGAATGACCTAAAGTTCCCGGGTCTTTTCTAAGGTGTACTGTAGTAAAAAAAACAAACGTTTCAAAATAGCTGGAATTTGTTTTGTTTTGCTTTTGCACGAAGTTCTTGAAAGTTAAAAGAAAGAAGAGAGTTAATCACTTTTTATGTGTGAGAATGTGTGACTTTGGCGAATTAAGTGATGCGGAAATGTTGACGCCGCCAGAAATAAAACAGGCGGCAATGGAAGTGAGCAGTAATTTGCTACCTACAGTAATCGAAAAATGTACATGTTTCATTTTACGATTCCGCCCATTATACCTGGGCAGAAAATTTTGTGCTACTTGTAGTGTACATATCCCTTTGAGCTCATAGAAAAAGTAATGTATGCAACTATTCATAATCAGCCATTGAGACACTCATGCGTATCTATTATGACTTTCGGCTTCGCCTCATGTCATAAACTCGCACTCGTGTCTCAATGGCCCTTATTATGGTACAGTTGCATAAACTACTAATATAGTATATTATATATGATTAAAAGTTATAATAGTCAACGTTCAATTACACGAATGTGTTCAGTAACTAATTTTTGGATACTTCAGTTTTTGAATATTCGCAAACTGGATATGCCAACTTTGAGGTCGTTCAGCGCCTCTTTATCGTTGATATAGAGAACTGAAAATTCACATAGGTTCGTATTGAAACATAAGTAAACTTTTAACTGCACTTTGACTTTTTCAACATAGACCACCCCTAACTCACTGGCGGTCGATTTCTATCATTTGTCCCGCCATTTTCGCAAACGCCGGCTCTTTCAAATCAGTAATTCGAACTTCACTTGTAAATAAGTTACGCATCGAGAGCAAAAACAATAGCAATAGACGAAGTTCGAATAGAGAACATGCATAAAAATCAGAATTGAGTTTCATTGATACGATTTAGGCTTTTTTTTTTTTAAAAACATGTTAAACGCAATACACTAAGTTTTGACCCGTTTAATAAGACTTTATATAGAACCAAAACTTGTATTGTTTGTTTCGGCATCCTCATTTTATTTACGAAATATTTTAATTCAACGATATTGGCTTAAACATAGTAATTTACGAAATAAATGCTAATTTCTTTTTAAGGTCCTTATATTTTAAACATAGAAAAACAGCTGCGACGTCATTCCTGTCGTCGATTTTGTATAGTGTTTTTGCAGGGGGCCTGAACTATGACTTTGTAAAGCTTTATATCTTTTAAAAAAAATACACGTGTTCCGTTTCGCGTATACAGTTATTCCTCTCTTTCATAGCACTTTCCAGAGAGCGTATGAAAAAAAAAACGCATGTTCCCTATTAAGGATTTTAAAGAAACTCCCTAGGCAGGGCGAGTAGCTACAGCATGAGCAGAAGAAGTGAGAGTGGTATCCTCAAATATATTTTTTTACTTTTTGTTGTAGGACTTTACAGCTTTCTAGTACTAAGAGTCTCTTCGCTAGGCTACGGACGGACGGACTGGCGGACATGGCGAAACGATAAGGGTTCCTAGTTTGAGTACAGAACTCTAAAAAGGGTTTATTATGCGGTTACCTCAAAACACAGTTCTTTTTACCCGACTGCGCGACGCAAAGGAGGGTAGTGTGTTTTACAGTCTCTGCTGTACGGAACAGGGTTATGTTTCGAAAATGACGGGCGTTTGTCCGATCCTTGTATATTACATATACTTAAATCAAATAAAACAAACGTTCTTGTATCGTTGATGCAATTGTAATTTTAATAATCACTTGCATTTTGCTGTCGTGCCTAAAGAAGACAAGTGGAGATGAAACTTGAATTTGAGTGTAGTAATTTATTTATAAGACATCCGAATGCTTATTAAAGAGCTTATCTTTAGCAGTTCAGAACAAAATGAAATATCCGCTTAAATAGCTACCTTCCGTTCTAAGCTACAAGGTTCAAGTTGTAATGACTTGACATCAAAAACAGTAGCGGCCTTTGTCACACGCCTAGCCAGCCTCCTCGCCTGGGTGAGCTCCGATCGCAACATTTTGATACTCTCGGTTGAACATTACAAAAACGTATACCTACCCTATTCATTAAAGACACAAGTTCAAAATAAAAAAGGAGATATACATAAAAAAGCATTTACTTATATCACAATTGTATATAAAACGATATAAAACAATTAATGTATAGGCAACCATTAGCGAACAAACTAATTACATAATAACCTACACCCATATGCCGCCCAAGAAAAAAAATGCGATGTCAGCTAAACGCCCAGTGAGCTATGTATAAGCCAAAACATTTCTTATGTCCAAACTGCTCATGAGTACAGTTTAATGTGCACTGCGCGTTAATTTACAAATTTATTATTTTAAGTCTGGGCGTTTATTGTAAGTGTTAGTTAGTACAATGTGATGTACATTGGGCGGCACGAGGATACAATGTATAGACTTGCAGTAACTGTAGGCTATTGAATTATAGTTAAAAACACCCCGCGATAGCATTGACGCAGTCATAAATTATTACAATGTAAATAAAAAACCGGCGAATCGTCAAGTATCAATATGTTGCGGTCGGAGCTCACCCAGGTAGACGGCCGCCCGGCCGGTGAGCTTAGTGTCAAAGGTCGCTACTGTTTTTAATATCAAGCCATTACAACTTGAACCTTGTAGCTTAGGATGGAAGGTAATCATTTGAGCGGATTATCTTTTTACATATTTCCTTTCGTTCTGATCAGCTAAAGATAAGCTCTAATGAGCTATCGGACATCTTATAAAATGGGTAGGTACTACTTCCACTTAAAAGAAGATATCCCGATTTATGATGTTAGTATAGCCGATGTTAATTCACTACTTTGTCTAAGTGAAAAGATAATAGCATAACCAAGCTAAATAACCTGGAGGATTTGAGTTAAAACACGTACAGAGGGACAGACGGACAGACTAAAAAAAAGTCGTTAATTTAGTAAGTAGGCCGCGCGGGCACTTTTACAAGTCAAAATTTTACCAGAGCTTCCCAAGAGGAGACCACTGCTGAGAAGAAACGCCGCAAGAAACTCATCAGTCACTTTTATAATTATAAAAATCATACATGTAAACACGTATTGTTTGTAAAAGTAGTTTTTGTATGACCATTACAATACCTGCAACTATTTTTGTTTACCTGCTTCACGTTCATTTGCACGAATTTATCTTTAACCTGGGCCCATTGTCTATAAACTGATTATAATGTCGTTCACCTGCCCGCAAGATAACTTCAAATACCTAAAATAATTAAAGAAAGTTCTACCATGTGATATCGATTATTATGATTAGATCATAGCTCTAGCAATCATACATTATTTAAATGCGACTGTAATACACCTACATTTATGACCCAGTTGTGAGCGATAATATGACATTGGCAAAGCAAAGGACATAAAGCCAATAGCAGCTCCAAGGGTGGGAGGGCTCCCCCACTTGAAACAGGATAATCAACGGGAGACCAAAATTAAGACTGGTATAGAATGATGCTATTTTCACTTCAGGGAATAGTCTGAAAATGAAATGATGGAGCTGCTACTGTACTTGCCATTTAATAAAGCTTGAAGTAAATAGGCTCGCAATATTAACGGTGATGATAGATATGAATACATATCCTGGAATGCTCGAGTAAATGTTCAAATCTATCTTTAAAATATAATGCAATTTCGTTGCTTGCCATGTGGACTATTGCATTGCCTTTTAGGATCTAGATACATTTCGCACTGGACTAATAAGATAAGGCAGAAGCTATGTCGCAAAAATACCAGTTTTCTTACCATGCATTTTCACATTTCGTGTAAGCCTCAAATGTACATCTTATTCATTTTTTATCATTGAACTAAGTTGTACACGAACTCTATTGCACAAATTGAAACTAAATTATTTTAATCTCTTTATGAACATGCGTAAAATAGTATTGTTTCTCAAGGGACTAAAATAGGCTATTATGACACGAGATGTTTAGTGATAGTTATTAAGTTCGATTGCAAGATCTAAAATACTAAAAAACATCGTAAGGCAGAAAATAAAAAACATAGCGTTATTTTTTTCAATACTAGTGTCAATTTTGGCGTAGAAATTGATACAAATAAGTGATATAATATATATGAAGTGAGTCCTAAACTTGTTAATCTGGTATGCTAAATAAATCTTGAACATGTTAGCTTTCTAAAATAGTAGATTACACAACAAGGGCATAAAACAAACCATTTTATCCGAATATTTTTTTTAATTTAAGGTTCTAGAAAATGGGTTTTAAGACCGAGTGTTTGCTTTTCACTTCGGTTACGAGGAAATGAAACAGTGATAACGTAAAAAAACTTTTTCTTGGATTTAGATGGTCTGTTCAATAAGCTCTTTTGCATTTTTTAATTAGTTTGTTAGGTGTGAGCATTATATTCTCTTCACTTGACGACATTTTAATTAAACTCCGTAAGACAACAAGATTTGCAAAGCAATCAAACTAATTAATAGTTCAAATTGAGACAAAAACCTCTTTCCCGCCATGATTTTTAACTCAAATCGAACGCAATACTACCAAGTCATACGTTGATTTTGTTTTCTTTTTTGTAAAATTAAATAATGCTTGTTTTTAGAACATTTAAATTTCTTTTTAATTAGATGCAACAGAGAAGGCAAAATGAATTAAAGGAAATGTATTCAAATTACAAGTTTATTTAGTGCAGTCACCTCGTCTGTCTGGCTGTAGGGCTTAGCCTAGATAATAACAACACTTTAGGCACTAGTGCATAAAATGCGATTTTGTGAAGCCTATACCCAGCATAAAGAAGGACTTTAAGAGCATGAGAAGTGACAATATGTTAATTAACCTTCAACCAATTCTAACTACGCGTATTTACTAATAAATCACGGAATAAACACCTCGGAATTTCGCCTGTTTTGTATTGTTCCTTTATTCGTAGAATAGGTTTATTTATCACACACTTTAACAAGCGCCCGTTGATGTCTTTTGGTCATAGTCTTTAAAGATCAAAGGTCAAAGTCAAAACACTTTGACTTCAAGTTTTTTTTTTTGAGTTCCATACCTCAGAAGGATAAGACGTAACTCTTATAGGATCACTTTGTTGTCCATCTATCCGTCTGTCCATCTGTCTGTCAAGACAAGACCCTTTAGGGAACGTGAAGGTCGAGTTGAAATTAAAACCCTATACTCGGGTCTACAGTTCCTTAAAGATGTGAAAATAACAGCTTCTAAGTTAACGTAATAAGGGTTCCGTTAGTATCCTTTTGAGGTACACAACCTAAAAATATAAGGCCGTTTATGCAGCAAACGTATATTTCAACACTCAAGAAAATCAAAATTTATTTACCTTATGTATCACGGACCTAGAATCGTTAAATTTGGCAAGAAGGATGGTCTTGCAGCACCATCACATTTTTTTAATGCTTTTGCAAAGTTATTTGCAATTGGTAAACTAATCGCGGCCTATATCGATGTGTGGAGACAACCGTTTTTCAACGGCAGTTAAGTTTGTCCCTCAATATAATTTCACATTTTTACTCAGCCGCCATTACTGTCAATTAAATAACAGCTATCGTAACGATACGAAAGCTCTTATTCACAATACATGTCACTATCGTTTTACCAAGTAGAATAAAGGCATCGATGAACACAAACACGATACCATTATTAATTATTATATGGGTTGGCAACGCTTGTAGTCTTAGGATTGTAGTCTTCAGATTGTAGGTTTGAGATTTCTATAGTTCCCAGATCCTGTGACCCAGGACTATGTTTATGTTTCCCTTCTCCTTGCCGTAAAAAAGAGGATTTCTTTAGTTCTTCACAGCGCCTGATATTTAAGTGTGACCACAGCTATTGAAAATGATAAGATATAGACTCGTCTAAATTTTTTAGGCGTTTTTTTCACTTTTATTTCTTACACGATAAGGAGACATCGTTCAATAAAATCCAGTCAAGTGCAAGTCGGACTCACGTAAAGAGGGTTCCACACGAACATATGACTGTAACATTGAATGGAGGAACAAACTTGACTACATTGACATAAGGTCGTGATCAGTTTACCCACTAGTGATGGGCCACAGTAATATTCCCGTTACCAGTTACAAGTTACCGCTTGGGAATATTCCCAGCGAGATTCTAATGTTACCAGTAATATTTCCAAAAGGTGGGAAGATACTAAACCGGTGATTTATATGAGAATTAATGATTATAAAATATGGTTAGTTCAATAAGCAATATCCATAGATATACTCGTATTCCTTTTTTACACGTAGTCTTTTTTCACTCAAAGTGCACGTTTTATTTGTGGTGATATGTGCATTTATATATTTTATGCTAGATACCTATTTGAAAAATTAGTCATGTTTGCTGGCGTTAATTTCATTCATTTCGAATGAAATTAAGGTGATTTTTACAGTGTATTGACCATAATTAAACGATGGGAATATTCCTAGTAACATTGGAAAAATACATGGTAATTTTGGGAATATGCCCGGTAACATGTGTATTAAACACTACAAAATATTTACAGGGAGCTTCGCGTGCTTTTTTTGTGAAAACAAAAAAACAGATGTGATTTTCATTGTTTTTTTCCAAATTAAATTAGAGATAAATTATCCATAATCTTAATTAAATTTGCCGGGAAGACAAAACATTATAGATTTATTCAGTTTTTGAAAATGACGGTATAAAGGGCGGGCACAATTTTGTATCCCTGGTGCTGGACAGGTTAACAATTCAATTTTTCGATATTTCCCAATATTCTCGATACCTAGAAAAATTACTGGTAACATTAATGGAAATATTCCCGCCTTAGGAATATTCCTAGTAACGACCCATCACTATTACCAACCTGCCAATAAATAATAGCGTTCATAAAACAAGCATAATTCAAAATGTTTCGTATGTAAATTGGTCAAGTGAGGGCTCTTTTTCTTATCGGTAATATAATAATACTAAGCAGTGCTAGTTGCACTTTTTACCGACGTAATATTTGGTTACGTATTATTTTTTCAAAAACTACACCTTAATTTTTCCCCTGACTTACAAGAGTATAATGTTACTATGTTTCATCAGAGCAGGAAACACTTCAATATCGTCACACTTGTTAAATACATAAGGTGCAATAAACTCTAAGATGGGCCGTAGTACTGTTACAGAGAGACCCGAGAGATCTTCAGTCTTTTTCACATTAAGACCTAAAAAAAATATCAATTTTTGGAGTTACATGGTAAAAGTTATACATCTGTACATTCCTTCACATTTGATCTTTATAAAGTTTAAGCCTTATCGGTACATAATTGTAATGATTTAGTTGTATCTAAGAGAGAGTAGAAGGTAAGATCCACTCAAACTCTTTTGCTACATCAAGGTCTGAGTTCACTAGAGTATCTTCTGCCTCGATTCCTAACGACTTCCCTAAGAATCGAACACTAATTTCCTATACATAACCAAACGCACCAGTAAGGAGCAGCTTGGCAGTGACACGTGGTAAAACTACGTAGAAAAGCTTCTCAGGGAAGCTGAGACCACTGCCGCTTATTCCATCCAATTTTAACCTTTATTTGTATGCTGTCATAGCCGTTATCACCTTTTACTATATTCTCAAGGACGTGGGGCGCCACTTTGCTTGACAAAACTAGCATTATATTGATCTTAGATTTCATACAATCTTTTAGTTCGGGGATAGTTTGCTGGACATTTCGAGGAGCGTTTTCTTTTCTTTAAAAAAAGACAAAAAAGGATGGAAATAAAATACTTAAACCTAATGATTAGTGCGTAGTCCGACTCACACTTGACTGGAACTACTGGTTTGGGTCACGCTCGCCACTGCTGCAAATACAAATTTAGCAATTTTCGTTTTTTTTCCCATAACTTTTGCTGTTAGACGTTCCTTCTTGCCAAATTTCAGGATTCTAGTTCTATGGGAAGTACCCTATTACTTTTAATTTCCTCGGGAGTGTCGAAATATGCTTTATTTTGTTGTAATTTGATTTTTTCTGTGGATTTCAGTATAATAATATGGTTTTCATTTCAACTCAATACAGGGTCTTGACAGACTGTCGGACGGACCGAGGACGGACAGCAAAGTGATCCAATAAGGGTTTCGGTCTTTGTGGTACGGAACCCTAAAAAATGAGCAGTGCTACATGTTGGTGTCTACTGTTAACATAAAAAATAACATCAAATTAACGCAACTACAACAGAGATCCTTAGTCTTAAACATACTGATAATCCACAGTAGAAATAACGACTAAAGTATTGAAAAATGTAAACAAAGGCGCAGGTCAAGGAAATAAACTTCGGCTGGCTGTCGCTAGCATTTACAACTAATATTATTTATCTTATTTCATATGTTTCATTCAAAAACCGGGGATTGCGAACAATTGTTTAGGGGTCTCTGTTCTAGACTGCCCTGCTAACATAAAAGGCAGTATCTCAGACAAAACTCCTGTAGCAAATATAACCTTATTATGAACGACTTAGGATTGAATATGCTTTGGCCATTGAATCAAAGATACTGCATTTTGGCTTAGGAGGGCAGTAGAGTGATTCCCAACTTCCAACCTAGCCATCCAATCCAGGTTGGATATTGAGAAATCATTGTGCCATCTTCCAAACCGCCTCAGGTAGTGGGAATATAATTTACTAGGTATTTATTTTTCTTCTCAAGTTCCAACCTAATTATTTATGTACATGAACTAACAAAAAACACAAAATGAGTTTAAATTGCAAAATTTTATATCGGGGTCTCCTATTATTGCCTACCATAATTATTTATAGTCTTAATTTGTTTTAGGTCATAATTATAGTATGTACTTTTCTAGGATTTATATATTATATAATATACAAACATACGAACGACGTGACTATATATAACGTCGCTTCGCCCGGTAAACTACTGTGGTCGCCGGGATATTCTTTGTGACTGTACCCTATTCAGTACAGGTTAAACGAATGGAAGAAAAAAAAAAATTACCACTATCCAATTTGGCTTGTTTGGTTAGATTAGGTTGGAAGGCAGGAATCCCTCCTCTTATACTGGGTGAAACAATATTGCCTTTGACGTACATATTGTCGTATTGTATTGTCGGCTGCCATTCATTACTAGTTCTTCATCCATAGTTCTATGTTTTATTAATAAAGTTATCATAATATCTTATCTTTTTCTGTCAAGTATATAAGAAGAGCTGTCGTAACATTGACCATACGATAACATGTCAAAGGCAATATGGTATTACCGAGTGAAATAGAGACCCTGTAGTAGCTAATGTACTAATTTATTTAAACAGTGTACGATGTTCAATGATGAACTTATTAATTATTAGTTTTAATGCCGCTTGGATAGATCTACTAAAAAGCAGTATGCGCATTTTCGTGAACGGAGTGGGTATAAGTAACCGATGAAATTACTAGCATACACGCATTTCACCTTAATTCTTCGTCTTGATGTCCCATTACACCTTTCCGTACCATGACCGTGCATGGAACGAGTCCGGAATTTAAAAATATCGTTGCATTGACAAGTATGAGACCTTGCTCACTAACCGTTCCGCCACCGACAAACACCGTCCTATACACCTTTCCGTGCCTTAGTTCCTATTACGGTCATAGTTCGGTACAATACAATACAATACAAATACTCTTTATTGAACACCACAAAATAAAAAATAAAAACAGAACACGGAACAGTACATTTATATCATAGGTACACAACAGGCGGTCTTACCGCTAAATAGCGATCTCTTCCAGACAACCTTGTATGAGAAATAATTGACGTCACAAATTCATGGCAGGCGGGTGTAAGCGGTGTAAACTAATTCGTTTAGAACTCAAACTAAACAACTACAAGAAACAATTAAATTATTTCAATTCGGTAATGGTATGATACGGTGTAGTCGATCTATAGGGTTATAGTCTCGAGATTTAAAGTGTTCCAAGGCCCCAAATTCCCCTTACCACTCACTTTGCCTTAATAGAGAAATATAGTCTTAAAAGTAAATATTGTAGAAAGTGGATACGTTTGTGAACGCTTTTGAGCCGCTAGCCAAGATGCGTTCGCTAACTAGCGTTTCTGTTCGTTTTGTTTTTAAACCAATCGCGTCACTGGTAGATCGCGTCATACCCAAAGTCACGTGATCCACCAGTGACGCGATTGGTTTTAAAACAAAACGAATCGAAACGCTAGATAGCGAACGCATCTTGGCTAGGGGCTCTGTATCCATTATAACGTACCTAACGTAGTGTTTTGCAAACGTATTCACTTTCTTCAATAATTAGCGGCTACGATGCGGCTATTTGAACTCGCATAGCATTATTAACGTTCAGCAAGTTCTCGTTTTATAAATATGCACTTAGGAGCAATGCAAACGCGTCACTTTCTATGGAAATCCTGTACTAAGTGACCCGTTTTCTTTGCCCTTGACCTCACCGATATATCTATCGATCCATCGATTTGGTTGAATCACGTTCAGGGGGGTTACCATGATATGCTTAAGCAATTCAGTTTAGGATGAGCGTAAAGGACAGAGCTATAGCAGTTATATGTATAGTTCAGTCTCATTATCTCGCCGTAAACTGAATTGCTTAGCCATGACGTTGTTAGAGAGCGGATTTGAAGTAGCGATTAAAAGTTTAGTATGGATAAGACTAGTACATTATCAACTGTACAAAGGTCAATATTGTCACAAAGTATTTATGATGAATATGATGGTATATAATGATAATGCATAATTAGTCATTTATCTAGGTTTTCATTTCTAAATTTGTAGGGCTTATTATTTAAAATCAAGCATAATACAATAATGAATGTTCAATCAACATCAACAGATATTACAGGAGCATATTCAAAGAAACTAAAATAATTTAATCATTTAGTTGATTCACTATACCTATTTGAGAGCGTATTAAAATCAGGATAAACACTTTACTTAGAATAAAATATTTTTCTTAACAACTTTGTTGCAAGAAAAACATTTATTGAATTTAATTATCTACAAGATTGCATTGCGGTTATTAAGTAATAAGATAACTGAAAGACCAATAAAAGTATTAGATACATGATATCTAATAAATAAATCTATCTTTCTATCTATCTATCTAACCAATGACACTAGACATATCCATATTAAGCTTGTAATCGCTACTTCAAATCCGCTCTTTAGTCATGGTTACCACCAGCACGGCTAGCACATGACCGCGACGTAACTCGCGCGCGAGATAGACTACCCGTTATTATTTTAATAGAGAAAGACAGAGTCTATCTCGCGGGCGACATAACTCGCGCGCCGTCATGTGCTAGCCCTGCTGGGGTGGGAACTTTTGGTGCCATCAATTCGTATATAGGATGATTAATTAATATAAAAGGTTAAAATTTGATCCGGGTGTCGCGGGACCATCACCGTTCATCAATGCTAATTTTGTGACGGTCAGCATCAAAAACATTTATTGACTCTTTGCCATTTTAATAAATAGTTTGAATATGATACCCATTTTTAGTAATTCAACATTATTTAACTCTGGTAATATTAACGCTTAATCTATCACTACCAAATGAGAGTAAAATTTCTTCATTTTGACGTCATTGGCACCAAAAGTTCGACCCTGGCTTACCCCGACATAGCTATAAATTACGCAAATATTGATTTTTAAAACGCGACTTAGGAATTAAATCTTATAAATGAAAATAAGACCAAGTGCGAGTAGTTCGAAAAACTGTTACAACAGCCATGCTGCCGTATTACCAGCGGCTAACTTTACTGCAATGTAGATGCACTCTATAGTAAGTATACTGCCCTCCTTAGCCAAAACGCAGTATCTCAAATTCAATAGCCAAAGCGAATTCAATCCTATTCCTATTCGTAATAAGGTTGCATGTGCTACTAGAGTTTTGTTTGAGATACTGCCATTTTGTGTATACTGTGGCGACTATACTTTGTTCTATGCGCGCGCGGGCATGCAGCAACGAGTCGCCGCTATTCTCTGTTTAGTTTCTTAATAACTATTATTGTTCGGTATCATGGCAATATTGCTATTGTAACATAATAGAGGCAAATCTTATTTATCGAAACCTGTAAAGACAATTTCTGTAGCTCTGCCTACCCCACTCTGGCAACGAAGGCGTGATGTTATGTATGTACAGACTACGTAAGTAGTATTTTAGTGACTACTTAAATGAAAAAAACCGAGCAAGAGCATTTCGGACCATGCTCAGTGTAGTGTTCCGAAGCCGTTAAGTACTTACTACAAAAACAAAATCAACAAGTAATAACTAACTTTCTATTTAAAGTTATTTGGTGCCGTCTTAGATGATTTTAGTAGGTATAAACACTTTAATCGCCTGTATCTCAAGAACCAATGATGTCTACTTAGTCGTAATAGTTTGTCTTGTAAATTCGTTATATGCGCTTTCATTAAAGATTTTCATCAGATTATTTTTGTTGTTTTGGCTGCTTTAAATGGATTCCTGAATCTAAAAATTGCTTTGACAAATTCGTTATATTTTTAAAGACCAATTCAACGATACCCAACTCAAACTATGGGGTAGACAAGAAAAAAAAAATTGATCCCCAAGTTACGTGTAGGGGAGGTACACTAAATATTATTTTTTTCAAGATTTTATTCTTTGGCGTGACTAATTTGTATATTCATGCCAAATTACTGCTTGCAAGTACTAAGAGTCTCTGAGCTAGGCGGCGGACGGACATGGCGAAACTATAAGGGTTCCTAGTTTGACTGTGGAACCCTAAAAAATGGTCTATTGGGTTTTTTACGATTAAATTACTAACGTGGTCTGTACAGGTCATTTTGCAATCGTGCCCCATTTCACAGTTTAGTTAGTGAACTTGATAAGTCATTTGACGTCTCTTGTTAAAAATGGGATGTTGATAAAAACAGGCCAAGTGCTACTTTGACTCGCGCGGGATCGTACCGCCCTACTCACACCTGTTTTTTTTTTTTTTTTAATTTGCTCTTACTCTAAGAGTTTACACTATAGGTCATTTTATTCACGCTTATAATAAATATACTTACTTCCTTGTTTTTTGGTGTTACTCCAATAGAATAAAAAAACGAAGGATATGTCGAGTAGAGAAAACAGTGCGGCGAAAATGTGGACTGCATTCTCTTGGGAAGTAAACGACATAAATGAGTACACAAAATCCTGAAATCTGGACATCCTGGTTTTTGGCTCGAAGTCCTTGCTGCACATAAAGAAAGAAAAAACATTAGAAACCATTAAACCATTTGCACCACGTGTCATGATTTTTATTATCTACGTTCGAAAAATGTAAAAGGGAGGATAGATGTTTTGTCTGTCGGGAGGAGAGAGAAAAAAAGAAAGGAGGTTGACAGGGCCGAGATTCTACACGGTAACACGATATCGTATTTGACGTGTTTCCGTACTGTCAACGTTGACACGTTTTCATAACTCCTATGTCATTTACAATAATGGCGATTGTGACATAAACGATTCTAAAACACGTCAAACAAGATATCGTTATAACGCAGTTGAATAGAGGCCCAGATTTGTTGAAAATGGAGCACGAAAACGCCGCTAACTAAGACTAAGACTAAGACTGCTGTTGAAAATTATTGAGAAGGTTAATACAAGTTCTGTTAAAAGAAGCTCAGGTTTATTTATATTACACCACTCTAATAATTCGTAAAACACGTGTCTCGAACCTTGCTGCCGTGATAAGAAAGAAGGCGGCTAATTGCAATGTAGTACTCAATGCATTCTATACTCTATTGGTAACCACATAAAATTTAAAATGCTTATACCATTACTGTGCAGTTAGCAACCTTCTTTGGTATCACGGGTAAATGACGCCGCATTTAGCTAGTTGGTAGTGAGTAGTGAGTCTACCTGCTAAGTTAGTTAAAAACGATAGAATTACTTAATTAAATTTTATTTATAACAACTTTAGCCCTTATAAATAACTACTATGACAGTAATATTATTAAAAGTTATCAACATATTTTTTAAGACCTTCGACAAATATGACTCGCGAAAATTGGAACTGCAAATTATATTTTCTTATATTATGACTTTCAACAATGAGTGACATTGACTGACAATAATTATGACAAAAAGGTTATGGACTTTAAAAAACGGAACTTTAACTTTATGACAGACCCGGTTACTAACCTTCAACTCGCGATACTTATAGTTACCTACTTAAGTGACTGGAATCTGGTATGTTCTTGCCGTGTACCAATCATTGAGGAAATAAAAAAAAGTTGATTTCCATTGAAAATGTGTGAAGGCAAAGTTAAAGTCTCTATTCAGGTGCGTTAAAACGATATCGTGTTTGACACGTTTAAGAATTGTTTATGTCACAGTCGCCATTATTGATAATGACATAAGAGTTATCAAAACGATGACAATACTGAAACAGGTCATAAACGATATCGTTATAACGCAGTTGAATAGAGGCCCTGATTTAATTAGTTTTTAAAACTTTACTAAGAATATGTAATAATTAAACAAATTACAAAAAAAATATTTAGTATAGTCTTCCCGTGGATGTCGTAAGGGAATAAAGGCTTGTAGGCTTGTTAAGCGATGGGCTTGCAACCAGTCACTGATACACTGGTAAACATCTTAGCCTACTTGTGCAAAATGTGATTACAGTATTATTAACAAGTCTTTTTAGAGTTGTTGGTATTTCTGTAGCTCTGCCTGCCCAATCTACAGGCGTAATGTTTTGTATGTATGTATCTAGTAAAATCACTGTAACCAATTGAAATATCTTTAATAATTAAATAAAAATAAATATCACAGGACACTGTCACACAAATTGACCTAGTCCCAAACTAAGCTCTAGGCTTGTACTATGGGTACTAGACAACGATAAATGTACTTAGATAGAGAAATAAATACTTAAATACATAGAAAACATCCAAGACTCAGGAACAAATACTCATGATCATCTCACAAATATTTGCCCTTACCGGGATTTGAACCCGGGACCGCCGGCTTCGGAGGTAGGCTCACTCCCAACTAGGCCAACGTGTCGTCAACGTGTAATGTAAACAGTTTGGTATATAAATATTTGTTTTACTTACTTAAATGGTAAGAAGCGTTTTGCATTACAGCTCTATGCAGTGAAAAAGGAAACTAAACTTTGGATCCTAAGAATAGTATACTGACCTATCAGGAGTACTCATTTTGCCGCTCTGGATCTGCACCTCCTACAAAACATAATAAATTTACAACCTGGCGGAGGAAAGAGCATTCGATTACCTCTCGTTACAATGACTAACGAGAGGTAATCAAATCGGGTTTGCCCTTCTGCCAAGAAACCCTAGCCTTTATTTAATAGCTGTTGTGGGCTTAACACAATAATTAGTTAAAATCTATGAATTGTCTGAAGAGTCCAGTGACTTTCTGGGAGGGAAGATGACTGATTCTAATATATCCGGCGTTTAGGCTGGATAAAACGCCCAGATAATGAAAAAAAATCTTTTAAATTATTTAAGGCGTTTCCAAGCAGTAAGAACGTTTTTCCGCAGTTTTAAGAAAAGATTAATTTATTTTATATCAAAAATCAAAGAATAAATATAAACAATTTTGCTTAAAAGGATAATGAGGTTCCAACCAACAAAATAAACCAGCTTATAATCTTAAAAGGGTATTTTCCCTTCCCTTATTCATGGTTCATCGGATTAAATAGGAATTAATCTATATTAATTATTGAAAAATAATAAATGGTATATTTATTTTACTACTCATTAAGCGATTTTTTAATTTAACATAAACGCAAATGTTTCTTACACAAAAACGGGTTGCTCTAAAGATTTTTCGAGGCAATCGATTGCGATGCAAAGAAATGTAAAATAAAACTCCTTGCAGCAACGTACAATTCAGTTAAATTCTATGTATTTGTGTAGCCTAATTAACTCTCATGTAATACTGGAACAATTTTCATATTATAAAGTGTAATATTAATAAGTATCATTTATATTGTTGGGAAGTGCCTAGGAAAATTGTATTCATGCCACTTTCTAGTTATTCGTCAATTTTTAAGTTAGTCAGATAAATAATTAGTGATTATTAATAACTAATTAAGGTACCACTTACGTTATCAATTGTTGCTTTTGTTGTAGCGAGGGAACTACATCGGTTCAGCTTTGGATGGGGAAGGACTCATAACCCTCATAGATGTTTGAATTATGTTGTTGCGAAGTTTAGGGGACCGTAGATCAACCCTAGCTTTAATGGGGCCTGGAGCTGGGAGAGGCTCAACCCTTGACGATGAGAGGAACTACATCGGTTCAGTTTTGGGTGGAGAAGGACTCAAAGCCCTTAAAGATGTTTGAGTAATGTTGTTGCAAATTTCAGGGGACCGTAGATCAACCCTGGCCTTTAATGGGGGAGCCGGGAGAGGCTCAACCCTTGACGATGAGAGGAATGATTCAAGTCGAATGGTGTGTCCACTGGTGGTCGTGGACGACGGGCCGCTGGCGATGCAACCTGGAAAAAATAAAAGTTAGGTGATCGAGTCCATTTTGACATAGGCTCGGGACTTAAATTCGTTAATAGGGATATCCCATAAAAAATAACAAGTGGTTTTATTCTTTATTTACGATAAAAAAAGACTAGTTGAAGACACAAATTTTGTAGTTTTTGCATTTAAATATTTTTTTTTATCATTTTTTATTCCATGTTTATATACAGTTAAAAATTGACTTGATTTTAATAAGTGTTCAAATAAAACAGAAATAAATAAGACAAAATTCGATGTACATTATTTGTAGGTATTTTACTTCATGTCGGATTCATATTATACTCAGTATACTGTGATTGATCACAGATGAGATACAAATGACCAACCAGGATCGTGACGTCACGACATTGGAGCTCAACAAATGTCAAATGGTAAATTAAAAGTAACTATTTAATACTAATTATGTAAAATAATCTGATAACAGGGAATGGTTCTTCAACCCTTATTCTCGAAATGGTTTTTACACTATTAAAATATGGGATAACCCAATTCCACATTCCAACGTATGAATAAAGTGTTAAGGTTAAAATAAAAGTGTGTTTAGTGTGACTTGATGAGGGCTTCTAGTACTGTTAGGCGATGGGCTTGCAACCTGTCACTAATACACTGGTAAACACCTTAGCCTTTTTGTGCAAAATGTGGTTACAGAATTGCCAGCAACTCTTGTTGTAGTTTTTGGTATTTCTGCAGCTCTGCCTACCCCACTCTGGGAATGAAGGCGTGATAATATGTATGTGTGTATGATTCCTTTTATTACTAAGCAACTTAAACCTCGGTTGTCAGATTTAATAATTTAATTGTAATATTTGTCAATTTGCCTGTGTGTGTACTGTGGCCCACAGGGTGTGAAAAATTGGTTTTACACCATACCTCGGTAGGTACACACGAAGACACTGTTAACTGACCACCCGTAGACTTTAATACGTTGCGATAAGGTTTATGTTCGTTTGTAAATGTACAGTTAACAGTGTCTTCGACTGTACTCATTTTATACCGGTAATACTTTGACAGTTTATGTCAAAGTGCACTTTAATGCGTTGACAATAGAGTCGTGTTCAGATATTTGTGAGCGCCTTTTTTGCTCCGATATATCTGATGGCGACTGTACTATGGAAACTCGCTACTAGGGAACAATATAAATACGTCGAAAATATCCAAGACTGATCAAAATATAGCGCTCATCTCACAAATATTTTCCCATATCGCAAGTCAAACCTAGAACCACTAGCTTTGTAGGTAGGGACAATACCAACTAGACTATCTTTTGCATTATAATATAACATTCACTTGCTTAACCATTTAAATACTTTACTGACTGTACATTTTTGTTTAACTGTACTATACGCGTGTTTTTATTAAGTTTTTTTAACAAAGAAACATACACACGCTAACCCACTTTAATTCATTAAAATCAAATCAATATCTCTTTATTTGTGGCCACAGGTATTTAAGTAATTGGTGACCTGACATAATTACGTTACACTGTAAACTACCCGTAGGCGTACAAATTTACTTACTCGTAATATTACCTTATGATTTTGAAACAAAACTAGAGTGAAAGGTAGTAACGGAAAAATTAAAAATAACAAATAAAAATTAAAAAGAAAAAAACGGCCAAGTCGAGTCGGACTCGCACACGTAGGGTTCCACTATCTGTACAACACGGTGTCTGTATTAATAATATTTAATTTATTTTTAATTTATTTTTCTTAATCTGAATATACTACTAAATATTCTGTGAATATTACAAGCGTCTACCTGTTGCCGTTATTAATATCGAGCAAAAAACTGCAAATAAATCACGTTGGTTGTATGGGAGCCCCCTTAAATATTTATATTATTGTTTTTAGTATTTGTTGTTATAGTAGCAACAGAAACACATCATCTGTGAAAATTTTAACGGTCTAGCTATGACGGTTCATGAGATACAGTCTGGTGACAGACGGACAGACAGACATATGGAAAACCCTTTGGTTTTTACGGAAAGAAATAAAGGTATATCCGTAAGGTAAGTTCAGACAAGCCAGGGTTAGTACAAGATTTAATTTTACTGATTTGTATTTTCATTATTAACGATTCATATTTTTGTGAATCAAAATAGACAACATTTTCAATGATTGCTTTTCCGATAGTCATTTAAAACAAATATTGTACGCTAAAAGTAAAACATCTTGTTTTCTGCAATAAAGATTTAATTAGTTAATTTAATCCAAATGAATGTCGTAACGGCGGACATAACGACACTATTCAATGTATAATAATCTCGAAAATAAATAACTAATTAATCTTCGGTTCCTCTTGGTGTACGATTCATATTAATCACAATTTGAAATTACCAGATTCCCGAAACACCAGATCCAAAATCAAAACTTTATGATTTTTGAATGAGCGCCTCCGAGGCAGAGATTTTAAACATCATTAACGCCTCTTTGAATCACCCTATATAGCCTTAACAACAAAATCGAAGATAACTAAAGAAAGTCATAACAGTAACCTTAGAATATAATAATAGGGCAAGTACGGAAGGCGCCTTTCTTTCATAAAATCGTTAAAACAAATCAAACGTGCTTAATCCGCGCTTCCCTTTCTATCACATCCGTAATCATTTGCGCGCACTGTGTCTGGGTTTCCTAGACAAGTCACCCCCGGTAAGGGAATTCAACTGAACACTTTAGTACCTTGTCGCAGGTATTGATATACTAAATTCAAACCACTCTCAATTTAAAATGTTATTACGACAAGGTAGTAAAATATACAGATATTTATGAGTTCTACTGATACTTATAGCTGCGCCTCTAAAGTACTGAGTGCCGAACTTTATACGAGGGACTAGGACGAGGGGGTGTCTTTGAACTCGTAGATTAAATGCATCTAGCGACACATATGTCACAGCCATTTAAACACGTCCTATTTATATCTCTAAGTTAATTTCTCCTGAAAAATTACCTATTTATCCTTATAATGTTTACCTACTCTGTACCCTTACCATGAGTTGCCGTTCCCGTACTCGCTAGCGAGTCGAATGCTCTGCCCTCACAGTATTGTTATTGGGTGGGAGCGAGTACCTACAGTAATGGCAACTCATGGTAAACAAGGGCACTGTGCCCCTACCATGAGTTACAGTTACGATGTAAACCATAACTAAAAACTGGGCAAGAGCATGTCGGACCATGCTCAGTGTAGGGTTCCGAAACCGTTAACTACTAGAAACATGAAAATCAACAAGTTATAACTAATTTTGCTCTTAAAGGATTTTAGTACGTATAAACACTTTAATCGCCCGTCTCAAGAACCGATGATGTCTACTTAAAGTGATAGTTTTCGTTTTAAATTCGTTATATGCGCTTTCATTTTAGTTTTTTTTTTATATTTGAAGTTATAGCTACGGGGGAGAGGGGACACTTGACTTGCACGAATCCCTTAATCAAAAAACTGTTTTCGCAAACCCGCAATATTTTTCCAAGACCGATTCAACGACTCCCCACATTATGGGGTACTCGTAAAAAAAAAGCCACACCAATAAAAAAATATTCTTTCTTCATTTTATTTTACCACTTTGTTGGCGCGTTTAATGCCACATTACAGCTTTCTAGTACTAAGAGTCTCTGAGCTAGACAGACGGACATGGCGAAACTATAAGGGTTCCTAGTTTGAACCTTAAAAAAAGTCTTCTAAGTACTTGGGTCTGAATGAGTATAACACAATGGTACTAATGGGCTACGGGCCGAAGTGACTACATGCTGAATTCGTCGGGCCTTAGGAGGCTGTAGGTGATTGAGAGATTCTTCTCGGTAAACTGAATGGGTATTATCGGCACGATGGGAAACCGACCGCAAATTATTTATCATGCTGCACTCTAACCTTTATGGGAATTCTACTTGACTAAACCATATCGCTTTCAACACGTTGTGTTGCCAACATTGTGATAGTTTTTTTTTTACTTGACAGTAATGGCTGCCGAATTATAAAAGCTGTTGCAGTTGCATATTATTCAGACTATTCAATTGAGTAGGTACCTACCTCTTTGCTAACTTGCTATTATAATTATGTGGAGTTAGTAAAAAAACCGGCCAAGTGCGAGTCGGACTCACGCACGAATGGTTCCGTACCGTTATCTATACAACATTAGACACTATTTTACCTGTGGCCGTTATTAATATCGAGCAAAAAAACTGCAAAATAATCACGTTTTAGTATGAGACTAACTTTCGAGATTTATTTTATTTTAATTTATTTATTTATACTTTTAGTAAATAATCGTTTAAATATTCTGTTAATATTTCAAGCATCTACTTGTTGGCGTTATTATTATCGAGCAAAAAATGGCATAAAAATCACGTTTGTTGTATAAGAATATTAATTTTATTCTGTTTTTATTATTTGTTGTTATAGCAGCTACAAAATACATCATCTGTGAAAATTTCAACTGTCTAGCTATCACGTTTCATAAGCTACAACCTGGTTACAAACAGACAGACAGTGGACTCTTAGAAATAGGGTCCAGTATTTTTAAATATTTTTCAAAACATGTTCACAATCCATGCGAATTTTTATTTTTTATGGAATAGTAGGCAAACGAGCAGACAGATTTTGGCAATTAGTAGTCTCCACTACACACGCTACCTGATGGTCAGTAGAATCTTAGACCCATAGACATTAGAATTCTCAAGACTGCAATCCTAAAACCTCAAATACGCTCCCAACCCTAAGGAATAACATGGAACGCTTCTATGCTAATAATTTCACCGGTTATCTTACCTCTACACCGGAACACAATAATGTGAACACTGCTGCATGGCGGTAAGTTAATGGATAAGGTGGTGGTAGTGATCCGGACGGACCCATGTTCATGTTCAGATGATTGGATACTTATAAATATTTTATTATGTCTCATTGTTTGAATACCTATTTGAATGCTTCGATGTTAAGATATTTGAATGTTTCAACGTTAATGTCTGGATGTTTGGATATTTCAATGTTCAGATATTTATAAATAAGTTACTTTGTCTCAATGTTTGAATAGTTCAATATTTGAATATGTGAATATTGCAATGAAAAAGTCTGGATATTTGTATATTTCAATGTTCATATGTTTGGATGTTTATATCCTTTTATTATCTTCTAATCTCGATGTTTGAATATTGTAATGTTTCAATGTTTGGATATTTGGATGTTTCAATGTTTGGATGTTCATAAATATGTTTGTATATCACGATGTTCTGATGTTGTGATGTTTCAAAGTTTGAATGCTTGGAGGTTCGTCTTTCCACCACACATAAACGGCTGAACTGCTTTGTTGACCTAGTCCTGGGTACATTACATACTTTAAGGTAAAAAAATGGATAGTTCTAGAGCGAACCTTAACGAAGGTTAGGTAAATAAAAAAGTACAAACTTTATATTTTTTATTTATAACATATTTATTTACAATGAAATTTACATACTTAGTCTGAAAAGTGACTGATTTCTCGTTGCCAGCGCAAGTACCTTGTTAAATTCTTGTCAGCTATAATAGCCGACACTGCACTATTAAACTTCGCCAAACCTAACCCCCCCCCCCCCCCCCCTTAAGATAGAATGCAAATATGTTAGTAGGTATTCCTCAATGTTTGCATATTTGAATGCTTCCATGTTAATGTCAGGATGTTTGGATATTTTAATGTACAGATGTTTGGATGTTTATAAATATGTCAGTATGTCTCAGTGTTTGATATTTAAAAGCTTCAATGTTTTGAATGTTTGAATATTCCAATGTTGATGTCTGGATGTTTGGATATTTCAATGTTCAGATGTTTAATGTTTCAATGTTACTGTCTGTATGTTTGGATATTGATAACTTCAGATGTTTGGATTGTAATAAATATGCTAGTATGTCTCAATGTTTAAATATTTTAATCCTTCAATTTTTAATCTGGATGTTCCGACGACACGTTGGCCTAGTTGGGAGTGACCCTGCCTCCGAAGCCAGCGGTCCTGGGTTCAAATCCCGGTAAGGGCAGATATTTGTGTGATGAGCACGAGTATTTGTTCCTGAGTCTTCGATGTTTTCTATGTATTTAAGTATTTATTTCTCTATATAAGTATGTTTATCGTTGTCTAGTACCCATAGTACAAGCCTAGAGCTTAGTTTGGGACTTGGTCAATTTGTGTGACATTGTCCCGTGATATTTATTTATTTATTTATTTTATTTATTTAAATGTTCAGTTGTTTGGATGTTTCTAAATATTTGAGTATGTCCCAATGTTTGAATATTTGAATGCTTCAATGTTATTATCTGGATGTTTGGATATTTAAATGTTCAGATGTTTGGATGTTTATAAATATTTTAGTATGTCTCAATGTTCAAATATTTGAATGCTTCAATGTTACTATCTGGATGTTTGGATATATAAATATTCAGATGTTTGGATGTTTATAAATATTTTAGTGTCTCAATGTTTGAATATTTGAATGCTTCAATGTTACTATCTGGATGTTTGGATATATAAATATTCAGATGTTTGGATGTTTATAAATATTTTAGTGTCTCAATGTTCAAATATTTGAATGCTTCAATGTTACTATCTGGATGTTTGGATATATAAATATTCAGATGTTTGGATGTTTATAAATGTTTTAGTATCTCAATGTTTGAATAGTTGAATGTTACATTGTTTGGATATTTGAATGTTTCAATGTTAGTGTCTGGATGTTTGATAATTACAATGTTCCTATGTTTGGATGTTTAATAATAAGTACCTATGTCTCAATGTTTGAATAGTTGAATATTTCAATGTTTGGATGTTTTAATGTTTGGATGTTCATAAATATATTTAATGACACGATGTTTTGATGTTTCAATGTTTGGATGCTTGGATGTTCGTCTGTCCACCAAGCATAAACGGCTGAACTGCTTTGTTGACCTTGTCCTGGGTACATTACATACTTTTAGAAAAAAAAAAGGATAGTTCTAAAGCGAACCTCAACGAAGGTAAGCTAAATAAAAAAAGTATAAACTGTATATTTTTTATTTATAAAATATTCATTTACAATAAAATTTACATACTTAGATAGTCTGAAAAGTATCATGTCTTACATTTTCACTTAATACCAAAATCATTTATTCAAGTTATGAAAGTACAAGTTATTACGCATGTTAAATAATAGTTACTCAAACTATCTCATCCATTACACACCAAGGCGCCATCGCTTCTCAGTTGACTGATTCCTCGTCTCCAGTGCCGGTACCTTGTTAAATTCTAGTCAGCTATTAAACACTGCACCATTAAACGTCGCCAACCCGTACATGAAAATTGGTTGAGCGGTTTAGGAGATAGCTATCATAGAACGGATAGCCACTATATCGTGGGCTTTTATCACTTAAACAGTTATTTTAATGCCAGTAAAAAAAGGCTATACATTTTTTGGAGACGGAAAGTACTTTATCTTATTTAAAAGACGTTACAAACTCGAGCGCTAGATATTATTGGACAGCATACGCCAACCTATGACGAAGACACGCACAATGCTATCAGCCTAGTTAGTAAAGAAGAAGGTTTAATTTTATGATGTTATCAATTTCCGACGGAAACATTTTACACCTGTACTATTTTAATTAACGATGCGATTTCTGCTTCACATTTAAACTACGTGATTTATAGCGCACCGTATCTTCCCAGGAGTTAACGTGGCAATTCCTTTGTTAGTGCACCTCTACAATTCAGCGGGAGTATGAATGTTACAATTCACGCAGCTCCAGGCCGCGTAATGGACGACAGCGGCCGACGGCGCGGCAACCGGCGGGAAATTGCAGCGTTTGTACAAATATTTCACATTTTTATTATTCCTATATTCAATCCGTAGATGTCGAATTTTTTATTACCTCGCAATAACAGATTTTGCGTTTATTATTGTATTTTTTTGCCAAGATTTTCCTGTATAGTTACGCGTTAAGTCTTTTTAATGTTGTTGGTATTTTTGGAGCTCTGCGTACCCCACACGTAATAAATATATAATTACGGTTTTTTGTAATGATAAGTTAACTTCAATCATAAAATATGGTTGAAAAATGACAAACTGGGCGACTGACTTTATTCTCGCGGCGGGTTTTCGACGGCCTTTTGGAAAGCGCTAGTTAAAACACGAGTTGTAAAAGAGCCCTTGTGGTTTTACAGAAATTAAAATCACTAGGATATCATTTAGTTATTTTTGTAAAAGTCTGCACACGTCTTCATTTTTTTTACTTGGCTTTCCCGTCACTGAGCACTTTTACTTCACTGTATCTTTATTTTTAAACGTGGAATTGGATCTGATGCAGCCACTGAAATTTTCTAATCTAACTTGAGCCATGGTTAAAGTCGACGCGGGCCGGAAAGCATAAAATTAGTTTAAACACCTCGTTTTTATAATATATAGTTTTATTGTATTTTAAAACGTGTATTAGTTACAAAAAATGCTATCCACACGTTTTTTGATGTTGTTAATGATGCACAAATTATATTTTTAGCAATTTACAGTGAGACGAAACTTTAACGCGCAGTTTTAAAAATCTCGTTCTTGCTAGATTAATCACGGAATCTTTTAAACAAAGACGTTTTTTTAATCACTTTTCAGACACAATTCACCAGTAACACATTTTTTAACAATAAAAATTCACTTCCCGACGGCTGAATTAATTTCCCGACTTCTAAAAAAGCTCAAAATAAAACAAGGAAATGCCAAACATGGCGGAAATTTAAAAACCAAAAAAAGGCTATTTTCGGTAACATACCTGGGAGTAGGTCGTACCGCTTCAGCTACTGCTTCGAGGACGTATAGTCGAAAACTGCACTGTTGCTCCGACAGCGACTGAGGACCGAATGGCGCAGTTTCAAGTTCAAGCTCGGCATATTTGGGTGGTACTCGTGACCTTTAAAATCCACCTGCCACCACGCCTCTTTCCACCGCTCTAAAATGCAACTCCCTCAGAGCTGCATTGCTAGGCAACGAGAACCAATCCTGCTGCAAGTTTAAGGTCAAGCTCAAAGCCAACATGCGCGGTCATCACGCGGCACCCTCTCATTGGTTCTCAGTCTACATAGAAAAATACTGAGAAATATGCGCGGCCAATTATTAGTTTACATCCAGTGTGCAGTACGTCATTTTAACCAGTATATACAGTTCTGTTTATATATGTTCTAGGACATGGGGGGGTCTAGAAATCAATAGTTTCGTTCTATAAATAAACGCAGCTCCCATGCACCCCACTGAGCCCGGGCAAATCAATGCGTTTTGTGCATTTTATGACGCAATACTGTAATAAAAATATGTAATTTTTAAAAAGAATACTTCGCGCACCTATATCCTTACATCCAGGTACTAAATTGTTGAACCATGACTTTATCGCAGGACGCTACTGATTAACATTGTCTTTTCTTTCTCAAGACCTAACGCAGCTTATATGACTGGGTTTTGAAGTAGTTTTGGATATATAAAGTACGTTGTCAGGTAGTTTACGATCCTACAGCTACCAAGATTAGATAAATACCCTAAAAATTAAATGCATTCACAGCTAAGAAATACTTCGAGTTGTAACGTGGAAAACGCATCCGTCACATTTAAGGCACGCTTTTTATTATGGAAGTGTAACGCGCCGCCGCCTTTGCTTTTGGGGGCGTTTGCGGTTAAACTTTAGAGATTCGACACATGCAATATGTGTTGGTTATAAAAAAGATTGATACCTTAGGTGTTAGAGCTAGTCAGGAGCTGTGTTCGCGTTGTTATGTTCTCCTTTGTGAGTAAAACTTAAATATAAATAAATATTTACTATCCTACACATAGTCTCGTTTAAGAGCTAATAATTCCTGATTGACACATCCATTTTTGATAAATTTTAGTTGTGAAACACCGCAAATAAACTAGCTTTTAGTTAAATTAAAAATTAATTAAAACAGTGGGCTCTTTAATTTTTAATCGAATGTTATAAGACAGACAGACTAAATATTACGCGTGAGGAAGTTAACATACATTTTTTTTTATTATAGCGAACATTGTCAAAGTATTTGCTATGTAATTATTACATTAAAAAATATTTACTATCCCACACATAGTCACGTTTAAGAGCTAATAACTTCTGATTGGCACATGAATTTTTGATAAATTTTAGTTGTGAATAAACTAGCTTTTAGTTAAATTAAAAATTAATTAGAACAGTGGGTTCTTTCATTTACAATCGAATGTTATAAGGCAGTCAGACTAAATTTTACGCTTGAGGAAATTAACATACTGATAACAATTTTCACTATAACGAACATAGTCTTTGACTACCACTTTGCTAAAACATTAGCTAAGTACTTATTGAATTAAAAAATATTTATTAACGCACACATAGTCTTGTTTAAGAGCTAATAAGTCCTGATTGGCACATCCGTTTTTGATAAATTTTAGTTGTGAATCACCGCAAATAAACTAGCTTTTAGTTAAATTAAAATTTTATTAAAATAGTGGGTTCTTTCATTTTCAATCGAATGTTATAAGGCAGTCAGACTAAATTTTACGCGTAAGGAAGTTAACATCAACCATTTTCACTATAGCGAACATAGTCTTTGACTAACATTTTGCTAAAACATTAGCTAAGTACTTATCGAATTAAAAAATATTTATTGTCCCACACATAGTCTTGTTTAAGAGCTAATAACTCCTGATTTGCACATCCGTTTTTGATAAATTTTAGTTATGAATCACCGCAAATAAACTAGATTTTATTTAAATTAAAAATTAATAAAAACAGTGAGTTCTTTCATTTTCAATCGAATGTTATAAGGCGGTCAGACTAAATTTTACGCGTGAGGAAGTTAACATACTAATAACATTTTTCACTATAGCGAACATAGTCTTTGACTTACACTTTGCTATGTACTTATTAAATTTAAAAAGTATTTACCGTCCCACACATAGTCTCGTTTAAGAGCTTATTAGTTCTGATTAGCACATCCGTTTTTGATAAATTGTAGTTGTGAGTGACCGAAAATAAACAAGCTTTTAGTTAAATTAAAAATTACAAAAATCTGTCTGTTTGTTTACTTTCAGTCGAGTGTTATAAGTCAGTCTGACTAAATTTTACGCTTGAGGAAGTAAACATACTAATGTTCTTTTTCATTACAGCTAACATAGTCTTTGACTATACTTTCCTAAAACAATAACTGCATTGTACCTATTACATTATTATTATTTTTTATTGTCCGCACGAAGTCTCATTTAAAAGCTAATAATTCCTGGTTGGCACATTAGTTTTTGATAAATTTAAGGTTTGAATCACAACACATAAACAAGCTTTTAGTTAAATTAAAACTTATAAAAATCTGTCTGTTGGTTTCTTTTCAATCGGCGTTATAACACCAAATTTAGTCATTCAGACTGAATCCTACTCGCGATGGCTCGATACTAGTATGAAATAGTAAAAAACGGTCAAAATTGTAATCTTAACAATCACAACTACCCGTATATATATATATACTGGCGTTAAAGTTAACATACAAATATTCGTATATAGAGAACATAGTCTTTCATAGTTATGTTTTCTATATATTTGAGTATGTGTTTCTCTGTATAAGTTTGTTAATCGTTATGTAGTACCCCTAGTACAAGCCTAGAGCATAGTTCGGGATTAGATCAATTTGTGTGAGATTGTCCCCTGGTATTTACTATCTATATCTATGTATATAAAAATGAATCCGGACTTCCCTTGGTCACGGCATCACGTATGAACGGCTAGACAGATTTCGTTAATTCTTTTTTTGTTGAGTTCATTATTGTCAGGGAAAGGTCCTTATGAATGAAAAAAAATGTAAAATTCACCGGCAAAGTCAAAGATTTGGAGAGGGGCGAAGTGCTGACGGGTAGCTAGCTGTTAAAAAATATTTATTGTCTCACACAGTCTTGCTTGAGAGCTCATAATTCCTGACTGGCATAACTGTTTTAAATTAATTTTAATTGTGAACCACTACAGATATACCAGTTTTCAAATAAAAAACCATTGTTTTTAAAATAGTAAAGCAATTCAGGCCGAAATAAACGAGACGATTTGAAATAGACAATGTCAGTTAAAATTCCTACATAGTTAATATAAAATGAAGTCGCTTTCCGCATCTGTCTGTATATTCGCTTATACCTCCTAAACCACGTAACCGTTTTTATTGCGGTTTCCACCATTAGTTAGATATTTTTTTTTATTTTTTCACGGGACTTTTTTTTTTATGTTAAGGAAAAGGCACCCGAGCACTCAGGCCACCTGATGTTAAGTGGAATCTGAGACCCATAGACATTTGAATTCTCAAGACTATAATCCTAAGACCTCAAATGCGTTGCCAACCCTGAGGACTAAGATGGAATGCCTCTATCCTAGTAATTTCACCGGTTGTCTTATCCCCACACCGGAACACAACAATGCGAACACTGTTGCTTAGCGGGTGGTTAATGGATAAGATGGTGGTAGCGATCCGGACGGACCCTGCACTGTATTATAAATGTTGGTACGTTTGTTACAGATAACTGAGGTAAACTTGAACTTATATTCTGCTTAAAAATAATATAATTATATATAAGTAATAAAAAATAATCGCTGAATGTGTTGGAAAGCGCAAATCTCGAGAGCAGCTAAACCGATTTCGCTTATCCTCTTTTTATTGTGTTTGTTAAAGTCAGGAGAAGGTTCTTATGAAAGAAAAAAACTGAAAAATCCACCGGAAAAGTCAGAAATTTGCAGCGGGGCGAAGACGCTGGCGGGCCGCTAGTTAATAATATAAAATAATATATTTCCTCCTCCACAGATAGTGGGGTAAAATCACTCCTCTTTGGAAGACCTGGCAGACTCAGACGTGTTACAAGGCCTTCTTTAAGAATAAACAGTTTTACTTAAATGTTCAGTCGAAGTCATAAATATGATTACATTTTAGTAGCTTGTCTCGGTGATTGAAGGTGACAAGGTACTCAAGTGTAAACATATTTATGACTTTGAAGTTTTGTATTTTGTAAAGAGTAATTGATATTCACTGATCGCTTTTGATAAGGCTTTTATTGCATAATTTTTGTTTTTGTGAAGTTAATTTCGAGGTCTTTTTTGTTTAACCAATTAACAGTTTTTTTTGGTGTAGTATCCAATTGAGTCTTTAAGTATGCTTCACTTTGGCAGGGCATTGCTATAAAGATGTCATCAGCAAACTAAGTATGTACATGGATGATACAATGATCTCTTTTTCCAACCAGTTCCTCTATTCTACTGCATTAAAACGATATTGTGTTTGACATGTTTTAGTATTGTTCATGACATAACAGTTATCAAAACGTTGACCAAACGGAAACACGTCAAAGACGATATCGTTATTACCGTGTACAAACTTAACCCAGATTTATGCTAAATATAATACTTTGTTACATATACATAGTAAGTGTACAATAATTAATTACCAAACAACGAATGTGAAAGCGAATGTATTATGTGAATTCCACGTTAAAGTATGTAAAAATTACTTTGTAACCTTATTAATGTCTAACAACAAGATCATCCTAGTTCAGGCACGTGTGTAATATTAGTTTTGTGTAGACATGAGCTATAATGTAAACAATTTTTTTTTATTATCCCTGTGTGGTTGCCGGGATAGAATAGTGCCCGACTTCCCGTGGATATCGTAAGAGTAAGTGAATAAGGGTTTGTAGTAATGTTAGTCGATGGGCTTGCAATCTGTCACAAAACTTATAACACACATCTTAGCCTAAATTATAAACAAGTCTTCTTAGAGTTGTTTGTATTTCTGTTGCTCTGCCTTCCCCACTCTGGGAATTAAGGGGTGATGTTATGTTATGTTTATTAATTTATTAGTGAATGAATTTCATTGTTATGTTCCATTAATCTTATATATAGGCTTCCGGGGTAAAAACTGGTCTACATGTATTTTATTTAAATGTTGTCTGTGGATCATGTTTTGTAGATAAACAAATATATTTTCGTTAAGGACTAATATAAAGGAACGGCAACTTTACAAGTGTGTCATAAATTTATACACCGTGTTTTGTTTGATTTACGATAACTTCGGCATATTGTTAGGTACACGTATAGAAACTACGTGGTACATTACATTTTAAAATATTGCAAAAAAAAATAAAAAAAATTGTTTAGAACAAAGTAATTAAATGTTGTGTCTTCAATCATTCTAAAAGGGTCTTTAGAGTTAACTCATAGTTAGTGTCAAATACGTCAAGTCAGCGTGACATACACACACACAAGTAAAGATAACACTTGACAGGTGCACGACCTAACAATTGAAAACTCTTTACTCATAATAGGTAATTAAAAGAAAATTGTTAGGTATCAATTAAGAGCCTTATACATTAGTTTAACGTGATTAACTGATTAATTTTAATAGTTGAATATCTTTATAACCGTACGAGTTATCATATGTCTGTCTTCGGGAAATTAGCTTAATTTGACTTGAAGAACGTGCCCTTAAAGTTATAGTAAATCAAAAAAAACACGGTGTATACAACCCCAGACGCTAATTAAATAGGCCGTAACTCAAATTAAATAAACGAAGCAGCTAGAGATAGAGTTGCATTTGCTACTTGGGTCTACACACTCTTAGAAATAAAAGTTCTCACCTGTGGTCAATAGTTAAGAGCTTGTGTGCATATAAGTTATATTTTTGTGTTTAGTCCTGTCGGTTTTTGCTGGAATGGGCTTAGCCAGAAAATTAGGCCTTAAAAACGTTAACTTTCGGTGTGTTCACAGAAAAGATGGTTATCTGTGTAAGACCCACGTACTCATACTAGAGATTTAAACGTACATGCAAAATGCAAACGATGTTAACGTTTCTATTTTCTATTGAATCGAAATGGATAACTGGTTAAGATCTTATGTAATGAAAGGGTGCAACGTCTCTTTTTAGCCCACTGTGCATATCAATTATCTGTATGTTGCCTTTTAGTTTATCGCTTTATTTTGTTAAGTATAGTAATGGAAACGTTGGTTTGTTTTAGAGGTTAGTGGTACAGATAGATTAATGTGTTTTATGACACCGTCCTATTTATATAGGTATTTTTTTAGCTGTATTTAATTGCTTTTGTGATAATTGTTAGTTTTCACACGCTGTCCTGCTTAATTAGGTAGGTACGCATGATACTTATAATTTTTCTTTTAAAGGAGGCACACGAGCACTCTGGACACCTGATGGTAATTGGAATCTGAGACCCATAGACATTTGAACTCTCACGACTTTAATCCTAAGGCCTCAAATGCGTTGCCAACCCTGAGAACTAAGGTAGAATGTCAATATGCTAGTAATTTCATCGGTTGTCTTATTACACCGGACACAACAATGCGAACACTGTTGTATAATAATATAATATCACGGGACAATGTCACACAAATTGACCTAGTCTCAAACTAAGCTCTAGGCTTGTGCTATGGGTACTAGACAACAATAAACTTACTTATATAGAGAAATATATACTTAAATACATAGAAAACATCCAAGACTCAGGAACAAATACTCGTGCTCATCACACAAATATCTGCCCTTACCGGGGTTTGAACCCAGGACCCCTAGCTTCGAAGGCAGGGTCACTCCCAACTAGGCTAGCGTGTCGTCAAACGTCGTTGTTTGGTGGGTGGTTAATGGGTAGGATGGTGGTAGCGATCTGGACGGACCCTGCACAGGGTCCTACCACCTCTAAAGCTAGGTTATGTATTATCATTGTCAAAAGTAGATGATATGATGATTATGATGGTAATGTAATATGATAAAAAAAGCAGCGCTGGTAGATCAATGACGTGTAATAGTGCCCATGCGGCCTATTTATCTTCTCACATCTTTTAACATGTTTTTAGGGTTCCGTACCCAAAGTTTAAAAACGGGACCCTATTAATAAGACTTCGCTGTCTGTCCATCCGTCTGTCACCAGGCTTTATGTCAAGAACCGCGATAGCTAGACGGTTGATTTTTTTACAAATGATGTATATACATATAACAACAAACATTAAAAATTAAATAAAATAAATACTTAAGTAGGGTGGAATGTTTTAGTTGTATATTCGCTTGAAAAACAAATAATAAAAATAAATTAAATTAAATAGGGCTCCCATACAACAAACGTGTTTTTTTCTCGTTTTTTACTCGATATTTATAACGGCAACAGGGAGACACTTGAAATATTTACATAATATTAGTTGTGTATTCACTTTAAGAGTAAATAATTAATCAAAAAATTATTTATTTTTTAAGGGGGGCTTCCATACAGCAAACGTGATTTATTAGCCGTTTTTTGCTCGATCTTAATACAGACACCGAGGTTGTATAGATTGGTTAGTACAAAACCCTTCGTGCGCGTATCCGACTCGAACTTGGCCGGTTTTTTTTACAAGCTACGGGCAGTAAATGTATTTCTATGTTACTTAGTTTTAAATATCAGTGCGTCATGTTTATAAGCAATATAGGTAATTGGATTCGGTATCCAAAGACTTGTTATTATCTTTATATTATACAATATTATCTGGTCCCAAACTAAAGCAAAAAAACCTTGCACTGAACTCGTATGGGTACATTCAAGGACTTTGTTTTGCCTTTTTGGAACCCTGTCATAATTTCAGCGTTAAACCACATGAAAGAAAGCTAAAGTTAATGATTAACGCTGTTATCAGGGTTTCACAGTGGCATAAAAATTAAAGTCCTTAACCGTACTAAAAACATTTTTTTATATAGAGAACCTACTAAGTCAAAAGTAATCACCTGCTTCTACTACCTTGCCTCTTTGAGCTCTACGAGTAGCAAGCCTCTACGCCGGCGTAGCACCAAAGCGTAGCAGTTGTAGCCGCCGAGCTCGAGACGTTTATTAAACAAAACTCGTTCAATTTTTAAACCAATCAGCTATCTTCATATAAAATATTCAACATACTTATTAAAAGGATGTGCCGGATTAAACAAAATAAATAAACGAACCAGGGGACAATGTTACAAATTGGCCTAGTCCCAAACTAAGCTCTAGGCTTGTACTATGGATACTAGACAACGAGAAACTTACTGTTAGGTAATTAGTGGATAATCTGAGACCTAAATTAGTCTTGTAAAAGTGGCACTGATTTCGAGATATATTGACTTTTTTGTTTTTATAATGTATGAGACAACATTATTTGTAACCTGTGGTGCTAGACAAGTTGCATTCGACAATCGTTATCGATTATGTTTCGATTGATAAATGTATGGAATTGACGTAAGCCACCGAGATAGTAACGTGACACTTACGTCAATTCCATATATTTTTCAATCGAAACATAACCGCTAATGATTGTCGAATGCAACTTGTCTAGCACCACTGAACCAACAGTCAAAATATTTCTTAAGCAGTGCCACTTTTCACTAATTACCTAACCCTGTATAGAGAAATATATACCTAAATATATAGCAAACATTCAAGACTTAGGAACTTATACTCGCGCTCATCACACAAATTACAGCCTTTACCTCGATTTAATCCCGAGATCTCTAGCTTCATAGGCAGGGTCACTACCAGCTATGTATGCTAAGGTGTCGTCAAAATTACTAAAATAAATAGCTTTTGTGTTAAGAGACGAAAGAGGGTCAAACAGAACCTAACCGAACGTTATTTATCAAGTTTACTTGTTTCAAACTACATTATACTTAAATAAAAATAGAACATAGATTATCTAATAACCGATTCACTCAATCGTGCCCTTGCGGATTCCCCTTACAGGGGAAAAGTTCATTGAACTCTAACCTTGACACCGACTCGACGGAATTGTGTCGCCCGAAAAAGGCCACATCTTCATTTTAATACCAGAAGGATATTGAACTCTGTACGATAACACATAGGGTTGCATCTGCAATGTGTCTTGTAACAAATACACCATTTTTACAAAGGAATTGATTGAATTTTGTCTCCTGTCTAAACAATTTAGTTATTTGAAGATATTTAAGTTAATAGAATGGTTATTTGAAGCGTCATGTTTATTTCTTGCACAATTAAATAGAGTTTAAACGAAGTAGTTTTAAAAAAAAACCTATCAGTTAATTTAAGGCACTTTTTACTAACACTCTATATCAGTTTTACTTATGACTGGAACAGTGTGGATGGGACTGCTCCTTCAGTTAATTATTCTAGCTATGGCTTTTGACTTAGGAACTCGTCGTGTTGTTCTATAGTAAATATTTTTAGAGTAATGTTATTTAATACATACATACATAACGTCACGCCTTTATTCCCAGAGAGGGGTAGGCAGAGCAACAGAATACCAACTACTCTAAACTTGTTGATAATTCTGTAACCACATTTTGCATTCAGGCTAAGATGTTTACCAGTGTATTAGTGACAGGTTGCAAGCCCATCGCCTAACAGTACTACAAACTTTTATTCCCTTAGTCGCCTCTCACGACATCCACGGGAAGACATGGAGTGGCACTATTCTAACCCGGCAACCACACATTTAATTTAATAATGTTTATTTTTGTGCTCGTTTTAGTAATCATTATTTTTTACTTTATTAAATACTTTGTAATGTAACTTACTTTTAAGTATTACTGTGCTTTATGATTGAAAAAAATACCTTCTGCTGTAGTTTCTTGTGGTGCTTATTCAATGCATTGATGCAATGATGGTCTTTTGGTAGATGCACATTATAATATCGACGTGTAAACATGACACGTACGACACGTTGGCCTAGTTGGGAGTGACCCTGCCTCCAAAGCCAGCGGTCCTGGGTTCAAATCCCGCTAAGGGAAGATATCTGTGTGATGAACGCGAATATTTGTTCCTCAGTCTTGGATGTTATCTACGTATTTCTCTATCTAAGTATGTTTATCGTTGTCCAGTACCCATAGTACAAGCCTAGAGCTTAGTTTGGGACTAGTTCAATATGTGCAAGATTGTCTTGATATTTTTTAAATCTTGTGGCCAACATGGAAAACATGTGCAATTTACCCGTTATTATACTCATCTTGAAAAAACGAGGTAAAGTCGGTTCTCTGGCTCAATGCAGTTGGTAAAAAACAAGCAAATTACTGAGTAAATAAGCCGTAGTGAAACATGAACGGGGAAATACTAAACTTGCACTAAGAAGGGATTTTCTTTATGCAAGTTAAGAATTTTCATCTATTTATCTTCATAAAAATACAAAGCACGCTTTCCAGACTGACTTTGTTTCGATATACTACGTGAAGTGAACAGTTCTAACAAGATTAAATTAACAGGGCTGAGATTTTCACGGTAAAAACGCTATCGCCTTTGAAGAGTTGTTGTGTTCCGGTGTGGGGATATGACAACCGGTGAACCTTACATAATCAGCTAACGAATTGAATAATAGGAATACCAACCAGTCAACTGGTCAACCAGTTTTTGGTACAATTTCGGTGAGTCACATTTGTAGGTCACCGTATGAGATGTAAGTACAAATATATTAAAAGTAAAGTAAAAAAATGAATATATATTTGCCGGTACTGTAATAGTTATTAATTATCTCTTAAAATTAGATATAATTCTTTATTACTTTTATTCTTTCACTTTAAACAGGGTATCTAATTCTAATGCGTTAAAACGATAGTAAAAACGTTAGCATCGTTTTTTAACTCGGCCGCTATTATTATCAACGAAATAAGATTTTTCAAAATGTTGACAGTTTGGAAATACGTCTAAGTCGATATCGTTATTACCGTGTAGAATCATCACTGTTAAGTGACCATTAGTGAACCTTATCGTAAGGTGACAAGATTCGCAACTAGTTTATTTAACCACTAGCTTTTGCCCGCGACTCCGTCCGCGTAGAAGTCGTTTATCGCTACTCCATCGGGAACTGTACAACTTTCCAGGATACAAACTATCCTATGTTCTTTTCCGGGACTCAAACTATCTGTATATCAAATTTTATCTAAATCGGTTCAGCGGTTTAAGCGTGAAGAGGTAACAGACAGACAGGCTTTTAATCTTCAATTTCAGTTCGATCAATCGAGAATTGACAGAGATCCGCTAAGAAAGGATTTTGATAAATTCCACCCCTAAGGGGATAAAATAGGGGATGAAAGTTTGTATGAAACTTACGAAAATTCTCGATTGATTGAACTGAAATTGAAGATTGGAGCTACTATGATCAAATGAATTTACGTAAGTTTCATACAAACTTTCATCCCCTATTTTATCCCCTTAGGAGTGGAATTTATCAAAATCCTTTCTTAGCGGATGCCTACATCATAGTGGCTATCAGCATGCCAAATTTCAGCCCGATCGGTCCAGTAGTTTGGGCTGTGCGTTGATAGATCAGTCAGTCAATCAGTCAGTCACCTTTGCGTTTTATATATATAGATTTTTAGGGTGGTCCCCAAACTAGGATCAAAATTTCGCAGGTATGAAAGAACTTTAGCACTTATTATTTAATGCAATCCTCCATCACACTAAAACCATGTATTTCTGTTACCTATACTCCTGATATAGTGGCAACCTATACTTTCAAGATTATAAGATCTCAAAATGATTGAACAAAATTCTCAACCCCTTTCCTAGGAACTAACCCTATTAAACAAGCATAGAAAGATACTCTCGTTAAACTTATAATAAATTTATAACACCTTTGTTTTGTGTCTCGTCGGAGGTTCAACTAAAACAGTACTTTAATAGCAGCCCGAGTTTGTCACGTAGCATCCTCAAACAAACACAACCCGATAAAGACTGCACCTTACACTGAATGACATACGGTAACTTTTTCTTTGTGAATCGACTATGAAATTTTATTGCATGGGTTACTCATAACCCAGTAGCGAAAAATAAGTTTCATAGACGATAAACGAAGAAATATATAAAATTATTCTTGATAGCCGTTGGAGTTGGAAGTGTGAAGCACCAATTAATTAATTATCTATTTGTCCAGAATTGTAACTGTTAATTTAATAAGCCTAATACTCGTACACACGGTGATTTTTTATTCCATACATTCCCGTAGAGCTCACTTGGAGCAAATTAGTCCATGTACCCTGGCCAAAAATGATTAGATTATTAGATATTGATCAATTTAAATTGAATTTTGGTAATATTTTACTTATTTCCACGTCACGGAATATTCTTAATGTTATGTATTATTTCAAAAGATTTACAGTGGTATCTTTTATTATTAGAATCATTACGAATCAGCAACGTTGACTAATCAATTTTTCTGTTTTTTATACTTAACTTTATAATTAATCACTCAAAGTTTCTTTCTTAATACTAAGCGAAAAACCAACACTGGGAACACCTAGGATGGAGAAACAAGAACCAACCTCTTAACGGGAATGAATGCAATTACCAATAACCCTGTATAACCCGTGGAACAATTGCAAAATCTCAAAAGTGATGGGTGGCGCTTCTGAGTCTCCTATCATCCTTTAGTTGAATTCAATCCATCTTCTTTTTTCCTATAAGTGAGTGAACTGCTACGGTGTGGCTTATCGTTTTATTAACTTTAATTTCACTTTTACCTCGATTTTGTCCTTTACTAATTATCTGTGTGCGAATGGCATAGGGTATATCTATTCGTAAGCCCCAAGTCCTATGAAAACATCCCTGTATTCTTTTATAATACTAACAACATCAAAGTCTTATTACCCTCTTCAATGTCTAAAGATCCTACATAATTATCAATAAAATCGGTAATTGCTTTAATACTGAAAGAAGATGTAGTGACTAAAATTGAAAAGGGCATGCTTCGATGGTATGGTCATTTAAAAAGGATGGATGAAAAACGATTGACGAAAGAAATATACAGTGCTAAAGTGAGTGGAGGGGTCGGAAGGGGGCGCCCTAAGCGTACTTTTTTGAAGCAAATCGGGGAAATACTGGAAAAAGGCCGAATCTTAAGTACCTGAAACCGACGTGCATGCATGACTCGATGTATGAATGTGGAAGAAACGAAAGAGCTTTGTGACAAGATAAAATTCTAAAAAGTTAAAATATATTTATTTTAGAGAGGAGAGGAAACAGTCAAAAAGAGACTAAAGAAAGTATTCACTTTGAAGGATTAGTCTTCTTCAACATATCTCACGGTAGTTTAAGTTGACGATACTTATGGGTATCGATGAGTGAACCAATTTCAACTAGGCACTTAACCACACTAGCACCTTTAAGGTAATATTCATCCTAAACGACACGTTGGCCTAGTTGGGAGTGACCCTGCCTCCGAAGCCAGCGGTCCTGGGTTCAAATCCCGGTAAGGGCAAATATTTGTGTGATGAGTGCGAAATATTTGTTCCCGAGTCTTGGAAATTTCTATGTATTTAAGATATATTTCTCCAGATAAATATGGTTATCGTTGTCTAGTACACATAGTAGAAGCCTAGAGCTTAGTTTGGGACTAGGTCAAATTGTGTGAGATTGTCCCCTGCTATTTATTTTAAAAGAAGTACTCACATTCAGGACTTTTGTGTCTAAGGAAATTGTCATTATTTTTCCAAAAATAGTGAATGGGAAAATCTTAATTGGGTTCACATTTAAACTTAGAGCAAATTAAACTTGGTGACCGACGGACGTAGGAGGCAAAGAGGCAGTCAGCAGACAGTCCGGGCGGCATTCCATTACGTGTGCTGCCTCAATTTCATTATAAAAGTAAATACCATTAAAGTGTCTCCAAATAAGTAATATTTCAGTTTTAATAAAGTTTCAGTACTGCCCGCTTTGCAGTCTCAAGTTTGTTTAAGTTGGACTTTGCATGCCACCCCTAGCAAACAAACAGTTAGCAGAGAATATTCTGTTTTGTATGTATTTTCAATAAATCAGCTTTTCTTTACTTTAGACACATCGTGTGACATACATATAGTTCGATAGATGCTTAAAATCAATTATGTATATCACCCGTGTGGTTGCCGGGTTAGAATTGTGCCACTCCATGTCTTCCCGTGGATGTCGTAAGAGGCGACTAAGGGAATAAAGGCTTGTAGTACTGTTAGGCGATGGGCTTGCAACCTGTCACTAATACACTGGTAAACATCTAAGCCTGACTATGCAAAATGTGGTTACAGAATTTTCAACAAGTTCAGAGTTGTTGTATTCTGTTTCTCTGCCTACACCACTCTGGGAATAAAGGCGTGACGTTATGTATGTATGTATGTATATCACAAAATAATTTATGGTTAGATTTGTGGCACCATTTCGGATATATTGCACTCTAAACGTGTCATTTTTGCTAGAATTACATGTCCCCAACCCCTACAGCAAAAACTGCAAATAGAAAAAAATTGAGATTTAGAGGACGAGAGTACATTAATCATCAAATACAGCAAGCACCAAATCACTTTAAGTAAGTAGAAAATTTATTCATGTTTTTGGTGATATGTAGTTTTTTAGGGTTCCGTAGTCAAACTAGGAACCCTTATAGTTTCGCCATGTCTGTGCGTCCATCCGTCCGTCCGCAGTCTAGCTCAGAGACTCTTAGTACTAGAAAGCTGTAATTTGGCCTGAATATACATCTTTCTCAAGCCAACAAAGTGGTAAAATAAAATCTTTAAGAAAAAATTAGGGGAGGTCACAACACAACGTGCGGTTATTTTTTTTTTCTCGTCTTCCCCATAGTGTGGTGTGTCGTTGGATAGGTCTTTTAAATATATTACGGGTTTGTAAGAGAACAATTTTTCGATTAAGTGATCCGTTTATGAAATATTAAGCTTCAAAGCGCTAATTTTTGTTAGAGTCAAGTCTTTAACACACATAACGAATTTTATAGGAAAACTATGACGAGTAAGTAGACATCATTGGCGCTTGAGATACAGGCGATTCAAGTGTTATATTTACGTACTAAAATCATCTAAAACTTCACCAATGGACTTTAAATAAAGGATTAGTTATTATTTGTTGATTTTTATGTTTGTAGTACTCTAGTACTAAACGGCTTCGGAACCCTACACTAAGCATGGTCCGACATGCTCTTGCCCGGTTTTTAGGGATCCGTAGCCAAAATGGCAAAAGCGACCCTTATAGCTCCGTCATGTCCGTCCGTCTGTCAGCATTGTATGTACATACTCAAAACTACAACATTTAACATATTGATAAAATTAAATTAATTTTTAAGTGGGGTTGGACAGGATATATGCTTCGTTGCAAAACAAACAAATGGAGCAAACAAGTAACTTTATGGTACCCAAGAGAGACAAGACAGGGGCGTCCGAAAACAAGATGGAAAGACGACATTCGCCTAACTTTGGGGCCCTACTGGACCAGAGCAGCAGAGGATAGAGCTCAGTGGAGAGAGCTGGAGGAGGCCTATGCCAGGAGGGACACTGATTTGCGAGACACATTGTAATAAATAGAATGTAATAAACTAAGTACATGTAGCAAATTTGGAATAAAAGGGCTTTATTTATTATCTACTCGTATCAGCAGCGGTCTGAATATTGGAAATGGTATTAGTCAACATCACTGGACCCTCTATTCTTCATTGTTTTCACATCTGTTGTTATTGTATTATTACGACCTAATACGGCCTCGGGAACATGCATGAAAATCAGAATTGAGTTGCATTGATACAATTTAGGAGAAAACGTATAAAAGTGCATATAAAACGCAATACACTAAGTTTTGACCCGTTCATGATTTTATATAGAATCAAAACTTGTTTTAAGGTTTACTTATATTGTTTTTTCGGCATTCTTAGTAGTTATTTTATGTATGTATTATTTTAATTATTGATATTGGCTTAAGGGAATAAGGGCTTGTAGTGTAGGGCTGTTAGGCGATGGACTGGCCACCTGTCACAAATACGCTGGTAAACATCTTAGCCTACTATTGCTACGTATGTAAAGCTTGACAAGATTCTATTTGGCCCTATTTCAATACAAATGGTATTGGCTTAAACATAGTAATTTCTGAAAAAATGCTTATATTTAAATGCTAAATTTCTTTATAACAAGCCTAGAGCTTAGTTTGGGACTAGATCAATCTCTATCACTAATCCAATAGTAAACTTCTTGGCCTGATTGTTCAAAATGTGGTTAGGTTAGGTTATTTCTGTAGCGCTGCCTACCCCACTCTGGGAATAAAGACGTGATGTTATGTATATATGTATGTTCTTAAATGTTACGTTAAAATGGAAAACGCACATGGAAATTGTCACATTTTGCGTGTTTTTCTCTGCTATAGCTAATCAAGTATTGAAAAAATTGGTTTTTGTCGTTTACGTGTAACTTCTACAAACTAGTATCTACTACTCAAATTACGAAGCGTGTATTAACATCGGCCGGAACTGTTTAATCCAATGTTCGAGCATTTTGGATCGTGTGCGAAATTTCACTAAAATCACTCTTCGAAGATTGGATAAAGGCCTTTCATTTTCTGTATTTCTGTTGTTTTGGGACGCCCTGTAAAAATCAGCGTTTTGTCAGCGTGCGTATGTGTGGTAATCCTTGTATTACTTGATACTTACTGGATAACAATTTTATCGACTTGTACACGTTGGCAATGACCAGGGCTAGGATTCTACACGGTAATAACAATAACGATATCTTCTTCTTCTTCTTTTTTATTAAATGGCGGTCCACATAGTGATTTCGCCAATGTCAAGTGAATAGAGTATATCAGTAAACAGAATAAATCAAAAGTAAAAGCCGGGCATTTTTCAATCGGCCATCTTCCCTCCCCGAAGGTTACCGGACCTCAATAACGATATCGTCTTTGACGTGTTTTCGTATTGTCAACGTTTTGACAACTCTTATGTCATTGATAATAATGGCGGCCGAGATGCTAAAACACGTCAAACACGAAATCGTTTTAATACAGTAGAATAGAGGCCCAGAATTACAACATTCTCCTTTGTTATCTGTGGTGGTGTGGCCAGGGTAGTGGGTGTTATGGCGGTTGTAACTTCAAGAAATAATAAAAATAAATGTGTGTTGTTTTTTAGAAATGATAAAGTTATGAGTTTCAAATTTGGAACATCGTACAAAACCAACTCAAATTAAAAAGAGCACAATCCTAGTATCAATTGAATTAAAGTTTAGTCAACAATACGAATCTTAGCTATAGTTTTTTTACAGGTAGCACTGGTAGCGATAAAGTGCAGGTCATTTACCTTCGGATTCTGAACCCATTTTAGAGTACCACGAGTAATATAACTGCAACTGTATACTATGTATAATTAGGACTTAAAACACGAGTGTTTTAAAACTGATACTACAAAACAGCATAACTAACAAATTAAATAAGTTGCAAAATGTACCTTCCTGCCATGCTTGTTAAGGTGTATTTTGTATCTTGGTCGTTACGTTACTTATATCTATGTGTCTGTGTATGTCTGTCTTTGTCATCGTAGCTCCCAAACAGATAGACCGAATCGGACACGGTTTCTTAAGACGGCTAGTTTTTCAGAGTTTTATTGAATTGGGATGTAGAAGAATATAAAACAAAAATGTATTAAAAAATCTCAAGCTACCGTAAAAATCTTTAGGAAAAACTAAGCAATTATTACACTTTTTATCAACTAAACATTATAAGTAGCCTATGTGTTAATCCAAGGTATAACCTGTTTGCATTCCAAATTTCACCAAAATCCGTCCGGTAGTTTATGCGTGAAAGAGTAACAAACATCCATACTTACAAACTTTCGCGTTTATAGTATTAGTAGGATGTTATTTACAAAACGTTCTTATTTAGAATACGAACACGCTAAATTAACTTTACGATTCCAATATTTTCCAATAGAACCTTTTAGAAGATATTACGAAATAAGTCTGTCATTTTCTTACTCCCGGGGCTCTCCATAATTCTTCAATTAAATTGATTAGTTCCTATTTAGCAGCTGTCAACAAGACGTCATTCATTATATTAATTGTACACACGCAAACACTTCACTCACACTTATGTTTTTTGTCATGCCGAGTGTTTACACTCGCAAAAACAGAGCGAAAAGCCCGCGCATTTTCGAGTCAAGATCCTTAAAAACTTACAAGAGAGTAACCGACAGAAATCAGAGGTATCCCGCGCGGTAAGCATTAAGTTTTTGATACGTGCTGACCTCCGCGCTTTGATCTCGAAGAACCCGAAGTCGGAAGACAGCGATCAGTTTTAAATAGTTTTTTCATGAAAATCTGTACTATTGTTTTACTTTTAACACTTAAAGGTAAAGCAATAGTACTGATTTTCATTAAAGAGCGGCCGAACCTTGGCACGGGCCGCCAGTAGCGCGCGACCCGGCAAGCAACGAAGTCGTGCTCTGAAGTTCAATAGTAAGTATTTACAGCATTATACCATGCATCTGCTAAAATGCTTTAATCTCGTAAGGCCCTACGTGCAATAGGATCTACGAAATCAAGGCAATTTAATTTAAACCACATTTTAATAAGCATAAAGTTGATTTTTCTTTGTTTCAAATTTGGAATTGGCAAAGCTAATTGAACTTTATTTCTTTGCTGTTAGATTCAAATTCCCACTCACAAAAATCTCCCTGTTTGTAGTATACGAGGTTAAAGGTATCGTTTAATATTTTGACCGCTTTAGGGGAGTAGATTGTTAAAGTTTAAGAAAAAATATTTATGTAAATCTGTATGAACACTATGAACTAAGAATCCATTGAAAAAGGGTTGGGTATCCGCCATTCTTGAATATGTTCTAGGACTTCTTTGTTCAAAAACCAAATTTTCGACCTCAAAGTGCTGCGATGTTCAAAAAATTACTGAAAATATGCATTTTTACGTTGTTTTCTCATAATCAATCATCTCTGTGTACGATATAATAACCGAGATACGATACTGCAAATTATGGGCAGTCAGAAATAATTACAGATAATTAAAAACGGTTATTAGTTACATTATATTCATTACAACCTCAAAAATATGTATTTTATATGCTGACATTCTACACGCCAAATTACAAAACCGCGCCGTTTTAAAACGCTCCATTTTACATACTAATTTTGTACTGTGTGTTCAGTACAAAATTTATGATTGAGGTTATATTTTGTATTTTCTGTAGTAGGGTTAAACACAGATTTAGGCTATCGTCTTTCCTGTGGAAACACCGGAAGTGATAATGAATGAATGAGTGAATGAATGAGTTTATTTTTCAAGTGGGCATACAACATGGTCTTAAGGTAGCATAGGCTCTCCACAATTTGTCAATAGACTGGCGTACAAAATTTCATCATATAAATTACATCATCTAGTATAAACTTCACTGGAAACATACAGTTAAATACTTTTATGGCCTAATTTTCTTGCTAAGCCCATTCCCGCATAAACGGCGTAAGGTCTGCTTTAGACCTCATATAAAAACAATAATGCACACAAGCTTTTAACTATTGACCACAAGAAAGACAACTTTTGTTTTTAAGAGTGTAAATGACCAGTTGTCAAATCGGACCTCATAGAGTACCAAAATCCTCTAAATATAAATACCAAGGCTTTTTATGACTTGCCAAGAGCATTTTTTTTTTTTTAGTTTTGAGTATATTACAATGAAATAATAATTGAAAAGGTCGTTATCTGACTTATGAGATCTCGATTTTTTGAACTCCGTAGTCATCATGGTACTTCGTTTCTTACATAGTTTTTAAGTGTATAATATTTTTTTAAATTAACCTACTGTATTTACTAAGTATTGAAAGGAATTAGTTTCAGGGAGTCGTTTGCGGAATATTATGCTTCAATGTGCTAGTCCTGCAAACTTAACCAATCTTTACGCAAGATGTTCTATACCTCCAGATCAACCTGTATTATAGACTGGGGGAATGAGGGCTTCTAGTACTGTTAGCCGATGGGTTTACAACCTGTCACCAATACTTCGGTAAACATCTTAGCCTGTTCGTGCAAAATGTGGTTACAGATTCACCAACAAGTCTTTATATAGTTGTTAGTATTTCTGTAGCTCTGCCTATCCCACTTTGGGAATGAAGGCGTATTGGTATGTAAGTATCTGTGTTAATATAAATCTTAATGTTGCATTGCAGACAAAACCATCAGACTTTGAAAAAAAAGATAATCTTTAAAACCTCTACATTCAATCTCCTTTCATACAGAAAAGAGAAATTAAAATAAAATATTCGTTACATGGCAGAGGGGTGTGTTACAAAAAATACTAATTGGTCTTACTTCAAATGTTTTGACGTAATTCTTCAATAACAACGAGAACGTCCAATTATCGTTAAAAATAGAACCGGATTTGTTCAAAATATCTTCTAGTGCGAAGAAAACAAGGGGCGAATGGCGTCTAATTATTTTATAACACCGATAATACCCAGATAATTGAGCAGAAAATAAATAATTTAAAATCAAGTGCAAGTCGTATTCGCGCACCGAGGGTTCCGTTTAAAAAAAGAAAACTTATAAGAATGTAGAGACCCTGGTAGCGGTAGGTATTCTGGGAACAGGCAGTACTGGTAGCTATGTCTGTCTGTTTGTTACGCTTTCGCGGATAAACCGCTGAACCGAATAAGATGATATTTCGTGTGGAGATAGTTTGAGTCCTTGGGTACATAGGGTACATTTTATCCCGAACAATTAGAAAGTTCCTGAGGGAATAGCGACAAACGACAGCTAGTAATACTATGAACTTTTCAGATTTCAGGTTTCAGATGGCTAGACAACGGGAGCAGTTCACAGATCGTGACCCAAGAGACGTCTTCTATGAAATAAAGGCTTACGAGGAAGCTATAATTGGTAAATTACGTGTCTATTCTACATTACACACGTGTAAAAATGACAGACACACAGATTTAATACATTACATTTAAGAATCTCTCTCTATTTTACTTAAAAATTACATAAAACAGAAAAAAGCGTGTAAGTGCGAGCCGGATTCACAAAAATAATATATTTTATTTTTATTATTTGTAAAATCATAAACTCTGTGAATATTTCAACTGTCTACCTATTACGGATCATGAGATACAGGCCGCTGACAAACGGACAGACAGCGGAGGCATAGTAATAGGATCCCGTCGGCATTTGGGTACGAATTTCAAAAAGATGATGCCACTTGGTTTTTAAAAGTTTAAATTTATTTTAGTTCTGTAGAACGTTTGTTTTAAACTTTCAAACTGTTCAAGCGATTGATGACAAATGCACAATTGCTCACTTAATCATTTGCTTACTAGCATAGAGGCATTCCATCTTAGTCCTCAGGGTTGGCAACGCATTTGAGGTCTTAGGATTATAGCCTTGAGAATTGAAATGTCTATGGGTCTCAGATTCCACTTATCATCAGGTGGCCTGAGTGTTTGTGTGCCTTCTCATTAACATAAAAAAACAGTAGTTTTGATTTAGGATACAAGTTGGCCAGGGTTTGCGGTATGGGTTAATAATTGTGTGATGCGCGTGAGTATTTGTTCCCAAGTCTTGGAAGTTCACTATTTAAACGGGCGCCGAGCGCCCATAACTTTTACTGTGTTTTCTAAACAACTAAAGTGTTATCTTAAAATCTAAGAGCGCTTTAATTTTGTACAAATGAATATGCAATATCATTCATGACATAGTTTAATAACCTCTAACCTTCTTGTAGTCAACCTGCAGCAAGCAGGAAAGAACCTGCTTGCAACCTGTCACTAATACCCTAGTAAACTTCTTGGCCTGGTTGTGCAAAATGTGGTTACAGAATTATAAACAAGTCTTTTCAGAATTGTTGGTGTTTCTGTAGCTCTGCATTCCCCACTCTGGAAATGAAAGCGTGGTGTTATGTACGTCAAGGGCAAAAATATGTATACACTTTAGTACCTTGCCGCTTTAATCGCTGTCACAATTTCATATGACAGCTTAAACATGACGTTAAATAGACAAGGTACTACCTTTGCCACTTTGGCCACCGGAAAAAGGTGGCACTTTATTCCGTTAAGTTGCTCACTCATAGTTCAACTGTCGTTAAGTTATATCATATTCTCTATAAATTGTTTATTGATTTGTTCAACAGTAAAACGCTCTTTGATTTAAAGATAAACGTTAGTGTATTAGAAAACGCAATCAAATTAATGTGGTCGCCAATGGACGCTCGGCGCCGTCTTAAGAGAGGTTTTTGGTGAAATCAAAAGAACACCTCCACCAACCTAAATAACTTAAACGTAAGTTTAATTGGTTGCGTACTCTAGGGCCCACTCAGCATGTGCTGACGGCTCTTTTGCTGCAACCCTGATATTCAGTGGATCCCTAGTTTGCGTGCGACGGTAAACAACGTCCTCAAAGTCGCAACTTGCATGCATGTTCAATGAGCGTGCTTTGTCTACAGCGTGTAAATTTCATACGGGCATATATTTATCCTGACGTAGTTAACGATCATACAAATCATGTGAGAAAGATATTTTGTTGGTAACTTTTATTATTGAGGAGCAGTAAATTTTTTAAAGTTTGTCTTAGGAGCAATGTACGAAGTGTGCGAGCGTCCATCGGTCGTCAATGTATTGCCTGTATCCAAGTGCAAGGACGAAATGTGTGGAAACTAAATACCAATCTCAGGCGAGTGCCCCGCCTGCACCGAAATTTTTGACTTTCATGGGCGAAGTAAACAAATGGCGAACCATAACAATTCGTGAGCATAACATGACTATTATGTAGATGCTTTAATTTAATTGCGCAATGTCATACATTGCTTGCTGAATTAATTAGTAAGAAAAAAAGAAATACAACTAATGTTGCTGTTACACACGTTTTCATGTTAATTAGGGTGTATATTAACTATTGTTAAAATATATGCCCGTATGAAATTTACACGCTGTATAACAACTGATTATGCGTATGCAGTATCAATAAATTAAATAACATATTTAAATATGTGTTAGTTATAAGTATCCCACTTTAAACTTTTATGTGAAAAATAGGTTAAGTTCTTTGATAAGGGGCCAAGTTTGGCAATGTATTGTTGACAATCAATCCAATTTATTGCCACTACAGCTTTAGTTGCAAATGTTGCAAATGTTGCTCGAACTCGGGCTAGGCTGGTGTCCGTCAGAGTTATCCAATGATTAAATCCCTTTTTAAATGATAAACACTATTTCTCTTTAAATTAATAAGGTTTTGGTAGGATCCGGCGCAAGTTTCGTAAAGGTTTTTCGATTTTTCTTCGGCATAACAGTGACTACTTTTGTGACGCCTGCTGCTCTATGAATTATTACTTTAATGCAACAACAAATATAACTATAGATAACCTATTTCATTCCGAACAAAACTGTACATACGTTTTTAGTTATCTTTTGTAGTTTTAGAAATATAGCACATTTTCCCGAACATTCCCTTTTGTAAAAAAAGTCGTCAAATGTCTAAGACAGAGTAATAATATATAGATTTATTGTTATTAAGTCCAGACCTCGTTCACGCTCTTGATTAATGTTGTGCAGGTGCATTTTTTTAAAGTTGACCATAGACATTTTTGTCGGAACATGTTTTCGTGTCGGCGAATGAGGCCTATACCGGGTATTGCCTGTAACAGGAGCAATAAATTGCGGGATTGTTTCCACACGACAAACGTAACAATATTTATTCTACAACTTTTGAAAATAACTTATTGTTTAATAAATATTAATGAATTTAGATTTTCTAAGCAAGCAATGTATTGCGAAAACTACGAAGTTGCTAGGCTGACAGTAGATGTCAACTAGACTATTGGATGGAGTACATTGAAAATACTAATTAGTTTGTTCAAAAACATCCCAAATAATAAATTACATATTTTTTTAAAGTTATAGAACAAAGGTTCTTACGTTTATAGAGTAGAAGCGATCCCGCAATTTATTGCTCCTATTACAGGCAACACCCGGTATAAATACCAAGTTGAGCTATATAAGCAAGAAGCGATTTCACGTCAAAGCACACACTAAAATGTTATAAAGGTTATGACGGTCCAATTCAAGCTTAACACATTGACTGCCAGCTACGAGTATACTCGTAGTTATGAACAATTGATCCCATTGTTCTTAACTACGAGTATAATCGTAGCTGGCAGTCAATGTGTTAAGTTACTAGTCCACGTATTATGAAGAATCGCTTAAACAATCACCTAACCGTTTTATTTTCAGAACATGGTTACCACGACAAGGTTAAGCAATTCGCTCACCGTAAACTGAACTGCATAACAATTTCATGGTAATTCCTCCGAGCGCTTACTTTCTTATTCTGTTCGAGGAAGGCGGCGACTACCTGTAGCATGCCTGGCGCATTCCGAAGCTACAAGTATCGTTAGCACCCCTGTGGTTGTTTTTTGTATTGGCTGGGTGCCAATAACGAAGTGAAATATACGAATGAGGCAACGATTACTACTAGATACATACAAAGTCAAAAAAGCCGCCGTGTTGCTTATACTTATAGCTACATCTGTTTAACTTTCTTAATTAACTTGAATTATACCTTAATTCTAAGCAACAAAGATCCAAATTATCATTTATTACTTTGGCTATGAGCACAAACTTATGCTCTTATTTCCCTGGCCGTTTACAGAGCTGTCACGTTTAATCTAGTAGTCATTACATTACTGATCGAAGCACTGCGATCTTAGGCCCCCCACAGACCTACAAAAAATTAGCGCAATTTTTGTACAATATGATTGAAACAGGGTCTGCCCCTACACGTGTCAATTGATTGAGTTAATCGTCAAATTCATCAATCATTGTGATCTAATGTCCATGATTTATTAAAAACTAAAACTGAGTTATCAGGTTCAACGTCACGTGAAATACAGCTACATTGAGATATTATGAAAGATGTCTGATGAACAAGGATTTGGCTGCTGCAGTTGTGCTGATAATTTAATTAAAGAAGAAAAGAATGAAACGGTAAATTGAGCAATTACTACTACAGACAATACAATCACACGTGATGGCACAAACAAAATTAAACTCTGTCAAACTTTTATAAAATGATTGCGTAAACTTCAATCATAGGCATAGACGATCAAAAAGTTTGGGCAATCAGTGTGAATGCACAAATATAATATTGATCATCTATGGGGTGCCTTAGGATTGCGATTTTGATCATTAAAATTTCTATGGGTCCCAGATCCCACTTACCATCAGTGGGGCTAACACGTACGGGCACTAGTGACAAATACTTCAAACAGTAACTAGTGTCTAATAAAAGTAGCTTTTTGAAATTATTAAAATGACAGCCACCCGCGGCTTGAGTTGTTTAGTAATAAAAAGAATCAAGTCACACAAATCACACTTTTATTTTAAACCTTAACACTTATTATTACTTTGGAGAATGGAATAGGCGGATTTAAATCCCTAGCCTATGTCAAAATCTTGTCCCGTTGCAGCATGCTGGGTGCTCGTAAGTCTCATTAGTTCATTACCATTGCCACAAATAAATGCAATAAAAAGGAAAGTACGAGTAAAGGGTGAGTACTATTAAATTGTCGCCAACATTTCCCGTATTTTTTTTTCGGCCACGCAACCTTTTTCATTAAACTTATAATATTTCAAATTTAGAACGTATTTGCATGTCTTACTGTTTAAAAGAACATTCAGTTGTTTTTATCAGTCAAGATGTCGTCAAACGAAAAAAGCATTCGTGAATTAATTTTGCGAGAATTTTCAATAAATCCCAATATGTTCACTTTGGATCTTGCGAAATCGTGTAATATAAGTCGGAGAACAGTGCAAAGGACCCTAAAAAACTAAAACAAGGTGGAAATATTGAAAGAAAGCAGTGAGAGGGCCATCCTACAAGGAAACGGAACAAAAAATTGGATTTAAAAGTGTGTAAGCTGTTTGATCAGAATCCGGCAATCTCTTCTCGAGATGTGTCCAAAAAAGTTGGTACTTGTCAAAGAAATGTACAAAAAATAAAAATAAAGTATGGTATTTCTACTTACAAGAAGCAAAAAGCCCCCAAAAGAACTGTAGAACAGTATAATCGAGCAATTAGACGGTCTAGATTTCTGTACACCTTGTTAGTTCAAAAAACAGGTTGCTTAATTATTGATGACAAAACGTATGTGAAAGCTGATTTCAAATCAATACCTGGAAACCAGTACTTTTCTTCTCGCAACGTCTCGGGTCTACATGAATCAGAAAAAGTGATTTCAGTAGAGAAATTCGCCAAGAAGTTCCTCGTGTGGCAAGCGATATGCCAGTGCGGCACGAGAAGTTCGCCTTTTGTAACCACTGGCACAATAAACACGGATATTTATATTTCCGAATGCTTAAAAAAACGGTTATTACCACTTGTAAAAAAACATACTTTTTCTACATTGTTTTGGCCAGATTTGGCAAGTCGTCACTATTCGTCGCGAGCTTTGGATTGGTACAATCAGAATTCTGTCGATGTAGTGCCGAAGAATATGAATCCGCCAAATTGCCCAGAACTACGGCCGATTGAAAAATACTGGGCTAATATTAAAACAAAGTTGCGGAAAACATGCCAACCGGCCACATCATTGCCCGATTTAAAAAAAAAGCGGCCAAGTGCGAGTCGGACTCGCCCATGAAGGGTTCCGTAGCAGCAAGTAACATAATATAAAAGTTCGTTGTAGCTTTGATCAATGTTTTTATGACGTATTAAAAAAAAAACTACTTACTAGATCTCGTTCAAACCAATTTTCGGTGGAAGTTTGCATGGTAATGTACATCATATATTATTTTTACATTTATCATTCCCTTATTTTAGAAGTTACGGGGGGGGGACACACATTTTTCCACTTTGGAAGCGTCTCTCGCGCAAACTATTCAGTTTAGAAAAAAATTATAATAGAAACCTCAATATCATTTTTGAATACCTATCCATAGATACCCCACACGTATGAGTTTGATGAAAAAAAAATTTTTGAGTTTCAGTTCTAAGTATGGGGAACCCCAAAAATTTATTGTTTTTTTTCTATTTTTGTATGAAAATCTTAATGCGGTTCACCGAATACATCTACTTACCAAGTTTCCACAGTATAGCTCTTATAGTTACGGAATAAAGTGGCTGTGACATACGGACGGACAGACGGACAGACATGACGAATCTATAAGGGTTCCGTTTTTTGCCATTTGGCTACGGAACCCTAAAAAGTGGATGAAATGTACAAAACTGATCACTAATGTATCCGTGCAAAATTCTATGAGTCGCGTGAAGAGTAAAGTCCGCGAATTCTCTCGTCGTGCTCTGGAGAAACCTTAATTGTGTTAGCTGATCTATTTTACGTCTTGAACTTTCTTATAATAATAAAAAAAGAGTTATTATAACATTATTTCATTTTGTAAACGTTAATTCAAATGGCGACAATTTAATAGTACTCACCCTTTATATAGTAGACACGTTGAACATACCTACACGTTGACATGTTAGAAACAGCGCGCATGCTACCTAATAAAAAATGCACGCCCTAAAATGATTTTGTAAGCTATGGTGGGACTACTTGAACTCGTAGGTTACTCTCATTAAGACAAAGTTAGGTTAGTCGAACTGTTATGTCATCGAGACATGCAACCAAATTGGAAATACACACCTTAACTTTTAAATAATGGTCTTACGGGACAACTGTAGCCCGCTGACTAATAACGAATTGAAAAGTGACGTAGATACACCTTAATACATTTAGTTAATTTTTAAGGTTCTGTACCTGAAAAGGAAAAACTGAACCCTTAATAGGATCACTTTGCTGTCCATCCGTCCGTCCGTACGTCTGCCTGTCGAGACCCTTTATCACGGGAACGCGTAGAGGTAGCGAGTTGAAATTATAAACATATACTTCAAGCCTATACAGTCCCTTGAAGCTGTGACAAAATCAAACTTCTAAGTTAACATAAACTAAATATTTCGACACTTTCAAGGGAGTTAAAATTTAAAGAGTACTAATCCCATAAACCTAATATCCTGAAATTTGGCAAGAATGAACGTCTTACAGTAGAAGTTAAGGAAAAATCAAAAACTCTTAACTTGGTGCTCCATCACGAAAAATTGCGATTGCAAACTTAATTGTAGTTGGTGAACTAATTGCGTCGTTTGTCGTTGTATGGCGACAACAGGTTTTCAACGGCAAAGTCAAGTTTGTCCCTTAATACAATTTTACATTTTTATAACTTGTACGGAACCCTCGGTGCGCGAGTCTCGCACTTAATCAGCTTTTTACACTAGGTCTACGCGTACATTATTAAAGTCAAAGGAGAGTTAAAGCATAACATAACCACAGATGCGACATGTCTATCGATTTTCTATTCTTTCATAGAGGTGCTGAATACACAATACCTCCTCAAAATATGTGGGAGTGTATTAGGTGTCAAAGTAGTTTATTTTCTCAACGAACTACGTCGTTCTATCGCTTAGTTAGACTATTTTTACTTGACCTGTGTTCAAATCTACCATATCGTAGCTAAAAATAGTAAGAAGGAAAAAAATTACATCTTTGGCGATCCTGTGACTAAATTCAAAGTTTCGTTGGACCCTTAGCAATTAAGTTTAGAAGTAAGTTTTCATAAATCGTTTAGAAGATTTTTTTTATACAATTAACTAAGACTGTACATTTCATTTTGTTAACTCCTGCATACATATTTATAATAAATAAATAAAATAAATAAATAAATCACAGGACAATGTCACACAAATTGAACTAGTCCCAAACTAAGCTCTAGGCTTGTACTATGGGTACTAGACAACGATAAACGTACTTACATAGAGAAATATATACTTAAATACATAGAAAACATCCAAGACTCAGGAACAAATACTCGTAATAATAATAATTATTGTTATTTTTGTGTTTTCTCTAAAGCAGCCTATTGCATGCTGTGGTTGTCTGTAATTAGTGTAGCATTTAGATTTAAAACCTAGTAAATTTGTTATTATTTATCACTTAACAATGTATGATGACAATCCTAAATAAATAAGTAAAACGGTACTTATCGTTAACTTAAAAGTCCAGATGAATAACGCTGTTAGCGATTGTCGGTATACTTGCGACAACTAATTATGTACTCCATACATTTTGAGGCGATAGAAAACAGAAGCGTTAACAGCATACAGCAGCAATTTTACTTCTTTTAATGTGGCGTTTAAACCGAAAGAATACTATAAAAATAAAATAATGGAGCTCTCAGAGTGTTTTTATTCAAAAATCTAAAAGTAGGTACGTTAAATGATAACAGATTTAAATAATTTATAAGGAATACAAGTAGACGTCATTAGTTCTTGAACAGTACAGGTGATTCAAATGTAACATTGTACCTGTAAATCATCTAATTTGACTTTAAATATTATAATACTGGTGGTTTTGAAGAAAGTTTTTGTGTTTGAGATTGAGGCCGATACTGAGTATGTTCTGACATGATTTTTCCTCTTTTTGACGTTTTAAGCTAGACGTTTTTTTTGCACAAAGCAAGAAGACTTTTTCGGTAAAAAATGAAATGTTTCCGTAACTATATCCATACTATAACTATACTATTTTCGACTATTTTATTTAGAATAAAATACGCTATCTAGCGCTATAAATTAGCCGTCGCATTAAAATTACAATTCTTGGAACAGCAGGCGTCACAAAAGAAAAGTTGCCGTCATGCCGATGAAAAAGTTTACGTCGTTCTTTTTTTCTATATTAATTAAAAAGCACAAAACAAAACTAATGTATAACGTATAAATTAATTATGACCTTAAAATTAAACTTTATTAGGTAACCACAATTTAAGAATTATTTTAATTCTTTGAAAAAGTATTAATAGCAAAACTAAATCTCTTACTATTAAGTAAGATACCTACAGTTAATACCGAGCAGCTCTGTCTGTGATACATGAGTCCAAACTAAAGATCCGCACTAAAAATGATATAATGGGACACCTTACTCTCGTCTTATTTTTGAACCCTTGTCTTAACCCAAGAAATTTAACCCGGATTAGGATAATGGTCGATACGAACTTAAATTTGCAAAAAAGGGGATCTTTTTTACCTTACCTCAGAGCATCCTCCACCCTCGGGAATTTTAAATAGGTATGATCATTACAATGTTCACAAACTCGAGGATCATTGTGTTTAGTTTAGTAATTTAAGTTAGCTTTAGGTGGATTATTTTATTTTTATCGTTATATAGTTATACGCTAATTTATTAAAAATATTTTTTTTTATTTGTTGTTAATGGGGCAATATTTAATGTTAAAATTTCATGTGGCTGTTACGGTTCAAGAGAAACACAAGTACAAGGTCAATCAAAAAGCACATTACTCTATTTCTATTTAATTTTTAATTTTTATTACTTGTTCTTATAGCGGCAATAAAAATTGCCACTCTGTCAAAATTTCAACTGCCTGCCTTACGGTTCATGAGTTACAGAATGCTGACACACAGACGGACAGAGGAGGCTTCGTAATAGTCCTGCTGGTGCCCCTAGGGTACAAAATCCTAAAAAAGGTAAAAAGAAAGATTTTTAATCACTTAACACCCCACCGCAAGCCCGTTCTCGGTTGCATTTCATTATTATAATAATTATAAGTAACTAGAGGTTATAATTAAACTTCCTTATACGTCTGAGATACTACAATTCGAATATGGACTCAGAAAATAAACTTGTAAGTTTGCTTTCTTAGTTTAAGCAAAACAGCGCCATCTTGTGTCGAGTAGATAAACTAAACTCTTACTAGCGCCCGGCCGAGGCACTGTTTTATAAAGCTACAAGTTACAAACTACAAGCGGAATTCTCTTTCTATCAACAGGAGTTAGAAAGAGACTTCCGCTTGTAATTTGTAATTTGTAGTTTTATAAAACAGAGCCCAAGAGTCGAATTAGCAGAACTTCTTTGCGTTCATATTGTATCGTTTTGAATGTAGTTTTTTTAACCCCCGATGCAAATTGTGTGGATTGTGGGTGCTATTATAAATTGATAATGAATCGTTGGTAACACTGTATATTACTATTAGTTTGAGTAAAATGTGTAATGTAATGAAATAGAAAATCTAATTTAACTTTATAAAAAAAAACGCTCTTATTTTATAACGAATAATAAATCACCCATTATAATTCACAGTGCTGCTGGTGTGATATCGGGATCTCCTAATAAAAGTAACTCCATCGTTTCTTACTCACTCGTGATCGGGATTGAGGTGACGTCATCCATTGAAAAAGCGCTATCAAGATTATTATCTTAATGAATAAAATTTTCATCTCGGACGAAGATAAAATAAGCTTACTAAAAAAAATAAGTTATTATTACTAAAAGATCATTTATTACAGAAAATAATATATAAGACCAATATCAGATCTACGGATTAAACTTTCGAGTTTTTTAATAAAATGGGTCGATAATTTACTGCATCAAGATATTATGACTTTTAATACTTCAGGGTGCTTAGGTAGCGAAAATACTAAAAGTCCTCATTTGCACCTTTTATACATACAAAAGTGATATCACTCCTAGTTTCCGCGCAAAACACGAAATAATATAACTTTTTATCATTTTTCTATTTTTTTTTACAAAATTTTACTGAAAAAAAAATACCGCTAAGATATGCAATTTAATAATAGATAAGTTTTTTTTTAGATGAGGTTTTATTTATTTCTTAACTTTGCTATACTATTAAAAAAAAAACTTCTTTTAACTTTATATGGTCGAATGAAGTAAATTTTCAAAGTAGCATAGGAACGTGAAATAAAAGAGTTAAGAAATAAATAATACCTAATTTTAACGAAAATATTATATTATATAATAAAACTACTTATATCTTGGTGGTAAAGTGGCCTCTAAGAGATTTTTTTTTTAAATAAAAAATTAAAGACATTTTGACTCAAAAGTTTACACACTTTTGAATTGGACTTAACTTTTATACATTTTACAACCGTACTAGACAAAACTTTCGAGTATATTTTAAATAGGATTTCTGTATAAACTTGACAGAAAGAATAGTTTATAATAGTCTAGAATTGCACCAAGAATCAAAGTGTGCAGAAGTATAGTTTTAATTTCATTATTTTTCACGTAACTAAGAAATAATACGAAATAACTCTCTTTCTGAGCACAAAACCTGAAATATAAGGGAAGTTTTTTTTTCTACAACTTACTTGCATTATCTTTTTCAAATAACTTCATTTTTTGATCAAACTGCATCTTGACTTATATAACAAGAACAATATTTAATTGACTTTAGCACTTAGTAAAACACACAAGTATGTTACAAAAGAAGTTACACTACTTAATTGACTTTTTTTTTAATTAATAAAAACTCATAAAATTTCACTAAAAACTATTTCATATTTTATACTAATTCAAACAGATACACGTATATTATCACTAAAACAATACTTTATTAACTTTTTCACGTATTAAAACACTATAAAAAGCCTAATAAAGCACATTTTTTTTTTACTTTAACGTGTCTCTAAAAGTCGCGATGAAACTGTGCGGGACAGTACTCCACCGCAGGGCCATTGCTCTAACTCTAGCAGGATATTTCGGAAAGGTTACTTATACCTGGTATAAATTTAGTTACTGGCCGTTGGTAGTGAATATACAGAAGGTGGTTGACTGTGCGCATCAGTTACAAAATTTCATTCTGCGCAGCTTTTGCAGACATCAACGGCGAACCATGAAACTATGATTTCTCTGCGGGTTTCCCTATCACTAGCGCCACTTTGGACTGCATACGTAACTTTGTACCCTAAAACCATGGTCTGGTGACTGTTGTGGAAATACTATTCTGACCGTAAGTGCGTTATTTAAACGACATAACGTCACCTTTTGAATAATTTTTGTGATCGAGACGTTTTACGTCGGTAAAAATAAGTTGGTTTATAGGCCCTGCTCAATCGAAAAATTCAAATCCTTCTTAAGATGAAATTAAATCTGGCACTGAAAGGTAATAAGTATCGAATAGATAAAATCTGATATCGCTTAAACGAGCAAACCGATATTAATAAGAAACCTTGCTAAGAACCTTTCTGAATAAACTCACTAAAACATGATGCCACAGATACATTGATACACAAACACACATACACAAGTTTAACTAACACCACCCCTCTTTTTTGTCAGGGGTTAATAAAACGTAAACTATGTAACAAAGCAAGTGCTATCGTGTTTTGATCGTGTCGATAAATTGTTATTATAAGGTACAGTGTACATAAAAGCCCCAGCCGATGATAAAATTAAAAAAAAACTATACTTATAAGTTATAAAACATATATTTCAATTGAGAACGTCCTCCTTTGTTTGAAGTTGGTTAAAAACGGTTATAGGGGGCTGAATACAAGCCCCAGCAGTTCATTTCTAAATTTAAAAAATATACATTCGAATATAGAACCTCCTCTTTTATTTGAAGTCGGTGAAAAACTCTACTGTGACTGACAACACAGCCATTGAACCTAGGGACGCGACAAAAGGGCGTGAAATTTGGACGGAATATTCCTAACAGAGCCACTTCCAATATCGGTATGGAATTAATTATAATCATAGGCCCTAGCACAGTGTGAAATAACCCCTTAAAAGTGGACATCCTCATGATGTCATCATTTTGGAACCCGACTGCCCATTATGCTCAGAAAACAAGAATTGTTTTTGTTTAATATTAAGCAAGGCAATTTATTTTGAACTTTATTTGAACAAACGTAAAGTGCAATTTAATTTGTTTTGCAAATAAAATGGCTTTTTAGAGCAAAGATAATTTAACTTGGAAAAAATGGAATGAATATTCCCCCAAATGCTCCCATTTTCAGTACGTTAAGATTTCTCATACGGCAACTACACAAATATTATAGGACTACATATAGCGATTTTAGTATTTTCAGTGACAAATTCGGTGAAGTGGAACTGATGGTGAAGACCACTGATAGCCACTGGAACTCCTCAACGGTTCCTATTTCAAAGGTGGCGATAAGATAATATCTTGATTAGGTTAGTTGAGCGACTATGACGAAGGACATTCAAATGGTTTGAACGTGATACACGTGCACTATGACTTTCACGCAGCATGGCTTGCGGCGACCGTGAAATATCCTGTGGTTATGATTTTTTGAGAAGTGGGACTGGACTACATAAAAAATATTACCTATAATCACTAAAAATTAAAACAAAAAGGTTTTAAAAAACAAAAAACTGTCTTTGAACACCCAAAAAATAACTTCTTTTCAAATGGTAATAGGTCAGTCAAACTGAAATCGGCGTCCCAAAATAAAAGCCCACTTCAGTTTGGGTTTGGGTTTTTGAAAGCGGTTTTTTGGTTTTAAAACATCACCGTCTTTGGTGGAAATAACATCAAAATTAATTAACACAAAAAATACGAGAAGACGTGGTGTCAAAGCGTAGGTATCCTCCACGACCGAGAATTTGCGTTGTTAGCCTCTGAGGGCTTTGGCTACTTCACCGAAGAGCAGGCGAGCTCCTGATGGGAGTGCCTATATAAATGCGGGCAAGCAAGTTATACACCTATGTCAAATTCCAATTTGATAGGTTCGGGAGTTGCTAATAGAAACAACTGTGACACAGACAGACAGACACCTCACAAAGGTTCCGTGTTTGGCATTTTGGTACGGTACCCCAAAAGAGCATTTCCACGAAAACATGCAGAGTTGCGCGTTGCATTATCGCAAATCTTGTTACGAAAAAACCACTGGAAGGGATTTTAGTAGGTATTTTGTCTATTTATTTAATAAATTATTATTACAGCTGATTGTAAGTAACGAGTATGTTGATATAAGCGCCCTCTGTTGCTCAGTAGATGTACTATTGCTTAGAAAGGGAGATATTGTATCTTTGTTTCGTCGAAACATTTTGTAAATGGTAAAGCAGTTTTTAAATGTACAAGTATTTATTAAATTAATTTAGATAGAATAATTATAATCATGTTACTTCAATGTCGATGAACGACCGAAAAACTGGAGCTACGCTAACGAAGCTGCAATTTTTTTATGAATCCTACTAACCTTTATCGATAAAAGGTATTATTATCTAAGTATCAAATTGGTTACATATAACAATGGCTTTAGATAAGCGTTCCCTACCGTCCAGTAGCTGAAATACTTGATTTAAATATTACAATGTGTATTTTAGCTATTTAACGCTAGATGGCAGGTCCGATTCATGGTCATAGTTTTTCATGACAGTTTTCCTAATGGCCACTCCTACCTATAGTATTAAATCTCTTTTTTTAGGTTAAGCTTATGGCCGTATTAATAAACTCGTCTCGGTTTAATTGCCCTTCTCAAGATACGTCAAAGTAAACGTCAAACCATAGAAAACTGTCATTTTTGACATATCTTGAGACGGACATTTAAACTGAGATCAGTTTATTAATACGGGCCTAAAGACTCACAGTCACATGAACGTGTGAGAGTCAATGAGAGAGAATTACAAAAGTTAAGGTTGTTTTAAGAGCTATCGCATTGATATGCAATAACCACGAGTAACCTCGTAAAATAAGAACAATATTGATTAGTAATGTGTCTTCCGAAAAAGTAAATGTAACTGGGCTATGCAGGAACATGCTAAGTATAGGATTCCGAACCCGTTACTAAAGACAAAAAAAATATTTGCGTATCTTTATGGCATTTACGTCCTTTTCATGAGAAGCTCACTTTTTCGCCCATAACTAAAATAACCAGGGAAGAGCATATCGGACCATGCTGAGTGTAAGATTCTGAAGCCGTTAAGTACTACAAACGTAAAAAACAACAACTATTGTATAGTCGCCTGTATCTCAAGAACCAATGATGTCTCCTTTCAAATTCATAATATGCGCTTTCATTTAAGATTTTGTTCAGATTTTTTAGCACTTGTAGTTTTCCCCGTAGAGGGATTAGAATGTAACAAAAATTACCGCTTTATTTAATTAAGTCGCCAAAATAAGATTGAGTTTTGTAATTACTTGGAGCGGTGTGGAGGAAGTCCTGATGCATTATAAAAATAAAAACTTTGTAGTAGTTTTTTTAATCTCCAGCTCTGTCACCAAAATTTAGGGCAGGATTTTTGGCCTTTTTCAGGATTATTGAATCCTACAAAATAATAACTGTGACAAATAGCTTTTACTAATGGAGTTCAAATAATCTACGAGAGTTATTTAACATTATCCTTTTGAAAGTTATTTAAAAATGTTTAATAAATACGAATTTGCGGTAGGAATTGTGCTTCAGAGCCTTCTAATTGACAAGGGTGCTGGTCTTCGACCGAATTTCAGAACAGTTAACCGCTTCCTCTGTTATGTATTCCTCACTTTCGACTCCTACTTCTCATTGAGTAATGTTCAAAAACAACTAAATATAAATCAAGACCTGATGCTGACTTAGTGAAGGTACAAAATTTAATCTCCAAAAGTAAAAATGTTTTTAAAGGGGTAATATAAAACAATTTCGCAAACACAGACAGTGTGCATATTCCAATAAAAGTACTTATCGATCTCCCTTTTTTTATACCGATTATCACAAGTTAATATGTCACCCCTCGTAAGGTTTAAAGAGGGTATAACCTTTTTGCCATTTGGACTACGGATCCCTAAAAACATGTTATGTATGTAATTGCTTATTAACATCGAACATAGACAGATGTAGTCAGCTGTAAGAATGGGTACGGTCAAGGACTTTAATTGTTATGCCACTATGGCACCCTGTCATAGTTATAGCGTTAATCATAAATTTTAGCTTTCTTTCATGTGGTTTGACGCTGTCATTATGACAGAGTTGTACGGGTCATACACACTCTTAATTAAAAACAAAAGTTGTCTTTCCTCTGGTCATTAGTTAAAAGCTTGTGTGCATATAAGATTTATGTTTATGTGATATGTCTTTAAGAGTCCTGACGCCATTTATGTGGGAATGGTTTTATCCAGAAAATTAGGCCTTATATAAACGTTAACTTACTCCGTGACCACAGGAAAGACGATAACCTAAATCTGTGTATGACCCGTACCTACCTACCTATTTTTTATTTATCAATAGTATCAAAGTATGATTATAATATCAAATGAGTTGAGGTATTCTATGAATGGATAGCTCTTAAAAATAATCATGTACATGTTATATTATAATCAGTTTTTACATTTGGGAGATCGTTTAGGAAATATTGACCTCGCAAAGCGTAATTTTCTACGGTTGCGTGTGCCCCCCCTCCCCTCAATACACAGTCGAACCTACGAACTATAAAAATCAGAAAATACCATAAATAACAGCACATAATAACGAACGGAAAACTATCACGACTGGGTAGACTTGACTGGTTCTTAAGATACAGGCGACTAAAATGTTTATAATATTATCTACTAAATATAATCTGAAACACACCAAAAAACTTCAAGTAGAAACTTCTTTCACAGTCGTTTTTTCTCGAGACATTTTTTGTTTGTTTTACGGTCTTTAATACAAAGTGTCTCTAATTATTTTGTACCGTGGATACATGGACAGACATAACTATAAGGAGTCCTAAAAAAGCCGCCCCGCATCTTTCGATGGGCTATTAATCAATAAATCCCCAGTGACGGTGTTCGAGACAAAAATACCTATTATATTACGAGTACCTGACTCGTAGTTTGCGCAAATTATTCTATTCCATTCTATTCCATTCTATTAGAATGATTACCCCGGAAATTGTTGACAGTTTACACTCGGTGCATTTTAAGTGAATGAATGGTCTGTTATTGCACATTGCATTCTAGATCGACTTCACGGGCATCGCTGCATTCATCCCAGTAGGGTCTCAACTCATAATAAAATATACTTCTAAACCTCGAAATAATGTTGTTACGCCAATGGATTAAGGCTTCTAATTTTCAATCATGATTATTTGTGCTAAGGAAGCGTTGTCAGCACGCTGAAATATCGTTTCAGTCCTTTTCAGAGGTTCAAATGTAGGTACTAATACCTATATCCAAATTTCGACCACCTTGCTGTGGTATCCACTCCGTTTGAGGCCACCCTCTATCAAATACGCTATAACCTGAAATGCCATTTTCAAGGGTTTTCAAGACCCTTTATGAGCCGTTGAAGTACATTTCAGTATGATAATAAAGGCGAATTTTCCAAGAGTGAAATAGATAGCATGTTTAGAAAGAGACAGCGGTACTCGAATCAGAACCTTTAAGAAGCGTGTGAAAGAGATAGCGCGTTTTGAAAAGAGACGGCAATGCGTAAAATGTTCCAGACCCGTGAACCAAGGACATCGCTATTGTAAAAAAGGCCAATCCAGGTGATAAGGTCTGTGTACATTTTTGAAGACTTTGTGCCCTTTGTGGTGTATATATTGGTGCCCTTGACTATACCTACAACATTTCATTGTGATTAATCAACCACTCTAATCAGAATATCGATGTTAATAATGAAAAACCATAATATTGTTGATCGGGGTGTAAATCACACCCTAAACCTAAAAGAAGTCACAACGGAGTGCATCCCTACTTTGAAAATCGAAGTTCGATAAAATTTTACGTCAGCGCCCTCCATCATCTCGATTTACCAGTGAAAGAGATGAGGCATCCAAAGGTTCAAATTTAGTTTATAACGTAGTAATGCAGTGTTCTATGTAAGCGTTTGCGATGCGACGCGAAAATACGAATGGCTGCGCGTCTCAGAAGTATCCTACAAAGATCCTACGTGAACAACCGCGAATGCGCGCGATGCAACGTGACGCGACGTGATGCGGCGCGAAGCTGGATTTTTGGCGCGAATTCGTTTAAAAACTAGGCATTCACGAACGCACTGTTTGTCTCGGCGACAAATGCAGTGCATACAACTGGGGTAATACCGTAATACATATTTTGACCTCATTCACGGGCAATAGTTTCAGCTTCTTTACGTTCTAGGTGGGTGTGTGTTTCAACTATGAGATTGGATTCTGATGAAATCGTTAATAAACATAATATTTCATTACGTTTCATTATTATTGTAAAAACTTATTTTTTGTTTCACGGATTGATATTTCGTCCGGTGCTGCATTTATTTTATACTTTTTTTGCTAATCTTTATTTGTTATACTACGTACATAGTACATGGTACCTACAGTTAACAGCAAAAGTAGATGATGATTACGTTCGTGTGATAAAGTACAAAAGTGTTCATCTACTTTTGGTGTTGACTGTAGGTACTTCCTTGAATTTTCAATAATATACATTTTAAATGATCAAGACAAGTTTAGTGTACCACACATACCACATAAACATAACAAACGCCTCAAACGTCGACGATGACGTCATATTTTAGCTTTAGTGTGGAATCACATCTATCAGCACCGATTTGCATTTTGTCTATAGAAAATAGCTACTTTGTATGAAGATGCGTACGCATCTATTCTTCTTTCGCATGCGTACGCATCTACATAAATAATAGACATTTTCTATAGACAAAATGCGAATCGGTGCTGATAGATGTGATACCACCCTTACGAGGAGCGGCGCATTCTGCGGGGCTACTTTGAAATCCGTAATTGGAACTAGCTTTCCGTCCGTTTGGAAATCAAACGGGCGGCGCCAACTATCGTTAAACTTTACATTTACGGATCGATTTTGGCGCAGCGCGCTCCATTCGGCTTGTCGGAGCGGTCGTATATGGCCAGCGTAAGATTTCAAAATTTTGGGCTATTGAAATGTAGGACGAAATAAATTAAAACTACCATAAACAAATATAATAATAACGTGACGTACCTATTTTGGTAAAAATAGTGAAAAAAACGTTTGTTACATGTGACATTACCATATTTTTCCTTCTTATTTTCTAAGAATGGCGTTCGACCGCGGCTCCACAGAGATTTCGCCTATGTTAAGGGAGTGAGAGTATAATCTGAAATAAAATACTTAAATCAAAAGTAAAAGCCTACTATACCTCTAACAGTAACAACTACTATACGTCTACCAGGATTTCATGTCAAATGGGAATTTAAGAATAAAATATTCTACATAAGTTTTTTATTTCTTTATTTATTTATTACATTACTTTTGTACAAAAGATATACTTATTTCCAAGTGCAACCTATAAACAACCTAATAAATAAAAGTATATTTTCTCTGTAATATAATATTCATAACATTTTAACATTCACTACTTTTAACAATCTATTAATTTTATTCTATAATGCCATTATCATATCACTTAAAACTATAATAAAAATAACGTTTGCTTAGTATGTAGTAGCTATATTATTATCTGAAAATGCGAATACAAATATTTAAGAGCTTGCCTTGCCTTACTTTATTTACTTTCAATTGTCCGTCATAAAATTGGCATAACCACCCAGCCTAAGCAATTTTTTTAAAAACTCAACGCCCACTGTACAGTACATTGTACTCATGGGCAGTTTAGTCATAAAGAGGTTTTGGCTTATACATTGCATACTAGGCAGAGCAGGTCTTGCGTTTTTAGGGTTCCGTAGTCAAACTAGGAACCCTTATAGTTTCGCCATGTCCGTCCGTACACAGCCTAGCGCAGAGACTCTTAGTACTAGAAAGCTGCAATTTGGCATGAATATACGTATTAGTCACGCCAGCAAAGTGGTACAAAAAAATCAAAAGAAACATTTTTTTAGGGTTCCTTTCATACACGTAACGTGGGGATGTATTTTTTTCCTCGTCTACCCCCATAGTGTGGGGCGTTGATGGATAGGTCTTTCAAAAATATTGTGGGCTTGTTAAAACAGTTTTACGATCAAAGAATCCGTTTATGAAATATTTAGCTTTAAAGCGCTGATTGTTAGTCATGTGCCCTCCCCCCCTACAGCCAAAACTACAAACAATACAATCTTAAAAACAAACCGAAATGAAAGCACATATAACGAATTTGAAAGGAAAACTATTATGACTTAATAGAAAGAAAGAAAGAAACATTTATTCGGCTAAAATACAATTACAATTAAATAATTAATTACAAAAAACTATACTATGCACTAGGTACACAATTATAAAACAACAACAAAAGGTTTTTCAAATTTTACTACACCAAAAAGCAGGGTTGCAAAGTGTATGTATCGGCGTGAAGACATATTTAATAGTTTCCCTCGAGATAAATATGGTGAGGTGTGACTTCTAGGTGGTATTTGGTAGCAAAATCTTAAACAGGCATTTTGTACTCGCTGTATCAAAACTTTTGTTTTACTTACAATTAGTATTCGAGGACCATACACCGTATCTGCATAGTTAAATTTTGATAAAATAAGGGATTCAACCAATTTCAGACGTAAGTCCGTGCTCAAATAGTCACGCATTTTATATAAGGTTTTTAAACGGTAAAAACAATTACTTGCAACTTCCGCTATATGGGATTCAAACCTTAACTCTGAGTCCATTATGAGCCCCAAATTGCGCGCTTCACTAACATAAGCTAAGCCCTCTCCAAGTATCTTTACATGCGGTTTCTTCGACACTATTTTAGAGATTTGCTGCCTTGAGCCTAGTATTAAAAACTTGGATTTGTTTGGATTTGGTGTGAGGGAGTTTTTTTTGACCACTGGCAAATTCTCTCTAGGTCCTCATTGATCTTTTGTACTGTAACATTGATATCATTTGGTTTACATGATATATATAACTGTAAGTCATCAGCGTACAGGTGATATCTGCAGTGCTTTATGCAGCCAATTATATCAGCAATGTACAATACAAACAACAAAGGCCCCAAAATAGAACCCTGCGGAACTCCACAGCTAACCTGGGCAAGAGAAGACGATGACACAGAACCATCGCTCTTATTTATTCTTACATATTGATAGCGATTGTTCAAATAGCTGGTAAACCATTCTACTGCATGATCGTCAAACCCATAATAGACCAATTTAGCTAAGAGAACCGAGATGTTAATGGTATCGAAAGCACGGGAAAAATCAAGAAGTACAAGGATAGTTCCCATGCCATCATCTTGAGCCTGCAGAACACCATTTGTGACATCAATCAAAGCAGTTGACGTGCTGTGTTTCTTTCTAAAGCCGGACTGGGCTTGAGGAAGAATGCTGTTTGACTCTAAAAAATCTGTGAGCTGTTGACATACGACCCTCTCCAGAACTTTAGACATACAGGGCAGTATACTAATAGGACGGAGGTCCTTGAAAGTAAGCGGATGTGTGATTTTAGGAAGAGGTCGTACAATAGCTGTTTTCCATGAATCAGGGAAAATTGCTGTAAGTATGGAGGTATTGACTATTGATGTGACAGTATCTAAGGTATATGGTAGCGTCAACAATAACATATCTAATGATATCATATCAACCCCCAGGGCATTAGACTTGAGACTATTAATAATATGCAAGACAGTTGCTGAAGAAACGGTTTTAAGAGTAAAAATAGGACTCCCGGCTCTGTGGGACCTAAAATATGTTAACATTGGTATATCATCATAAGAGTGGGGTAAATCGAGGAAATGTCTATTAACCTCATCAGCCGAGGTAAGATGAGACGGAAGGTCGGACTCAGGCTTTGGAGGAAGTATATTAAGCTTGAGGTTTTTCCACAATAACGCAGGATCCTTTATATGTCTGTTAATGTGCTGCCTGAAATAGGCCGCCTTTTCAAGATCAAGGGAAGTATTTACTAAATTTTTAAAATCTTTATAATATATCTTATGTGTCTCAAGTTTGGTTTTCAGATATCTCGTATGAGCTTCATTTCTTAATCTCATCATCAGCTTGACATTTTCTGTGATCCATGGATATGAATTATGTTTTATCAAAATCGATTTGGTGGGTGCATGTACATCAAAAAGGTTTACGATAAAATTTGTTAAACAGATTAACTTCTCATTAATATTTTCAAAGTTCAAAATAAAATGCCATGGAATAGCTCTAAGGTCATTATGTAAGTAATCCAAACAAATATCTTTTAACGGACGATATATCACACGCTTTGGTACAGACTTAAATCTTTTAAAACTGAATTCACTCGTAACGAGGGCGTGGTTTGACAGTTTGCTCCCTATAACTTCGATAGCTACACTGCGGACTTTAGCATCAGTGAATATAAGGTCAATCAGTGTTTCACTGTGCTCAGTAAAGTGGGTAGACGAATCAACTACTTGCTTTAGATTAAATAATCCCATAGTATGTAATAATTTTACAGCGTTAGCAGCTGTAGTGTCTAGAAGATTAATATTAAAATCACCAAGTAAGATTATATTATCATAATAAGCCAGAGCGTTAATAGAGTCTACAAGTGCATTAAGAAAAATATCAATGTTGAGCCAGGGAGGACGATACGCTGTACCTATTACAATTTTAATGCCATTTACATTAAGTCTGAGCCACATTTGCTCCACTTGGGCGCAAACGGGATGGTCACAGGCTCTTGCATATTATATTCCTTTCCTAAGGTAATAGACATCATTGGTTCTTGAAATACAGGCGATTAAAGAGTTTATACCTACAAAATCATCTAAGGCGGCACCAAATAACTTTAAATAGAAAATTAGTTATTACTTGTTGATTTATGTTTGTAGTAAGTGCTTAACCGCTTCGGAACCCTACACTGAGCATGGTCAGACTTGCCCGGTTTTTTTCTTGGGCGGCACAAAGATAAAGTAGGTAAGTAGTAAATTTTTTTGTTGAGAAAATCTTTTAATTTTTATAAATAAATGCTTTTTTCTTCTATTTTTTTTTAGGTATTTTGTTGTACATATATCCATGGAATGGTTCTTGTAAATAGGTACTAACTTGGTTCCGGTGTGGCCAGTTTACTGTTGCGACGTGGGCATTTAATGAAAATGGCATCGTATTTTTTATAATTTTAGCCCTTTTGTCCAGTCCACGGTGTGATAATAACCAGTTATGATAGCTTAAATCAATGAAATTCTTTACATATGGACTAATCACGTCACATAAGAAAATAGCCCAAACATGGCACTGCATCTTATTTTACCATAATTATGAAGCTTGACTTGCATTATCGATACATTGCCGTTGACACACCGCCTTTAAAATGTCGTCAGTCATATACAGAAATGTATAACAATTACGCAGTCGAAGCTACGTATATTGATTTTAGAAGCTGATGACTGGAACAAGGTAGCAGTGGAGTAGAGACGTGCTGTTCATTTTAAGGTTCCCAACCTTAAAAGGAAGAACGGAACGCTTATAAGTTAACTCAATGTCTGTCCTTCGGCCACAGTCGTTTTATTTTTTATTTATGAGAGCCCTTGTCTTTTAGACAGCCTTCTTTTCCAACATATACTTTCGGCATAGTGGTGTAGACGGATGTCAACACGTCTCTGTGCTTTGGGCAGAAAATGATGACTAACCGATCTTGTGTTTGTGCGTACATTTGGGTAAATATGTTGACATTTAAAAGAGACTTGACCGGGTAACTTGTAGTGTGCCTGTAGTTATGTAGGGAAAACATGGGTGAGAGTGTGAGAGTGGCGACTACAACTTTAATGGAACGAGTTTATACATTAATAACTACTAACATCAATATGCACAATAGCTGTCTTTTTTAAATACTCATCTCCTTTAGTGGTGACATACACATTGGATTTAAAAAAAAATATGAGGAAAAAACGCTTCTATTATTTATTTTTTCAACTATTTTCGATTATTCTCTTGCTACTTACTTGCGTCAATTCTCTATCGAAATCACGTGTGCCGGAAATCTTAAACACAGCTATTACAATAAGGGTTCCGTTTTTTGTCATTTGGCGATGGAACACAAATAATACCTACTCTATTGTTTTTTTTTCTGACTATGTTCTTGTAACGTCCTTTCGGCTATTTCTTCCTAACGCGCGTGAGTTAAAGATATGGAATACTTAATAATAGCTGTCAATCATTAATGACATTTATTGAAAATTAAATGGTTTTAATACATTATTTACCAACAGTTTTTCGCGTGATATATTTCATAAATGCAATGTACTTAACTGTGGTAAATAACACCATTTTTTTGCCGTTACGGTATGATTTCGACACTTTTTTCGACGACACACTTCGGCATCCTTACGGCTTTGCAATCAATGACGACTAAGGTAAGAAGTGTGCTTAAACCGCCATTAAGCATAATTATGCCGTTCCCGTTTTTCGCGGTGATGCGAAATCCTTGAGTATAGAAGGTTGGCTTTAATTATAATTAATTTTATATCACTTAAAATTAAAAAGCCCACATTTTGAAACGGCAAATAAATTCGCGTTATAAAATCAAACTTCGCGTCGCGTCACGTCGAATCGCACGCATGCGTGATTGGTTTCGGTGCATACTTCTGAGTTGCGCAGCTGCGTTTTATGCGTCGCTAAAGTAGAACACTGCGTTAGTTCGTGTATGTGCCTCTCGCGAGCGTGCTTACTACCTCTGCTAAGGGACAAAGTGTATGTTGCCCTTTACTTTACCATTACTTCTGTCCCTTCTGTCAGTTTCATTAGTGTCATTGTAATATTTAGGCGAGCCAGTATTCGAATTTATTTTAAATTTACTATTTCCTACATTTCTGTATAATAATGTCAGTAAAAAGTCCTTAGGACTAATTTAGGTAAATTAGCGGGCGTATTTCTTTGGAAATTATATAAGAAAAACAATAGGTCGAGTGAAAAATCAGGTACGTAACCCTAACGTATGTTGTAATTTTACTTATTGAAAAATTGACTTTCGACCTTGGCAATAGATTTGCTGCCGGCGGTGGGATCAATTTATATAGACTTGTGAGGTGCCAATTTGTTATTTAAGAATAGCCAAGCGCTCGGCAGAGATCCACGTACGAGACTTCTTCTTCAAAGTTTTTTTTTAAACATCATGTTCATAATCAGGTAAGTTTGAGTAAACAGCCTTTTTATGTTGACGGTTCAGTTTTCAAAGCTCTTTTGTAAGTAAAAAGTTGTATTAATTTTGCTAAGCGAGACAGTTAGCGTCTATCAAAATTGTTGTTTTTCAAATATTTAATAACTGCCTGCTATCTCTTTTGATCAGATCATAGGTGAATAATTGTTAATTTATGTGTTATTTAGGTTTCTTCTGAACTAATTAGTTCAGGCCGTGTTCCTCCCATTTTATATTAGTTTCCTGATTATTTGTTCTATGTTGGTGGTAAATAGTTTACGGGGCGGGGTGGTGGATCTCCTTGTTACATCCTTTTTTTTAAACCTGAATCTTTTTCCTTTTCCAATTTGTTTCTGGCTGTATATAAGTATATTTGTTGATTATTCTAAAAATATTAATTTTTATATTGTGAACTTTTAGTCCTTCCTTGATAATGTATGTGGCCTATTGAGTCAAATGCCTTGCATTAACAAATCCCAAGTAGTAACTTTTTTATATTTATTTTATTTTGTCCATTTTATAGTAAGAATATTTTCTAAAATAGTCTTTTTGCTAAAGCCTGGTTTGAGTGTTATTCAATATGTGCAATTATTGTGTAATATTATTATTTTTGTAAACATTTGGTAATATTTGCATAAAGCAGATTGATCTATAATCACCTGTAACATTTGTTGCATTTTTTGTAAGGAAAAATAATTGTAAATGTTATCCAGTATCCAGTGTGTATTTCTTCCCTTTCTTATATTGTTACTTAAATTCCTGAAATTATGCATTTTAGTAACTTATTTGATATTTTATCTTCACTGGGTGTTAATCCATTTTTACCTGTCACATTGGCTGTATTTGGTTCGCTTTTTTATATAATCACCTTACTTAGGGGGTCTGCCCTAGCCAAGTTTTTCTCAAACTGATCCTTGCTGTTGCAGTGCTAAATATATTTCTGATTGTTCTGTTTTTTTTGTAGTCTCATTGAGCATACTAAGTAGGTATTCAGATGTGGGCTCTTTTCTTTTAGTGCTTTCTAAACCTCCATATCTTTATAAATTGTTCATTGAATACAAAATGGCCATATTCCAAAACCAGACAGTGTAACATTTAAAATTATAAGCCGTTTGTATAAGATTTTCAATGCATGGGTGGGGACGCCCGGCCGGAACAGGTGGGATTTTCAATGGAAGAGCAAATGATTTTGGAACGTCTCTGTTTTGTATTCAATAAGCGAAATGATGTGTAAATATTGATCTTGATTAATTATCGAATTTATCTTCTTGCTTATTAGTACGGGAAAATTACGCCGAAACTTATGCGAACATTGTTTAATTAAAATCAGCAATTGCTTTCATTAAACATGTAGGATATGGTCAGGGCAGTGTATTAACCTCGTAAGACCTAGTATCTATTTTGATAACATTGTAATTACAGCCTTAACGAGTTTAATATAAGGTCCATTTTATATTTGCAATTATGTCCTCAGGCATAAACCCGGGGATCCAGGAGGTTAAGTTGTAAATTGCAACAAGTTCAAACCACATAATAATATACCTTTCTTAAGAAAATCATTATGTATATACATTTTAATAGGTAGGTATAAAAAATATTTACAGGCATGTTTATAAATATTATTTATAAGAGATAAAGTACCATTGTTCCCATATGTTTTTCATTATGTAATATTGTTGCCTGAAGTACAAAAAATCCTGCTAAAGTAACAATAAAAAATCTGCAAGTCTGGCTCAACCAATTCTTTACTTAAAGTAAAATTGTCCTTTTTATTTGCCTTAAATGTTATTCACAAATGTGATTTTGTCTTCTTAACTTGTTTATAGCTCCCAAAAAATAACAACAAAAATATATTTTCCTGGAGTGCAGCTGGTTTGTTTTTTTAAATTGTTACTATTAAAAACCTTATTGTCATAATTATATAGTGCCTAAAATACACAATTCAAAACACAAATTAATATGCTTTTTAGATTTAATGGAAGGTAAAAATCTAAAAGCCCTGTACTGTCTCTGTTCTTTTTTTCCGTCTTAATAAATTGTAGTAATATTTTCCTTTGTTTATCAGATTTTTTTCTTTGGGGCTTAATTTCTCTCTTCAGTTGTAAATTTTGTTATAGTTTTGTCGTTTATCGCTACTCACTGATAAAGAGTACCCTATGTCCTTCCCCGGGGCTTAAGCTATCTCCATGCCAAGTTTCATCGAAATTGGTTTAGCGGATCAGCTGTGAAAGAACAAACAGACAGAGTTGCTTTAACATTTATAATATTATTATGAAAGTATGGATTTGTAGAGGGTAATTGGCATTCTGCTTCTTTTGTGACATTTCTTTAATATTCTGACTCATTTTGTGATTAATGTTCAGGTAAAATTGGTTTAAAAAGACACATCTTGGAACTGTTCAGGTTTGTTCGTTATTAGGGTCCTGTACCCAGGTGTCGACGGGACCCTATTACTAAACCTGTATCTCATGAACCGCAATAGGTAGACAGTTGAAAATTTCACAGATTGTATTTTTTTTGCCGTTGCCACTATCTGTTTTGCTACATTTTCACTGACAGCAGTTCTGTTTCAGTTAGCTGGTCTTGCTGAGGTGAGGCTACGACACACACAAACAAAACACTATAGTCTTCAGCGTTGGCAAATAAATATCTGGATGACCAAACGTCGCTCGTGTTGAAAACGAATTTTCCCCAAGATGTCAACTTGACAGATCGATTTTTCGTGCCCAAAAAGCCCTATATTGCAAATTTCATCGATCGTTTTCGTCTACAAATACAAATAATGCTCGATTAATAGTATAGGGTTAATATCAGGGGACAATCTCACGCAAATTGACCTAGGCACAATCTAAGCTCTGGCTCTGTATACAATAGATACTTAAAAACAAAGAAAATAAACAAGACAGGATCAAACACTCGCGCTAATCACACAAATGTCTACCCATACCGGGAATCAATCAGACTAATTGCGTATTCTAATTGCAACCTTGTAATGTTTATGCCTAGGCTTCTGAATCCCTTAAAAGGGAAATAAATAAGTAAAATAAGTCGCATGTTCATTTTCATTCGCGCCTTTTTAGAACCGTAGAAAGCAAAACCGGACAAGAGCATGTCGGACCATGCTCAGTTTAGGGTTCCGAAGCCGTTAAGTACTACAAACATAAAAAACAACAAGTCCTTAATAATAATAATAACTAATTTTCTATCTATAGTCATTCGTGCCGCCTTAGATGATTTTAGTAATCTCAAGATCCAATGAGGTCTACTTAGCCGTTATAGTTTTCGTCAGTTTTTTAGAATTTGTAGTTTTGGTTTTAGGACGACGACGACGACAACGACGACGACACTTGACTCTAACAAAAATTAGCGCTTTAAAGCTTAATATTTCACACCCCACACTATGGGGTAAAAGAGAAAAAAATACATTCCCTTGTTTTACCACTTTATTGGCGTGACTAATATGTATATTCATGCCAAATTACAGCTTCCTTATACTAAAAGTCTCAGAGCTAGGCTGCGGACGGACGGACAAAGCGAAAACAACAACTTAAAAGGAAAACTATCACGTCTAACTACACTTGATTGGTTCTTGAGATACAGGCGACTAAAGTGTTTGTACCCACCTAAGACAGCACCAAAATGTACTGTCATTAGGTACAAATGGGAAATAGTCCACTTGAAATGACCATTCTGAAGTTAGATCTATAGTAATAGTATCCAAAGTAATTGAGTCAAAACGTATATCAGCTTTAAAATATCTATAACCGAATTTATTTTCGTTGTAGATTAATTAAGCCCGAATAGAATTTTGTCCATTACAAATTATGAGCAAAATTTAATAGATACAAAGTGAATATGAATTAAGACCTAACTACAACGGTACGACGATAATAAAATTGGACACATTTATATTTGAACGATTATACAATTAACACATTTCATATGGGCCATAGTTCTAATTTCACCAATATTCTGGCCAATTTTATTATTGATGTAGGTATTTCAAATTGTTATTTTTCTAATGTGACGTATAATTCCAATTGGACGATATTCCATTTGTACCTATTAATGACAGTAAATCAGCACCAAGTTCGACGGCTGCGCCATTTCAAAACATAGCAAGTCTCCAAAACTCGATTTTGTGTTTTTTGCACAACATGTGGTTTCTAGCAAGTCCCTACCAGATGCAAAATCATTTAGAGACCTATATCGGTCAGGTTCGCAGATATGGGTACCCGGAAAACTAGGGTTTGATCATGTCCAAACCTAATATGTCACAAAACTATTTCAAATACCAAGTATGTGACATGCACTTACTAGGTTTTGAAATTTCCAATTAATTTATATTTTAACTCAAAATCTAGTATGGCACTTTTTGTTGCTTTATAACATGTATAAATCTACATATTCGTCTTAATCTTCTTTACCACAAAACTATCACTTTTTGAACGAATATTGCAATATTTTGTACGGCTGAGACAAAACATGTTTTTGGGCTCTCCTGTAAAATTAGCTCAATATCCCTTACTATGTTTTGAAATGGCGCAGCCGACGAGTACCTAAATAGATAATTCGTTCATACTTGGTATTTTTCAAGAGTTTTTGTATTTGTTTTCATGTTTTGTAGTAGGTACCTAACGGCGTCAGAACCCTTGCAGAAGTCCTGTATCTTTTAAACCGTAATAACTGCACTCTTGTTTTTATTTTTAGATTTAAAAAGTTGAAAACGAATCACCTAGAGACCTGCTTTTTCGGCGTTATTTGCACGATCTTTGTATTGTGTGAGTCCGACTCGCACTTAGCCTGTTTTTAATAAAAACATCTTAGTGGTACAGTCGGAATAAGTTGCTGCACACTTTTGTACCTTGTCGCTTTAACGCCCTTGACCGATTGATTATTGCAGAAATTCAAGCATGACGTTAAAGTGTCAAACCACTAGCGTGCAGCTACTTATAAGGGTTCCGTAATAGCTCGCATATTTTTTTTTGTCCGAAATTATCTCCTACTACCGATTTGTAGTCCGATTTATCACTCTTTTGAACATACTATCCGAGTTCATAACAGTCACAACCGGAGGCCGGAATTTTCGTGGCACTTTTCAATAACGCTAGTGATCTTTTATAGTCTTCAGTGTATCGATACAGTACAATATAGATTACAAAAAAAAGATTTAAAGTAGTGGTAATCAACAGGAGGTCTTATTCCTAAAAAGCGATCTCTTCCAAATAACCTTGTTTAGTGTAAATTTGAAATAGAAATATACAAAATATAAAAGTAACTTCGAAAGCAATGTATTTTGTAATGAATCAGTTCCCAAATACGGTTACCAATTACTAAGACACTGCAGCTTTTTTAATTTCATGTTCAAAATTTGCGTTAGTGATTGATAACAACTTAGGTAAGTGTTTCTTAGGCGAGTTATAAATAAATTGCACATCATATTTTTTCATATTTATTTCACGAAAAGTTCCTAACAAAAAAGTTCCTATTTTAAGATATGTACCTACCTCATTGAAATCGAGAAATAAAAAGTCACTATGACAGCTCAAAAATGCCACGAAAATTCGGGCTCTGTTCATAACATGCTTCATAATGGCATTATTTAGATTATATTTTTACACAAAAGCGGTTTTTAATAAATTTATCATTCATAAATATATTTTTTAATAGTATTGTTACTCTATTCAAGTAAAAGAATACCTAACATCGAAGGCTAAAGCGGGTTAGCCTTCTAACCTAACCTATCCGAGTTGCTTCTACCCCAATAAATCTTGGTCTAGCTAACAACTTCGATTCAATTAGCAATTTTTCGCTAAGTTAATGTTTATGATGTTCAAGTTTGAATTATAATACTAGTTCAAGTAATAGTTACATTTAGGAAACATATGACAGTAAATCTATCTATACTTAAAAATGAATTGCCAAAATGTATGTTCGCGCATAACTTCCGAACGACTCCACCAAATTGGATACCTTATTATTTTCTTGTCTTCGTTATTGTTAGGACAAGGTTTGTACAAAAAAACCACCAGGGAAGTTGGAAATATGCAACGGGGGCGAAGCCGCTGGCAGATAGCTTGTGGTAGTACAAAATAATTACTAATTTTAATATTTCGGGATAAAAACTAGTTAAGAGTGATTAGTTATGAATGTATTGATTATTACGATGTTAACTTTTATGAGAAATATTTTCGGAATTTCGATAATCGGAGTTTAAAAAATTATGTGAACTTTGGCACACCCAATAAGGCCGACCGTAATTCTGCCCTAAAACAAATCGCGGTATCTCAGACAAAACTCCAGTAGCAAATGCAACTTTAATACTAACGGGATAGTATTGAATCTGCTTTGGCCATTGAATTTGAGATGTTGCCTATTGGCTTATGAAGGCAGAATTAGTGTTTTGTAACCTTGAAAATTGACCATCCTGTCCGCTTCCCTGGTCTGGCTGTGGCCTATGCTTGTAGGTATTCCTACCTTCCTGGCAAGAAAAAATGCTGCACTTCTCCTTTTATCTAACCATATTTTATTTAATTCTGATTCCAGTTACTACTTCCATCATGGGGACCGGTATACTTAATCAAATAGCAAATGCTCTGAGCATACTGACGATTTTGTCGTGTTTATTCTTGAAGGTGCCTCAAATCATGCAAATACAACGTACAAAGTCTGCCGAGGGAATCTACATCCAGGCGATACTGATGGAAATTATTGGGTGAGTATTACACTCTAGTTTTGACTGACTTTATTGTGAAATCATAGTATTTTGTATTTTTAGACGGGAATTTCCTGGACACGACTTGTACCTTACCTTCAGTGTACTGTAATAAAACGGCATCTACATGATCGTAATGGCCAAAGCGCAATCTAGAGGCCATTAAATTATGTTAATAATTCATAGAAGAGAGAAAAGTATAATGCTTGCCTTAAACAGTTTAGACATACCATACGTTTGCCATAATAACTGTTTTGTGATACGTTAATTTGGTCTAAACGTCTTTAGCTATGGTGCTAGGTAGACGAAAAGAAAATAACATTCCCATGTTACGTGTAAAGGAGGTACACTAAAAAAAATGTTTTTAAGATATTATTTTACCACTTTTTTGGCGTGATTAATATGCATATTCACGCCAGATTAGAGCTTTCTAAGAACTAGTACTAGTTTGACTGCGGAACCCCAAAAAAAGGGTCAAAAGAGGATTACAATGAAGACACATTAAATTAATGTGTTATTCCGCAGGTTTACCATCATGACTCTTTACAACTTCACCAACAACTACAACATGATGACCTATCTCGAATACCCGATCATCCTCGCCCAGATCTACGTTCTGGTCTTCTATGTGCTGAAGTACAAGAACCTGCTCTACGTGCCGGCTATCCCAATAGCCGTGATAGCTTATATTATCACCGCCGTTAGCTTCGCTGTTGGCATTCTGCCTCAGGACCTTCTCGCGTTTCTTGTGGTGAGTAAGCAATAATATTTTCTCATATGTCCTCAAAAAAAAGTATTGATGTCCGAGATTCAGGTTATGTCGTATCTTCCAAAGCGTTTCAGCCGTGAAAGTGCGAATTGGACAGATTCGAATTAATGGTATGAATAGAAAAACGTGTATTGGGTTAGGTTTTTCTCACTGTTACCCAATTTCGTTACCAAAGTCTAATAACCTTATCGGTGACAAAATAGGCGACGAGGAACTTTTTGGCGACATTTTTAGGATCTTATTGTATTACCCGAAATAATGGTTCACTAAATAAATTTATCTCGAATCTGAAGAACACCATCCGGACAATGACAGGAGACAGTTGATATTTCAGTGTACGTGGCACAGCTTATATGAAAACCAGTGAAGTATCATCGTGTTAACTTTGCAATGTATAATGAATGACCCTTGGTTCCTATATTCAAAATGTCTCGTTAAAATTTGACACATTTTTTATGTGGCAAATGTCAAATTTTATCGAGACGTCACGTTTTAACGAAACCCATGGTGAATTGTCACGGTTTACATGGGACGTTTTCAATTTTTTTCAGCCATTCTGCACTCCTCTCAGTGGATTCGCCAAGGTGACCTACATGTACGGCATCATACAAGCGGGCAACGCCGAAGCCGTGTCCCTTACTACTTGGATCATTTCGATCACCACTAACTTGAGTAAGTTCTAACACCATTTTGATTTCAGAGGAGTTTTCATTTGACACAGTGTTTTCTATACGTTTTCACACAACTAAACTGAGTTTTAGCCTGAATCTAGATTAGTTTTTTTACTATAAGTGGCCTTAACCCCTCGTATGCTTTAGACACGGATCCGTGCTCAAAATTTGGATATCTTTTTGTATTTTTTTAAGCTTGATTTTATGGACTATATCGTAATCAGAAGAGACTAGAACTTGGTACTTTTTTGACCTCCCGCATACGAGGGGTTAAGCCGTTTGTCCCCGCACGCCGTCAACGACACGACAACGATAACGAAATTTTATGGCCGATATGAAAGTATCTTGTCGGCGATTGTTGGTCCACCGTGACGATATTGCAGGATAACCCTGGATTCCTTCCTATATTCAAAACGTGTCGTTAAAATTTGTTACATTTTGAATGTAGCAAATGTAAAATTTTAACGAGACGTAACATTTTAAAGCGACGTTTTAAATATAGGAAGGAACCCAGGGTTAACCTGCGATATCGTCGTGTTGGACAAACAATCACCGACACGATATTTTGATATGAACCCAAGGTAAGTCATCTCGTTATCATCGGCGTTGTGTCGTTTACGGCGGCGGTGGACAAGTTCAAACGTGTTTTGTATTGCCGGTACATCGGCCAGTCAATCGGGCCGAGTTCTAGCGGTAGCGACGATCTACTCCAAAAATCGTCGGCTGGGATGACGTCAATCGGGCGTCGCGCGTGCGGTGGACAGGCGGCCATAGTAAATGTATGTGCCGCTATATCGACGCCGTCATCTCGTTATCGTTACCGTGTCGTTGACGGCGGCGGTGGACAAACGGCCTTAGGCTCGAGCCTAAGGCCGCTAGTGTTTGCTTAAGTACCAACTACAGCAAACACTACTCACGTGGACCACGTGGGTCCATTAGTCAAGCGTGTGACAACATTTTAATGCTAACTACGTACAACATCCACCATACAACAAACTGGGAGATTTTTTTACGTGGGAATTTGAATCTATTTCTAAGCAAGTAAAGGAAAATTCACTTTGATCTCGAATGCCATTTTCGATTTCGAAACAAATTAAAATGATTTTTTATCTTCACTTTACTCTATTCTATGCCAGCTTTTTCACCTCCTGATACGACACGACATTGGCCTTCTGTCTTGTTTGGTTAAAGTAAGTAAGCCTAGGTCTTCCTCTTCCTCTTTTTCCTACGACTTTAATCGTGCCGCATCAAGTGTCCCATCATCTTTCCTCTTCTACATTCTATAGTTTTTAAAATATTTCTTTACTCGTTCACCATCTTCATAACCTCTTCGTTGGTTTTCTTTTCCGTCCAGCAATTTTTTTCCATCCTTCGCCAACACGACATTCCAAACGCTTCCAACCTTTCTCTATCTTTTTCAATAAACTTTATAGCCGTTAAAATAAAGTTCAAACTAAATTGCCTTCAAAATGTACTATTTGTATGTATTTTATTTGTGACACCGGGTCTCACGGGGAAAAAAACTAGTATTTTTTTGAACGAATTGACTTTGTAACGAGATTAATTAAATAATATCGTTATGTCCCAGAATATTTGTAAACAACTTACTAATTTGTTACTAAAATCGTATGAATTTCGGTAACGAAAAAGGAACTTGCCATACAAAATGTTTTGAGACACAGCGGCGGGCTTCCCTTCCCTTCTTGTTTATTTTAACCGTTCGAACGCCACAATCGGGAAGACACGTCAGCTCAGCTCTGCTCTTGAGTTGTTCTGCGCTTCATACGGTTCGCGTCGGCATATGACGTCCTAGCGTATTGGACACGTACAATTGCAGCCGAACGTGATGTTAAAAAGGTGAACTTACATAATAAAGGTCGTCACTATTTAGTGCAGATAAGCATCCGGGCGAGTGAAGAAACACCTGCGCAAATACTCACTATCCGCATGTTCACAACTTATTTTACTTGAGGCTTGGCTTTGACTTTGTTTTGTTGAATACGATTCTAATTGAGAATTCATATATTTTGTCACTGTAAGTTTTTTTAGTAACGCGGTAAAGTAAAAGTTTTTTCAATTAACTTGTTTGAAGATTTTGACTCGTATTTAAGGCCCCAAAAAACCCTTATTGCCTTTTTTATTAAAATCTTTTAAGCCGTTTCCGAGAAAACATTATAATCATACGACGACGACGTTAGCCTGGTTGGAAGTGACACTGCCTCCGAAGCCAGCGGTCCTGGGTTCAAATCCCGGCTAGATATTTGTGTGATGAGCGCGAATATTTGTTCCTGAGTCTTGGATGTTTTCTATGTATTTAAGTATGTATTTCTCTATATAAGTATGTTTATCGTTGTCTAGAACGCATAGTGCAAGTCAAGAGCTTAGCTTAGGACTAGGTCAATTTGTGTGAGATTGTCCCCTGATATTTATTTACTTATTATATATATAACTAAATTGACGGACTTTCACAATGCGTTAATTTGTTTGTAAATTAATGCAGGTGCTTTGTTCTACTCTGTATTTGTTATTTTAAATAAATAAATAAACAAATATCGGGGGACAATGTCACACAAATTAACCTAGTCCCAAACTAAGCTCTAAGTTTGTACTATGGGTACTAGACAACGATAAAATTATCAGATATATGTATATATATATAGAGAAATACATACTTAAATACATAGAAAACATCCAAGATTCAGGAGCAAATATTCGCGCTCATCACACAAATATCTGCCCTTACCGGGATTTGAACCCAGCAACGCTAGCTTCGGAGGCAGGGGCACTCGCAATTAGGCCACCGTGTCGTCAAATTGCTATTGACATTTATCGTATTATCGGAGTTACGATAGCTGTTGTTTACTTGATAGCAAAAACATTATCATAACATGTTTTGATCTGACTTATACACGTTTAGCTTAAAGGATTTGCGATCGTGACTGCTAGACCTTTTTTTAAATAATATATTTCCCCAATTCCAGTTCGCATATTCACCGTATACGAGGACTCAGCTGATCTCAAGTTGATGGGCAACTTCGTAATCGCCACCTTGCTTAGCACCGGGGTCCTTCTTACAGCACTGTTGTATAAGTCAGCTGCCGCCAACGCGCCGCCTGCCCCCGCCCAACCCCGCAGGAAGAGCTCTCATGAGGATTAAGATGAGTATTAAGAACGCCACAGTCGGCCAGTCACGTCAGCAGATTTTCGTGCTCGGCTACTTTGAAACCAACTTTGATAGTAACAAGGCTGACATTTTCTTGCCAAATAATTGTGCGTTGACACATTTCGTCATCACATAAATCATAATAAATGTGTAAATTTTGCATCGCCATATTATTATGAGGTCTTGGTGTCTGGGGCACGTAAATCCTGTCGACTGTGGCAATCGTTTTTTTTTTAATTTGAGTTTGCCATGTTTTATGCGTTATTATAGTTTTGCGTATTGGTTTTGCTATTAAGTAGTTAATAATGGTTATTTTAAAAAGACAGTGCAATTTATGTTAAGGTTAGCTCTATTTGTTATTCATATTTTAATGTTGTATTCCTCAATTTAAATCGTTTTTTATGAATATAGTTTATTTTTATTAATCGTCTAAGATGTACAATTTGGTCACGCCATTTTTAATTTTGAGTGAACTAGTCATCGTCAAAATTATAAAAATGCCGTTTTGTGATTAGTATGGAATATACCTCCGGTTAAGTTTTTAAACGTTATACGTAATGTGTCTCTTATTCTCTGCGAGGTAATACAAACAATACAGATTGGCTTTTAGTATATTTAGATAGCAAGTAATTCAAAATATATTTTGACTTGATAGAAAGTCGTTTGTTCGCTCGTTGTTTTATATTAAAAGTTTACCTAATATTTTTATGTTATGATTAAATTATTTTATGTAAGTTATCATTTATAATAGGTGTCGATATATTTTTAAATAAGTTAAGGATGTATCATTTATCAGATCTGGTATGTTTTATGCATATTCGTTTATTTTCTGATAATGAATTTTCTAAGCGCTAGCCAGCGCTACTGCTGTTAGTTGACAAGCATTACTTTGGATTGCTGCTCCTCGTTAGTAGAAGTAAATTCGTATACTGATAAGTTGTCAACACCCAGTCGGTGCGACACGCCCGCATTTTGTGACGGCATATGACGTCCTATGTAAATATGCGATCGGCTGCGGTGGTTAAGGTGTTACGCTTCTTTTTGTTAATTTGGTTTCATTACTCTCACCTGCGCTGTGTTTTTCAATTGTAATGTTGGCAGAAGTACTGTCTTTTATGTTACTATTCCTCATTCCGTAGTCACGCACGAGACAATACATCATACATACGTACATCACGCCTTAATTCCCTACAACTCTAGAAAGGTTTGTTTATTATTCTGTAAACACATTTTGCACAATCAGGCCAAGAAGTTTACTAATGTGTTAGTGACAGGTTGCAAGCTCATCGCCTAACAGTACTACAATCCCTTATTCAAATTACCTCATGTTTTTTTAAGTAGTACAATTTGTGTGTGTGTGTGTCTCTTTTATGAATTGTTTCGAATTCGTTACTAGAAGCACAGTCTAGCTAAGTTTAGGTACTACTAGGAGTATTATTGGCCTCACACTACGGAAGAGTAATGAAACAGAGTGAGATACTCGGAGATCGCAAAGCGATCTGGTCATGTTTGCTACCTATTCCTATCGAGATGTAGACCTAGAGATTATATCCGTTCTTACCTATCAGGTTTTTTGTTAATGCCGGTTATTGATATTATAGCCTATATCCTAGCCACAAAGGTGTCTAACGTGATGATTGTCAGATTCGTGATATTTTTTAAGTCATATTCCTCCTCATTAGGCTGTATCAGTTGAATAGGTTGCTGAGCACCCTAGCAGCGCTCAATTCTTTCCATAATCTTTTACTAAGTTAAATATAGGTATTATTATTATTACTCTAGATAAATAGCACATTCAGCTTTCTACTATAAAGGGTCTCCAAAAAAAAGGCTGTGATAGATGGACAGATAGCAAAGGGTCGAAAAAAAAAAGCATGCTGAAAAGTACAATGGTCGTTTGTTTTATTTTAATTATCTTTAAGCTAGTTAGCATTCGCCCTTCTCTATCCGCTTTTTTTAGCACAATACGTTTATTCAAATTTACTGAGAGCTTTTAAGGACTTTATCATACCAGCTCGTTGGTAACATATTATTGTGTTGTCATGGAAATTGAGTCAGTATTCAAAATTTCAAACCAATTCTTCGTTAAAATTCAAAATTTATTTATATTTGTTGGTTAGTTACAAGTGTAATTGATATAAGTGTGTTGAAAACATGGTTAAATGTATTTTTACAAAACCAAACATACGTATTTTTGCAATAGAACATGTAGATGTTATGAACTTATCCTGTTTTAACAACACACAACAAATGTAAATCAATTGTGGTATCATCGGATAAACGTTCAATTTTGATTGCATATAATTTTCTATATGATAACTGATAAGATATCATGTTGCCACGTGTATACTGATGATTACAATTATTTAGTCCCATAAAAGAACCGTCATAACGAAAATATCGCCGTAAAGAAAACACGAATTCAAGATTGTCATTTTTCTTTTCTGTCGTAGTCTGCTTGTCTTAATAGGACCTAGTTAGGTAATTTTTTTAACACTTATCATCAGAGCCCGGAATTTTCGTAGCACTTTTGAGCTGTCATAGGGACTTCTCGTTTATCGACTTCCGATATACATATGTATATCGATAAATACAGAATATATTTTTTTATATATGATTACGAGTAGAAGTAAACAACATGCAGTCTTATCGTGAACGAGCGATCTCTTCGGGTCAAGATAAAATTACGACTATCTATTTCCTTTACAGATAAACTAATGATGAAACACTTGTTAGCGCTAAAACTGACTTTAAAAATGAAATGGATAAATGTTATAACACTGAACTGAACTGATTAAATGTAGAATTGTTAACTATTAAACTTTCATTGCAAATCTCTATTTAACATTTTCAGCCACTCAAAAGTTATATAAAAGAGATCGCTCTTTGGCGATAAGACTGCCTGTTGTTTACCTTTACTTTTAATCTTCATTGATATGTTGTGTTGTGTTCTATTATGTATCGATAAAATCATGTATATCGGAAGTCGATAAACGAGAAGTCCCTATGACACATAAAAATTGCTACGAAAATTCCGGGCTCTGCTTATCATCGACCGGCCGCAGGGCAGCTAGTGGCGAGCTGTTGGTGAGTAGCGACACCACGGACCTGAGTGCTCCCGAGGGAAGGTACTGTTCCTCATCTCACGCCTGCCTTCACCGGCCGGCTGGAGTGTACGATGACGAGGAGCAGACCCTCGCCTCTGGCTTGCCTTCATTGGCCGATCAGAGGCTGGAGTCGCAAGAGCTATGTGCTCGAAGGGCGGAAGTGTTGCATAAGTGGCGTGGTAGGAACCTTAAGGTTGTTTAAAGTCCAGAAGCACCTCTCCACCCTTAGCTCCTCTGGAACTGTTGCCTCTCGGCTGCTATGTATTTGCGGCTATTTTGGGAGGCCCATTCCATTGAGTTGGCGAGTCACCGTCTGCCATTTCAACCAAAGTAATTAGCATTGGTTTCATCAATAGCATAGGTCACCAATCCATAGCATCTCATTTATATAGCCTATTATTAAAATTCCTATATTTTTTAATTGTCCTACGTATTAACAGTTGTCTATATTAATAATAAGTCGTGTTGGTATAAAACATAATTTAATTCGAAAAAAAAAATCAAACCTATTTAGTTGTAATACTCGAAAACGTACAATGATACATTTTAGTTCAAAATAATAACTCGTGCCATTACTACAAAGAAATTATATCAAATATAATTTATCCTATATTATAGTCATAATTATATTGTTAGTTGCTCGTCATCTTTATTGTTGTCATTAGGTTTACTTGGTTATTATTTGTACAGTCGGGCGACCACTTGGTCGAGCGGAGAAGGTGGTCAAATATATAACGCGATTGTATTCTCAAGTAAGAGCTTGCTGAGGTAAGACCAAGATGTGCGATATCTCTCAAAAGGTCCTTCGGGTTTAAGAGACCGTATGAGAGCGAGTGAGAGAGAACAGAGGACACCTGTTGCACTAATTGTAAAGGTTGAAGAAAATGTCCGTAATCTACAACGAACACTTATAGTTTCGCCAGGTCCTCTGTCCGCGGTTTAACTCTTTGTTACAACATTGTACATTTAAATTACGCCCACAAAGCTGTGAAATAAAATCTTGATTTTTCCGGTAAATCCCATACAAGTAAAGCAAAGTACGTTGGTGGGAGCCGTTTTTGAAAAAGTTCCTTGTTTTTTATTCCCACTTGTCGGCACCCATTTACTCGCACTGTGAGCTATTGGAATTCTTTCTACCAATTACCCGCAGTGCGAAAATATGGGAAAATAATTTCCCACCAGTTCGCACTCAACGTTGAGTGCGAACTATTGGCAAATTATTTATCCATTTGTTCGCAGTGCGGGCAACTGGGAGACTAAATCCCACTTGTTCGTAGTGCGAACAAAATAGTGCGGAGAACTCTGAATAGCAAGATTTTGCGACGGAATTATGAAATCGTGGCACCAAAATTAACACGCCTTTTGCTATTATTATCTAATTTTTTTTGGGTCTTTTGCTTATTATCTCAGTATAGCTATTCAATAAGATCTCTAATTTATGTATAAAAAGTGCAACTTCTCTCTTACTCGCTCTCATACAAGACCTCATTGGTTTAAAAAATATAGTAACGTTTTTTTTTGTATTTTGCGGATAAGACAGAATAGACCCATTTTTCGAGCGTATATGAATATAAGGCGGCCGTGGCGCGTAAAATGTTTTGGGCTTTGGCGGACAAAGGGTTACTTAAAATCGGAGGATGGGAACCCCCCCTAACGGTTGTATAAAGTTGAGGCTCGAATAAACCCTTGTCAACGCATATTTTGCTGTTATTTTCGGTTATTTTTGGGTCTTCTGCTTACTCCCAAGTAAAATTTTGCTATGAGATCTGTGTTGGTTAGAATATTATTTATTACCTTTATGATTAACTAGCGATCCGCCATCGCTTTGTTATATAGCTCAATAAAAAAGCCTACGTGTATATACGTTGTTTTATATTAGTCAAGCATAATCTAGCTCACTATTAGGGAAAGTAATTTGATTCGTTCGGTACTTGCGCAGAGTACCCCAAACATACAAACAATCAATATATGTATATTAAATATATTATTATAGATATATAACAGCCAATCTGTATTGTGAATTTCCTGTATTGCCCTCGATTTTTTTTGCGGTAAAGGACATTATCTGATCACGAAGGTGTTTTTAAAAGTTTATGCGCTTTTTTATAATCTAATTATAATCTTAAGCAAAAAATATGGTGCAATTAATTTTGCGGTCTCCTAGTGTCATTAAAAATTCAACCTTTTTGCAGTAGGTTTTTAGTCTACTGTGAGATTTAAGTGTATTAATTAAGTCTTTAGGTAATAATTGTAATAAACAATAATTATTGATTACAGTTCATTCATATCAATCATATTATACTAGTAATATTGTCCCTTACTTCAAGTAGCTGACACTGATTCAAACTAATCAAGTAAAATACTTGTAAGTAAATGTAATGTACACCTCTTCTAAAGGATATCTTTCTTTACTATCAACCAAATTTCTTTGCAGAAACAGTCGTGAAACCTTGTAGACTTAATGTCATACTCATGTTTATTTATAACTAGCTGTTTCTCGCGACTCCGTCCGCGTAAAAGTCGTTTATCGCTATGCCCTCAGGAAACGTCAAATTTTTCGGGATAAAAAGTACCATATGTCCTTCCTCGGCACTCAAACTATCTTCATACCAAATCTAAATCGGTTTATCGAGAGATTATCTCCAACGAACTCGCAAACTCACAAATTCTAATATTTTGATATTAATTAGTTTAGATATCAACCAAGTCCATATCAAGTCATTATTTAATGATGTGATGACGTCGTGTTGTCCTAATTGGTAGTGACCCTGCCTTCGAAGCTAGCGGTCTCGGGTTCAAATCCCAATAAAGGCAGATATTTGTGTGATTAAAACGAGTATTTGTTGAGTCTTGGATATTTTCTATCTATTTAAGTATATATTTCTCTATATAAGTTATTTTATCGTTGTTTAGTACCCATAGTACAAGCTTAGCTTAGTTTGGGACTAGGTCAATGTGTGACATTGTCCCGTGATTTATTATTATTAAAAAAAAAAAAAACTGGTTCCACAGTAAGTAGGTTTTTAACAACAAATTATCTAAAATATTCAAAAAGCCATTGGGTAAGAGTATCATATATATCATATCATATATATCAACTCATTCATGGCATAAAACGCCTGGCTTAACAGCCATTTTATAAGTTGTTTATAAAATGAATTTGTAGTATACAAAAGAAAGTGATCTCTTTTAATAGGCCGGCAACACATCAACAACTCTTTTGAGTTCCTGGTGTTTATGGGCGGTGGTGATAAGATAACTAAAGGGCGGACGATGGATGCGATATGGTGACGAAAGCATAGGATGGATAAGACTTTTATTAAATTTCAAGTAATATTTATGTACAAAATATATGCACTTTTTGATCAGCAAGTGCATAATACCACTATCGTTCATATTACATACTTAATCAGTATATTAAAAAAGTACTGGCCTCTTGTAAATCATCACCTCTTGAGAGTCTAAATACTTTAAAGTGTTTAAATCTATTAAGTCTTGGACTTTGATTATTTACTACAACAATAAAATTATAACTTAATAACTACTTTGCAATTATATTCTCTTTTTAAACCTATTGTAGTCATATCCATGTTATGTTTATCGTTTGACATGATTTCGACGTAATTTGCATCCGTCGTCCGCCCATTAGTGATAACTTCCCATCAGGTGACCTGCGCATGCGTTTGCCTCCCTCTATTATATTTAAAAAAAACATTCGAAGCCTGTCGCTTCTACGTCATTTTCAGAGACACGAATTCCGTAGTATTTGTCAATCTGGTTATCTACAGCTATAACGAAAACGTTTCTGTTACTTGGACATATTAAATTTGAGATTTTTTTTCTTGAAAATGTACGTGGATTAAGTCGTATTTAAGTATGATTGTTGTATGAATGTATATATATATACCCGGTGTCCCAAAAATCGACGTTAAGCCGGAAATAGGTGATAGGGCAGCTCATAAGCTATCGATTTAACCTCCATGTATGTTCGGCGATATTTAGTAATTTCGGAGTTATTAATAATTTTAACCGGAATTATTGTATATTTTCCTTATATCCAGGTTACGGTTAAATTGCTGAACATACGTGGGGGTTAAGTCGATAGCTTATGAGCTGTCCTATCACCTATTTTCGTCTTAACATCGATTTTTGGGACACCCTGTATGTAAGTATGATATGATTTTTGATTAAATTGTTGAGTAATAGTAACTTCTCAACTATAATCCATTTGTCTAAAGGAGCATCCTCACTGAGAGCATTCGCGTGTAATATTTAAATGGTGTGGACGTTCCTTGAGGAAAGCGTTGCTACTGCGGTCCACACCACTCTAATATTCGACGCCGAATGCTTATTACACGCGAATGCTCTCAGTGGGGACGCTCCTTTATACCTGTTGTGGTTTTAATATTAAACATTATCGTCTCCATCATACGTTATTTACGAGGATGTCAATAAAGGGAATCTTTTTAGCCCTTGACGCGTACGGTTTCGATTCAGTATTATTGAAAGTATTATGACGAGTGATTGTAAGCTAAGTTTTATAAAAATCGGTTGGGCTTATAAGCTTTAAAAATGGGGGTCACAATTATAGGTGTCGGTTTTCATTCAACTACTGATAGTATCTGCGACATCTAGCGGCGAGAGGTCGAACTATTTATTAGGATGAATTGCGAGTTGCGGTTTATCTGTGATAGTTCGGCCAGCCCCCGTCAGGTGTCGCATGATTATGCGAAAGTATGTACGTATGATTCTTTGTTCCCTCGTATAGGCTGAACGGATGGGCAAATTTTGACAAGCTTTTTTCTGGTATGGAGAATGCGAACCGACCCACAGACATATGCATTCTCAGGACTACAACCTTCAGACTGCAATCCTAAGACCGCAAATTCGTTGCCAAGCCTGAGGACTAAGATGGAATGCCGCTATGCTAGGGATTTCACCGGTTGTCTTGCGTTTTAATTGACAAATAAAGGAGGTTATATGTTTCACTGTATGTATTTTTTTCATGTATTTTCACCGATTTATTTTATTTTTAATTCGATTGAGTATTTACACTTTTTTTATTTATTTAAAGATGTTTATAGTCGGGTCCCGGGACGTGATTAAGCCTCTTTATTACTATACGTAAGTGGCAAGGTAGGTGCTAAAGTCATCATAAATTCAAGACGCAGACGTTTTTTGAACGTCGATTTTTTTCATTAATATACTTTAGAAATTATATAATTTCGTTATTGCAAAGAAATTTGGCAAATATGTAGTATCTATATCAAATAGCAGTTTTCAAGTATAGAGGCGCACAATTTTGATATAAATATTGTACCTAAGTATAAGACATAAATCGGTCTTGTGGCGCATTTTGAGTGTGGTATTAAGATCTACGGTGTGATAAAAAAACTGCGATCTGTCGAATTCTCGAATTTAAAGAGGTTAAAGTCATGTTTATGGATAAATTAGACGATATGTATGTAAATGTTTAATGTTATTCATTCCTACGCCTTTCTTTGATATGTTTAACATTTGGATCAAGAGAGGAATGTGTAGCAAATTAGCAATATAGATCTTATTCATATAGGCATAAAGTTGTTTTTTATTTCTAATGCAGGATCGTAGTTATTATATTGTCATACAATTTAAAACTGTAGTACATTTTCTTGTAAAATGGAATCCATAGTCCGACGTGGGTACCCAGGGCAACACTGCCTGAAATGTAAGGGTATCACACTGTCGTAATACCAAAGACGGCATCTCACTGCAATGTAGAAGTCAAAGCATTCTATACTCTATTGGTAACCACATTAAATTTAAATTGCTTTTACGATTTCTAGGCAGTTAGCCGCTTTCTTCGGTATCATGGCACGACAACCGACAGTCCCTCAGCCGATATTGCCCTTTCAGTCTATCGTATTAGAACACAAATTAAGGTTTCATACATGCTTCTTAGACTTGGGACTGCAGGAACTATTTGTGTGTGGTTCCTTTAGCGGGTTTAACAGCTTGTTTACAGCTGCTGTACGGTTGTTGGTTTTACTTACTCTACACGACACGTGTTCTGTCTGTTTGGCATAATTTCGATTGGTATCACATAGTTGGCATATTTTTTTCCCGGAAAATATCGAATGTTTTTTTCCTTGAGTTTTTGAAACTCGCGTTTCTCGGGTTTTTTAAGAAAAATAACACATGAATAATGACAATTTATTCGTAGTCATTCACTCTCACTCTCGTCACCTATTTCAATTGTCTCTGCCGCCATGTCGTCGATGTCGCCCTTAGTAGTTGCAAATTAGACCGAATATAGATTAAAAATAAGTGCAGAGATTTTTATTGTTTTTTTCTATAAAATTAGTTGTTCGGAAAAAACGGGTTATTTTCCGGACTTTTCCAACGCTACGTATAACGACGCACAAGGCTCCGAATATTTATTGATACGAATTTATACAATTTATTGACAAGGTCGAAAATTACGAATAAGTTTGTTTAGCATAATAGCGTTACGATTGTTTCATAATGTTGTACAGCGAAATTAAGAACCGTACAGGTCATTTCACATTTCAGACAACGTTAACGTTTGCCAAATGCATAATATCTAAGGTTACTGTAGGCGGTAACCAAGACGCAAACTGTAGAATAAGAACTAAAGCTATAGAAGGAGCGATAAAATAAACGGCAACATACAGATAGCTGATATGCAGAGTCTTATTGGGAATCAGTCTGCCAAAAAGAGACAGTTCTATAAGCTAAAATGGTCGTACATTGTTGCATATTATAATCTACGACCATGGTGTCCAGTTGTCGTTGGAGAGCAGTTTACACGAGTTGACAACTCTTTGGTACGGCTAGTTTTAGCAAGAACTGTACTCTGTGTCTTTGCTTTTTTTTAATTATTGAACATTCATATCGAAAATTTTGAGACAGGTATAGATTTGATGCTTATTTAAAGCTCCTTCTATGCCTTTAGTTCATATTCTCTGATGCAAACGCAGCCTTCGTTTCTTTTTTCTATCGGCTCGAAATGTACGGAGTTGACTTCTAGGTAGTTCCACGAGAGTTGAGGTCACGCACACAAGAATACTGTCATGTAATAACAGCAAGATTTTGAAATTACTGTTCTCATATTGTACCGATAGTAAGTTCAACAGTGAACTGCACGAAAGACCAAAAAGTTTCTTAAACTACTTTGTTAAGTATTATGTAAAACAATTCATAGACTACAGACAAAAAAGAAAATAAAATATTCTGACCAATTATATTTAAATAAATGAATGAGAATGAATCATAGACACCAAAGAGAATAAGTACTAAATTGTCTTGTTTTTACCTATACCTTGTTTTGACGACACGTTGGCCTAGTTGGGAGTGACCCTGCCTCCGATGCCAGCGGTCCCGGGTTCAAATGCCGGTAAGGGCAGATAATTGTGTGATGAGCACGAGTACTTGTTCCTAAGTCTTGGATGTTTTGTATGTATTTAAGTATTTATTTCTCTATCTAAGTCTGTTTATCGTTGTCTAGTACCCATAGTACAAGCCTAGAGCTTAGTTTGGGACTAGGTCAATTTGTGTGACAATGTCCCGTGATATTTATTTATTAATTTATATATGTATTAATATTTTCATTACTTTGTTATTTCATTATCAAACCTCTTCAAAGATCAAATAATATAATAGGGTCAATCAACTTTTCTTTGTAGCTCGTTGCCATGGTGACGTCTCCTGGGTCACTCTTTAAAACCACGATTTTAAAGTATATAAATCCAGCAAACATCGGCTTTTGTGGCAATTACAAGCCCATTATTTTATGGGTTTTCTTCCAAGCGTATTAGTAGTGTATATTATAACCATTTTTCTAAGGAACTCTATCACTGTTGTCTCCTGGCTTACGGGACAGAATAACAACAACGAAAAGTTGATCTACCCAATAACTAACATATAATTGATATAATTACATTCTTACTTACATTTACATTCACTCGCTCATTTCATTCATTCACTTTTTTCAATCAGTACTTCCTGTAGAGCTGTGCGTGTAATCATTCACCTCAACTCTCGTCCGACTACCTATAGAAGTCTACTCGATCTGTCATTATCAGCTTACGCCAATCCTATATACATTTTGCCGATATTCGAAAATCGCTAACAGCGTTCATCTTGACTGGGCCACTGGGCTGGGACACGAGTAGGTAGTATGAAATATCAGTCTTTTATTCCATTTCCAATTTTAAAGCACACTTTTATAAATCAAAAATTACAACGCGGTAATGCGTTCCTTGTTAGTCTTTACTGCTGTATTTGTTTATATAGTTTAATATATATAATATTATGAATATAATGATCAAATATAATCTGTTTGTGTAACCATGGTCTGACATCTTTTTGTTAATTTTAAGGACAAATAGTGCCAATAAATAATCATCTAAGTTAATCACGGTGTTTTATTTTATAATAAATAATAGTTTGACGTAGGAATCCACGGGGCAAAATTTTATGTCAGGTAAGGAGTTCCTATATCGATAAACAATCATCGATGCTTGTTCCACATACTAGTTTTCGCTCCAAGTTTTGTTGGGTTTGGGTTTTTATTGGGACTGCATTCCCCTACCAGTGCCATATTGTTTTAGGTTAATACAACTAACACCTTAGACTAAGTAGGTACCTATTCTTTCTAACAAAATTATGTGTCAATTATGTTACATGAAATAAATAAATAATAATAAGCGAAACAAAATAATAACGTAATTCTCTTCTAAGTTAGTTTTTGATACTTTACTCATCATCATAGTTTTTTCTTCATTACTGTCCCATTATTCTCCAAGTATTGTTTCATAGTTAATCTCTAAATAGGTAAACTACTTCTATCTAATTATCTAAGGAGGTTTGGTAAAGAGATAATACTGACTATATTCCATAGTGCAATTTTACACCCAAGCGATTATTCAAAATTTGCTCTGTGTGAACTTCATTCTCGTCTTCAGAACAATACTTACAAAAAAATACACACAATTCTGGGGGCGATCACTAGTATACGGAATAAGCATCGATAATTGAGTTTATCGATATGGGAAGTCCTTACCTGTCACAAAATTTTGCCCCGTGGATTCCTACGTCTGGTCATCATGTACTTAAAGGACACTGTATTCAATCTGTAACCATTATTTAAAATTCATTTCTGTACCACTACAACGACTCGAGTTAAACAACTCAGCCTGAGTCATGCTCGCCCCGCGCGGCGAACTGCTCGTGAGCCAAATTGGTCCACTTAAACATGCGCGGGTGAGGCAGCGTGCTTAACAAAAAGAAGATAAAATTGCTTCGGTGGTGGAACGGCTTAGTAACATTATCAAATTTGTACGCGCCTCGCCCACAGACAAGTTAGAACTTGTCGTGCTGCCCGCGGCACGCTCGGATACACGTCCAAATTACGCGAGGCACGCACACTGAGGCCGACTCTCGGCGGCTCGCCGCGCGCCGCTCGCACGCCGCTCAACCCGAGGCTGCTCTAATTCGTACCCATCTTAAAACATACATCTCATGAGGAAATCCAGTGTATTTACCGCTTTTAGGTACCAAACTAAACAATGATGAAACGCTTAAATACTAATTTGCGCTGGTTTTTAATAACGCCGTACCCATTTTTTTGTAGGCCAGGACAAGGTTAGCGATTTTAGAAAACTATCGAAATGCATGAAGTTCTCATAAGCGGCAGACGTGATATCGTCCGCTTACGCCCACCCTGAACTTACATTTCGTCGGTTTTCGAAAATCATTATTAATGTTAGCGTTATGCATCTTATCGAGCCCCTCTGGCGAAGAGTAAGAAACAGCTACAAAACAAACAAATCCATACTGCAGTAATATCAAAGAAGGTGGCTAACTGCAATGTTGGAGCATTCTCTACTCTATTTGTAACTACATAAAACGATCGTCTTTTTTGGTCTACGGCAGCATACAAAGTGATATGTTGGAAACATGTTACGAGATGACGAGACGATGCGGTGATGTTGAGGCGTCACTGTTTTGCCGCCGCAATCCCTATTTCTGTGACAGATGCCAATTCGATATACACTGCAGAGTCGACACGCTCCCGCATCGCTGTGCTGCATATGAGCTACGCAATGCATACCGAACTGGGCCGCAGTCAGGCAAAACGTTATTGTCTTTGACGTGTTTTGGTATTTTACTCTGCCGCCATTACTATCAAGTAAATAAGAGCTACCGTATCGTTGACGACACGGTAACACGTCAAACGCAATATTGTTTTAGCTAGTTGAATAAAGGCCCCGTTTACATGTCGCCTGTCACTGTTGTTTCTGTCTCAACCTGGCGAAATAATAATAATATAACATATTGACATAGAGATTGTGACTGCAATGGGGGAATTGATCCTAGCTGGTTAATCATCACCTTTAAGATCCCGAAACCTCTGCAAAACTTTCTGTGCAGGCGACTGATTCATAAAAGTGGAAGACTTAATTGTAAGCAAGCTCTTTACATGCTTCCTAGCTTCTAAACTGGCTCTTTTCCTTTTCTTCGCCTGAAACCCTTTAGACATCAGCCAATGAGAGCATAAAACTCTATGTGATGAAGTTTCACCAGAAGAAGATGTCAACTTTGGCCTCGGGGAGGTTATGTTAGAGCCATGTCTCGGTGAGCTCAGGTAGCAAGGTTCACACCTATAGATATTTTGTGTTTGCCCCAAAGAGCAGCTCTTTATTGCTGGAAGAGTGGGCAATTCACTAGACTCGCTTTGCGAAGAATCAGATCTTTCTTCTTCCATCATACCTTGAGGTTCCTGCGCAGCAAAACTCATTTTACTAGCCAAATGGTGCCCTTTTCTCCTCGCTTTGGCTTTAGCTATTCTCGCAGCGCTTTTCGAACCAATAATATGTAAATGCATATCAATATAGTTGCAGACCGCTTCAGCTTCCTCCTCTGGAGTTAAAATTCTATCACGGAAAAACCCGTACCCATTACGAAGGTCGTTAATACCCTCCCAGACGATCCACGATAAAGTGCTTGTTATGAGCAGCAATGTTGTTACTAAAGCTATAGCCGTAATAGTGTCAGGAGAGGTCAGCCTTTGTCGAATCCTTCCCACGACTCCATAGGTGACAACGTTGCGAGTCAGTTTGTTAGTGTGCGAGCGGCACGTGTAGAAACCTCTCAAGTCATTCGTCGCCGTCGCAACCAGTCTCAGAACTCTTCCGTCGTCATGCGAGCGTGCTTTCTGGCTGTTGAAGATACTGTAGATACCAGTATCGAGAAACATCCAATGCGCATTCTGAGGGGAGCGAAATGTTCTGGCATGTAGACACGTCAGGTTTAAACGGTTAGAACTGCCCCAAGCTGTCTCATGGTAAGAACCAGAAATGCTAGCCGTCCTTGAGGACAACTGCACTTTATCGCCTTTGTATCTTTCCACGCTGAGTTTATGAAGATCTTGTAATACCCCATTGATATTAATTAAAGCTATAATTCCTGAAAACCACGTGGCGTCTTCTAAATCTCTTTTGAAGTGTTTGGGTACGCCACCCACGAAGAATTCGTCACTACATATCGTGAACGCTTTCGGATCTTCACGCTTTTTCCCATTCGCCTCAGTAGTGCGATTATTTTTTAAACTTGTTATTTTAAAACCTCTTTGGTGTCTATTATTGGTCTCTTCTAGAACAGCGTGAATGCGTTCACCGTTATTTACAGAGGCTTCTATTGAACTGGAATCTTTTTTCATTAGCATGACTACATCCAACCACTGATCAGGAAGGTACTCTGTAGCACCGTAGTTTTCTGAACGGAATTCATTTAAGCCCACTTTGAGTTTCACTCTCATACTCTGCAGTGACAAATGAAGAATACTGTCGCTGTTTTCATCCCGCAAGAAGAGTATAGTTCCAGAATCTCGCTTAGACTTGACTGTCAACTCTATTCGCCACCCATTCTGTTCTTCAAAACAAGGCAACCTTATATACTGGTCTCCTTCGAGGTTCAAAAATGCTTCTTCCATGCTCGCCATCTCGTAGGCTATGTTAGAAGCTGTTGTGGGGAAGAAATCTGACCTTCTATCCCTGATATCTCGATCAATAATCGTAACTAGAGGTATAAAGTTTAGTATTGCTTCCTGAATTTCCCCGTGGAATTTTTCACCAATGTATATATTCATTTGGTCGTCGACCAAATCTGGTTCGCAAAGGAAGGTGCCTTTTACGGGATCACGAGCGTCGTCTATCCTCAAAGTAGCGGCATTGTTAGTAACAGTAACCAAGGCAGTGTGCCAGGCTGCCGGTTCCAACACTGTTGGGGAACAAATCCTTGGAAGAGAACAAGACTTTGACTGGCCACTTGTATCTAAACATATATGCCACTTCTGGAGACTGAGTCTAACGTACGGGTTGCGTGCCATTCCGCGTCGTACCAAGATACCATGAGGAGATAGCGGCATAAACCTTACGTAAAAATGGAAAAGAGTCGAGCGCTTGCTCTCAAAGTCATAGTTAAACACTGAGTCACCGTTAAATATAGCTACTGTGTGGGAGTATACTTCGCAAGGGGCTAGATGGCAGGAGCCTATTTCGTTTTTTGGTCCAACGCAGTTGGCTCCGCCTCCAGCAGGGACGGGTCTTGTACAGGATCTGGAGCGGGACCGTCTACCAGCTCCACAGGTTTGAGAGCACGGTCCCCACACCCCCCAACCTGACCACCCACCAACTAATACACAAACTTTATTCTGACAGACTTGTAACTGATCATGTTGCCCCTGACAATGCGTGCCCCAGGTCCCTCCAACTTGTTGGGTTCTCTTCTCATTGCAGACTCGCCGCCTTCTCCTCGCGCCAGGCGCGCACGACTCAGAACACTTCGACCAAAACTGCCATTCGCTCCAAGTGCCCCCAACATCATAGTCCACGTGATCTTCAATAGCACACTGATCGCCTTCACAGTACTCAGCTTCTAAAGGATTTCCAGTGCAGATGCGGCTCGCGTCCGACGGTGGAGGGGTGTTGCACTGACGTAGCCTCCAACGGACTCCTTCGCCGCATCGAGCGCCGCATGAGGACCATTTGCCCCAAGCACTCCATTCCCCAATAACGGGGCAACCCAAGTTATATTTGACGCATTGCAAAGCATTCCAAAAAGCTTCAGGATTTAGCTGCCAAGTATTGTCGAAAGCCAGTGCTGATTCTATAGCTTCAAAGGGACATTCTTTTTGTAGACAACGATCCATGATAGCCGGAGCTGTCTCGAGTTGATTGTAGGCTTCCAAACGTGCCGGATCTCCATGTACGATTTTTTTGTAGTCATCGATGGAGCAGTTACTTAAGTGACAGGGTATGCTGTCTTCATCAGATCCGGTGCAGGCTGCGCCATCTTTGGACGGAGGAGGGTTATTGCATTCTCTTGTTCGGGTCTTATGCCCTATATTGTCACATGGCCCCTTGCAAGGTGACCATGAGGACCATGTAGCCCAGCTGCCGTCAACAGGGCAGTCAGAATCAGAGATGATACCCAGTTCGCACTCCACTCGCCATATTTCCTGCTGGCGCTTGCTGTAAGGCTTCGACGTGTTTACAAATCTTAGTAAAGATAGAAAAACTATAAATATGAGAACTTTATTGAAATACATTTCGCTAACAATAGCTTCTTCTTTTCCATGTGATAAAAACAATAGCAAACAACTTCGTTGATTAGTTATTCTGTCAACATTGACGGCAAGGTGGCCAAAAACTATAAGAAGTAAATCAGCAAAGAGAATATCATTGCTTACTTTGTGATACTGCAATGCATCATTCTAGCAATGCAGTCAAAATGGAGTACCTATCAATAATATGTATAAGATTATCATATTATTATTGTTCTTAATGTGACTGTTAGTTTCCTAAATTAAGGAGAAAACCGGGCATGAGCATGTCGGACCATGCTCAGTGTAGGTTTCCGAAGCTGTTAAGTACTATAAACATAAAAATCAACAAGTAATAAGTAATTTTCTATTTAAAGTCAATTGGTGCTGTCTTAGATGATTTTAGTAGGTATAAACACTTTAAATGCCTGTATCTCAAGAACCAATGATATCTACTTAGTCGTGATATTATTCCTTTAAAATTCGTTATAGGTATGCTCATTCATTTAAGATTTTTAGTAGTTGTAGTTTTGGCTGTAGGTGGACACTTGAATCTAACAAAAATTAACGCTTTAAAGCTTAATATTTCATAAACGGATTACTTACTTAATCAAAAAACCGTTCTCACAAACACATGTTTTTGAAAGACCTATCTCCAACGACACCCAAAAAAATACATCCCCACGTTACGAGTAGGGGAGGTGCCCTAAAAACATTTATTGATTTTTTTTTACATTTTATTGTACCACTTTGTTGACGTGACAAATATGCATATTCATGCCAAATTATAGCTTTCTAGTACTAAGAGCCTTTGCGCTAGGCTGCGGACGGTCGGACATGGCGAAACTAAGGGTTCCTAGTTTGACTACGGAACCCTAAAAAGGTTTAAAATACAACATTTCCAGTTTGCAATCACCATCACCAGATAGAAAAGGTTATCTTTTTGATTTTATTACTATCTAAGTAGCTGTTCCACGTGACTAGATCTGCGTAAAAGTAGTTTATATATTAGGGATGAAAGTACCTACCCTATGTTTTTCATGTATGGTTATTAACCTTTTGAACGCCAACGACGCCTAAAGTAGTCATGAGTAAACATTGGCGACTCGTGACAATTAGGTAGCACTAGTGATGAGGCACGTTTTTCAAGTTTTTCAGATCAGATAAAATAGCATAATACCTAAAAATAAGTAGAAAAGACCCTTACATTACTGAGGCTGCATCCAAAAGGTAATAAAAAATAAATAAACAGAATAAATCAAAAGTAAAAGCCGGGCATCTTTCAATCGGTCATCTTCGCTCCCCAAAGGTTACCAGTACAGTAGAACACAATTTATAGCGTGTCTTGAATCTCCGTTCGCGCAGACTCGAACAACGAATGATTTTCGAAAGCACTGAGTAGAAACATATAAAAATAACGTTAAGATAAAAAACGGTGTCCACATTTCGGGTAAACACAAACGAAAGAATAAGTAGTACAGTAAACATTTATTAAACATTTTCAACATACCATCTCTTACAGAGGTTAACGTCGTGATTTTAAACCACACAAAATAGTTCGTTAAAAGTAAAAATCACAAAATAAACAAGTAATAGTTCAGTTTGCATTGGATATAGTAGGTATTAATACTTGATTGAATTTTAGGACAATTTTGTACTTTGCTATAGGTAAATCAGGATAAGTGACACTTTGCTCAAATAATGGGATCAAGCAACTTTTTTGTCTGCAATACAAATGCCTAGCTGTATACTGAAAGGTAGCTATCGTCCCGTTACTTTCTGAACCACTTATCTGATCAATAAGTTTTGATAGAAAAGGAGTCAATCCTTCTTGGGACATGAGTGATTTTGCTACTAATCAATAAGGTTACGATACGAGGTTGACATAGTAAAGGGAAGCTATATTAACCTTGTAGCTATGTTAGATACACGTTTTGTTGGTGGAGTCGCACAGAAAAACCGCGGCTTTAAAGTTATCAATCAACCGCCACGGATGTTTCCATCGCTATCGATGGACTTACCGCTATCGGTAAGTTGATTGAAAAATAAACAATGATTTAGATTCCAGTCGGTTATCCAAGAGACCCCGTGACCCAAAGATTTGTTGTTTGTCTCCTGGGTAAAGTGGGTACCTTTATTTTTCACGGATATTCGTATTAATGTAGACGCTGATGAATATACGAATAAATTAACTGTTTATTTTATTTTGAAAATGTATGCTATAAGTTATAGCATGGCGGAGGAACTATAAGTATATTAAATTGAATGTAGTTGGGCGAGGGTTAAAAAGTTGTACCATAAAGGATTAAAAAGTTAAACGTAGTTAACCATACAAACAACGATAGCGAAAAAAGGAAAGTTTCATAGAAAATTTGATTGCGTGAGTTAGCATGCCCAACTTTTTGGGCTGTACCCAGTTACTATCCGCCTTCTTTGGTACCTATACTGGCAGCTTGGTGAATCTACAATATTATAAGCTTAACTTTTTGTGTAAAATGGCATCATATTGCCAATTTCACTACGTAGCACCCTATTTTTTTTGTGTTTATCATAGAGACAACAAAAGTTGCGTGACCCAATTACCCGTCGTATGTGTTGCTGGCAACGAATATGACGGTCTAGTATAAATCGACATTTACAGTGAATCTGTACTAAACAATCTCACAAGATATACCTATTATTGTTTGTCAAAACAAATGCCTTATCATCATTTACCTCCGGAACTTTAACATAAAGTCGCAATCTACAAATACTACACTAACTACATATAAGCATAATACTGTAGTTCTAAATTATATACATCTCCCTTCTATTTTTAGGTTTCGGTAGGGTCAAAATGGTATACTATAACAAAGCCTACCCACGCTTCTTTTATACCTCGGTCTGTTCAAATTTTACTAATGCAATCCTGTCTATATTAATAAAGATAGTAAGTTTACCTATCTAAGTCCGAAGTTTCATTTTCTGTCCAACTTTTCTTAAGTAAGAAATTATTTTCATTTTTAATTATTTTAACTTTTTAGTCTTATTATAAAATAAACCTAACCTAAATTTCATGAGGTAAATTTCTAAAAAGACTAACGGTATAAAAAAGAAGTATTTTTACGTTATAAAAAATTGGCATATGTAACAGTCGGACAACGTAACTTCGGACTTTCGCTAGGTTACAAAATAAAATGCTTTTACGCTAGTAATTTCATCCATCAGCTGTTAAAACACCGTTACACCAGTTACATTACAAAAAATTTGGTGAACGCCACCAAAATGGACATAAATCCGAATGTTAAGGAGATTTTTATGCTTTAAAAATACTCTTACTGCCGTACTCCGAGTCGTCAATTAATTTAAAGTGTGATTTAAGTTGCTGGTGTCACTTCCTTTGCCATATAAACAGAATAAGTCAACACGTCATTTAACAAGCATTAAAAATTTACATCTCTGAGTGCGGCCGTTGATAATTCCGTTAAATTATTTCGGGCTTGCTAAGTATTAAAGCAAAAACGCTTTAAATATACGAAAATCGCATTAATTTTACACAAGATGTGTGTACACTCAGTGTCCTTCAGTAAACTCCTGCCCCCTATATCACCGTCGAGACGACACGTGACAGGGGACAATTTGGGATACAATGCATAGAACACGCTGATACCTCGGTGGCTTTCATATAAGCTGTGCTTTTGTCAGGTGTATATTTTTGTATTGCCGTATTACAAGCGTAATGCTTTCGTGGTGCTAATATTTATAGCGTTTCCAAATAAAAATCTAGACATTAGTCCATGATAATTTAGCATACTAAAGTTAGCAGAGCGATGGTTGTCGCAATCTCAAGCTAGCGGCTAACTGTATAGTAACAGTATAATAATTTTCAGTTTAAAGTGGTTACCAATAGAGTATAGAATGCTTCGATTACTACATTGCAAAGATAACAAACTAAAGCACTTGTTATACTAATAGTAGTATTCGGGTAACTTAGTACTTCTAAGCAACACGTATTACAAAACACTTATAGATGCGCGAGCGAGTGTGACGATACATCGCCAATGGTTATTTATAAGTTATGTTATAACATAGAAAGTTATTTAGGCATTATCCTTGCCATACACAATCACACACAACAACATCCTTACACACTCCCATGACCTTACACCCCTAACATACATATCGCCTAATATTGTTTTTGTTTATTTTTTTATTTTATATTGTACTTGCCATTCCTCCATTTCTATTATGGATTGGTGTTGTGTGATAGTATTAATTTCACCAAATCAATGAAAATGATGTGCATTTTTCTTTAAAGACATGCAACACCACCTGTTACTGCATTTCTGGATTTCTCTAGCCGCACATTATTACTTCTCGTATGTTCAGACTCCCACAATAAAGACCCAGTCTAGTGTGGGAGCCGCCGATAAATTGTAAATGTTAGTTCTTAAGTCTTTTGGAAAGTAAATAAATGATTTCATTATTTGCAAAAAAAAAACAAGTATAAGTTCCGTCAAGTGTCATTTAACATAGTCTTTTGTTTACTGACTTTTTTTTTTTAAACATACAAACTTAACATCACGCCTTCATTCCCAGAGTGGGGTAGGCAGAGCTACAGAGATAAAAACAACTCTAAAAACACTTGTTGATAACTCTGTAACCACATTTTACACAAGTAGGCTAAGATGTTTACCAGTAGTTAAATTTATTTAAAAAAAATTTTTTTTTTGACTATCGAGATTTAAGTAAACTTTAACATTACGAGGACTGTGGATCCTGTATTCACCTTCCTACTCCAACACCATCTCGGACTCCGTAAGGTAACTAAATGGAAACGATCGACCATCGATCATTCATTTCAATTACGTTGATCAATAAAATTGCTGATCGACGTCGACAAATCTATTCTTAAATCGTTAGAGCAATCGATCATCGGCCGTATTACTCTAATATTGCTTTGTCATATGGTTCAACGTTGATCAATTGCTGATCGACGTCGACCTATCTATTCTTACATCATCAGATCAATCGATCATCAGCCGTATAGCTCTAATATTGCTTTGTCATTGCTTTTAAGTCGCAAACCTTTTGGATGTTAAATTCCAGCCCATTCTAAATGGTTGGAGTAGTAGTAACATTGAAAAGTTGAAAGTAATAAACAAATTTAAAAGCTACTAAAATATTGTAAGCTTAAAATAAGGTGTCAATTATTTCTATTTTTTTTGTATAGCAACATAAACAGCTCATTTTCTATTTTATCCCATCTTGTATAAACATAGACGAAAAGCAAGGCAACAAGTGATCTGCCCCATTCACAATAACAGAAAATTTGATATAACAATAAATATTTCTGGGTTATAAACTTTGCAAGATAATCACTTATCATTTTCTTACGTTTTTGGTAATCATGAATTACTTACATTACAGAAAAAATATGAGTTTCCTTTAAAATAAAATGTATTTATACAACAGGTAACCAGTGAATATCTTAATTTAAATTCTCTATCAACAGTTACCCAATGGACAGTCCATTGGGTAACTGTTGTCCCATTTTGTACGAAAACAATAGTTCGTCTACTGGGTCACGAGTAATCCACGTGAATTTGTTATTCTCATTCTGATAATTCGTTTGCATTTGTAGCAACAAATCCGCTCGTTTACAGTGATTTAAATCGAGATTTTTGTTACAGAAGTAAAGTTGGTTCACCCATGAACATGATATTAATAAAAAAAATTGAAACAACCAAAATACCTAGTTAGTAAATGAGCATCCAATTTTGTGGATGGTTGTATGCTAGAAATATTGGACAGTGTAAAAGTAAAGAATATGAATCTTTGTTAACATTCTGCGACAAGAACAGCCACTCAGTGAGCCATTGTCGCATGTCCTGATTGGTCAGATGGCTGCTGTTCAAACCTCGTAGGTGGCAGCCGTATCTTAATGCTTCTGTGCTCATCTTGCTCACACCACCTTCCCTTTGTATAGCTTTGTCTAACTCTAACAACATGAAAGCCTTGTGCTTCAGCTTGTTTTTTCTCAGTAAGCCTCTGCTGAGACCAAACATTTTTAGCAGGTTACCCTGAAAATTTGGAGAGTTACACCTGATGAATAATACATTTAGTTGTTTGTACATAGCGGTGGAAGATTCACCAATAGGGAAGCTTTGATGTATAAGGGCTTGATTACGGAGACGCGGAGCGTCGCGCGTAGCGTTGGGCGGCGCGGTCTGCACTAAATTCAATGTTATGGCGTTGTTTGAAAGCGTTTACGGAGCGTTACGCCACTCTCGACGCTTTATGTTTGTGTCTGCGCATGTGATGACGCACTGCCTAACGCACTGACTCGCTGCACGCGCTGCCTCTCTGTAAACGGAAAAAACCGGCCAAGTGCGAGTTGGATTCGCGCACGAAGGGTTCCGTACCTTTATGTATACAACATTAGACACTACAATATTGTGACTATATTATAAAGTTTCACTAAATTTCACCTGTCCCGGTGTCTGTCTGAAACCAAATCTTGTTGTATGGGAGCCCCCCTCAATTTATTTCATTTTGATTTAATTATTTATTTTTGAAGTGAATGTTTAAATATTCTGTGATTATTTTAAGCATCTACCTGTTGCCGTTATTAAACTGGAGCAAAAAATGATAAGAAAATCACATATGTTCTATGGGAGCCCCTCTTAAATATTTATTTTATTATGTTTTTAGTATTTGTTGTTAGCGGCAACAGAAATACATCCTCTGTGAAAATTTAAATTGTCTAGCTATAACAGTTCATGAGATATAGCCTGGTGACAGACAGAGGGACAGTGGAGTCTTAGTAATAAGAATTGCTTGCCTAAGGATGAAAAGGAAGATAGTTTAGATCATGATTCATGACGTCATAGAGAAATGTTATTAAGAGCAATAAAAAAAAAAACCAAAACCAAATATACTTACGGAATGAGCGTAGGTCAAACTTTGTAGATGATAAGGAGGTTTAGTAAATAATTCCTGACACGCTAGCACTTCAGTTGATGTTGGATGAACTCCAGACCCTAACATTCCGATAACTCTACTCCATTTTTCCTTTATATCACTATCAGGTATATGGTCTAGTTTTGCTTGTAGCGCTCGAAATACTGGGCGATTGTATCTTAGTCGTTCTCTAAGATCTTGTGTCGTGAATTCTGCTTTCTGCTGTATTGACCAAAAATGGGAGCACAACAATGTCCGTGGTTTGAGGAATCTGAAAATGAAATGATGTCAAATTAATTCTGAAACTATACCAATATACAGTTTTATTATGTCACAGAAAAGGCTAACATGGGCAACGACATCACAGGCATGTTTTTAAACACCAATTCATAGCTCCCAAAACGACGACGATTGATAAGAATACACCATTTCCAATTAAAAAAACTAGTTCAACTGAGGTTTTTAACTAGGTTTCATGAAAATAGGTAATGCCTAGATACTTACGCTAAAGGAAATATAATATAATTTCCAAAAGGCACAGCGGATAATATCAACACTGGAGCTATCCTCAGCATGTCAGCAGGCATTTTTTGATACAGCTCAAGCTCTTGTCGGCTCATGTTTGAGAAGCCTCGATCCCTGGTACTTCTTATTCGTAGACCGATATAAGTCTTCAAATCCTTTAAGAAGTCTTTTATCCCCACGCTGAACACCCTGTACATCCGCATCGCTGTCGGAAACCGCGTTTCCAACACTTTGGTGTAATTTTTGACATAATCAATGTATTTTTCAACAATGTAATTTCGCAGTTTGTCATTTTTAATTTTGATCTGCTTCGAGCGGTTGTGTTCATTGCTTGTTAAGAATCTGAAAATACATTAAGAGGCTGATGACTATTTTAATTGATGGTTTCGCTGGAGTGAAAATGAAAATCCTAGGCTATAATCAAACGATTTCAAGTTTCAAGTTGCACTTCTCTATCTGCTTACTGGATGGGATGGAGGCTGCGTTTGACTTATTACCGAAACACTATTAATAAAGATACCATACAGTCAAAGTGTATCCGTAAGGACCCCACCAAGTAAGATAACACAAAGCATATGTTTGATCAATAAAATATGATGTTATCACTCAACAACAAGCACGAGCCATGCTATAAGTAATATGTTATGAAGATGACGAAATATGTTTGTTGGTCTTTCTGTTCACATTAACACAAATAAATACTTCCAAAACAACTAGAGACGAGTCTATTTTAGTGAAATGCGTAACCTGATCTAAAACGCCGCAAACAGAGATCTTGGCTGAGGTGTTGTTTACGTCGTGTATATAACCTTACAAATTCGGTTAAATGTAACCTACATTACTCAACATGAGTGCTTCTCACGCATTTTTGAGTTTTCTAATTTACTTCTATTTATACATTAAGCGCTACACGCGATTTATTTATGTTATTTCAAAACTAACCTGTAACTACTAAATTGTTGATACGGATTGCATACAATCGAGTTGGACCGGTTGCATTTTAAAACAATCCGCGAAATAGCCACCATTCTATGTAGAGGCATCTAAAATTAGGCTAGATTTTCACTGGAAATATTTTAACCGACACAAATTCCGAATTATATAGGAATTTATTTTTGATTGGACATATTTCAATACAAGCAAGAGGGCAAGTACGAAAAGTTTGATGTCAGATGGGTTTGACAATTGAAAGAGTAGTTTCATAGTAGTTTCAGATGATAGTTAGTTAGCCGAACATTAAAAAAACACAACAACAAAATCAAAATCAGTATCCGAATTCTGAATTGTTATTATGATATTTAAATTTTTTAATTTAGGCACACTATTCACTGGGGCGGGATTCGGACGACTCTAGATTTCACTGCATTGTAATGTTGTGGACTGTAAGATATTTAAAACCTTGTAGGTAAGTCTACATGAGAGTAATAAAGCATTCTAATAAAGGATTATATAAAAGTGAAATAAATTTAATGATAAATCTTTCGTTTTGGGATTAAATAAAAGGACTTACTTTCTTATAATCGCCTTCAAAGAAAAAATAGTTACTTTTATAAAGCCACGTGAAAGTTTACGGCAATATATTATTATTAGGTATAGGTTTACCAGAATCCCAGGACAAAAGGGAAATTATATTATAGCTTGCAACTCCGGGGTAATAGGATTTAATGTTCAGTATTTGAAATTCCACCAGTTCCATAATAGTAAATTGTTTGGTTAGTAAAAACGAGGGTGGATGAAGTTCGAGTGTCATTATGGCTTTTTAGTCTCAAGTTCAACAATCTACTTTTCAATTTGATTACGAGAAAAAATAATAATAATAGTTTAACATCGTCTCGTAAAAGATTACAACTTATTAACGCTATCATTTTACTCGTAATCAGTTACTGTAATGCAGAAAGAGACAACAAGGTTGTTTATAAGGTTAGAACGTGACAAATAGTCCGTACACAACATTTCCGAAACGAAGAGCTCGGTGGTAGAGGTTGTATGGCCAGCCCCTGCCTGTGCTCCACAGGGTAACATCATCAAAAATGGTACTTAAGTCCTAGGAGTTAAATGCATCACAAGACAAGTGAAAAAGCTATGACCTAATTTATCATCATCATTTAATCAAGAGCTGTGCTCTCTTATCGGTAGTGTAATTTTCCATTCTTCCCTCTTCAGTTCCTGCTCTTTAACACTCTGATAAGGCACGTCACCAACTTTGAGCGACGATATTCAACTTTAATGTCAATCAATTTCGTATTCTGAAGAAGTGTGTGCTAGGCTTGTTATTCAATCTACACTAATATTATAAAGAGGAAAGATTTGTACCTATTTTTGTATATTTGTATGTTTGTAATGAATAGGCTCAAAAAGTACTGGGCCGATTTAAAAAATTCTTTCACCAATAGAATGCTACATTCTTCCAATTTGACATAGGCTACATTTCATTTTGAAAAAAAATTGGGATCCTTGGTAAAATTTGAACAATGTAACCGAAGGTGTAGAAAAATGAGCGGGCGAAGCCGCTGGCGGGTCGCTAGTTCCTTATAAAAACATAAATACCATGCCGCACAGTTTATAATTCGCCATGTAGTGGCACTGGTGGCAATGCTCGTAGATAATCCAGGAGTTAAATATACCTCATTATTAGGGTTCTAAACATGTTCTAAATGGACATAAATAAATAAACGCAAAATGTAATGATAAGTAAGTTTCCTCTAAATGTAAAACGTAACTAAAAGGGCATAAAAACGGGCTATGTTTTGCTGCAATTTGTGGCCGGCACCTATTGCTCTCCTACTTTTATTTCGTATGTTAGAGCAAGATGTGTATAGTTGGGGGCCCGCTATTAACAAATAATAAGAAACCTGACAAGCGATGGCATTTTAATTGACAGGCGTAAAGGCAAACATTGCCATTATGAAAATCAATTTCCATTTACTTTTAAATTTGTCGTAAGATACTGGTAGATCTTATGACTCGGTCGGTCACACTTTTTCCTGGGAATCAGTCATTGAGTTAGAGGTTCCATGTGTATGGTTCTTATATTGTATCATTTATATACCTACTATGGTGTCTGATATGGTGTCTGTAGCAAGCTTGAATAAGAACCTAAGGCACTTCACAGATAATCAATTAATTTGTGCAATCATACTGATTGCCCAAACTTTTTGATCGTCTATGGCTATGATTGAAGTTTGCGCAATCATTGTATAAAAGTTTGACAGAGTTAAATTTTGTTTGTGCCATCACGTGTGATTGTGTTGTCTGTAGTAGTGATTGCACAACAAAATTAACCGTTTTATTATTTCTTCTTTAATTAAATTATCAGCGCAATTGCAGCAGCGAAATCCTTGTTCATCAGACATCTTTCATAATATATTAATGTAGCTGTTTTTCACGTGACGTTGAGCCTGATCACTCAGTTTTAGTTTTTAATAGATCATGGACCATAGATCATAACCATTGATGATTGACGCAATCAATTGACACGACACGTGTAGGGGCAGAACCTGTTTCAATCAGATTGTACAAAAAGTCGATTGCGCAAACATTTTGTAGGTCTGTGGGGGGCCTAAAGTTGCGTCCATTACGCCGTGTTATAGATGTTTTGAAACATCTAACATGTTTTTCGAACAGAAAACGAGCGTGACAAAAATGTTTTTTGTTTAAAACACAGAAACATGTTTTTCGTCAAGGATGAAAAACATTCCCCGCATTCTTCTGCGGGAGAGGGTCATGTTTTGACTTTTGAAAGTGTTGAGTTTGAGTGAAGAACTGTCAAATAGGGCATTAAATTATTAACTATAGGAACTCATTTACCTTTGAGTATAAAAAATATCCTATAATCTGTGGCGAGGCAACGTCGTGGATCGTTGAAATAATACAGCCTCTTGGAAGAACGTATTGTAATCGTGTTTTGGACACAAAGCTTTCATACAATGCGTACTAGATTTATATTAATTATATGGATTGAAATACACAGCTAACAGTAAATAACACAAAGAAAGCGAGAGAGAGCTCAACTTGACAGGCAGGACGAAAGCAGAAGAAGAAGGTGTTGCCAATATCCGATATTAAAGGCATAGACACATATCAAGTAATACCTCATACAAAAACTAACATAATCTACAAACAGACAGTTAAAAAATGACAGAGATGACATATTGTGCTGGGATGACAGCTGTCAATGAAAGAGTGAAATGTTATAACTACTTGTTTGTGACAAACAATATCTCAGACTACTAGATTATCTCTAGTAACAATACTATGTTCACTCCAAAGTCGCAGTAGACGTGCAGTTGTCCCTAAACATGTTTTGTAACATATTGTGCTAACATGTTTTGTTAGTTTTTCGGCGCAGCAGACGCCTTAATACCTAGGTTCTAAATTATAGAATACTAGCGACCCGCCCTCGCTTCGCTCCGGATTAAAGTATTATACATTAAAGTATTAAACCTTCCTCTTCAATCACTCTATGTATTAAAAAAAACCGTAAAAAATCCGGTGCGTAGTTTTAAAGATTTAAGCATACATAGGGATATAGGGACAGAAAAAGCGACTTTGTTTTCTACTAACTAGGCATAGAAGTAGCCTTAAAACGAGAGCGTCAAATCTTTAACAGTCTCGAAAGTTTCAAAAAGGAAATATTATAGAGTGCATTTCTTGATAAATCTAGCCGTACACACCAAGGTATTGTAAACTGGTCTCTAACGTCATTAACTGGACACCATACCATGGTGGTAGATTATGTATGCAACAGTGTGCGACAGCAACCAGTGTACGAGCATGATACCTATTTAGCTTAGGTATTAGAACTTTTTTTTTGGCATACAAATAAGACTGTGCATATCAGCTAAAGTGTCATTCTATGGAACTTGCTAACTATGTAAACAAGCCGCCATACTAAAATTGACATTAGATGTCAATTTCAATATATTGTTTGTTTACATAGTTAGCAAGTTCCATAGAATTACAGTATACCTATAATATGTTGCCTTTTTTGTCGCTCCTTCTATGCCTTTAGTTCTTATTTTATGTTCTAAATAGAGCATTAATAAATAGGTACAATTTCTACCTTTATGGTTCGGTAAAGATAAGAAAGATGATAGAAACAAATACGTCAAAATAGATGAAATAAGCAGAAATGGCGTTTTCAATGGCTTTTTAATATTAAATGTAAGAAATTAAATGAATTACCTAGCAAGATACTCAAATATGGATGCAAAAACTTCTCTCGTAGATCCATGGTAAGCAAGCTAATAATAATGAAAGTAATAAGTATTGAATAAATAAAAACCCCTGTGTAATGTCTTCCGCTACTCTTCACAAAATCTTGTGTGAGATTACTGTAGCGTTAGGGTGAAACAAACACTTCCACACAATTAAACATTTATTCTAGCACCAATAAGTAAACAATTGTCTCGTAAGTTTTTAAAGGCACGCATCAGCCACAGCCAAACTGACGACAGCTGACAACCCCCAACCGCCATAATTTTTCCTGGACGCGTCTCCCCCGCGCAGCACTTCCGGCTGTCAACCAGTGCGTTTTATAAGCGTTTCCGACATGGATGGAAGCACTGGCTGAACTCGTACAGCCTGCTGCTCGTCTCCGTGACAAGTTGCGTTATATTTGGCCATCGTCAACAAAGGTGCCAACACTAGCTAATACCATTTAGATTAAAACTAGGTTTCGCGTGTTCAAATCGATTCATCCGTTTGGAAGTTACGATGTCAGGGACATTGTATACAACGTGTTACAAAATAATCCGTAAAAAAGAAATTACATAAGTAGTGTCAACCCTTATTAAATAACGTCAGTTCAGTATCTTAGGTATACAGTATACTAGGGTTGACACTACTTACGTATTTTTTTTTTTTATGGATTATTTTGTAACACGTTGTAGAGTTAGGCGACTAATGTCAATATTGAAAAATGACTAGGTATAAAAATGTCGACATCTTATATAATGTCGAAAAATAACAAAGACTAGAATTATTTTTGTCGATGTATAAAAATGTCGACATATAAAATGCAATGACCATCTGATTTTTGTCGATGTATAAAAATGACGACAGTGGGTAGTAGGAGCTCTGCGGTAGCTGATCTCCGTCGACGCTCTTATTTCAAATCGATTAGACAGTGTCGACGGAGCCCAGCTTATGCGGAGCTCCTATTTCTGGGTGGTTTGGCCCTCCGGGCCTGATTCAGAACTAACATAACCTAAACCTACCTAGCCCCTGTTCCACCAATCCCCCCTCGTCTTAATTCCATTTCGACATTATTATACTTCGTCATTGTTTTACTTCGTCGTTATTATTACTCGACATTTTTATACTTCGACTTTTTTATGTTTGGAATATTGGCATTATTATACGTCGTCATTTTTCAATATAGACATTAGTCGAATAAACCACATTGTAGTTACACATGTTATTATCGTGTTTAGTTTTTATTTGTAGCACGTCCTTAAATTCCTAGCCCCTTCTGAAAGTATCAAGATGATTTCGCCATCTACAATGTCAAATTATATCATAAGGGATCCAGTTTAGACCGTTCGACAATATAATTAGGTATATATGAAATTATATGTAGGTAAGCTCCATATTACTTTTGTACACAACTTCATACATCAGGGCTGGGATTCTACGCGGTAATAATGATATCGTCTTTGACGTGTTTCCGTATTGTCAACGTTTGATAACTCTTTATGTCAACTACAATAGTGGCGACTAACACGATTCGAAAACACGTCAAAAGCGATATCGTTATAACGCAGTAGAATAGAGTACATAATAACGGTTTGAATATTAAACCAGTATCCTGAAAGCTATTACAACCCAAAAAGTCCCAGACATTTTCTCTTAAAACTCTATCCCTTTCACACAGTGAAACTATGCCCGTTTTAACAGCTCGATATAGCCTGTACATTTTCAATTTAATTTATACAGAGCTGGCATGAACGAAACTAATGGCATCCTTTGAAACATTCCAATTTTAAACCAAAACCTGCAAGTTATGTTGAGGCCACAACTGCAACGCACACATAGGTAAGTAAGAACCGGGCAAGAGCATGTCAGACTATGCTCAGTGTAGGGTTCCGAAGCCGTTAAGTACTTACTACAAACATAAAAATCAACAACTAATAACTAATTTTCTATAGGTCATTTGATGCCTTCTTGATGATTTTAGTAGGTATAAACTAATAAACTAATCTGAAGAACCAATGATGTCTTCTTAAGGCCGAACCCTTTATTCAAACCGCGGATAGATAAGGCTTACTTTGGGTTGAAATTTGACATTTGCCCATACAAAATGTGTCAAATTTTAAATCGGAAGTAAGACTTGCTGTCCGCGGTTTGAATATAGGGTTCGGCCGTTAGTCGTGATAGTTTTTCTTATAAATTCATTATATGTGCTTTCATTTAAGTATTTTTTCTGGTTTTTAGTATTTGTAGTTTTGGCTGTGGGGGTGGGGGAACACTTGAATCTAACAAAAATTAGCGCTTTAAAGCTTAATATTTCATAAACGGATCCCTTGATCGAAAAATTGTTTTAACGAATCCACAATATTTTTAAAAGACCTATCCAATAACCCCCCTACATTATGGGGTAGACGAAAAAAAAATCTTTCGATACGTGTAGGGGAGGCACCCTAAAAAAATTAATTTTTTTTTTTACTGTTTATTGTACCACTTTGTTGACATGACTAATATGTATATTTCTCAAATAAATAAATAAATAAATATTATGGGACAATCTCATACAAATTGACCTAGTCCCAAAATAAGCTCTAGGCTTGTACTATGGGTAGGTACAAGACAACGATAAACATACTTATATAAAGAAATACATACTTAAATACATAGAAAACATCCAAGATTCAGGAACAAATAATCGCGATCATAAAATTACAGCTTTCTAGTACTAAGAATCTCTGCGCTAGGCTGCGGACGGACGGACGGACATGGCGAAATTATAAGGGTTCCTAGTTCAAACTAGGAACCCTTATAATTTTGCCGTAGTCAACTACGGAACCCTAAAAAGAGCTGACTTTGTGTACTTCCGCGCGAAGAACGAGTGTTAAAGATAGAAGTAGGTAGGCCTCGATTGCAGTGTTATGTTTCACTTTAAAACTATTTATCGGAAGTTCTTTTAGGCTATTCGGAATTCTATTGCAGATTTGTATCGCCATTGGGTAACAGTTGCTACGATACAAATCCGTGTTATAGTGGCATGCTTGATTTTAGACATAAAGAGATGTTGCTGACATTTGACAAATAAGTAAATTATTCTCATTAGCGTTTTACATTTGCCTCCACGCGTGAGGGGGACGTAATCACTGCGACACATTGGTCGCCTAATGCAGCTGATTACTAAACGAACACTACATGCATATAAAAATGAATCCCTTGGTCACGGCATAGCGCGTAAACGGCTGGACCGATTTCGCCAGTTCTTTTTTGTTGGTTCCGTTATTTCCAGGAGAAGGTTTCATATGAAAGGAACACTTGAGAAAGTTGCGCGAAAAATTTGAAAATAGTTAATAACTAGAGCCGCTATCGGAGGTGCAAATTGGTAGCTGTCAAGTTCTTAGGGATGAGTTAAAATTGTTTTGAAATACTAGCTATGTCGATAATTATAGCTTAATAACACATCCATCTTAACAGGTTCCCTGTTCTGAAGTAGTGTGCAGCGTTGTTTCAACACGTCCCCATAGTAATAATAAAATTGAAATTAGTATTATTTCGTTTAGGACACTTCATTGCCTTTAAGTATTTTATGATACTTTGTGTCATAGTGATTGATAGACAGGTATACATATGTATACATATTTGAAAATAAATAAATCTGCATCATCTTTATCTCTGGTCATGAGGCACATGTGCCTTATGGACGTATGTGCCTCATGGGACAGGGAACCTGTTAAACGATATTTGCAGCGCGCATTTTGTCAATGGCGCCAACTGTCAAACGACTGACAGTTATCTTATTGTTTATAATTAAGTAATTTAATTAAACCAATTAGAAGTACGTCTGTCTTAACTATGAATATTATATCATAGTTAAGACAAGACAACGTCTGTCGGGTCAGCTAGTATTTTTATAATTTTCAGTACAGTACCTAACAATATTTTCGTATTTTTGGCACACGATGGAAAAGTTACTTCAATCCCATGGGATGAAAGGGAAAAAAATACTTTAATCCTATGGCTCCCGATCCCTAATCAAAAGTTTATGAGTGAAATGGAATAAGGGATTTTTACAAGTTAGGAATATATTTTTACTCGGAACCGTTCTTCTTTAGGATTGTTCATGTAACCAACCAGACCTAACTTTTGTGCCTAACCTAACCTAAGTGGTTCGAGAAAAAATGCTTAACCAATTCACTTGTAAAAATTGGCAACTGAAACAGCCGGAAGACGAAAATTTACTGCGACGGTCAATATTGTTATGTTTAATAGAAATCATAAAATTTGCTTTGTCTTTTTATAAACAGGTCTTCAAGATGCTGCAGGGAAAAGAACAAAGCTCAGAGTGAAAGCTGCCTTAAGGTTACTATTTAGTTTTTACTTATCTTGGATACAACAATATACAACGTGTTACAAAATAATCCGTAAAAAAGAAATTACGAAAGTAGTGTCAACCCTAGTATACTGTATACCTAAGATACTGAACTGACGTTATTTAATAAGGGTTGACACTACTTTTGTAATTTCTTTTTTACGGATTATTTTGTAACACATTGTATATACGAGTATATATACCTACAGTAAGAAACAAGGCATGACGCCATTATTATATCGAATTTCATTTCATCGAACGCTATTTTCTGCTTAAACTGTGATAGTTTCAGGATATCATACACATTAATCACGTACGTAGAGGTTAGGCGTGTGACTACCGAAAAAATCACATGCTCCGAGAACCTTCGAGCTCGAGTAGTCGGCAGCAGAACGTCACTACTTTGAAAAAACCTCGTATCTCATAATTTCATCATGTACGATTTTAAACTTATTTCTCTTCATGTTTTAGTTTACAATCGTACATCATGAAACATGAGATACGAGGTTTTTTCAAAGAAGTCACGAGAAGTAGCTACGCTTCGCAACCGAAGACCTCAAAATGGTCTGCACTCGAATCTATTGTCAAGAGACGTCGTGTCTAGATCTTTTTGAGCATGCTATTCAGCAATTCATTATGCAAAAATGAAATACATCAATCCAGCCAGTATTGCAAATTAAAAATCTGCCTTGGATCTTTACAGGAATCACCAGAAGATGTAGGTAGGCATTGCTTAATTGAATAATGCATGCATTGTTAATTTTAGGTGTACAGTACTGCTTCCTCTCGTGGAGATGACAAGTTAATTTTTCACGACGTAAAGCAAGGGGAGCTGACCAGGATAATGACTTTTGACATATTGAGCAAGTATTTACAGACCTAAAGTTAATGTGCGACCATCCCGCAGGCTTTTAAGGCAATATCAACAGTCTGACTGACAGGGCGAGAAGGACGCAGCTATTTGTGAGAATGACAATGTTATACAGGGTGTCACATTTAAATCGGTCAGTATGGGAAATTCTGAAACTATAAGACATACGAAGATCTGTTCTTAGGAACCATATCATCAATTTTAATAAGAAGAAAAACTGCATTCATACATTCAAAACAAAACTGTACTCAGCTCGGGAATCGAACCCTGTTGTTTTGAAAAAAAATAACTTGCACTATTTGTACGATATCGATTGTGTAGGGCTTAAGCAGTAAATAGCTCTATAAAACATGATCTCTAAAATGAATAAGATGCATTTTAAAATACTTTAATCTTCGTATGTCTTATAGTTTCAGAATTTCCCATACTGACCCATTTAAATGAGACACCCTGTTTATTTCTTTTATTGTAATGAGTGAGCCGGAATAGGCACTAGCGATGGATGGCTTCGTAGTGGGGAAAGAAATGGTCGAAAGGCTCCTTCAGACCAACAATCACACTGACACGGCTGAAACAGACGTGGTCTATTCTACGCGGTAAATTAATATCACCGGGTCACTTGTGCGGATACCCTGACACAGACCAAGAGCAAGTGTGTACATACTGCTCTCATGTTGTCTCGCTCGTTCAAGTCTCGTCTCCACATGTCGCGCTCGTTCACACTCTGTTTCCGCGAAACGACGGAAACGACTCTCGACGTGTACCAGATACCTCGTCCCCGCCAACGTCTGTTACCCCGCTAGAAGATCGCGCATGAACTTGTCTTATTTATCATTTAATTTAAAAGCTAACACAATCAACTTTTTAGATAATTACAAAGACAACTGCTGGACATGCAGAGGCATCGTTTACCGAATTCAAAAATTAATAACAGATATTGAGGATATAAAAAACACGGAAACTTATGCGATTTGCGACCACTGCATATATGGCGAAGGAAAATGCAAACGGTGTGATTACATTCTCGGAAAATTAACAATAGATCAGAGAGCGTTGTTGGAGGAGCGATATCAGCGCTTCCAGTTATGGGTTAGCAAGACAAAGCAGCTGCTAGATGGCATTATGAACTGTGAAAATGTTTGCCGAGGTAAACTGCATCGTCAAACGTTTGATGCAGCTGAATTTGAAAATCTGCTGCAAGAGCTGAAGACACCTACGTCTCAGCGACATGTTGAGGAATCGCGCCAGTGGGCAGACAAATTTACCCAGTGTAAAGTAATGCTCCGAGAGATCATCATGATCTTGAAGTTAACTGAAGGGAAGAAACGCTGGTCACCCGAAGAGAGCGTTAACGAATTAATGACTAAAATGGATTCTCCTAAACCTGTAAGTGCACACGTACGTTTTTATTTAGCTATACGTTAATTTTCGTGACGAAATGGAAGAGTTAAAGTTCCTTAATTTTTGTCCTTAACGATGTACACTTTTTTTGAAAACCGCCGTTCAACTGTAATGTCCGAGTTCTTTTTAATTTTTAAATTGTCCTTAAATAATGTTAAATTTTATTTATATTTTTTGGTGTTATTGTTAATTTTATTGATTTTTTTTAGGTGGTAGGCGTTTATGAACCATTAAAACAATCTAAAGAAGGCAAAGATATAAAGACAAAAAGTGACGATGAAGATGAAGAGCTAGACAAACAAGCGAAAGAGAAGGCCAAGTTGAAGTCAAGCCTCACAGTAAGCAAAAATAATCAACTCAAACAAGAAAAACAGAAACTTCCATTCAGTACAATACTTACAAAAAGTGAAAAACGTTACGAGAGCCAGGAGTCAACAAAACAAGCAAAAGAAAAGGGGAAGTTAAGAAAAATTCGTGGTAATAAGGCGGTTCACAATCAACAGAAATTGCTAAGAAAGTCAACATTTGCAAACACTGCAGAAAGCAAACATCGTGAAGTTAATAAGAAATTGAACTTAGAAGTTAAAGAGAAAAGCAACAAGAGGCAAGAAATTGTATTAAAAAAAAGTCGCTTAAAGGGTGAAGGGTCAGAAAAAGAAAACGTGCGGTCGAAGAGATCAAACAGAGTTGTTGACAGTGATAAATTGTACAAACAAGAAAGAATTAAAACCAAGTTGAAGTTAAAGCACGGAATAAATAAAGGTAACGTTGACAATATGAGAATAGGCAAACGAGAAGAAGTAAGCAGAAAACAATTTACAAATGAAACGCAAACTGCAGATGGTGGCTCTTCTAAAATTTTTAGTTTAATACCTCAATCAACGAGGAAGACAACCGACTGTATTTTTCCTGAGTATAAGGCAAGGGACGTAAAAGCAGGTCGTTTTGAAAATATTGACGGGGTTAAGGTAAGCCTTCAGTAGCGTAGCAAAATTAATAAAATCAGTAGTTAATGGCGTTAAGTACCTAAAATACACACGTACTTAACATCACGCCTTCATTCCCAGAGTGGGGTAAGCAGAGCTACAGCATTACCAACAACCAAAGGCTTGAAAATTTGTTGATTATTCTGTTACCACATTTTGTACAATCAGGCTAAAATGTTTACCAGTGTAAGTAGTGACAGGTTGCAAGCCCATCGCCTTACAGCACTACAAGCCTTTATTCCCTTAGTTGCCTCTTACGACATCCACGGGAAGATATGTAATCTGAAATATTCTAACCCGGCAACCACGTTAAGAAAAATAAAGCAGGTAATCTTAGAGATAGAGAGTACTGGGCACCGCTAGGTTAAAATACTGGTATCAGCTTATGAATGTCTCGATACCCAAAGAAATAACGCTGCAATTAATTGAATAAAAATAAGCCATATTCAATTGTTGCTGTGGCATTATCTCAGGATATATATCATTATCTAAGCTGTTCGTCTTCACGCCCGTATATTTATGGCAATTTCAATACACAGTTAATTTTAAGGGTCTCGTAGCTAAAATGGCATACACGGAACCCTTATAGTTTCGTCATGTCCAGCCGTCCATGCGTATGTCACAGTCATTTTACTCAAATACTATATAGATGAAATTATCGAATACCGCTTCTTTGAAATTAATTTTGCCACTGTTAATTTGTCAGCAAACATCATTCTGTGTTTAGAAAGTTCTATAAAAAAAAAGGTTGCTTTTCAATCTTTTGAATTAGTGATAAGTTTTAAGAAATAATTATCTTTTAAGCCGTATGTCCAAAAATTAGTTATTTTTTAAAGTACCGCGTGATGAATACTTCCAACGAAAATTAATTTCAACTTGATCGGATATATCGTTTCTGAGCTATTGCCGAAAGACTGCGCTTTTTGTAACAAAAATACATAATTGCCATGAAGATACGATGTTTTGCTGGTGCAATTTTTTGTGTTAGTAACTTAGTAGCAACGACTTCCAACCCTGCAATGGGTATGGTCCAACATGCTCCTGCCCGGGTATTCTATTTTCGTCTGTCTATGGTATGATAAAACTATCTACGCTACTATTTTTTGTTTTTGTTTCATAATGAACTAGCCGAATAACGAATTCTATTCTATTCTATTCTATGCGAAGACATGCCGCTATACTCTGAGATATTATGGTAATTAACTTGTTCATTCAAATTTGTGTGTGAAAAGCATGTGAAAAATCGCCACTAAGGAACGGCTTGATCGTCAGTAATCTTTTCAACGCTATGTCAAATACAAAACCAGAGCGAAAGTCAACTTTGCCTCATAGATATAAGGTATATTTTTTGCTGTCAACCATGACGGAAATATCCGTCAATGGCGTTGGAAAGGTTAACTGTCTCTTGGGTGCGCGGCCGAAAGTATTTGCATTGATACAATGTTATCTTTTTTTTTTAAAGATGCGGCTACCGCAAAAGGGACCAATATTTTACAAATTATCTGACAAAAAGTTCATTGAGATGGGCTGGACGCAATTGCCAGCACTGACGGTTATGCGGCGGGTTTGTATCTTGCATATTTAAATTTTAAAAGGAAACAATCACATAAATAAATCAAAAAAAAATATGCACACTGAATTAGGTAACAGCTAACCCCGTGGCCTGTTGGATCCATCAGAGTAAATACTCTTTCACCAAAGGATTGTCCTCGCGTGTGATATCCATGGCTTTATAGTTTTATAGTATAAATCTCGACGTTCGCGGAATACAACTTGTAAACACAAGGAGTGCCAGTGTGCTATAGAAGGTCCACAATCAAGGCAATTTAGTTAAAACCATATTTCAATGAGCATAAAGTAAATTTTTGTTTGTTTGAAAATTTAAAATGGCATTGAAGAGCAAAGGAAGTTGAATTTTATTTTCTTTATAAGTATTAGATTCAATTACCCACTTACAAAAATCTCCTTGTCTCTAGTATGGTGAGCGTGCAATCATAACACCAATATCGACATGATTTTACTAAAAAAAAATTTTTTTATATTAATGAGAAGGCACACGAGCACTCAGGCCACCTGATGGTAAGTGGAATCTGAGACCCATCGACATTTGAATTCTCAAGACTATAATCCTAAGACCTCAAATGCGTTGCCAACCCTGAGGACGAAGATGGAATGCCTCTATGCTAGTAATTTCACCGGTTGTCTTATCCCCACACCGGAACACAACAGTGCGAACACTGTTGCTTGGCGGTAGGTTAATGGATAAGATGGTGGTAGCGATCCGGACGGACCCTGCACAGGGTCCTACCATCACTAAACTGGTACTAAACTACTAGATTCCGTACCCAAAGGGTAAAGTGGGACCCTATTACCAAGACTCCACTGTTCGTCTGTCTGTCTGTCCGTCACCAGGCTGTAGGTATCTCATGAACCGTGACAGGTAGACAGTTGAAATTTTCACAGATGATGTATTTCTGATGCCGCTATAACAACAAATACTAGAAACAGAATAAAATAAGTAAATATTTAATCCTGTACAACGAACGTGTTTTTTTTGCCGTTTTTTGCTCGATATTAATAACGGCAACAGTAAGACGCTTTTAATAATCGTAGAATATTTAGTTGTATATTTTATTATTAGTTGGTAGTGACCCTGCCTTCGAAGCTAGGGGTCCTGGGTTCAAATCGCGGTAAGGGCAAATATTTGTATGATGAGCACGAGTATTTGTTCCCGAGTCTTGGATGTTTTCTATGTATTTAAGTATATATTACTCTATGTAAATAAGTTTATCGTTGTCTAGTACCCATAGTACAAGCCTAGAGCTTAGTTTGGGACTAGGTCAATTTGTGTGACATTGTCCTGTGACTTATTTATTTTATTTTTTATTTACTTTAAAAATACATAATTAAATTAAAATAAAATAAATATTTAAGAGGGCTCCCATACAAAAAACGCGACGTTTTAAGCCGTTTTTGCAAGATTTGGTTATAGACGGACTCCGTGGTTAAAATAATAGTGTCTAATGTTGTATAGATACGTAATGGTACGGAACCCTTAGTGTGCGAGTCCAACTTCCACTTGACCGGCTTCTTTCTCAAAGCCTAGTCAGAACTTTAATGCCCTCCATGTATTTTTAAATATTTATAGAAATCATTTATTTATCATAATTCACCAACTTTTTTTCCATACTTTTCGCGCGGTGTCCTTTTTCAAACTGCATGTGATTTTGGCTTTGTAGTGTTCTTACTTTGTTCATATCGCAGATGAACGTTTACGAAATGGAACCTACGAAACCCGTCTGGTTTAATCGGATCTCGGGGGATACAACTTTGACTTATAGCACTGGAGAGAAATTGGCCAGTGTGGAAGGTGGTCGAGGCAAGTGGTACTACAAGAATGGAACAGTAGCTCTGGATTATTGTTACAATAAAAGAGGAGAAAAAGGTGACGTTAGAAATATTTCAGTAACCTAGAAAATGTAAGCCACGAGATAAAAAATAACAAAGCGGTCTCATCAGACTGATTTTAGGATCCCGTTCGCGAGTCGTTTTATGTTGAAGTAGATACAGTTGAGGGTGAGAATAAGGAGAGCTAGAGATCCTGGGTTCAAATCCCGGTAAGGGCAGATATTTGTGTGATGAGCACGAGTATTTGTTCCTGAGTCTTGGATGTTTTGTCTGTATTTAAGTTTATATCTCTAACTAGCGACCCGCCCTCGCTTCGCTCCGGATTAAAGTATTATACATATAAACCTTCCTCTTCAATCACTCTATCTATTAAAAAAAACCGCATCAAAATCCGTTGCGTAGTTTTGAAGATTTAAGCATACATAGGGACAGACAGCGGGAAGCGACTTTGTTTTATACTATGTAGTGATATATAAAATTCTCGTGTCACGGTGTACGTTATTGAACTCCTCTGAAACGGCTGGACCGATTTTAATAAAAATTTGTGTGTATATCGGGTAGGTCTGAGAATCGGCTAACATCTATTTTTCATAAACCCTAAGTGCAAAAAAAAATTGCAGCGGGCGAAGCCGCTGGCGGGTCGCTTATTTCTCTATATAAGTATGTTTATCGTTGTCCAGTATAGTACAAGCCTTGAGCTTAGTTTGGGACTAGGTCAATTTGTGTGATATATACTTTATTGCTATAGAAATAAAGTCTAGAATTAGTGCCCTTGTGATGACTGAGGTCACCACTGTCATGTTATCATTGGGTTTTACGATTGGGTTTTGTTTGATGCAAACAAAAAGATGTTGCTGAACATTTCATACTTCCTGAACTATAGGCATTTCAATAAAATTAGGTAAAGAAATGAAAAAAAAACTGAATTATTAATAAATAAATACTCTAAGCTACACAAAAAAATATTTAGATTTCATTGGCAATTTTCTATTTTATACCGACTGTAGGTACCGTAAAATTGCTCACAGTTGGACTTCAAATGACATGACTACCTATACTTATAGTTGAATAAAAAACAAATTTTAAAAACTAAAACCCGACTGCAAATAATACCGTCTTATATTACAGTCTATTAATTTCATTTTTTTATTTCCAGCCGTTATGTTTAATTTATAATAAAATAAAATAGCCTATAGCCAACGCACAAAAAAGACAAATTGATAGACGCCTCATTTGTCAAAATCGGACGCTAGAGTGGAACATACATACATATATATTTACATACATAGGGTGTCAAAATCATTACCCTTCCTTTGCTTCGCCGTTATCGGGTAAAAAGAATAGAAAAAGAACCTGTTGTATGTAGTTGTGTACAAATTAATATGGAGCTTACGTCAAATTTCAAATATATAATGTCAAACGGTCTGTACAGGGCCTCTATTCTACTGCCTAAAAACGATCTTGCGTTTGACGTGTTTTAGTTACTTTTTAACTTGGCCGCCATTACTGACAAGAACATAAAGAGTTATCAAGACGTGGACAATACGGCAACACGTCAAAGAAAATATCGTTTTTAGGTTTCCGTATTACCGTGTACACGGTACCGTACACGGCTTCGCCCAGCTGCAAATTTCTAATTTTACCGGAAATTATTAGATTTTTTCTCGCCGTAAAAACCATCCTTGGACTTCAACGAACATTAAAAAAAATGAATTGGTAAAATTGGTCCAGGCGTTGTTGAGTTATGAGCTTACCAACACATTTTGCGTTTCATTTTTATATTATAGATAATCAATCAGCCAAGATGCGTTAGAACTACATACAAGTACAACGGGTTATTTACTTGTTTTTCACCTAAACTGCGTCGTGATATACAACGTGTTACAAAATAATCCGTAAAAAATAAATTACGAAAGTAGTGTCAACCCTAGTATACGGTATACCTAAGATAGTGAACTGACGTTATTTAATAAGGGTTGACACTACTTTTGTAATTTCTTTTTTACGGATTATTTTGTGACACATTGTATAAGAATGAATCAAAATAATGTAGGGATATATTTCATCCTTAATCTGGGTACAAATCTGAGCGCTCAGCCTGAGGCATGGTCACCCCGCGCGGCAAGCTGCTCGCGAGCCAAATTGTTGCACATAGACATGCGCGGGTGAGGTAGCTGAGGTCGTTCAAAATGGCGTCGAGACACGATGACAACCGCGGCTGCTCGGGCACACATACTGAGGCGCCTTTCAGCACGGTCAAAAGACCGACTCTCGGCGGCTCGCCGCGCGCCGCTCACGCGTACGAATTTGAGCAAAATAGGAGAGCCGTGCGTGCCTCAATCCGAGACTGCTGTAATTCGTACCCGTCTTTAGACATAGTTGATGTCTCTATAATCTATATTATTGCTGGTATCGACACCAGCATGTCTGCAACCAACGATTACAATATTGTGGTATTGGCCAAACCTTTATGTAGTTCGCTGGAATGACTGTTCCTCTGTCTAACCTTTTCGATGATATCCTGAGCCCTGACGATTTAAAATACCAATGTTAATTTACAGAACAATGTATAAAGAAATATGTGGTATACAGTCACGAAGAAGACCCCAATAAACCTCAATCTGTCCTAGCTTGCTTCGATGATCTTGGCAATGGACTTGTCTACGATATGACAGGTAGAGAAAGGTACGTTCAGCCAAACTCTTGATGGGTCACGGGCTTGGCCTATGGTGCTCGGATTTTCGGTTAGCCATTCATAATCCGAATTAATAGTAATGAATTTTGCGTTTTGCAGGCTGAAATACAATCAGTCAGAGGGGCTGCTAATCGACCCGAAGCTCGGTACTCCCGGCTGCTGGAAGTGGCATTCTCTTAACGAACCACCAGTTCTGCAACAGGCATTCATAGACACTCACCTAAAAAACCCTTCACCCGAGTTAGAAACTATAATGAAAAAATATAGACATGCACATGTGGTGGACGATGAGAGTCAAATCCAAAAGGATCTTATGCTATCTATAGAGCGGCAGAATGTGGAAAAAGAGGAAATGGCAGCTCGAAAAGACAAGTTTATCGCTTTCCAAATAAAGATAAAGATTGTTAAAATTAATGAGTACTTCTCCCTTCGTATTTTAGAGCAGGCGAATATTAATCTTATGTTTAGAGACTGTGATAAATGTATAAAGTTGGATTTGGGTATGATGCTGATGAGTAACAACGTAATTGGTCGTAATATGGTTAAGGCGTTTGATGTTGTGACACCTTATATAAACCCATGTGCGAAGTCCCGTTTGAGTAATATGAACATGGCCAAAATGCGAGAGACTTTGGAGGAAGGAGGAGCAACAAATGAAGATCTCGAGTAGTTCGAGTTGAAGGGAGATTTTTGCAACTTCGAGGATGTTGACTCTTCTAACGATTTTGCGGCATCGTTTAAACTTTTTTCTTGATTAGTTCAGTTATCTTGGTTGCTAGACACGTTCCTAGTACGGTCATGGTATGGATCAGTGTAATGGGTGTGGATGCTATACTATCCGCAAAACTATCTGGCCGGTAGGGCAATAAACGTCGGCCACCGTTAGGGGTGTAACATGTCGATAACTTATAATGTAAACGTCGATATAATCATTATATTTTGAAATGTTATTGATATTGTTTTTAAAGTTTTCTAATGACACCAACCGTCTTGTTATTAACCTACAAGACGATAGTGACACTGAAGACGAAGAAGAATAGTATTACTAGTAATAGTAATATTTAGTAATATTAGTACTAGTATTTTCCTTGTTTAGTTATTTATTTTCTTCTTATCATTTTATTGTAATTGTAAGTTATGTCTATAGTTCAATATACCTATTTATATTTCGATAGTAACAATACAATACTGTTATATAAAACAACACGTAGTTTATATTCTTTGTTTCATTACTTTATCGACATTCCTTTTTATGCGTAACGCTACCTGCCCTATTGCCGCTCGGCCAGCTTCATAAACCGTGCAGGTGTGAAAAAGATAGCATAATTCCGATGATTTATGACCTGACCGGCCAGATAGTTTTGAGGATAGTATAGGCGACGGAGATACAATACTGTAAAATGATACAAATCTGGGTCCAGCTTAGTATGTAATAACTAATTAATGAACATCCAGTACCTATACTATAACTCTTATGGTTACTTTGTAATTTGGTCAACTGGAAGAAACTGGCGGTTGCTATCTGGCGTTTGTGCCCGGCGCCGCCACCAGGTGGTTATTTTTTCATACAAACTTTGTCCTGACAATGACATACCGTTACTTATTTATTTATATCTAGATTATCGCATGTCAATCGATTGATGTCAACCCTTAGTATTCATCATGTCATGACGTTTGACTTTTTACTGCTTAGTCACCGTGTCTTGGTTACCTATTGCGTAACAGCGGCCATCTTTGTTAAAGTTAAGTTATTTTTAAAATGTAAGTGACTATGGTCGGTATTCATTATTATTTTTGATACTTAGTTGGGATAATTTTCATGTTCGTCATTTTGGTTTATAATAAGTATTCACCTATGAATTATTAGAAAAACTAGTTAGTCGGTTGGTTTAATATTAAGCTATCTATTTTATGTTTATTTCAAAAAATAATTACATGTTAGGTTGGAGTTACTTTACAAATTAAGTATTTCTAGAGTATGCTCACTATTAATATGTGAAAGTAATTAATTTGTTATTTTGTTAATTTACATAAGCTACACTTAAATTAAGCATTTTTGTCTCGATTCTCGTACTCCAATAAAATAAACGCGAAATAAAACCAGGCTTTATTTTCTCAACTTAACATATTAGTCTCAGTACAGTTTCAATTTCTTCGTTAGTCCAGCACGTCGTAAGTAGTGTAGGTTGTATCGCTATTACCGTGCTAGATGTAGAATACGCAATAATTCGTTTCAAATTAACATAATGATTGGGTAATGTAGCAGGTAAAATCGTTATGTATAAGGTAATTTTATTCGTAAAATACCGTAATAAGTATTATTAAACACGCTCTAGTAAATATTTAAACACGCTCTGATTTGGGGCATGTGTGACAAGCCTTAGTACGTCCTCGCTGTCTAACGTCATCTTATTGTCAGAATCCTTACTAATATTATAAATGTGAAAGCATGGATGTTTGTTACGCTTTCACGTAAAAACTACTTGACGAATCATCATTAACTTTTGTACACATATTCTGGGAGGTACTAGAAGTAACATAGGAAACTGTTCAATAATAATAAAAAAAAAAATGCATCGGCTGAAGCCGCTGGCGAATCGCTAGTCACGTATAAATCAGTAAGTTTGTTATCTCGTCACGCTTAAACGGCTAGACCTAAATTTGAATTAGAATGAAATTGAGAACGAAGGTATCTTATGTTCTGGATTACCTTTTACCTTAACATAGACTACCTTTTATCTAGAAAATAAATAATGATTCCTCTCGTAGGATAGTCAATTTACTCATTCTACGCGGACGACAATGCGAGGAAAATCTTTTATTATAAACTAGCTTCTGCTTACCACTTCGTCCGCGTAGATCTCGATTATCGTTATTCCCTCGGAATTTTTAATATAAGCTATCTCGATTCCAAATTTCATCTAAATCCGTCCACCCGTTGCGTGAAAGAGTAACAAATTAACACACACACACATACAAACTTTTGCATTTATAATATTAGTAGGATGCGAAAGTTGTTTGTGTCATTAAGTAATTCTTTTGTGACTATTTTTCATACACAAGTTTGCAGTCATATACAAAAGGAACCGTCTATCCCACTAAGCCCATTGAGTTGTCCCATCTGAGATGATTTCGTCCCACCAGTGGCACCACTACGATACCAGTGGCACTAATATTTGTCCCAAAAGTCCCATTTCAATAATTTAATTTGACAGAGTCGACAGAGTTCCGCTTTGCGGAGCTCTCATTTCTGGGTTGTTTTAGCTCTTAGGGCCTGGTATAAAAACGAACCTAACCGAACCTACCTACGTAATATGATATAATATCTATTGGGTAATGGGACTATTAGGTAGTCCCGTTTGTACCATTGGGACTTATGGGACAAAATCTTCTCAGTTGTCCCACTATGGGATAATTCACCGAGATTAGTGAATTATACGTTCCATTTGTCCAAGAATAAAAAAAATCCTTACATTATTTAAATCTTTTTTTTGGGCGTGGAGAAGCCACATGACATGAGCAACCGGCCACCTGATTGTAACGTTTATGCTATTAACGTTAACGGAACTAAGTACGTGTGTCAATTGAACTTTGAAAAGATGTAAACAAATTAGTACTATTTGACACATAACCTCAAATATTCATCAACCGTTTTTTATTAAATCTATGTACCCGCCAGCGGCCTCGCCCCGTTGCAAATTTTGACTTTCCTGGTGTATTTTATATTTTTATAAGAACCTTCTCCTGACGATAACGAACACAACAAAAAAAGAATTAGCGAAATCGGTTCAGCTGCTCTCGAGATTTGCGCTTAGCAACACATTCAGCGATTCATTTTTAGGGTTCCGTAGCCAAATGGCAAAAAACGGAACCCTTATAGATTCGTCATGTCTGTCCGTCTGTCCGTCCGTATGTCACAGCCACTTTATTCCGTAACTATAAGAGCTATACTGTGGAAACTTGGTAAGTAGATGTATTCGGTGAACCGCATTAAGATTTTCATACAAAAATAGAAAAAAAACAATAAATTTTTGGGGTTCCCCATACTTAGAACTGAAACTCAAAAATTTTTTTTTCATCAAACTCATACGTGTGGGGTATCTATGGATAGGTATTCAAAAATGATATTGAGGTTTCTATTATAATTTTTTTCTAAACTGAATAGTTTGCGCGAGAGACGCTTCCAAAGTGGAAAAATGTGTGTCCCCCCCCCCGTAACTTCTAAAATAAGGGAATGATAAATGTAAAAATAATATATGATGTACATTACCATGCAAACTTCCACCGAAAATTGGTTTGAACGAGATCTAGTAAGTAGTTTTTTTTTAATACGTCATAAAAACATTGATCAAAGCTACAACGAACTTTTATATTATGTTACTTGCTGCTACGGAACCCTTCATGGGCGAGTCCGACTCGCACTTGGCCGCTTTTATTATATAGGTAACGTAAAATTAATAGTTTTTTAATTTTCATCTTAAACTTAATATAAAATAATGTTCTAGTGTATAAAAATCATAACAAAGACCTCACATGATATTTTAATGTACGTGATTACGTGAGTATTTAGGCTTGTAGTAAGTACCTACTGTTAGGCGATGGGCTTGCAACCTGTCACTAATACACTGGCCTGATTGTGCAAGCAAAATGTGGTTACAGAATTATCAACAAGTTTACAGGGCCTCTATTCAGGTGCGTTAAAACGATATCGTGTTTGACTCGTTTAAGAATCGTTTATGTCACAGTCGCCATTATTGTAAATGACATAAGAGTTACCAAAACGTTGACAATACGGAAACAGGTCAAAAACGATATCGTTATTACCTTGTAGAATTCCAGCCCAGTTGTTGGTATTTCTGTACCTCTGCCTACCGATGGGAATGAAGTCGTTATTGTCATGTATTTATGTATGTGAATACACGGTTATCATGGTGAATAGGTTAGTTTGATTTTGTTTTCATTTTTTCCCAGTTGTAAGTTCCAAGTAATTGGTATGATAATTGCAGCATGACCAATATTTATCGCCGATAAAAATCCAAGTCTAGTTCTAAACGCAAACCTTAATCTTTATCTGTATTACGAATTAACATGTGAATTTGTTACTCTACAATTAACAGTCGAAACTTTAGAGCGCAGAGTGGAGTCAATGCAATGAAGGTACCTACTTGGTAACCTAGCATAAGGCAAAGTCTGAACTAGTAAGCTACTCCTAATAAGTTGAGCAACGAATAAGTTTTGAATAAGTTTCGGCGGAGTTTCAGAGTACAAAGCGGCAGATTTGGTGTAGTCTGGGTAGTTAGTAGTGTGTTACCTACTTAGAGCTTGGTGCGGCTGACATTCTGCCCTCCCAGGCAAAAAAACAGTATGTCAAATCCAATTGCCAAAGTAAATTCAATCCTCTCTGCTAAGTAATAAGGTTGTGATTGCAACTGAAGTTTTATTGTAATTGCTGTTATTTAGCTTAGCAGGGCAGATATTAGGGAACATGCACTTTTTTCTTACGCTCTCTGGAAAGTGCTATCAAAAAGAGGAAAACTGCATACGCGAAATAATTTTCGTGTAATTTTTTAGGGTTCCGTAGTTAAACTAGAAACCATATGCATAGTCTCGCCAACAAAGTGATACATCAAAATATAAAAAAGAAATGTTTCTTTTTCTCGTCTACCCTATAGTGTGAAGTGTCTATGGATAGGTCTTTCAAAAATATTGCGGGTTTTGTAAAAACAATTTTTCGATTAAGTAATCCGTTTACAAACTGTGTGAAGGTTCAGGTTTCCTCATGATTTTTTTCCTTCACCGTAAGAGCATCGGGTAATGTACTTAAGTTAGAAAAACTCATTGGTACATGGTGACTGCGGGGGTTCGAACTCTGCACCTTTCGATCACGAGTCGACCACCTAAGCCACTAGGCCCCCAACGCTCTCGTACTCGTACACACATTGCAAGTTAATAGAACACTTGTAATATTATTACATATGCCTTCATTCCCAGAATGGGGTAGGCAAAGCTACGGAATTACCCACAATTAAAAAAAGTTGATGATAATTCTGTAACCACATTTTGCACAATCCGGCTAACGTGTTTACCAGTGTATTAGTGACAGCTTGCAAGCCCATCACCTAACAATACTACCAGCCTTTATTCCCTTAGTCGCCTCTCACGACATCCACGGAAAGATATAGATTGGCACTATTCTGACCCGGCAACCACAAGGATACGGTAATATTATGTTTCACGTATTGTTAAAATAAATATTTCAGCTCGAAAAACCGGGTCCGACACGATTTGTTAGATAATTTTCACAAAAGCATTTTTTCACAGTAGCGAATTTTCACATCGCGTTCTTTCATAGTAGCGAATTTTCATACAGCGTTGTTTCATGGTCGTAAATTTAATTATTCGTCTTTCTCCATGTAGCGATTTTTCATAAAGCATTCTTTCATGATCGCAAATTTAATTATTCGTCTTTCTTCCTGTAGCGATTTTTCATACAGCGTTTTATAATGTTCGCGTAATTTTTTTTCGCATATCTTAACAGTAGATTGTTTTATCAGTCACTAATAAATCTATTTTTTCTTTTTTCGAAAATTATCTAACAAATCTCCAACACATAGATCAAGTTCAAGTTCAATTTTTTATATACATATATGACTACTGTCCAGTGGGACAATTCTGCCAGTGTCAAGGTTGGAAGTTACAAGTGATTGGTGAAAATGATTTTCCAAAAGCATATGCAGATTCATCAGTTGGGGGATCTAAAAATAAATAGATTATTTAAAAACACATAGATTAGATCTTCAACTATTTGTTATTTGACATATCGTCGCCTTACTTACTCAAACTCGTATCTGTATATTTTTTTTGCTGTTGGTAAATTTATTGCTTCTAAGTATTACTGAATGTAAATGAAATTACCAACCGCAAAAAGAATAAGCAGATACGAGTTTGAGTAAGTAAGACGACGATATGATGGCTTTGTGACCATTAAATGTAGCCGTTGCCTGTTCGTAAATTAGTACCACTCAAACTCGCTCGAGGGTATTTATGTACCCAGACTATAATTACGAACACACCAAACATAACAAATTAAGATAAAGCGAGATGAGAAAATCCAAAGTAGAATAAAACAACCTCTAATTGCCTGCATGATTGCGCTCTCAATGCAATAAAAAAACTAATTTAAGCACCGCCTGCTCGGAAAAGGGAGAAAGGGGGACCTCTAAAAGGTTTCACTTAGTGCAAACATCCCCTCGCCCATTGAAATTTGATTGCGTTGTCACTCACTGTATGCAAGTTCTGCATTTTTTACTTACCACTTAATTTACTTTTCATTTCCATGAGCCGATTCATAAGGTTTGCTTTGCTTTTATGCAGTTGTTTATCACTATTCAATTCAATATACTCAGGAGCAAGGAAAACGGGTCACTTTCTTTGGACATTCTTTATTAAGTGACCCGTTTTCATTGGTTTTAACTATATTCCGTTCAGTTTTCCATATTGTCTAGCCTCTCCAGCAATCCAATCAGTGGTGACAAATAAAGTTTGTTATGTTTTACATAATGCTTCAACAGTTGACTTTGTGAACACAAATTTTAAGAATAAAAACAAGGAAATTACAGTTTATTATTGTATTTTTGTTTATTCTGTACATCTTATAAATATAAAAATCTTCCTTATTGTTAAGATTGTTTTTAAACTCATTAGTTTTATTTTAAACCGTTTTAAGGTCTTCTTTGACGTGTTTCCGTATTGTCAACGTTTTGAGAACTCTTATGTATCTACTTGACAGTAGCGACGGCCGAGTTATATTCGAGTACGATACTAAAACACGTCAAACGCAATATCGTTTGAACTCAGTAGAATAGGGGCCTAGGTAGGTTAACGTCGTTACCTTCGTTATCCGCGCTTACTAACTTCTTCGCCACCAACAAAAGACGCTGCATCAGATCATGCTTTTAAGACGAAAAATGGAAGGGATTTGAAAAAATCCAGAAGGATCGGGCTGGAAATATGACATCAATAATAGACTTACTCCTTTAACGACAATTGAAAAGCAGTACCCAAGGCATTTAAAATATCATGCAAATACATATAAAAAAAATATCTATTTGAGCGTGTAGCTGCAGAAAAACATGATTAAAATGTTCTATTCTGTGTGGATTCATTAGTGGCCAGGCATGTGAAAATGTATCACAAATTGAGATAGAGACCAGAGGGGCTATTGTCTAAACTCTAACGCACTCGCAATCGCAACCGGCTTCAAAGTGGAGCAATTGTTTTCATATTGTATGCAGACGAGCGTTCGATTTTCAAAATGAAAACGATCGTGATTGCGAGTGCGTTAGACAATAAGCCCTCTGGGCACCAATTTTTGAAGATCACCGACGTAAAGTTACTAACTTTAAAATAATTTTGTGCAGCGAGTTAATCTACGAGCGGGCCCACCTTTTGGATTTGATATGATAAAGCCGTTATGATATCAAATCCGAAAGGTGAGCCCGCTTGTAGATTAAATCGCTGCACAAATTGATTATAAAAATAGTTATTTTCCGTCGGAGCTTCAAAAATTGGCCCCCAGGCATGATAATGACGAAATATCACAATGCAAGGAGACTGAAAATGCCAGTGCGGATAATCAAGTTATAGACTTTAACCTACCTGAAACCTCAAAACTGTTAAAAAGTTTGCGATGACAGCTGTCAGGATTTACTTCTTATTGGCTGGGCACTGTACATTGTAGTTAGTCGCCTCCTTTGGTATTACGGCAAAATACCAAAGGAGGCGACGGTCCAATGCACCAGTAAATATTTCAATTCTCGTCTTACGCGTCGCCAATCCAGACCACTTTGCGCGGCGTTTTTAGGGTTCCGTAGCCAAATGGCAAAAAACGGAACCCTTATAGATTCGTCATGTCTGTCCGTCTGTCCGTCCGTATGTCACAGCCACTTTATTCCGTAACTATAAGAGCTATACTGTGGAAACTTGGTAAGTAGATGTATTCGGTGAACCGCATTAAGATTTTCATACAAAAATAGAAAAAAAACAATAAATTTTTGGGGTTCCCCATACTTAGAACTGAAACTCAAAAATTTTTTTTTCATCAAACTCGTACGTGTGGGGTATCTATGGATAGGTATTCAAAAATGATATTGAGGTTTCTATTATAATTTTTTTCTAAACTGAATAGTTTGCGCGAGAGACGCTTCCAAAGTGGAAAAATGTGTGTCCCCCCCCCCGTAACTTCTAAAATAAGGGAACGATAAATGTAAAAATAATATATGATGTACATTACCATGCAAACTTCCACCGAAAATTGGTTTGAACGAGATCTAGTAAGTAGTTTTTTTTTAATACGTCATAAAAACATTGATCAAAGCTACAACGAACTTTTATATTATGTTACTTGCTGCTACGGAACCCTTCATGGGCGAGTCCGACTCGCACTTGGCCGCTTTTTTATACTAATTTAAATTCTCATCTCACTTGTGGTAGCTCGCGGCGCGGACGGTCGATATACCTTTGTTTGAAGAAGTACAACCGTAAAACGGGGTAATTAGAGACACAAGTTAAATAAGGCATAACTCGTTACAAATAAGATCAATTATTAAATAAAAATCACATATGCTTCATTTTAGGTTGTGTCCCTATTTACCCCATTTTTCACTACTGTTTATGCTGTGACACGGTTCTTGTGAGAGATATATGCTGACGTCTATACAAGCCTACTATAAGCATCTTGTTATTAATCAATCACGTCATTGGTAGATTACGTCTTACGAAAAGTCACGTGCTGTATCAGTGACGCGATTGGTTTAAAAACAAAAGCGAATAGAAGCGTTAGTTAGCGTACGCATCCTGGCTAGGGCTTCAGCTTACGTAATATAGCGTTACGTAATCGCATTAGTCCCTACTAATTTTTTTTACCATACTCATTTATTCTGCATGTTCTTTTTCCATTCGCATTTTTTCTCATTCAACATTTTTAGCACACGCATTAAACATTCTAGCTTTTCCGTGAGGAATATTTGCCAATTTGTGAATTTTACAGGAAGCGTAGGTAGGTTTAGGTTATGTTAGTTTTGCAGAAGGCCCGAAGGACCAAGGCATCCGGAAATAGGAGCTCCGCGCGATTTTGAAAAATATGTATTTGATATGGGCAATCATGCGACTCGGAAAAAACTGCAATGTAAAACATACGTAGGTATGGTAAAAGAAAATATGCTTGAGAAAATAAATGATTATGAGAAAGTGATAATAACCAGTCATGGCGTCGTTTTCTAACTTATTTATTTAATCACAGTCACGTCACAATTCAATTTTCAACACCTGTTATAACATCGAAGGTGTCACTTTTTTTTATCACAATTAAAAGTCCAACTGCAGTACCTGGGAGAACAACCATCGTGATTTAAACCCAGATTCTGTGTAATTGTGCCTGTCTGTCTGTCTCTGGAATCGTAGCTCCCAAAGATGAGCCGCTTCGGACATGGTTTTTAAAGCCTCTATTCTACATTGCATTTAGCCCTATTGTTATCTTTTTTTAATGTTGTATCTATTTATTCTTCTTAGCTTGATAGTAAAGGCGGCCGGTCATAAATAATACAACTGCAATTAATTGTGGTTTAATTACAATTGAATAATGCTCTCGGTCTATGCGTACTGAAATGCGCCGTCATTAACTCACTTGTTAGTTACTCGAGACTTGTTGTTTAGTTACAGAAAGCTGTACCTTGTTCAATGTTACTTAGAACTGTATTTCACGCTCCAATATCTCGACCACGTTAATTTTATTAAATTTGAAAAGTTTTAGTTTCCTCTGCAATTTTATCCGTATGAAACTCGCTTACTCCAACTAATTTTGAAATTAAAGTTCTAGTTACAATTCGAAACTGAGAAATAAACTAATTAATTTTGCCTTTACATATTCAACTTGGTAAATAGTATTTTTCACAATAGTGTTATAATAGAGAGCTTTTTAGTCGAGTACCGTGTTTAGGCCACGAAGCTTGCTGAGTGGCCTAAGTAAGGTACGAGATTAAAAAGTTTGATTATGACACTATAGTGAACTATACTTTTTGTATGAGTTCATTAAAATTAATAATTTAAATCATTAATACGAGTACCTATATAACAAACCTAAATATCGTAAGTATTATATTGTCTAGTTCTACTATCCGACTTCCTTTACACAAGATATTTGAAATAGTTATTTCTTGAGGAGTTAAAGATATTTCGTCACTGTCACTACTCATTTTCTTAGTTTATATTTTAACTTTTTAAAGCTTAAGGTCTGATTTTTATTTCCACAGAAAGAACGTAAACTTCTTAGCTTTGAAAAGAAAAGTTATCTACTAGTCACTAACTTTAAATAGAAAGTTAGTTTATATTATACTTTAGTCTTCTGGGGTAGTATTTTGTACTTGGAGAATCAGCCTCGGAACCCTACACTGAGCCGGACCATGCTCAGTGGTCATGCTCTTGCCTGGTTTTTCAGGAATAAAGCTGTCCACACACAGAGGCCGGAAGTGACGCGGAAGCGGAGGCAATATGCCCGCTTCCGCGCCGCCTCCCTCCTTTGTGTGTGGACAGCTGAAGAATAACTGCATTTACATGTTTTATCAACGGGGAAGCGGATGAATTAAACTGCCAAAAATACACACATTGCATTTTATTGTACAGTCAAGGACATTAATGTTATGCCACTATAGAACCCAAACCCAAAAAATGCAGCACAAACCACATGAAAGAAAGCTTAAATTAATCATTAACGCTGTCATTAAGACAGGGTTCCATAGAGCCATAACAATCAACCTTGACCGTACAGTCGACTACAAAGAGATGTATCCAGTTTGCACTTTATTGCATTGTAATAATTGTAATAAAGTTCGAAAGTCAATTCATCTCTTTACAATCGACTGTACCAACAATAAGGGTTAACGATAATAGGTATGATGACAGTAATTAAAAACTACTAAAATACTATATTTATTGAATAAAACTTGAAGCTTGGAATATAAAATACGCATTGTTTTTTTATTATAAGTGTGATTAATATTTATTTTTATAAAATAAAACTACAAAATAAGGCAATCGGCCATGATATCTTGAACACCAATCAGAGCGCATGACGTCACGCTTGAGTAAACGCATACGCAACACGCACGAACATCTTGTGTTTTTATTATTTTTGTTTAAATACCGAGTACTATTTAAGTGTGAATATTATTTATTCGAATATAAAATAACACGAATCATGGATCAAGGATTTACTAAGGCAAACAGCGCTAATTTGCCTAGAATCGACATAATAATGCTGGGAGAGTTTTTGTCATCAAAAGACTTTTGTTTAGCAGAATTTAGAAATGTTAAAACTTCTATGTAAGTATATTAATAATAATTAAAAACTTTATAATTTGAGTTATAAAATAATTCCCTAAAATATACTTTTGACGATGTATTTCTTATCAAGTTATTTTTAAGGTTATGTTATTGAAATCTATTTTTATAATGCTTTTACCCTTTATAATATTCCATATAATTATCCATATTATTAGGTAACTGAAATGTGAATAAAATACGTAATACATATCAAAGCAATGAGAGATGAAACCTAACCTCGAAATAGATTGTTTATATTTTTACATTTAGACCTCGTACATAATATTATTACCAAATACTATATACTAGAATCTACAAAAGTATGTAAAAACTTACGTCAAAGTGATCTTCACAAAAATAAAGGTGAGTACTGGGCAATATTCCTTTTGAATCTCGCCTTGCAAGTTTAAGCCACTTGTTTCGTATTGTTTTATTTTGAGGAACGAACACAAATAGCTTATTAGGAGTTTTTATGGATTTATTCTCACACTGGGGGACCCCACACCACCTATACACTTTCGAATTCATATTTAATAACACAAAATAAGTAAATTCTTGCACGAGCGCAGCGAGTTTACGTTTTGATTACTCAAACGTGACGTCACAAGCGACGCCATGACACTAACAAGCGTTTTAGGGGGAAATTTAAATTATTATTTTAAAATTGCATTTTTTTCCTACTAAACTTTTAATTACTGCAGAAATATCTTATTCATTGTAAATAGTATATATTTCTGGACATTATAGGTCCATTTTTCAATTATTGTCATCATGCCTATTTTGCTCATTTCGCGACTCAAACAGCCGAGTAGTTAGATCTGTGCGCCAAACTCAATAATTCCACGTAGCAATTTTCCCAGTCGCACTTTCCCCTATTCGTGATTTTACTCAGTCGCATTTCCCCCCTTTAAAAGTATAGGGTAGGCGTCCTCATGCTGCGGGGACTGAAATTACAAAGCAAAACTATTGAAACTAGCAGTTCGTATTAAATTCAGTAAACTAGACCGTTTTAACTTGGACGTAAACTGAATATTGATCAATATTCGGTTGGTTCCATTAGAAACGTGAAAGTACCGATACAAACATAAAACAGGTCCGTGTTTGGCTCACATAAAATAGTTTCTCCCTAATTTTCTCCTACTACAAATTCGTAGTCTGATTCTTCACTCTTTCGAATTTTCGACTTCACACGTTTGCTGCTCATGAATTTGTACCACTTCTATTATCGGGGTTTATAACAATTTTGATTCATAATGGCATAACTTCAAGTGGTTACAGAATTATTAACAAGTTTTTTTAGAGGTGTTGGAAATTCACTACCTCTACCAACCCCTCTGGGAATGAAGGCGTGACATTATGTATGTACGTACTATGGGATCAAATAACTATCACAGATGAAGTTATAATAATGCTCACTCAAAAAATGGTTAGTTCAGGAGTGTTTTTATTTAAATAATATTATGACAATCCTACTAATATAACTGCGAAAGTATGTATGAATGGACGGATGTTTGTTACTCTTTCACGCAAAAACTATAGGACGGATTTAGGTGAAAGGAATGAAAACAGCTTATACCTTGGATTACTTATACCTTACCATAGGCAAATACAAAATAAAATAAAAAAATATTTGTATGTGTCAATCATAAAAGAAAAATCATATCGCAAGTCGCGGGCGAAAGCTAGTTAAAATAAAATAATGATATATGACAATCTGTGGTACGGTGTGCAAAATAAAGTTTTTCTTACAGTCTCATATACATACAACCGATGCGTAAAACAGCCTTCATGTGCCCAATTCACTGAAAACTTTAATTTTGTTGGACGTTATTATTTAATGAAAAACCTATTCAAAGTGTAATTTGAATGGACATTCTATACGTAGCCATAATTGAATTGAAATTGCATTTCCCCTCTCAAAGCTCTCCCCTATCTGTAATATCCTGCAAAATAAACGTTCATTCCAACCAAACAGCATTTCCTTTGATCTAGGGCTTCGAATATAAATACTAGGAAACTTTATTACAAGCTTCATTTAAATACATGTCGTAGTAAAACATTTATGCATTTTTTCCCCTGAATGGCAGATTCTTGAAATGGCAGATGAGATTAGGGTGAAATCACATCTATCAGCACCGATTCGCATTTTGTCTATAGAAATTAGCTACTTTGTATGATGATGTGTACGCATCTATTGTCCTTTCGCATGCGACGCATCTTCATAAATAACAGTCATTTTCTATAGACAACATGCGAATCGATGCTGACAGATGTGATTCCACCCTTAATCAAACGTAAAATGATCTTGATAACTACAAAATATTAAAAAGAATGTAGTATTATTTTTGATTGTTAGATATTTTATGTGTGTGTGTGTATTTGATTGTGCGTTATACATTGATAAGTTGATAACGAAGGGTTTTGTTAATTACATGCAAGGTTTTTTGATTGCGTGCACGCGCGCGGTCTCCGTCTGACATACAGTGTGTTACCGGCATGAGGGCTTTAAATGTAGGTATCGATTCTACTCCTCAAATGCTACATCTTTTGTTCTACGACTTCGAAAATAACTTAATTTACAGTAAGTTATAGGTGATCAAACTTTCAAACTTTACTAGTATAATCAGTGAATTAATTTATTTTGTATCAAAAATAAAAAATAAAAATTACCTCATTTTTTAAAGTCGTAGAACAAAAGGAGTTCCATTTGAGGAGTAGAATCGATACCTAATTTAAAGCCCTCATGCCGGTAGCACACTGTATACTAAAACGCCTTACAAAGTCTAAAATAATAGATGACAATACGTACATAATTGATCAATTTATCCCAGTAGCAAAACCCACCTAATCCAATAACTACGTCATGTCAGTTCGTTCGTATTCCACAATCATCTATTTTTTATTCAACAATAAAACTCGCCAAAAAAATGAGGTGCCGATGCCACTGCAACAGACATTCAACGCCATTAACTTGAACTAGTTGGACTGCATTTGTAATAATTGAATAAATAGGTTTCCCAGGCACTTTGTCCGTGGAAGTATTGACAGGTGTTAGCAATCTAAAAAATTATACGTATGTAGCTCTTCAGTCAGCGGCACAGCTGACTTCGACTTTTAGTTGCTTTCCAACTATAAAAACCGGTTACGGACACTTAATTAATCACAAACTATTGATTGAAGTTTGCTACCATATGTGACACCTTGAAAGAAAACAAATAAATTTGGTCTTATTTAGAACTCTGTGTGAACATATTAAGCTTGTTATTGTAATGGTTATGTTCAAACTTCTTACGTTTTACAATTGCAAGCGACACCTTAAGCAGTAGTTATGTTCGTGACTAAGAGAGTACATACTTCGTACTCGGTAATGGACTTTCGAAATAGTATTTATTTTAAAAGTACATTCTGTTTATAGCATCCAAAATACAGCGTGCTTTTTACAAGCTTTTATTAAACTTGCACTGTTCGTAAATGTGTGTAAGTTGTTCCCTCCAAAGTTTGCAAGTCAATTTTAAACCAGTTCCCGTTAATGGAATGGGCTGAAATTAGGACCATATTATGAAAACCCAATGAAACAACCTACAATAACCGTTTTGGGGCTCTTTGATTTAGCGTTTATAAGCAGGAAACGACTTTTAAAAAATAAAAATTCGGCCACAAAAGCTTGCCTCAAAGATGAAAAACAAAACATACAACATGACACAGAGTCGACGGAGCTCCTAGATCTAGGTTTATTATGGACCTTTGAGTCAGATATAGAAACGCCGAGAAAATGCTTTAACACATACCACATGGGTCCGGAGGGGTGCCAAAGTGGTTATGTGGATTTCGCCAACCAGATTTCCACAAAAAAAACCCAGTGATTCTCCCTTCACGCTGTATTCGACTCTAACCCTTACTGGCAGGCACTTAGCGAAGGCTCCGACATTGAGTGCCAAAGCTAAGACCCCCGATCCATCCGAAGGACCGCACATTTCGGCCGCAGACGGTAAATCTATCGCGGAGGGTAGAGAGAGTTGCAGAGCTCAATACCAGCACGCCTCTTGTCCCACCATTTTGGCCACGGAGGATAGGAATAACGACGCACAGTAATATAGGCAATCCCCCTTCCTCTGCGGCTCTAACTGCGGGAAGAAGTTTCCTTTACCAACAGTCCCACCCATCATTTTTTTTTTTTTTTTTTAGGTTAAGGAGAAGGCACACGAGCACTCAGGCCACCTGATGGTAAGTGAAAACTGAGACCCATAGACATTTGAATTCTCAAGATTATAATCCTAAGACCTCAAATGCGCTGCCAACCCTGAGGACTAAGATGGAATGCCTCTATGCTAGTCATTTCACCGGTTGTCTTATCCCCACACCGGAACACAACAATGCGAACACTGTTGCTTGGCGGATGGTTAATGGATAAGATGGTGGTAGCGATCCGGACGGACCCTGCACAGGGTCCTACCACCAACAACAAGCAGGCTCAAAGGAGACCATTTGGATCGACCTCGATCGCTTCAACGTGGGTGACTAGTCCACGGTTACTAAGCCCCCCTACTGTCAAGACAGCGCGTGTACCCGCGAGGGGATATAAACGAATCTAACCTAAAATTAGTATCGGAAAAAATGCGAATGGTAAATATCATCATACATTAACGACACGTTGGCCTAGTTGGCCCGGTTTCAAATCCCGGTAAGGGCAGATATTTGTGTGATCAGCACGAGTATTTTTTCCTGAGTCTTGGTCTTGTTTTCTATGTATTTAAGTATGTATTTCTCTGTCTAAGTATGATTATCGTTGTATAGTACCCATAGTACAAGCCTAGAGCTTAGTTTGGGACTATCTCACAAATCAATCAACAATCAGTCAATTTCAGGAAAAACAATTATGAAAAAATTAGAATATTCGCTATAACAAAAAAATGCTTGTTATGAATGTAACAAACCTTAAAGTTGCCCTAGACAAGATGGACGATAGCGTTAACGATTTTCGGAATCTGTGAATAAAATTTTAACGTCAATTATTGGCAATAAGCGCTCGACTACCGTCCGGCCGATACGTCAATCCTGTCATTTTTGATAACGATAGCGTCGATTACGTTTGTCGAATTCATGAATGTTACGAGTGTGAGGCTATAAATAGGTATGCGATTCGAACAGTTGATAGAATGATCATGTTTTTAGGGTTCCGTAGTCAAACTAGGAACTAGGATGCTGTAATTTGGCATGAATATACATATAAGACACGCCAACAAAGCAGGGTGATTGCACCAGTGTTGGGTACTTTAAGCTGACAAACACCAATAATGGGCCTCTATTCAGGTGCGTTAAAACGATATCGTGTTTGACACATTTAAGAATCGTTTATGTCAGTTATCAAAACGTTGACAATACGCAAACAGGTCAAAAACGATATCGTTATAACGCAGTTGAATAGAGGCCATGGACACTTTACTCTTAATTCAAAGATCATAAGGGTATAAATTGTCCATTACCGGTTCGATCACCCTAATAAAAATCTTGAAAAAAATAATTTTTGTGTACCTTTTTGAAAATATTGGTTTGTGAAAAGTTAAAGCGTTAATTTTTGTTAGAGTCAAGTGTCGTCCCAACAGCCGAAACTACAAATACTAAATAACAGAAAAAACTTAAATGAAAGCGCATATAACGAATTTAAATAGACATCATTGGTTCTTGAGATACAAGCGATTAAAGTGTTTAAATACCTACTAAAATCATCTAAGACGGCACTACTTAAATGACTTTAAATAGAAAATTTGTTATTTCTTGATGATTTTTATGTTTGTAGTGCTTAATGGCTTGGGAAACCCTACACTGAGCATGGCACGACACGCTCTTCCCCGGTTTTTGTTTTAAATATGGTGTCAATCCCGATCGATAACATAACATGTCTTCGCAACCTCGTTTAAATATTCAAGATATGACTTGTCGTTAACTCATAGGAGCAATTACGATTAAATGTTTATGTTAGTTAATTGATATCGTTATATTTGTTAGTCTGTAAGGTATCTTGTTATTTTGGCCTTTTTGCCTGAAATACGGCTTTTTGACGGGTTGAGCCCGTGTGGTTGCCAGGTAAGAATAGTGCCACTTCATGTCTTCCCGTGGATGTGGTAAGAGGTGACTAAGGGAATAAGGGCTTGTAGTATTGTAAGGCGATGGGCTTGCAACCTGTCACTAATACACTAGTAAACATTAGTAATGGTAGGACCCTGTGCAGGGTCCGTCCGGATCGCTACCACCATCTTATCCATTAACCACCCGTCAAGCAACAGTGTCGGATTGTTGTGTTCCGGTGTGGGGATAAGACAACCGGTGAAATTACTAGCATAGAGGCATTCCATCTTAGTCCTCAGGGTTGGCAACGCATTTGAGGTCGTAGGATTATAGTCTTGAGAATTCAAATGTCTATGGGTCTCAGATTCCACTTACCATCAGGTGTCCTGAGTGCTCGTGTGCCTTCTCCTTAACATAAATAAAAAAAAAACTTCTTGGCCTGATTGTGCAAAATGTGGTTACAGAATTATCAACAAGTCTTTTTAAAGTTGTTGGCATTTCTGTAGCTCTGCCTACCCTACTCTGGGCATGAAGGCGTGATGTTATGTATGTATGTGCCTGAAATAAAGGTATTCTTCCCTTTTATACTTTTCCATTAATTTGTCTAAGCAAGATGGGAACGATTAGATTTCTATAGCGCTTTTGTCTGTCTCACTTAACCTTCGACCTAAAACAAAGGGATGTAATATGTTTTGAGTCTTTGTCTATCAGTGTGTTTGTACGGGTTCACCCTTGAAAAAACCTTATTTAATAGCCTGATTTACTTCCCTGAATTTACATTTCATCGACCTGCAGGAGTTAAACATTATTGTTCACAGGGGTAACCTTACCTTACTTACCCAAAACTTTAGATAACCGAAATACTCGTACAACAAGGTTTCAGCAGATATTAGTCGTCGATAGAATTATGTTTGGTGAAACGACGCATTCGATGTAATGAGTGTCAGTGATTTGAGGGCATCAGGTTAGTACACCTGTCTGACACCGCTTAGGACCTTAATCGATGGACCCGTTTGTAAAGCGGAACTCTTATAGTTTCGCCATTTCCTTCCGTCCGTCCGTCCGCAGCCTAGCTCAGAGACTCTTAGTACTAGAAAGCTGTAATCTGGCTTGAATATACATATTAGTCACGCCAACAAAGTGGTAAAATAAAAAACTCGAAAAATAATATTCCTCCCCTACACGTAACGTGGGGATGTATTTTTTTTCTCGTCTACCCTATAGTGTAAGGTGCCATTGGATAGATCATTGAAAATTATTATGGATTTCTGTAGACAATTTTTCGATCTGTTTATGAATGCTTTAAAGCGCTCATTTTTGTTCCAGTCAAGTGTCCCCCGCCCCCCCCATACAGCAAATGGTAGAAATCTGAAAAAAACTTAAACTAAAGCGCATATAATGAATTTAAAAGAAAAATTATCACGACTAGATAAACATCATCGGTTCTTGAGATACAGGCGATTAAAATGTTTATACCTACTAAAATCATCTAGACGGCATCAAGTGACTTTAAATAGAAAATTTGTTATTACTTACGTTTCTAGTACTAAACGGCATCGGAATCCTGCACTGAGCATGGTCCGACATGCTCTTGCCCGGTTTTATATATTAAAATATGTAAATATTCCAGGAGATTCGATCGAGAGACAATAAGTATAGCGCTAACTTTAGCAATTTTCGGAAACTAACATGGGTGTGATAGCTGGGCCTCTAGATTGCTTTTGACTTAAGTTACTGTTTTAAATTTGGCCGCCATTACTGTTAACTGAATAAGAGCTAACAAGTCGTTGACAATACGAGTACGATAACTAGTGATCGGCACGGACGGAGCAAAACTTTAACAAAACTTCCATTACAGTACATTACAGCCATGAAAATATTTATTTCCTTATACCAAATCCGAGACTCTGATGTGGGTAAGGACCAAAAAGTTGGCCTCGCTAACTCACTCAATTAAATTTTCTATGAAACTTTTCCGTTGTGCAACGAAAATTAACCATACAATTGTTGGGATAATTTTCGCGGAACTTTTTTCACTTTTGTTATTTTGGTATGGTTAACTACGCTTAACTATGGTCCAACTAGTTATTTGGTCCTTACCCATATAGAGTTAAATTGAACACTAATCTACCAATAATATTCTTATTTTTCTTGGTTGTAAGTTCCAATTTATGTCAGCTTTACCAGTTTTGTTCCGTCTGGCCGATTACTAACGATAACATATCGTCACTACTATGAAAAAACCTCGTACCTCATATTTCGTGTTATTCGATTTTACACTTATTTCTCTTTGATTTAAGGTTTTTTCAAAGTAGTGAAGATATGCAATGTAGTTTGACCGTGTTGATTAGAGACCCTGATTATCTTTCGTGTGGGCTTATGTCAATTCCATACATTTGTCATCGATCAATGCGATAGATTGTCAGTTTACGTAAATTCTATACGTTTGTCCATTTTCGAAAATCAATAGCGTTGCTGTTAAGTGTCTACACGTATTGTTTTTAAGTCGCTTAGTAGTTAAGGAAATAAGACTCATCAATTCAGCATTACGCGCACCGCGTATCCAGCTCATTTAATTAATTTATTAATTAAAGTTCGACATTATACACTTGAAAAAAAAAACATGGCTACAAAAAAAACAAATAACAGGGCAAATACAGCATGAGTACAGATACAGACCACATCATTTAAGTTAGAAGCGACTAAAAGCTACTTACTAAGCTGTATACAAGTTACAACTTTAACGCTACTAGCATAGAGGCATTCCATCTTAGTCCTCAGGGTTGGCAACGCATTTGCAGTCTTAGAAATGCAGTCTTGCGAATGCGAATGTCTATGGGTCACAGTTTCCACTTACCATCAGGTGGCCTGTAAAGATCTTAAACATGTATTTACAGATAAAGGGACAAAATGTTACTGAAAACGACTATGAAATCACTTATGGTGAGAAGGGTGTAGGTAGGTAAATAAGACGCAGACAGTTTTTTACCTGCTGTATATTACATTCACTTACTTACAATATTGTTGGGGTTACAGACACTTGTGCAGATTTTCAATATGAAAACTTAGGACAACGCGAGGCGTGGCGCGTGCGGTGCGCGTGGTAGCTGGGAGAAGAGAGGGAGTCGGATAGCACACGGACGAGCGAGATGGAAGAAAGTTTTGGATGCGTTCCGTTCTAACTAATTACGACGCGTTCACGTTACACTTATAAATTAAACTTACATGCACACATTATTATTACACATCAGACTTATAATTAAATAGTAACTTCTTATACTTATTTAATGAAGTGCACATTAAGTTGACTTTCGTGGTTTTGTAAAGCTTTATATGCACAGTATAAATTCTAGGCAAAACACTATGCGAACATTGCTTTGTTTTGTACAAACATACATAACATCACGCCTTCATTCCCAGAGTGGGGTAGGGAGAGCTACAGAATTAGCAACAATTCTACCACATTTTGCACAATCAGGCTAAGATGTTTACCAGTGTATTGATGACAGGTTGCAAGCCCATCGCCTAATAGCACTACAAACCAGGGATCGTTACCGGTATTCTGAGTACCGGTTTAAAATGAGGTATAACCGGTTATAATGGCATTTCACTATTTTTACCGCTAAAGCTCTGATTAGCGGTATAATCAATACCGGTATTCGAGTACATGATCGGTTTAGGCAACTGACAACAATACCTCTATTTGATACTTTACCCATAAAAAGCATTACCGGTAATACCTGTCAGTGTCAATATACTTGTTTATTTGTTTTCGTAAAAGTTTTTAAATCTATTATGTAAATCAAAATACACACAATCAATTTACTTATCCAGGTTCTAGTAGACACTAGTTAACCAGCCATGCACAATAATGTCATCGCGTGACGTACCCTGTTACACTTGGTATGCTTTAGTAATAATGTCAAATTGACGTCTTTTTTATCAGGTGCATTGAATAGCGGTATTGAATACAGGTATTTAATACTGTAAATAGTGTATACATAGCGATAAAAACAAAAGCGGAATGACAACAATACCTCTAATTCGAATATAGGTATTATTTTTTTAGCGGTAATAATTTGACAATTTAAATACAGGTATTCAATAAAACCGGTTTTGCAATCCCTGCTACAAACCTTTATTCCGTTAGTTACCTCTAACAAAGTTATGACATCGGCGGAAAGACATGGAGTGACACTATTCTAATCTAACACCCACACGACGATCGTTTGTTCGTTTGTTTTGTATTTGATAACAAAATTCAATAAGCTGCATAATTGCATTTTACACCTTATTTAATTTATTAGTTACGCGATACGAGTATTGTCATTGATAATAACATGTCAAAAGCAGGTTTTGCTTTTGAATAGAGCCCCTGAAACAAATGCAATGCCGCCTCCGCCGCCTTTCATTTTTCTCCACGTGGAAACGCGATGCCATGTGTTACCTACCTTAAAATTGTTAGGATGCGTCATACCAAGCGGGGTTTTCAACACATATACAGGGTGTCTCCTGGGTAATTACTTTAAAACGCTAGAGGTGATAGTGATGGTGAAACTACGTGTAATTCGATTTTTTTTTCTTATCCTTGTAATATATGTAAAAAAATATTAAGAGATAAAAACCTCTGGTATAATGGCAATCTTTATTTCATAGCTTATGACTCTTGAACGGCTGAACCAATTTTCATGAAACCCAGATAAACGGCAACCCGATTAAAATAGCACACTTGAAAAAAAAGAATTAGCGAAATCGGTCCAGCCGTTCATGCGCGGTGCCGTGACCAAGGGAAATAGGGACCCATTTTTAGGGTTCCGTAGTCAAACTAGGAACCCTTACAGTTTCGCCATGTCCGTCCGTCCGTCCGTCCGCAGCCTATCGCAGAGTCTTAGTACTAGAAAGCTGTAATTTGGCATTAACATGTATATTACACAAGCCAACAAAGCGTAAAAACAACTTAAAAAAAATATATTTAGTGTTGTATTTTTTTTTCTCGTCTACCGTGTGGGGTGTCGTTGGATAGGTATTTTAAAAATAGTATGGGTTTGTGAAACAAGGTTTTCGATTAAGTAATTTGTTTATGAAATATTAAGCTATAAAGCGCTACTTTTTGTTAGACTGAAGTGTCCCCCCCTCCTACAGCTTAAACTACAAATAAGTAATCAGAAAAAAATCTTAAGTGAAAGAGCATATAAAGAATTTTACAGGAAAGTTATCACGGCTAAGTAGACATCATTGGTTCTTGAGATACAGTCGATTAAAGTTTTCATACCTACTAAAATCATCTGAGACGGCACCATTTGGCTTTAAATAGAAAATTAGTTTTTACTTGTTGATTTTTATGTTTGTAGTACTTAACGGCTTCCGAATCCTACACAGAGCATGGCCCGACATGCTCTTGCCCAGTTTTTTTTTTATATAGATAATATAGATTTAGTAATTTATGTATTAGAGACTAGGGTTTGCATCAAAAACAGATCTTAATGTTCTGTGATCGTGAAGTTAATTTACCATACCGCATGGAGCGTAGTTATTAATTGAGATCATAATTATTAATACTTGCATGTAAAGTTATTTGCAATTCTTAATGTCAACTCTGCCCTCATAAGCTAATAGGCAGTATCTGCAATTTAATAGCTAAAGCAGATTCAATCCTATCTAGTTAGGAATAAGGTTGCATTTACTACAGGAGTTTGGTCAGAGATACTGCCATTTGCCTAAGCACTCTACTCCCTCACATTTTACCTTGGCTAAAAATATGAAAACGGTATCCTAATACTCAGCGTTCATTAATAAAACAAAATTGGGCCTTATAATGTTTATTGATTAAATGCGATTACATGTCTTACTCATTCTAGGTCTACATAATTATGTTGATTATTCTAAGATTACAATATTTCTTATTATTATAAGACTATGCTACTCATTCTAGGTCTACATATTTTAAGATAACACATCCTATTCATTCTAATACTACATAATTATGTCTTTCTTATTCTAAGATTACATGTACTAAACCGAATGAAAATACTAAATACTACTTAATTGTTTATTTCTAATAAAATTCTACTACTCTAAATCTACTAAACGCGATAAACCACTATAGAGTATTTAAATGTTTCTCTAAGTCCTATAGACCTATATGTAACAATTGAATGAGTCAAAAATTTTCTAAATGTACTGATTAAACATTTGGAGAGTGATCTTTTATTGAAGATTGCACATTTTGACATTTTTTTTTTTATTAATGGCGGCCCGCAGTGATTTTGCCAATGTAAGTAGAGCAAAACAAACAGTAAACAGAATAAATTACAAGCAACATCTGGACATGTATCAATCGGCTATCTTCCCTCCCGACGGTTACCCCATTTAATCTTTATTCTTGACTTATTCTCCGTTGCACAAATATTAATTAATTGTGTCTTGCCACTTTCTGTCTTATGACACACACGCCAGGGAGCGAGTATAATCGTGATATCGACCTAAAGGAGCGTCCTCACTGAGAGCATTCGCGTTTAATGAGGAGGTGGAGCCGGCATCCACACCACTCGAATATTCGACGTCGAATGCTCATTACACGCGAGAGCTCTCTGTGGAAACGCTACTAAATACAACTTGGCACCATTGTTACGTAATGAAAACACTGTAGAGTTCACTCAAAGTGAACGTCTTCGTAGGGTATTTAGATTTTATAGTTTGTGCATCTGAGTTCTTGATTTCGTTCTATTTCTCACTGCGGTGCTGATTTCAAGTGGTCCTGTGGGACATGGGGTACTAACTGAGGAGTACCTTAAATGAAAACGGGGGACAAAAATAGGACTCTGACTTACATAATAGTTTTTCTTAAAATCTAAAACACTACTTTATTTAGAATTTGAACGCATTTGTTTTATTTATGATGTAAAATTTTGTAGAATTTTAATATAATGATTAATTTTAATAAAATCAGTGCACCATTGTTTACATTGATACAAAGTAAAAAAAATATGTTTCGCATATTATTTTTATCGTCATATTAATGTATGGGACGTTTTCAGTTTTGTTACATAGTTGAGGGCTATAATTAGAACAAAACAATCGATTCCTTTGTGTAACAAGAGTTACCCATATATTTTGTATGACTAACTTTCGTTACACAAAGGACGCGATCGTGATTTTTGTTTTCATTAAGCCTTAACTGTGTACATTTTTTTTGAAAACGACCCGTTTAACAATTGGCTCTTGGCACACTGATTTAAAAAGAAAAAACCGTTGGAAGGCCTATGTTATTCTTTGGTTAGTTCAGGGCTATATTTTTATATATAGCCCTGAACTAACTAGTATATAGTCGTGCAAGTATAATTATTAATTTGTTTTAATTATTGTACCTATTTTGACGATTGTAGATCAATGCATATAAATTTTAATGTAATTTGTAATGTAATTGTTTTATGCAAATGAATAAACAAATACGATTTGCCGCAACTGACTGAAATACGTATAAAGGCAAGTGCATCAAACCAACAATATATCCTGAAATATATGGTTTGTTGCATTTGCCCCATTGACGCACTTGCCCCACGTGACCTTATGGACATCTTCGATTTCAAGAAAAAAATCAAGGTTATTACGAAAGATCATAAATATCATGATAGTAAGGAGGGTGCCACTGGACAGCAGCTGTTTACTTGGCGTTAACTGATCTTGATTGATTAACATGTGGAGCAAATATAATATCTAAAGCTAAAGGGGGACTATGCAAAAACATATCTACACTTCGAGATCAAAGTTCTCTGGCTGAAGAAGGAAAGCCAGTGTCGTCCTCGTGTTAAGAGTCTCCAACCAGCCGATGAAGGCAAGCTGAGTCGAGTGCCTGTTTCTCGCCATGATACGGTCGAGGTCACAAATACCCTTAGATGTTTAACTTTAATCCATTGAATAAGGTTCAAAAGTGTAAAAATGCCTTTGGCTTTGACTGCGTTCCAATAAGCTTGAGAAGGCGAGCGGAGTTGAAAAACAGGGACTAGGGAGCGCTCACCAACAGCTTCCTACCAACTGCCCTGCGGTATAATTAACGCATTTTCAAATAACTAATTTACGGGGTGTTTTTTAATGAGTGCCATTTTTCGTTATTTTTACGAGAGTAACAATGAGGCTTTCCAACGTAAGCTAATATCAATGTTTAGCACTAAGAATGGAAACACTACATACTAACTATCTATTTCTATTAGAATTTATGAAGCTAAAATAACAGTTATTTAGATTTCCAATAAATGTAACATTCCATAGTTAATAACGTTTCTACTATAAACTTTGAATATAATTTTAAAATTTCAATTTGCAACTGCTCATAAATATTTTTTAGTTAATTGAATGAATCGAATGATTCTACATATAGCTTTTTTTTTGTTTTTTTTTTATATTTGCTTTGACTATCATATTTTAAAGTTATAATGAAGCTCTAATCAGCATCGGCGTCAGAGTATCGTAGCCAGGTCGTTTTTAATTGTTTTCTTTAGCCTTCATGAAATACGTCAGAAAGTCGATAGGAAGAGGGAATACAATCGTGGAGTTTTTCTCAGCCGAGATGGTGTTTAAGGTCTGTAAAAAAAAATATATATATTTAATCATGTACAGGTAATCAATGTAAGATAATCATAAAGTCTAACCACATATTGCTTGGCCTTAATTGTAAGCGGAGTGGAAGCAGAGAAAGGCATTAACCGATTAACTTTTTAATCAACTAATTAATCGATTAAACAATTAATCGTCACAAAATTAATCACAATTAATTTAATAGCGATTAAACTAATCGATGGAGTATACGAATAACGATTAATTAATCGTCATTTTAATCAACTAAATTTCACGATTCAAATCTTGATTCAAAATTGGAACATATTGAATTTTAGTACCGTGCACTAAAATTCAATATGTTTGAAATGATGTTATACAGAGGGTAAGCTGTTAAGCTGTAGCAATCTGTCATCGTAACTCAAAACTTAGTCTTACAAAAGGAACGATTTATTCCTAATATTATTCGAGAAAAATAATCTAATTAATTAATTGAGTATCAATTTAGTCGCTGTTAATTAATCGGCGATTAATTTAATCGTGACTAAATTAATCGAAACTCTTACGACTAAGATTAATCAATCGCCATTTTTAATCGTTAATCCGTAGTCGATTATATTTTGCCCGTCACTGAGTGGAAGCGGACGCGGTATTGTTGATTCCGTCTCAAAGCGTGTTCGTCGATCGATGATTAACAAGTTGCCTGTTCGATGTGGACACAGGCGGCGGATGCTTCTATTTCCTGTCGCTTCCACTCCTGTCCTATCAGAGCTGTTAATCATAATTATCTTAAAATGTGAAACTACAATAGTTGTAACTTTTAATCCAGTGCTGCTTTAAAACTAATCAAATATTATTGAATGATAATAATATAAAAATAAAAAAACGCGTTGACTTGAGAACCTCCTCCTTTTTTTAACACATACAAATACAAGAAAAACCAAGACTCAGGTACAAAAATCGTATCCTACACATATTTGCATTCTTCAAACTCAGGACCGCTAGTTTCAAGTCACTTAGTTAACGTTCTTAAACAAACACCAAGCGTGTGGGGATAAGACAACCGGTGAAACTACTAGCATAGAGGCATTCCGTCTTAGTCCTCAGGGTTAGCAATCCATTCGAGCTCTTAAGAATTCAAATCAGATTCCACTTACCAACAACTTGTATGCCTTAATCATATCATGAAAAAAAATCTCCTCTTTTAGAACATTCTGTATAATAAACCCTGAATTAGCTGGAGTTACCTGAAGGTATCGCAGCTGCAGCGCCGCGGGGCTGTCGCCGATGACCTCGGAGGCCTCCCGCAGGGCCCGCGAGGCCTTCTGCTCTCCCTCTGCGGCAATGACCTTGGCACGGGCCTCTCGAGCGGCCTCGGCCTCGGCAGCCATTGCGCGCTGCAGCTGCACCGGCAGACGCACGTCCTTGCTACAATAAAACATCCCGTTCATAATCGCACGGTAGCTAAAGTATGCTGTGGTCGCACGTCCTTGCTACAATAAAACCCTCCCGTTCATAATCGCACGGTAGCTAAAGTATGCTGTGGTCGCAAGTCCTTGCTACAATAAAACATCCCGTTCATAATCGCACGGTAGCTAAAGTATGCTGTGGTCGCACGACCTTGTTACAATAAAACCCCCCCGCTCATAATCGCACGGTAGGTAAAGTATGCTGTGGTCGCACGTCCTTGCTACAATAAAACCCTCCCGTTCATAATCGCACGGTAGCTAAAGTATGCTGTGGTCCCACGTCCTTGCTACAATAAAACCCTCCCGTTCATAATCGCATGGTAATTAAAGTATGCTGTGGTCGCACGTCCTTGTTACAATAAAACCCTCCCGTTCATAATCACACGGTAGCTAATGTATGCTGTGGTCGCACGTCCTTGCTACAATAAAACCATCCTGTACATAATCGCACGGTAGCTAAAGTATGCTGTGGTCGCACGTCCTTGCTACAATAAAACCATCCTGTACATAATCGCACGGTAGCTAATGTATGCTGTGGTCGCACGTCCTTGCTACAATAAAACTATCCTGTACATAATCGCACGGTAGCTAAAGTATGCTGTGGTCGCACGTCCTTGCTACAATAAAACCATCCTGTTCATAATCCCACGGTAGCTAAAGTATGCTGTGGTCGCACGTCCTTTTGCAGTGACCTTACCTTTAATTGTGATAAAGCCTGATAAAATCGATTTGTGAGTAAGTAAATGCTCAGTTGTATTAAATTGAATGCCGCCTTAAATCACTGTCATTTTATACGTTGGCTACTTAGAAAATAATGGACGATGTCTTAATTGGACATTAGTGTTAATGAACAATTGAAACTAGGGAGTTGTAAACATTGCAGAATTTCTTAAATGACTTATGGAAATCAATATAGAACCACCTTTTATAGCGTGGTAGTTTGATAAGGTCGACTCGATTATACACGGTGGTGCCGACACAAGCATACGTGACAATACGCTTGTTAGCAAAACTGAAAAATGTTGCGTTGTATAAACAGTTTAACGGATGGTATTGTTTGGAAGTAAATTGCGAGTTTTGTGGACGGTAAATAAAATATCCTAGGCTGTCGATGGCAAAATACCGATGCATTGTATCGTAATCAAATAAAATCAGATGCCCAAAAAAAAATTATGTACAAAACAAAACTATACAGACCCTCAAAAGTATGAACACGCTGTAGAAAACAACGTAACGGTTAAACAATAAAATTAAAAACAAAGTAAATATTTTCCATCGAACATAAACACCTTGTAGTAAATGATGTTAGTCCGAGTTATTTAAGCAAGGGATCCGCTTTCCAATTGAATTAGAGCGCGCTCAAAGCCGCATAAAGTGTGCACTAGAAAATGGGGCATTATTATTTATTATGTCGCTAATTTAGAGCAACCTTGCTCTAAATTAAGTGGAAATATTAGAACGAGCATATTATTTATGCCGTTATGATGCGGTGACCGTTTGAGCTACTATATATCCATATGGCGTTATTGCACATCAGCGATTGTATAACAATCAAGTGGTTATATTGTCTGTTTAAATTTTGCTGCGAGTTAGTTCGACAGATAAGTTTTTGTCATGTAAAGCTAGAATTTAATAGTGTTGGGTTAAATATCAATGTCAACACAAGGATCTGGTTACTACAAAATACATATAAAGTATAAGACAAGTAAAGTTTAAAGTAAAAATACATTTCAGGCACGTTTCGATATACAAACGTGCAAACGTGTTATAGATACCCAAAAAGAGAACTTATTCATCATATTTAAAAATAATGTTAACCCTAGTCAGCTGCCATCTCAGCCAATGACTGCAGTGCTGGAGTTGACAGTATTTTTGTAAAAATATGTATAAAAATGGCAATTCGTTCCGTAAACTGGTTTTATATTGCAACACGTACGTCCTAAACATTGAACTGTCAAACTGGTCAACGGAATTATGGATATTCAACTAAAGTTATTATGTCGTGTCATAACCTGTTATTGTGTCACGACATGAACAGTGGCGATCGATTTGTGTCAATGCTTCCTTAAAGCAATAATGACGTTATTGAAGCCTATTCGTAGCTAAGTAATTTTTGTGTTTTGGAACGATGTTTTGACGCCAATTAGATAGATCATCCTGTAGTTAAGGAATTGAAAATAATTATGTAGATTTTAGTCGACATCTGAACTAAATTGGTTTAGTATTTATAATTGAAAAGTCAAACTTATGGCAGCTAAAGTCGCAAATAACTAGGTTGCGTCGGTTCTTAGGTTGGTGACATATGATGAAAGGGTACCCAAGTTCAAATCCCGAAGGCCTTAGTTTTATCTGGAGTCCCTGTGTTATTTGAAATTGTATATTTTTAAAAAGTGTTGTGTCTAATACACGTGCAGTTTCTTATAGAACATTTATGACACCTACAAATTGGAGGAATTGAGGACTAGAATACGAGTTATACAAAAGATGTCGACAGCTGGCCATAGGCGTCTCAAGGTTAGCCACAAGGACCGGTGCTGCGACGCTTGCATCCATTGGTTTCCCACGCTGCGTGCTCCAAAACGCTGACGCCACACCACGCATAAGCCCATAATAAGAAATTAAGTATCGAATTCATTTGTTAAATAAACAAATAGCTGAACAAGCTTGATCTCGTAGAATTATTTCCCTCTGCAGTTATTGCTAGTTATTAATTTGTTTCTCCGTTTTATTTATTTAACACCGTTAAATGTATAAATATGCGCATTAGTTCTAGAAATTAAACTATAAACTTAAGGCTAGGGTAACAGAAACAAATACGTATTTGTGTGTCTACCCTGTATGTTTTTACATAAAAGAAGTACGATATTGATATTTGTTATTATCATGTTCGTTTGGCACATCGTTCGGCTTCGTTCGGGCGCCACAGACCTGACTCCTATGGTTCTGGCAGAATACCAGCGCTGCAGTCCCTGCAGCATTCTGCTGAGTCAGCGCCATTTCACAACACAACACATGGCTCTCTCGCCGCTTATATAATATTATAATGTTTATTTTAAGTCTCTTGTTTTGTTACTATTTTTCTGTTTTTGTCTTTTTTTTGATGCTTTATGTTTAACTTAAGAGCCTGTGTTTGTGTTTATGTTGAATAAAGTTTTTATCTATCTATCTATCTATCTAATAATTGTGGAATTCACTAAAGTACTTTGGGATACCTATTATAATTATCCAAGCCGCTTTCAATGAACGTATGATTGATTACACAGAATTTTCATTTCATCGAAATGCATTTCTCGTCATAGTCTAACCTAACGTTCGAAATTAATGTTTAAGTTATACTGAAACATCACGGTTTCAGCAGAGAATAGCGTTCGATGAAATGAAATTCTATGGAATCCGACAATCGATGAAGTGAAACTCGATAAAATGATGAGATGTAGTTAAGCGAGCTTGAAGGAGTAGAGAAATGTACCTATAATTTTATGTATTTAGCATGTTTTCATTTTAATAATTTCCTTTACAGGTATAGATTATATTTCAAAATATTTATTCTAATTAAAAACTTTACTTCTAAAGCAATTTGTTTATACCGCCTGCTATGTATTTTATGTCCCCGGCGGAGTTTTTATGGTTCAAGGAAGAGTATTTGTACTGATAAAACTAGGAGGTACAATGCCGTTTTTTTAAAGGCATGCATTACATTGCACTGTACTTGCAGTAATACTGGACGTCTGTAATTACCCGCTACCGTAGTTATAGTATAGTAGTTATAGATTTGACATCGAGCGACCAGGGGTAAGAGAAAGATATAATAAATATAGTACACAATGTGGCCGGTTTACATTTGGCACACGTGTTGCTTACAGTTTGAAGTGTGCCTATAATCCGACTATGAAAAAATGCCTGGTCGGTGATAGGGACAAAACATGGAAGTCTTATCTTTTTCCTCTTACAGGAATCGCATTAAGGCTATCTTTCTCTGTCTTAGCGTGTCAGGCTCTTGCCCGCTACGCTACTGTCATTTCACTATCCTTTGGTGAAACAAACACACGTGGTACTAAAGATGTGGCCGAATAATGCAGTGAGTGTGTCATGTAACCAGTAAAAACCACTTACATCTCCACGCGTTCAACCTTGATACCCCATGCTTCGGTGGCTTCGTCCAGGGAGATTTGCATGTTACCCGAAATGGTCTCGCGCTCACTCAAGATCTCGTGGAGAAGTCGCGTTCCCATGGTGTTCCTCAAGGTTGTTTGAGCAAGGAGCCTTAAAGCAAAGTCAATTTCAGAAGGCGCTTCTTAACAAGACAGTGTTGCGATTCGAACGCCTTCTCTTTCCTTTTACATAATCGATTTAAATGACCTGCCAACGGAACCGAAATGTATGTGCAGTATCGCGCCCCACAAAGTGAAATCTATTGGAGTACATCATTAAAAAAAAGGGAATTAATTGGGTCCAATTTGCATTTTAATAACAGCTTGATATAACGAAATGATTTATTTGTACGTTAATAAAATTATATGGTCGTGATATGTTTTTCTAGACAGCAGCAGTCTAGAGCTCCCTAGACAGATATATATTCTCATCAACAAACCGTACGAAACCTTGATTAGGGACTCATTTTGATCTAAGAGAGGGGATTTTACCCAGCAGTGGGACGCGGTAGGCAAGGGATCTAGAACTTAAAAAATGCCAAGTTATAACAAACACTAAGTAAAAAAGAAAATTTAAATTAAAAATATTAATTCTATTAATTAGCCACTTTGGATTGAATCTACGCCACAAGAAACTCAAGCAGAAGGTCTTTTCTAAATCATAAAAACAATATTTCATGTAAACATAAAAGTTTAACTAAAACTAAATCAAATAAAATCGTCACAAATTGTAAAATTAGAACACGACGAGGTCTCTAATTACTGTAATTAAAACCAGTCCTTGCAAACGTGAAAAGACTGGACCCTATAAACAGCACCTGTTCACGAGTGTGACGAGTCTCTTAGCCATCGCGTCCCTCAACCATGTGGCGACCTGTTAGATGTATTCCTGAAAGTATCTTACCGGGTGGAGTGATGTGCATTTTCCACGTTGGTGATAGAAACAGTTGCATTGCTGACGCGGTAGTAAACTACAGCGTCAACAGACACTGTGACGGAATCCTTAGTGAGTACCTAGAGGATAAATTGCAATTTCATATAAAGATTGAACAGCGGCAAAAAAAATACACCCTTGTTTTGATTGTTTATTATACCACAAATTTATTAAACTTCGTTTACCCTATCCTGCTTTGATATCGTAATCACTATGATAAGTGAAAAATAATCTGGAACCTTTCCCTTGACAGGATTGTGAAGCGAGGCTTATAGGCTCAGTTTCATCGTGATTTATCCCGCATGCCTTGCATGGCATCGTTGCAATAGCTCCCGAGTCAATTACGTGAATACCAACTCGTCAATGCATTGCAACTAGCTTGCGGACTACAGTAGAATTATTTCGATTTCACCACTGACTGATGGTTTGCCTTCATTTAATTTTCAGCTTTAATCTCACACAAATACAATAGTTATTACTAAATCGGTAGACGTGGGTAACAGTATTCTGAAAATTGCTTTATTTGTGTGAAGTTAAAGTTGAAAATGAAATGAAGGCAAACTTTAACAACCAATGAAATTGAGCCTTAAATAGGAGCGATAACCAAAACGTTTTTGTTTTTTTTTATTGGTTTCTTTCCAAGATATATTAACGTACATACCTAGTTTGTCATATCTACGCTAGCGCCTAGCCTACGTTATCGTGTTTTGTATGTAAGATTTCAGCTTCGGATAGCCTTTCAGATTTGTTTATTTTAAAATAAAATAAAAATATATTCGGGATCCGTATAAAAAGCCCTTTCATTTCATATATCACGTGCTACAGTTCGTACAACTTTATTTTAAGTTTCTCATTTAGCTCAAAAACGATTAGGTTATATTTATTGGTTTATTTATTTCGCATGTTTAACCCTTCCAGGGAGAGGCTCTACTCTCCATTGGCTATACAGGTTTAGTTTAATTGAATATACGCAAAAAGTTACTTGCTCTGAAATTAATTCCCGATATGTAAATAACTTGGATAATTATGTATTAATTATCTGGATTGGTGCGGCCATGTTTGCTAATTATCACACCTGTGTACGATTGACTGATTGACTGATTGACTGATGTCCCTAGTCAAGCTATTTAGTTAGTGAGCTACAAGTTGCTTGCAAAGTCAAGCGTAGTGTTGACCGCGGGAGACCCAGTGTGCCATAATAAGAAAGAACATAATGAAGGTTATTACAATGCTATTATTTATCCCTCTGCGACTGACGTGACGTCTAACAGAAACCGCCAAAAAAAAACCGCTTTATAGCCTGAAATAGGTCTGTATAGCTCGGCAACCTCTCCTAAAGACTCGGGGCATCATAAACTAACCTATGTTAAAAACTCCAGATTTTTTACTTTTTTCATGTTAATGTATTTTTTTTTATTTAGAAGCCCATACACATGTTTATTATAAATTCCACATGAAAATTAAATAATCATGCTATAAACAATACTTACCATTGACCCAATACTATTTTTTCTATGTTTAATAAAAAATTACGTCTGACAGACTCCACCTCAGTAGTAGAATGTTTCTAAAAAAGTCACCACAGTTGCAGAGGGTTATTGTACACCAATCAAAAACATTACAGAGAAATTGCACAATTTAAAAATGACCCAGGTAAACAGTAGGCGGTTTTATTGCACTAGTAAACAATAAGTAAGTTTAAACTATATTTGAATGAGCTAATTTTTATTTGTATCTTATTTGAAAATAGCGTTTGAGAGCTTTAACTGAACTTTATTGCCTTTTTCAAGATTCAAATTGCCACTTACAAGAATCTCCGTTTGAACTGGAGCTTTAGACACAGAATGTGTAAGCACAGAAAGCGCTCTACGCAGCAAAACGTTTTTAGATAGGTAAACCCAGACCGTAAAAAAGTCACTCTCGCTCCGATTTCACCATCTTGACAATGATACGTGACAGGTGACAATTCGCTATACATTGCAAAGTTAACAAGCTTTCACGTCAGCGGAATTCATATAAGATGCGCCATCTACACTGAAATGTCACCTGTCACCTGTCATTATCAGGATGGTCAAACAGGGGGCTGATGACGTAAGCCAATGTAGCTTTGGACCAGCTAAAAAATGCGGTCTCTTCATGTAATAACTGGTTTCACTACAGTAACTTTAGGATAAAGTTTCAATGTATTTCTTTACCGCGAGGAAGCCGCGTCGATTTTGACTATAATTCATTCAGGAATTAAAAAAAAAGTTTTAAAGTAGCTTATCTTCGCACGGCATTCAGTACCGCGAATGTCGAATTTATTGTTACCATACATACATAAGATCACGCCTTCATTCCCAGAGTGGGGTAGGCAGAGCTACAGAAGTACCAACAACTGTAAAAAGACTTGTTTATAATTCTGTAACCACATTTTGCACGAACAGGCTAATTGTAAGGTGTTGTTACCAATACCATAAAAATAAAATTAAAGTGTAAGTTATATTTTGCAATAAAGTAATAATGCACATTGGCGGCATGTACCTAACAGTATTGCGCTAGAGTGAAACATTCGCGGATTATACCTGGTGACATTCGCTGTGACTGCAGAAATAAAAATAAGGAGCGTTAAAAATGTTCAAATCAAATCAGCGATAGCGCCATTAAAATACTATTTTTAAATTTATCTTTAACACTGTAATTATTGACAAAAATAACTTTTGTGATCTAAATATAAACTAAAACCATTATAGCATTAATGGTAAAGTATTAAAATATTGTATAAAAACCTAACTTTAAAACCGGCACGCAACTTATTCCATCGGCAACCTATGGCGGAACTGGCGTATTCGCGGTAATGCTGAAGCGAGATTGACATAATCACATTCGCTTTTTGGGCATGTTTATAGTACAGAATCGCTGAATTTGTTTGAGTACTGTAGGTATAAGCAATACAAATTTTGACTTTTTAAGCTATTGCATAGCTTCTATCGCGGGCCTTGAGCGCGGGGACCGAATCCAGAAATTCCGTAACGAAAAAACCTCACGCTCCCCACTCCGACGGGCAAGGAGGTGTGGCTTGAAGGCCGTGCATCGTCTAACGTCGTTTCAGTTCGGCAGTCTTCGACACGGTGTTGTGTGCGATTAGACGTATTGTACGACTCTACGAAACTCGCACGAATCGAGACGAGCTGCTCCGAAATCGGACGAATACATAAGCAGCTGTTTATGAGAAAGTATATAGGTGTATAGGTATTTATGTTTAACAGTGAATAGCTGTACTTGTAAAACGTGTATAAACTTTTTTTATTTATTTAATAATAGAGAAATTTGTTTTCTTATCGGTCACCACGCTCAAAAAGTGTAACTTGAATTAATATCAAAGAAAAAGAAATACTGCATGAATAAAATAAATAAATAAAATTATAATTGCATAAGTTGATACAAAATGCTATGCAATAGCTTTACCGCGGCAGTCCCAGAGTGCCACACGTCTTTTTTTTCTTGCGGTACTGAATGCCGAACGACGCTGTGTTAATCCAGGATATAAGCTGTATTCATTTCAAATTTCATATCACGCACACTCACACACATATACACACACACATAGTTTTGAATTTTTAATATTAGCAGGATTGCAAAATTAAAGAAAGTTACGAATGTCGGACTTCCTTCAGCCCAACTGAAAGTTGAGAGTTTGGACCTATTCATCAGGAATCGGAAATAGGCTTTTATTTGTTTAAACTGGGGAGTAATGCGAGGGCAGGACCATAATGTAGCGTAGAAGTACCCTTTGTAGCCACTACAACTTTAGGCCCTTTTATAATGAAAATACAAGAAAATTATAAAGTGCTAAATTAAGAAAAAAATGACTAAAGTTTACAGTGGCCAAAATTGATTAAAAAATGGCCAAAACCGGTACTTATGCAATAGAACAACATGTATGCATGTTTAAAAAAATACCTGCGAGTATACTACCACTGACCTCTTGTGGGGGGATGTCATACGTCCGGGTGCGCAGGTCGACCCGGATATAAGTATCTACACAAGGCAGCACATAGAAGATTCCTATTTAAGAAAAAAAAGTTTAAATCGAGAGCAGTACTCCAAGCACAAACTGTTACCTTCTGTAGATTAAGTAACGTTGACGTGTCGTCATTGAGAATATGTGTTCCTGCTATTGACATAAGCACCCTCTGGTAGGGATGCCTAGATGTAATGAATAGTCCTTTTCCATCGTGATAACTTGGAACACACATCTACTTCCGAATGATTCCGAGGTGTCTATGAATTATGTTCTTCTTCTTCTTCTTTTTTATTAAATGGCGGTCCACACAGTGATTTCGCCAATGTCAAGTGAATAGAGTAAATCAGTAAACACAATAAATCAAAAGTAAAAGCCGGGCATTTTTCAATCGGCCATCTTCCCTCCCCGAAGGTTACCGGAATCTCTATGAATTATGTTAACTATATTGTATTATCAAATGACGTGTTTGTGTTAAACAAATAGAGTACTTTGGTTGTCAGTGTCAAGTGTCAAACGAGTTTGAAGTATATCACCACCATCAAATTATATAGAGAATAGGTGTAGGTTAATTAAGTATTAAGAAAAAAATGTTCTGGTATTAACCACTCTATATAAATTATTAACCTCGCGATGCGACCTTACCCCACGTTGTCTTGATGGGTACTGAGTCTGACTGAAGTAGCATGACTAATACGAATATTTTCGAGAAAACACCATGGGAAAGGATTTTTCACTACATCTGTATATTTGGTATTTTTGACAGCAAGTTCACACTGATGTTTGCCTTCCGTATCGTTATCGAGTAGTAAAAGTGAAGTATACGCAAAATAATGTATGGAAATGTAAGTTTGGCTTTAAGCAAGATGCATTGTGAAAACGTTAACTTTATTTAAAATGTATTGAATTGACGTAAGCATAGAATAATAACTAAATGCATAGAAGGAGCGATAAAATAAAAGGCACCATACAGATAGCTAATATGCACAGTCTTATTGGGATTTGGTGTGTTAAAAAGAGACAGATCTATAAGCTAAAATATCATTTTCGTACACTGTTGCATATTCTAGGACCATGGTGACCAATTTACACGAGTTGACAGCACCCTGGTGTGTACAGCTGGTTTAAGCAAGGACCCTTTCCTTTTTTAACTTATTGAACATTCGTATTGTAGTTTTCGAGACAGATATAGGTAGATCTGACGCTTTCGTTTTAAGGCTCCTTTTATGCCGTATTCTTATTCTATGTCTAACAAGTTGGCGAATAGAAAAGGCGACTCGAAAACGTGACGTGACATGAAAGGTTCATGCTCGAGCTAACCCTTTAACGTAACGATAGTAACATTAAAGAGAAAACGTTTACGGCGCTTAAAACGGCGTGTTCGTATTTAGAAATACAATTTGCAAGCACGACGTGACGTAGACAAGTGAAAACAAAAGCTAAATGTATAATTTAAATGCAAGCTGAATCTAAGAACTAGATCTAAGACAAGTACTACTCTACAATGCAGGCATATTAAGAAAAAGATAAATACATTTATTGCCAGAACATAGTAGTTATACAGATCGTCGTGGAACAGAGTGTGCTTATCGCATCTTTAGAATTATAGTGACATTTTTGGAATTTCGACTTAGGTCTTTATAATACTAAGTTTATGACTCGAAATCGCAAGCTGATTTTGTTTGAATTAGGTCACTATAATTCTAAACGTGCGATATGTTCTACCTTAATTAGGCATGCAATGTTACAACACAGATCGTTTTTCATCAAAGAACACCCGGATGGAGCAAAAACATTTTTCGCATAGCCATCTTGTAATTTAATTGTTAAATTTGTTTGAGGGACATTTTTGTATTAGATTTGGTAAAATATTGTAGATTTTAATTGCCATAAACAGACAGAAGTTTTGTGACAGGAACGTCAATTGACTAGAGACTTCCTTCCGAAATTAAAATTATCGATAAGAGTTTCAAATACTTATTTCTATGTGATATTTCATAGTAGATAGGCATCGTTCACCGGATAAAATAGAGAGTACCTAACTAAAATGCTGATCACTACCCATTGATGGGTTTCTTAGACAAAAACTTCTTTTAATGCTATTCAATCGATTTCCATACAAAACTAACTGAAACCAAACAAAAAAGGCCTATTTAGGTAAATTGTATGTCATTGTGTAGCATAATAGTAGGTATACTCTATACAATAACTAATAATAATCCTCTGTATAATCCTTAACTACTCCGTTTTTAGAAAATGTATGAGAAGGACTCAAACATAAAAAAATATTATAGGTAGATAATCATTTATTTTTATTGTTACGTTCATTCCACTTTTAAATTTTGAGTTACGGTGTATGGTAATTTCATGTTCATATTTTACGTTATCTCATAGTCATGACTGTCATAAGAAATATAGTACAGTTTATCGATAGATTAACATCGTTTGGAACTCCCTAGGACAATTTTCTTCATGCCACAAAAACTTCTGACTAGCCATAAAGTAAGAGTTGACTTTGAAAACATTACATTTTGACCGAGGCAAGTACAGTTTATCTTTGTGTCTAGTGGATCTTGTGAAAACTTCAGCATAAGTAGCAAACATTTAAAAACCACTAAAAGTTTGAATTGCAAAAATTGAAATACAGTAGGTTGCATTCAATTAACCATATTTTTCAATAATGATAACTTATCTTTAGTTTACCAGAACCGAACTGAAGTAAAGAAAGTAGGTCATTGGACATTGACCTTGAACTTAGAGTTTTAACGTTTGTTACTACGACTTTTGGAGTAGCTTAGTATAAGAACGTCAAAATGTCAAGGTAAAGATATCGGGTGTGGTATTAAATAACGAAATGGATGTAAATAAATCTTCTATAATGATCAGAATCGTGCGAACTATTACCAGTTTCCAGTCACCCTGTATACGGGTCATACACACTCTTAAATACAAAAGTTGTCTGTCCTGTGGGCAATAGTTAAAAGCTTGTGTGCATATAAGTTATGTTTTTAAATGATAGGTCTAAAGCAGTGCTGACGGAGTTTTTGCGGGAATGGGCTAAGCCAAAATTAGGCCTTAAAAACTTTAACTTTCGGTGTGTCAACAGGAGAGATGGTAACCTAAATCTGTGTATGACCCATACGTGCATGGCAGAGGCGGTATTCCCATGGCTTGGAAAGGTTTGGTGTTAAAAAATGAGTATTGCATACAGCCCTTATACAGCTGTATCAGTTTTAATGTCTTCTCAATTATATTCAGGAGCCGCGACTGTGCTGGCAGCTTCTAGTTCGAATTTGGAACACGGTTTTATGTGACGGCGGAACCAAACAAAGGTGGGTGAAAAATGAATACCCACCCGGCCCTTTAGCTCCTCCTGATAGTAGACGACCAAGGCGGAAGATAACTGCCCGCTCGTACTCCTTGACCACCTGTTAATTAGGTATAGTAACACGTTTTGAGCTTACCTTATCAGCTTAGGAAGACGAAAATAAAAGGATTAATTTTAAGCAGTTTTTTCTATAAAATCTGCCGCACTGCCATGCGTCTATGTTTTCTATATTCATATTTCTATTTTGTTTGTTTAGAATGTCATTTATTGTAACCTAAAGTACTACTATACAAAATATATAAGCGACACCAGTACTCGACAAAGGACCAATGTTGGACACTGACTCTTATTCACAGAAGAGAAGACTTATTCATTTGTTTCACAACAATCAATTTATAACCCTATGATCTTTGAATTACAAGCTTCTGTCCATGATTGGTGCATGTCAGCTAAAAGTGTCCAATACTGGTGTTGATACATTATACAAAATCTATAAAAACTTATAAATTAAAATAAGACTAAGAGTAAAACTAAACTAAAACTAAAATGCTTATCTAAAAAGGGCCTTGTGGCATATTCCTATTAATTAATGAAAGATTATAACAACTAGAAGCTTCTAAAACCACAAATTAATCCAGTCTTAACATCGTTTCATAACATCTAGCTAACAACTTTAAGAAATAAAATTAAAAAGGAATTATAGACATTGCCAAAGCCTACTCCATGCTAATAAATAACTAACTATCAGCGTGTAGTTTAAATAGTTTAAATACCTATCTTACTGCCGTTCCTCTTAAGATTCCGATATTCCAAATTTCGAACAAAAACTTAGTATTCTATTGTATGCTGAACTTCAACTGAGTTTAAAACGAAAATGGAGCTATACCTACAGATCATGGTATTGCTAGAAAAAAACATAATTATTTATGACCATAGTCCTAACGGCATTTAATATTAGGGACAATCTCACATAAATTGGCCTACTCCAAAATAAAGATCTTGCAAAGTCAGCGTTAAAAGTAGTTACTAACTTTTGGACTTTGACAGTCCTTGTCGGTACGCTTACATGGCCCTAAAGCGACAAGGAACCAAAATGTGTGACTACTTTTGAAGTTGACAAAATGATTATTTAGACACGGTAAATAAAAAACAGCAAAGAAACACTATTATTTTATTACTCTAACATTTTATTTGTCCTTACCGGGAGCCATCCAAAACCAGCTTCAAAGGACTGTTAGTACTAACTAAGCTCATTAAAATATTAACTAAAGAAAATGTTATGCGAATTCTATATTCTGTTTTCTAGCAAGACTAACGCGAGCGAGTCTTCAATATCTTAAAGTACGCATGAAATAAACCGTTTCATTAGCACTGCACTTAATAGGCAACATGCATATATTTCTTACGCTCTATGGAAGACAGGAATAACTGTATACTCGAAATAATTGTAGTGTATTTTTTTCATAAAATATGAAACTTTAAATAGTCATAGTTCAGACCCTCTGCAAAAACCGCCACCAAAACTCAAAGTCCACCATTTTGTATTTTGGTTTTAAATTCTGAATTTTATCAATTATATTTGATTCTGTACTTCGCGCTTAAATCATTTAAAGGGAGTTCTCAGGCGCACGCGAATAGTAAGTATTTACGAGTATATTGTACAAACGAAGACACTGTTAACTGACCACACGTAGACTTACAAAATTAGCGCATTAAAACTTAATATTTCATAAAACGATACCGTTTTGAAAGACCTATCCAACGACACCACTCACTATGGGATGACGAAAAAAAAAATCATCCCCACGTTACGTGTAGGGGAGATATAAAAAAAAACGTTTTATTGTACCACTTTGTTAACGTCACTTATATTAAAACAGCCAAATTACAGCTTTCTAGTACTAAGAGTCTCTGAGCTACGCTGCGGACGGACGGACGGACATGGCAAAACTATAAGGGTTCCTAGTTTGACAACGGAACCCTAAAAATTTACACTGTTAGGTAGGCTGTGGCACCATTCACGTCTCGTCAAAACAACATAAAATACGAGAAACATGAAAACGAAGTTACCAGAAGCTTTGATTGAACAATTTTACATTCACAAATAAATAAACTAACAACTAAACTGAAAACAAAGGAACATAATACGAACACCATTTTCAAGGTAAGAATTCATTAAAAGCAGATTACTGCATCTATGTAGAGTGCTAACAGCGTTAAGCCTGTCTGCACAAACTTCAATTTAAGATATTTCCCCGAACTTGCCGCATTTAATTTAAATTGCATAATGATGAGAAAATATGGGATGAATATTGGTTCCTGAAATTAATTTTACGGTGTACGGTGTGTAGGTAACGATCACGTTTACTACCGCAAACTAGTAATTGTATCTACGTTGGATGCGACTTTGTGTCGTTGGCATAGCAGGATACGTCAATTAAAACCGAACAAAATGGAGAACATTCTTTCTATTGTTATTTCTGTTTTACATTCTTCTACGATTCGACAATTACCTTTTGTTTTGAGTTATAGATATTTTAACTAGCGCTTCCACTATTGTTGGATACCGTATTGCTTTTTAGAGTTCCGTACCAAAGTAAAGCTATTACTAAGCTTCCGCCGTCAGTCCCTCTGTTTGTCAATCAGATGGTCTCTCATGAAACGTAAATAGGTAGACAGTTGAAATTATCACAGAATGTGTATTCGTCGGTCACACTGCTCCGCGTTAGTTACAAAATTTACCTTAGTAAGGTGTACTTAAAGACAATGAAAACTAAGTTTTATAATCCCGGTAAGGGCAGACATTTGTGCGATGAACTGATGAACACGAGTATTTGTTTTTGAGTCTTGAATGTTTTCTATGTATTTTAGTATATATTTATCTATATAAGTAAGTTTATCGTTGTTTTTTACCTATATTACAAGCCTAGAGCTAAGTTTAGGACTGGGTCAATTTGTGTGACATTGTCCTGTGATTTATTATTAATTAATTAATTTATTTCATTTTATTTGATTATATTTTGCACCTTATTCAATTTATTTGTTAAGCGGTATAACAGTATCTCCAACGTATTGCTATTGCCGCAAAAACGACTAGTAATAAAAAAATAATTTAAAATGTATGGGTGCTCATACAAGAAAAGTTCTTTGTTCGATCTTAACAATCACTGTATCTCGAGTATGGACAGAAATATTTTTAAAGAGCCGCGGTAGTGAAAAACTTTAATTAAATTAAGTTAAACGGACGGGTCTGTAGTACGGAACCGTTTGACCAAGTCTGATTCGCACTTGGCCGGTTTTTACGCAGTGGCCTATATTGTCAAGTGAGTAAGAGATATTGTAACAATACGTAACCGTTTTTTGTTGTAAAAGTGTCCGGCTTTAACTATATATAACCTTTAGATTTACCAGCATTGTTTTTATATTCATTAGTCAGTAACTGCGTTCTCAAATGGGCTCTAACAATTTCGATGGAAATATAGGAATTGCGGTTATTTGGGTCAACCAATCAATTGGTCTAGTTAGTTCTCGGGAAATATCGGTTTGAATCCAAGCGAGGCTCGGTCGCCTAGATGCTAATTATTAGGTGTAAATCTGTGAAGTGAAATACTTGCAGACTCGGACGTAATTATTTCGGCCGTCAGTCAGATAGCGATGTCTTGATTTACCTTAGGAGAGTTGATACATGGCTGGATCTACGACTAGGTATAGAAAACAGATCTCGAGACGCGGCATGCACGTATTGCCCGGAGGTATATGTGAAAAAGTTAAGTAAATAACCTGTTGTATGTAGTTGTAACACATCTTTATAGACCGTTCGACATTCTATATTTGAAATTTGACGTAAGCTCCATATTACTTTTGTACACAACTACATACAACAGCTCCTTTATTTACATTTTTCACCTATACCTCTCTGCCACCTAAGCTCGTAAGACCCAGTGTGCTATAGGAGGTACATAATACAGGGAATTAAGTTTAAACTATATTTTAACGATCATAAAGTTCATTTTGATTTGTTTCAAATTTGAAAATGGCATTTAAGAGCAAAGGTAAGTGATCTTTATTTCCTTGCTGTTAGATTCAAATTCCCTCTTGCAATAATTTCCCTGTTTATAATTAATATGGTGGGCGTCACGAGGTTAACCACTGGTAGCTCGAGCCTTGCCCGTGGCAGTCGTAGTTTAAGATTTTTATAACGTTTTCTTAGAGTAACATATTATTATATTATTATTACAAACAAAGCCTGATCCATAAGTTATGATAATCAGGACAAAAAATGGGAGATAGTAACTCGTTATTTATTGTTATTGGAATATGCAAGTTGTTTTATTTTACCCTTTCAAAAACATTTTTACTTTTGGAGGTCAAATTTTTGTACCTTCACTAAGTTATCATCAGCTCTTGATTTTTATGTAGTTGTTTTTAAACATTACTGAATGAGAAGTAGGAGTCAAAAGTAAGGGCTACGTAACAGGGGAAGCTGTGAAATTTGGTCAAAGACCAGCACCCTTGTCCATTAGAAGGCACAATTCCTGCCGCAAATTCGTATATTTTCTCTTAGCTTTTTTTTTACATAACTTTGAAGGAATAGTTTTAAATAACTCTCTTGATTATTTGAGCTCCATTAGTAAAAGCTTGTCACAGTTATAATTTGTAGGCCTCAATAATCATAAAAAAGGCCGAAAAATCTACCCTAAATTTTGGTGACAGAGCTGGAGATGAAAAAAACTACTACAAACTTAACTTATGTATCCTTAATCATAAAGATAAACCAAGGTTTCACTTTCAGTAACGACGTTTTTTAATTATACATCAGTACTTCTTCCACACCCCTCGAAATTACTACAAAACTTACTCTTGTTTTGCCGACTTGCAAAATTGTTCTTACATATGTTTTTGTTTAGCTATCACGGAAAAACCAATGAATAATGCATATATTATACTACTATTATTCTTTTACCATCAAGGCGATAAGGTTATGGAATGCTTTGCCTGTGGAGGTACGACGTGCTAAGTCTGTTGCCATTTTTAAAAGCAAGCTAAAGGATCATTTTCTGTCACTTCCGTAGTTTTTCTATTATCACCCTTACTTTTTTTCTTTGTTATATCTCATGCTTCGTCTGTTGTCATTGTTTGGCTGTTTTTGGAGGATGTATGTATGTATATATTATATAGATGTATAATTATATGTATTTAGTATGTATTTATTCAATTATTTATTTTATGTATTTATATTTAGTATATTTATAAATAGTTCTAATTTCAAAATTGAAATAATTTAATTGTTTCGTGTAGTTATTTAGTTTGAGTTCTAAACGAATTAGTTTACACCCCCTGCCATGAATATGTGTCCTCAGTTATTTCTCTTACAAGGTTGTCTGGAAGAGATCGCTATTTAGCGGTAAGACCGCCTGTTGTATACCTATGATTTAAATGTACTGTTCCATGTTCTGTTTTTATTTTTTATGTTTGGTGTTCAATAAAGAGTATTTGTATTGTATTGTATTGTATTATTTCTCTAATTTAAGATTGATTAGTGCTATAGTGGTCTCATTAAAAGAATATCATTATGTAGATGGTTCATACCGATAATCAAAATTATGAATCACCCCTCGTATTTTTACGGGAGTACTATAATTTTACTTTCATATTGAGGTCAATTTGAATAGTGTTCTCTAATTTCAAATACTTTGTAAATTTTAATTCATCAACGTCCAACTCAATCATCGTCTAACGATAATAGAGTTTGACGATTATAAATGTAGATTCACAGATATTCTAAATTAGAAAAAACTGATCCGAATCGGCCTTATTTTACAGTAAAAGTTCAAGATAAAAAAGGCCCTGTATTTGACGACGCGTTAGCCTAGTTGTTAGTGACCCAGCCTACGAAGCTAGCGGTCCTGGGTTTAATTCCCGCTAAGAACAAATATTTATGGGATGAAAAAGAGTATTTATTCCTATGGATGTTTTCTATGTATTTAAATATTTACCATAGAACAAGCCTAGAGCTTAGTTTGGGACTAGGTAAATTAGTGTGAAATTGTCCCCTAATATTACTTATTAATTATTTCAATTTCATTTGACATTATTGTAGTTTTAGTGACAAGTAAATAAGCTATCGTAACGTTGAAAGTACGATAAAATGTCGAAAGCAATATGATTTGACCGAGTTGAATGGAGGAACTGGATTCCGACTTATCTTGTAATTTGTTATTAACAGTTTGAATTGTGCAACGGTATTGACATCGGAAATTCAAAAGTTTAGAGTAAATAATCTTTTAGGGGTAAATATTACGTTATGCTCGATCAATTACTAGTATAAATCACTGTCACATTTAATTATCGATATATCCAGTTAAGAACTTGAAAGCGCGTGATTTTACACGTTAAATTTAAACTTTATCACTGTAATAGTTAATGTCAATAATTATTGGACCAAAAAAGGTATTTGAGAACACATTTTTAAACAAGATTAAAGTAAAATAATCTTACCTTGATACAGATCCAGAAGGAGAATGGCATCGTGAGAACGACGCAGACCCAGGATAAGAATATCAGGATCTTTCCGCATGTCTTCGATTCCAATTCATTCCCTTCAGAGGCTAAAAACACAACCACATTTTAGTTACTTCATTAATTTCAAACCACCTAAAATCTGTGACAGATTGGCACTGTGAAACTTTGAAACTGGGATCACGCAAACCTACAGATTTTAAATTTACAGATTTTAAATTTCACGCACTGAAACTGAAACTTTCATACTTATTGGTACGGTTGGGTATAAGGTCTGCCTACTGGACATTTCTAACATGATGACATCGATTCATGTACAACCCGTGCGTGTCCACCCGCCGCTGACCACTCACTGTACCGATCGAGGCCAACACCGTCTCTGAATAATTTACGTGGGAAATCGAAAAGTGGAAATAAAAACATATGGATATTAAAAACTGAATTAAAAACTTGTGGGAAACGTACCTTCCTCGTCTAGGGCCCCTGGGGGGTCCATCCGGATATTGATTGATGCCATGCGGAGGTCTTTGCCGTAATAGTGGTGCTACCCAGGGGTAGCGAGCTTATATAGCTGCTCAGATGTTGCAGGCGGGGAAGAGCCCCCGCTTGCAAGACCGCGTATGCGCAAATGCAACCTCCTTGAAGTTATTATTTTTAGACTAAAGCTCCATTCCATATTCAAAACTTTGCGTCATATACAGCCCACTGCTTATGCGGCCTTCGGTATTTATTAGGGTTGTTATTAAAATAGAATAAAGGATGTAATTTGCTTTTGTAATGGAAATCGCGACGAAATCTGTTAATGGATTTTAAAATCATTGAAAGCAAAATGTGGTGCATTTTTAAAGGCGATGCGAAGGAAAAGTTTACCTTATTCCTTTTGTAAATGGTGTAGATTGGATTGAACTTGTTTATTATGGAAATACTAAGGTTTTATTGTTCAATCACTTAAACCTCGCGGTGTGTAAATACATTGGTACAAATAGGTTGTCAATGTTATAATCTGATAATTGAATTTTACCCAAGTAACATGTAGTGACTGCGTCAATTTGTTTTGCATTGTTGGCTTTCCTTTGCCAATAAGTACACCAAAAAATCACCTTAGACCATTTCAGAAAGAAAAAGACATTAAATTGTTTTGTACCGACTATAGGTTATTTTAACGATATTGTTAGCCCAGTTGACGCTGCCCAAAATCTAATAGTCCGGGTTCGGTTTCCGGTTAGGTCAAATATTTGAGTGACAAACATAATATTTTTTGTGTTTTATAACTGAGCATATTTTTATAACAAAATCAATAATCACTGATATATTTTCATTCTCATCCTGTTATATTTCATATATCTAAACATTCAAGTTTGTAAATTTAAGTTATATATAATAGGACATCTGAGGATCTTGCGTCAGAGGAGGCAAAATAGGGCAGCAGGTCACTTGCTGGATAGTAATAAAAGAGTGCAATTACGTTGCACCTTTATAAATTAACTTCTCAATTTGCTTTTGAGTTATTAGCCAGCGAGCTGAAATTGTCTCCTTGCATGTTAATAATATTACAACGCGTTCATTTTGACTTTGCTAGTTTGAGCGACAGTGTAATTAAAAATGGTGTGTCGCCTAGTATAAGTATGTACATACAATCCTTGTGCTTCAGAAATAGGTATTATTTTGTGTCCATTGTACAGTATAGTTTTAATAACATGTTGTTAGTGAGCTAACTGTTATCAGGTAACAATTTATGACAAAGTTGTTCGACAATGTTCCCATGGATAGTTAGTGGTGGAGCATCAAATAATCAGCTTGCAAACTGGAGCAAATTTCCTTTATTTGAGAACACTAAAATGTGTTCCTCCACGGTTAAATCATAGGCAATTCCGTGGAAATCGAGTTCTGTGGACAGCCACCGTACTAAATAAAATAACCGACTTGGTTTAAAATTACATCTAAAAACTTTTCTGTTCTAGAAGAACTGCGTTGCGAGACTTGTGACTTTTTCTTTTTTTTGATGGGATTATTTTTTCTTTGTTGATAATTATTTAAATAGATAAATTCGTGTGAGGTTTTCGTTCAGAAACTTGCGCTTATCACTTAACTGTTTAGCTGCTGTTACCGGAAATCGAGCTCTGGACCATTAATCGTTTTCATATTCATTGTTTATTAATGCTGATGTAAATGGTAACACCCATTTTGTAGTATGCCTTTTAAATTCACATTTTGTTACTTATGTCGCATACTTATTAAAAAGGTGTATCCGTTTGTCTCTGTGGCACCCATTCTCAAACGGGAGGACCAATATGGTCGCGTTTTTTCAAGCTATTTGATTCTGGGTGGTTTTTAGGCAAGTTTCATGAAAATAGCTTAGGCCATTTAAAAGATTTAAGAAATTACGTTCCCAATAAAGGGGGTTATAATACTGCAATGAGCTTAGTTAGTACTATATACTTTATATTTATTATAGTTTGTATTTCAAACTCAGCCACTGTTTATTTTTGCATATATTCGAGCAAGCTCTTGTATACTATGTTAATAGTTCTAGGAAGTCGATTTTGTCCGACCTAGTTTAGTTTCTAGATAATGAGCGAATGAATTTATGAATCTTCGAACGGCAAATACGTCAATTTAAATAAGGAAAGACCAAACTCAACGATCCAATTTTCTCGTAAATTCATACGAGTAATCACGGACTTTTGAACATGAAATGATTTCTTTTAATGTGTTTTGACCTATTTGCATCTGTGTCATGGTTCTTTGTTGCCTCGAAGAGGCAGCCGAGGCAGGTGAGATGGGCCGATTTCAACAAGCGAGGCGTCATTAGTTTCGTCTTAACGTTGCGCCTGGCACTGAGTTCTTAAAATACGAGTATTTGGTAGGTAAATAGTTAAATACATAATTAAAACATGCCGTTGGGTTTTTTTTTCGGTTTATTTTTCAAGCTTTTATTTATTTGCACTGAGCATTTGACGTGTTTTAGATATTGTTTTTAACTCGGCCGTCATTTATTTTTTAAACATCTAACATGTTTTTCAAACAGAAAAGGGGCGTGGCCAAAATGTTGTTTCTTTAAAAACTCAGAAACATGTTTTCGGTCACGGGTGGAAAAAATCCCCGCGCTCGTCTGCGGGGGAGGGGGTAAAGAACTGTCAAACAGGGCATTAGTTATTAATTATCGGAATTCGTTTATTATACCCTTTGAGTATAAAGGAGTTTTAATATCCTACAATCTTACAAACAGACAGTGAAAAAACGTCAGAGATGACAAATTGTACTGAGATGACAGCTGTAAAAGAAAAGTGAATTTTTATTACTACTTATGACAAACAATACATTGCTCACTCCAAATTCGCAGTATTATTAAATTATTATGTACCTTATTTTACAGCAGTGTTCGCATTGTTGTGTTCCGGTTTGGGGATAAGACAGCCGGTAAAATAACTAGCATAGAGACATTCCATCTTAGTCCTAAGGGTTGGCAACGCATTTGCAGTCTTAGAACTACAGTCTTGTGAATGCGAATGTCTATGGATCACAGTTTCCACTTGCCATCAGGTGGCCTGTGTGCTCGTTCCCAATGCCACAAAAAAAAAACATGTTTTGTTAGTTTTTTGTCGCAGCAGATTCGACTTTATGTACTTGACAGTAGAGGTGGCCGAGTAAGAATCGATACTAAAATACTTCAAACTCAATATCGTTTTAACTTGGTAGAAAAGAGGCCCTGGTCGTAGCACTTATCAAAAAGACACCCTGAAATTTTCTGGTGAGTGTATAAATAAAGCAAAAAATTAAAAATACGAGACACTTTTTTTTTGTTCTCTATCTAATAATACTATTTGGTGGTACGGAGCTCTTAGTTTGAGAGTCCGACTCACACTTAACTAGTGTTCCATTTAAAAATTATAGCATTAACCATCGACAAGACAAAACCCTCTTATTTGCGTAACCCTGCGTTACTTTTTCATCATTCAAATATTTATCGTAAACCCTTTGGGTAAGTAAATAGTAAATAACAAAAAAAAATGCTTTCATATTTTACGAATTTAAGTTCACGCAAAAGATTATTAACTTTACTCCATTTGGGCGCTTAATTAACTTTTTAATAAATATAAGGCCCTAGCCTTACTCGTGACTTGAGAGACCTGTAGGCCTTTTAACCCCTGAGACAAAAAGAGGGGTGTTATAAGTGTATCAAGGCCCGTAGCATGGTCGCCTTTATCGATGTGGATAAACGTGGATAACACATCTGTCCCTCCCGCACTGATATACTAGTCAGAAAGCGACAGATGTGTTATCCACTTTTCTCCACATCGATAAAGTTGACCATGCTACTGGCGCTGGCCGGTGGCATCGTAGCATTCAAACCAATTAACCAATTCGGACACATTTAAAAAACAAAATCGGAATGCTTTTAAGATAGATTTTATTAAAATAGGTTGACGCGTCTAAGACGTATCGACTCTGTAAATAAGAATCGCTGTTATATCGAATGGCAATCCCCAGTTTTGCCGACGCGTAAACAATGTTTTTCTCAGTACTAAGAATGATTATGCTACAAGTGCTACGTTGTAGCCTGTAGCAGCATTTATCCGCTACGAAGCGAAAATCAACTTGGAACAGCGGACTCAATATTAGATCGTTGTCGCTAAATGCGACAATGTCAGAAAGAAATAGGATTGTATTTAAACAAAAACGAACACTGCACGGTTTACTCACAAGTTATGAGATAGTCACGTGGTACAACCTCGGTGGCTTTCGTTAATTCCATACACTTTTCAATCGAAACATAATCGCTGACGATCGTCGATTTGAACTTGTCTAGCCCCACTGGGTTGACTCGGTTTCGGTTAAGTAAGTTGAGATACCTCTTGGCGTATGTGGATAGTATTTTTATAAATGTATAACTATATTTTGTTACGTAACAAAAAGTTAGCATTGTTAATTTCAGTCCTTGTACCATTTTAAAACTGCCTTAATCCAGACGGAAGCTGCACAGGGTTTAACAACCACTTGAAGAAACGCTAAATTGGATAGTCTCATCTTCTTATTCATTATGGCCTGCCAAGTCCCCAGGTTTTAGTTTGAAGACAAAATACACATAAAAGGCACCTTATAATTAAAGCAATAAGGTTGCAATTACAGGGCCTCTATTTTATTTCACTGTGTCATAACGATATCGCGATTGACGTGTTTTAGAATCGTTTATGCCACATCGCCATTATTGTAAATGAAATAAGAGTTATCAAAACGTTGACAATACGGAAACACGTGAAAGACTATATCGTTATTACCATGTAGAATCCTAGCCATGGCTATACGTAAAGTAAAACTTTTCCAATAATTAAAGTTATAGTCAACACACCTACTCTTGTTTTTTAAAACTCTTCGCCCCAAATAATATACCACTGAATCATTAATCGTGTTTAAAGCCCGTGCCACACGTGTATTTATTCTCTCCTGGCGACAACTCACTTGGCATTTCGTTCTATCTTTTTCATTCTATAAGTTAAATACGAGAGATGTACGATTAAACACTGACAGCACGAAAACAAAACTATAGGAAAAAATAACCGGACAAGAGCATGTCGGACCATGCTCAGTTTTTAGTATTTGTAGTTTTGGCTGTAGACACTTGACTCTACCAAAAATTAGTGTTTATTTTTGAAAGACCTATCCAATGACACCCACACTATAGGGTAGACGAAAAAAATTTTACATCCGTACGTTTGTGTAGGGGAGGTACAATAAAAAAAAACAATTTTACATTTTATTGTACTACTTTGTTGGCGTGACTAATATGCATATTCATGCTAAATTACAGCTTTCTAGCACTAAGAGTCTCTACGCTAGGCTGCGGAGGGACGGACGGACGGACATGGCAAAACTATAAGGGTTCTTAGTTTGACTACGGAACCCTAAAAAGCTTTATGTAGTTGTAACTCATCCGTATATACCGTTCGACATGCTATATTTAAAATTTGACGTAAATTCCATATTAGTTTTGTACAGAACTACATACGACAGGACCTTTAAAGTTTTTAACGAACAATGGGTGACACCAGATTTTTAATAATTTTTTTCGGCATAGCTCTGTCATATTCTCTCTGATGCCTCTCTTTTTATGCGAGAGAGTGTGAAATAGATAAATAGTTTCAATATTTAGGTATAAGTTCACATACGGTCACATATAGTTAACTACTCGCTCCTCGGTTTTGTCTTCAGAGGACTGTGAAGCAAAAAAATCCATACAAAATGCGGCAGCGGTTTTCTCCCCTTAAACGTTGCCCAATTTTTACGATTTTTGAATATGTTATAGATATTATGAAAAACTATGTCTGTATGTTTTCTTTTTCTATAAAATATTCATTGAAATGAAAATAAAATTCAAAAACAAAAGCGGAAACGTACAGACCTAGTTTTCCATAATATCTACAACATATTCAAAAATAGTGGCCATCGGATTAGATTTAGGGGGCGAGAAACGTCACCGCCCGGAGCTAGAGGTTTATGGATTATTTTTGACAGCTACGTGATTTCGGCATCGCTTCAAAATCCTCTTAAACACGAGTGACAAAATGTCAGTGAAGAAAGAAATTATAATATGAACTGATATGCACTTTAATATCTCTCTCCAGGAATGTAAAGATTTTATAGGTACACCTTTATTATTATACTAGTATTTAATATTTATGCTGCGTTTCCGTTTAATGAAAGTTTAAAATGCATGTACTATGTTGCGCTGTCTCTTCTTCTGAAATATAGCTTCGCGTGAGCTATGCTTACCGTGTGCTTAGGACTTTAGCCATGTCTATTTAGGTCAATTGATAGTTTCCATACAGAAACTACTTAAAAGTGTGTAGGTTAAATTCGTTATCGTATGGTTTGTTTCAAATACAATAGGTAAATAGTCCACGACACGTTGGCCTAGTTGGGAGTGACCCTGCCTTCAAAGCCAGCGGTACTGGGTTGAAATCCCGGTAAGGGCAGATATGTACGCGAATGTTTGTTCCTGAGTCTAGTACCTATAGGACAAGCCTAGAGCTTAGTTTGGGACTAGATCAGTTTTTATAAGATTGTCCCCTGATATTTATATATTTAGCAAGTGCCTTTTGTGAATGAGGTAGTAGATTCGATTCCCACTGTCAGGAAGAGTACCCATATTACCTCAAGTGAACGACTATCTGACTCATTGACTAAGTGACTGACTGACTAATTGACTGATTGATGAAATAACTGACTGACTGACTGATTTTGAGAGAAAATTCCTTAGGTACCTTAGGAGTGCTGTAACAAAAAAAAATGCAACCCTTCAAGCGGCAAGTAGCCGTATAACGACTGCTGTCAAAAAAAACAATGAATGCTTTATGACAATAACTCAAAGTTCAAGTTTAAACTAACTTTATAGTTGTCTTGCCAACTGAAGGGTTAATTAACCCACAATGGGACTTTTAATAGGTTAACCCATTTTGAAATTAGAAATCGTTAAAAATCCCTCAACAAAAAAATCTCCACGTAATACCAATATGTCATGTTTGAGTGACATGAAAGAACACAGATTATAAGCTAGCTTTTATAGGATACCGTTTAATATCTTGTGCAAAGTTATTGTGGAATGACTCTAGATACGCGGCGGCGTGTCCGGCCAAGTTCACGCCAAAAGGAACCGGCGAGCGCAGCCGTGTGTGGCCTGAATAAAATTGTCCTAGGGAGTTCCAAGCGATGTTAATTTATCGATAAATTGTACCTTATTTCTTATGACAGTTATGACTATGAGATAACGTATAATATGAAAATGAAATTTCCATTCACCGTAACTCAAAACTTAAAAGTGGCAAGAACGTAACGATAAAAATAAATGATTATCTACCTATAATATTTTTTAAGTTTGAGTCCTTTCTATATTTTCCAAAATCTGAGTAGCTACGGATTATATAGAGTATACCTACTATTATGCTACACAATGTCATACAATTTACCTAAATAGGCCTTTTTTGTTTGGTTCCAATTAATTTTGTATGGAAATCGATTGAATAGCATTAAAATAAGTTTTTGTGTAAGAAACCCACCGATGGGTAGCGATCAGCAATTTATTTACTCTCTATTTTATCCGGTGAACGATACCTACCTACTACAAAAATGTCACATTGAAATAAGTATTTGAAACACTTATCGATAATTTTAATATCGGAAGGAAGTCCCTAGTTAATTGACGTTCCTGCCACAAAAACTTCTATGTCTGGTTATTTACAAGAACCGTTTGAAGCCATTTTTGATACCTCAATAACTCCAAATCTATCTAACTTAAAAACATGAAATTTGGTTTATGTATTAAAACCAGACCTCGGACAGGGTGGGCCATTTTTACGTCATTAATGTCAAGTGTAGATGTTAATATAGATATACCTGAAGATGAAATATTAAAAAGAATTCATGAATTATAATTAAACTAAAATAGCTTTATATTTCGGCATACTCAAATTCGGAATAATCTTTCTTCTTAATTATTTATTTTTTATTAGCAAACTCAAATTGCTCACAAATTAAAATAACACAACATAACATTAGAATAATGAAATGACATTAATGACTTTGTCATGATATTTCAATGTTAAATATGGCATCGTTAAATAGAGTTATTGTCTATCTAAAGAGGTATGATATCATATCAGTTATTTTACTTTCATATGGATATGCTTATCATTTAAAGAGGCTTGCTATACAATTAATTTGTTTTGCTAGTTATGTAAAGATCTAAATAGAATAATTTCATTCGTTATTCAATTACATCACATCTACCATTGAATGACTACGTAGGTATGTCCATATTATGCAAACTCTTAAAACAGCTCACCCTGTCCGAGGTCTGATTAAAACCCTACAGGTCAACTAGATCCCTAAATTTAATATTTTTAAGTTAGATATTTTATCAATGAAGATAACACATCTGTCACTTTCTGACCAGTATGTCAGTGCGAGAGTGACGGCAGCGTTAACCACGTTTATCCACATCGGTAAACACGATTATGTTAGGCCCTCTGCCCCCTATTTCACCATCATGACAATGACACGTGACAGGTGACAATTCGGTATACATTGAAAAGTTAACACGCTGATTCATATCTGGATTTCATATTAGCTGCGCCATGTACACTAAAATGTCACCTGTCACCTGTCATTGTCAGTATGGTGGTGGCAGATCGCTCAATGATAAAACTATAACTAGTATATACTGTATCTATGAGCCCTTAACGTGTCCGTCCGTCTTGCGCCATTTGAAGTTTATTAAAAATACTGTAGAGGTATTGCGTAAAACACGGAGTTAAAAATTGTTCTTTAATTTAATTTGTCTTTGAGGATGTCAAGCAAAAACTTTGCCAACTCGGAGTTCCTAGGTCGATGCTGCATGAGACAATACCGCATTCTAAAGGCACTCGGGTTTCAAAGTTTTACTGAGACTTCTTCATAACCTCTTTGCTAATGAACATAACTTCCAACCTCAGAACTCCCAACCTCTTCCAAGAACTCTATAGTCCTTGAATGTCATTATACAAGTCGCTTCTATGTTTACATTTAATATATAATTTTGTCATTAGTAAAACTAAATTAACTTACTAAATCAGTGTACTAAGCTTGATTTAAAAATCGACCGCACTGCGTAGTCTTCCTTTTTGTTAAGGAAGTGGAATTAAAACCCAAATCCAATGGATATGATGATAAACAGGGATGCTCAGATGAGACCCAAGTGGACTCCATGCAAGGTGAACCCTGATGATGACACCGTTCCTGACGATGTTCCTCAATATTTCCTGGTAAAAAACAAATAACTCCAAATAACTATTATACAAACAGACAAATTTACTGTCAAATTTATCCATACTAATATTATAAATTTGAACGTTACTCTGTCTGTTACATGCATTATAAATAACCGTTAGCTTTAATTTAACTTTTTGTTTAATGGTCCTCTTTTCGCAAATCATCAAAAGTCGTTTGATACGCGTGTAGAACTGTCATTTCCACTCGTCATGAGACTCATGAGTTTTCACCCTCTCCCGCGGCTCGGGCCAAGACACTTCGCGACTCGTGTAATATGATATGACATACTTTATGCACTTACATTAAAGTACTACGAGTATTACATCTCGCATAATCTCTACTGGGTATGCAAGTTGAAAACTGTTGTAACCGCACATTCAACTGCACTTGGCGTAGCAATCAATACCGGATGCTACGCCGTAGCACAAAGGCCAGCTACGATAATTTAATATCGTGGAGTTGGAAATTAATTTGAAAAGTGAACCAAGCGTAAAATATGGATAAAAAAATAAATTATTTTCGATGTCAATGATTTAAAATATTGTTAAATTTATGGTAAAGACGTATAAATAGAGCTGGAATTAGCATGTAATTAGTACTAAGGCAACATGCTTATTAGGTATCTTTTAACATTTCCCAAAAACAACAAATCTAGCAGTGTTTTTATTTTTCGTCTTAAAACAAAAGTGAGCATAGTCATTAGTGAACAATTGTCACCTAATTATAATTATTTCATGGCCCATTTTTTTCATTACAATATTCATTGACTAAATATAAGATTGATGCAAACCCCCATAAAATGATGACCTTTTCCTTCAGAGCAGGTTCAAGTATTTCCTAAGCAACTCAACCCGTTAGAAAACTTGGCTAAAACCAAGCCCGTTTAAAATAGCTTTATTAAAAAATGCTTAAATCAGTAGTATATTGGCGTTTTCCAAAAAAAGTGTACATCGTTAAGGACAAACTTAAGAAAATTTAACTTTTTCCATTTCGTCACGAAAATTAGTTATACATTTAGATACGTTAATTTTCGTGACGAAATGAAAAAAGTTAAATTTTCTTATTTTTGTCCTTAACGATATACACTTTTTTTGGAAAACGCCGATCGATCATAGAAGTTACAGACAAACCTACACATATTAAACTTATAACAGCCCCCTTTAAGTCGTGGGTTGAAATAATGGCTTGACAATAGGGAACATGGATGAAAAACATAATTAAGTTTTATTAATACGATTTAGGAGAAAACAAAAAAAAACATGTAAAATCGTTTATTTTACCCGTTTATTCTGATATTATTTAATAAATGAATATCAGGGGACATTCTCACACAAATTGACCTAGTCCCAAACTAAGCTCTAGGCTTGTACTATTGGTACTAGACAACGATAAACATACTTATATAGAGAAATACATACTTAAATACATAGAAAACATCCAAGACTCAGGAACAAAATATTCGCGCTCATCACACAAATATCTGCCCTTACCGGGATTTGAACCCAGGACCGCTGGCTTCAGAGGCAGGGTCACTCCCAACGAGGCCAACGTGTCGTCAAAACTTGTTGAAATTTTAAAACTTCTTTGAAGGGTTAGACTGTTTTTTTCGGCATTCTTATTTTATTTATGTAATATTTTAGTTCATTGATGGTGGCTTAGAAATAAATACCAAATAATTTTAAAAGGTTTGTTTTGAAAAATGGACAGCAGATCGTCATTCCTTTAGTGCTTTTGCAGGGGGTCTGAACTATGATTTTTTAACGCTTGATATGTTATGAAAAAACACCACGACAATTGTTTCGAGTACAGTTATTCTTCTCTTACATAGCACTTTCCAGAGAACGTACTCGTAAGGGAAAAAAACATGTTCCGTATTGTGTGGATTTTTGGGAACGGCCCAGGCGTGAAGCGAATGGGTAGCCACCTGTGGCATGTGTAAGAATCCGAGGCCAGAGAGCAGCGTCCCGTTAAGAAAAGCAAAATTGGGCAGGATATGAATCGCTTTCCAAATCTGTCTGTCTATATAAACTAAAAATAAATAAATATCACAGGACAGTGTCACACAAATTGACAAGTCCCAAATTTAGCTCTAGGCTTGTACTATGGGTACTAGACAAGGATGAACATATATATAGAGAAATATATACTTAAATACATAGAAAACATCCAAGACTCAGGAACAAATACTCGTGCTAATCATACAAATATCTGCCCTTACCGGGATTTGCTTCGACGGTAGGGTAACTACCAACTAGGCTAGCGTATCGTATACCCGCTAAGGCCGCTTGTCCACCGCACGCCGTCATCGACTCGACAACCGATAACGATGATTTTATGACCGATATTTTGTTTGTCCACCGCGACGATATCGGTGGTTAAGTCATCTCGTTATCGGTGTCGTGTCGTTGACAGCGGCGGTGGACAAGTGCAAACGTGTTTTGTATTGCCGGTACGGTAGCGACGATGTTCTCCAAAAATCGTCTGCTTCCCAGCAGTCGACGTCGCTTGTGCGTCGGTGGACAGGCGGCCATAGTAAATTTATGTGCCGCAACTTCGGCGTGTCGTTGACGGCGGCGGTGGTCAAACGGTCTAACTCCTAAACCACGCAACGGATTCGGATGCAGCTTTCACCATCAGTTAGATATTCTCTCACGTATATATACACGTTTTTATGTATAACTATTGACCTGCCCTTACTTTGGTATAATAGATTTTTCCTGTAACAGCGTGAAAATCTGTTGCGTGGTTTAAGAGTTACCGGAGATATAGACAGACTTACGTCGAAAGAGGCTCTGTTTTAATGTTTTTTTATTCCGTAAGTAGCCTAAAGTGACAGTTACAAATGTCAAACGTAAAAATAATGTGACCAGCTTTTGAAGAAACTGATCTGTTTTTTATTAATAACTGATATAATAAGTACGTTAAATAAATATTTTATGGTGCTTATCGAAAGTTAATGCCAAATAATATCTACATTGTATTCCAACTTTAACCTATAATGGGACAATTGATACGAACATTAAATAAAAATGTAACTTACGTGAAGCCAATGCATTGCTATTTCTTCTTCGTATTCGTTACTTTCCTGGTATCGTATTGTGATCGGATGTGTTCAGTGCGTTTTCTCGTGTTATTGTTACTGTGGACTTTATTTGTTACCTAAACTTACCTTTAAAATATGTAAAAAACAGCCAACACATATTAAATGTAATTTTAGTCTACGGAAAAAAATAATGTTTTTTACTATGTAAAGAAAGGAATAACTCAGTTCTAAAAATCACATAGAGGTAACGTTCGGCCTTTTAAATATCTGCACACTATAGTGCTTCGTCACTTTGACGTCATGTTTGAACTGCTGCACTGATATGGCAAAGGCGTTAGACCGACAAGGTACTAAAGTTTGCAGCTATGTACTTATAATGCTGACAGTACAATGAATGACCTACCTCAAATGAGACGAGGTACGTGAGGAGGGACAACTTCGTATCTCATATTTCGTGATGTACGATTTTAAACTTATTTCTCTTCCCATTTAAGTTTAAAATCGAACATCACTAAATATGAGACACGAGGTTTTTTCAAAGTGGTGACGATTTGTACTTAGTGAAGAGTTGAGCAATTTTCAGCCTAATTGATCCGCTATGAAAATCGAGTTTTTAAATGTGTATACTCTTGAATGGGATAAGGTGCAATAGTAATAATAATAATAATAATCACAGGACAATCTCACACAAATTGATCTAGTCCCAAACTAAGCTCTAGGCTTGTACTATGAGTACTAGACAACGATAAACATACTTATATAGAGAAATATATACTTAAATACATAGAAAACATCCAAGACTCAGGAACAAATACTCGTGCTCATCACACAAATATCTGCCCTTACCGGGATATGAACCCAGGACGCCTAGCTTCGAAGGCAGGGTCACTCCCAACAAGGCTAGCGTGTCGTCAATAGTATACTTATACCTGAGAACTCGAGTGTATGTTAACGGTATATTAACGAGTAATGACGCTAGTTGATGTGAAACATCTATAGCCGAGGTATGAAACTGATCGTTGGCGTGGCGACGCTTGCCGTGGCGACGCGACGCTATATAAAAGAATGGAGTTGTCGTAATTATAATTAAATTTGTAAATTTTTCATTTTGTATTTTGTTTTTAATAAAAATGCATAATTTTGTAATAAATAATCATTATTTTATGAAAAATATTTACAATTTATCATTTCATTGTGTCATATATAATTACTGTCGTAAAATGTTCTGCTATGCATATAACTTGTACAAAGTAATTTCGATGTGTCACATCTGCCAGGCGTCCCGTGACGGCTCACAATTTTTTTTTTTTTAGGTTTCAGTCAGCGTTATTAAAGGCAAGAAATTAGTATGGGCGCACCCAAAATCTGCAGCGTCTTATGTTATAGTGATTTTGAACAAGAAAAAACAAAGGACCAGCGTCAAGAGAAACATGCCAGACCCGTCTTATAAAGAGGTTGGTTTTATCGTTTAGCTTGCCTTAGTTAGAATGATGTGCAGCGAAAAATTTCGAATATGTTGTTGATATTATTAATAAAATTTAATGTTTTAAAAACAAAAAAGCGGCCAAGTGCGAGTCGGACTCGCCCATGAAGGGTTCCGTAGCAGCAAGTAACATAATATAAAAGTTCGTTGTAGCTTTGATCAATGTTTTTATGACGTATTAAAAAAAAACTACTTACTAGATCTCGTTCAAACCAATTTTCGGTGGAAGTTTGCATGGTAATGTACATCATATATTATTTTTACATTTATCATTCCCTTATTTTAGAAGTTACGGGGGGGGGGACACACATTTTTCCACTTTGGAAGCGTCTCTCGCGCAAACTATTCAGTTTAGAAAAAAATTATAATAGAAACCTCAATATCATTTTTGAATACCTATCCATAGATACCCCACACGTATGAGTTTGATGAAAAAAAAATTTTTGAGTTTCAGTTCTAAGTATGGGGAACCCCAAAAATTTATTGTTTTTTTTCTATTTTTGTATGAAAATCTTAATGCGGTTCACCGAATACATCTACTTACCAAGTTTCCACAGTATAGCTCTTATAGTTACGGAATAAAGTGGCTGTGACATACGGACGGACAGACGGACAGACATGACGAATCTATAAGGGTTCCGTTTTTTGCCATTTGGCTACGGAACCCTAAAAACCGCATTCAAAAACCTAAACAGTGACTATTTTCGAATGGTTTAGGTTTAAAAAATAAATTGTCGACAACTTTTCTTCAGCGGAGCTCCGTCGACTCAGTTGTATTTGATTTTGAAATAGAAATATTGGTCAGCCGGACCACGAAGCCGGTCCATGAGTGCACGAGTTGATGCTAGGTTGAGTTTGTATTATTATTGTTACGAGTACGGCTGCACCATTTTAAAATAAAGCAAGTCTGATAAAGTCGATTTTGTGTTTTTTGCACAAGATGTGGTTTCTACCAAGCCCTTACCAGATGCAAAATCATTTAGAGACCTATCTCGGTCAGGTTCACAGATATGAGTAGGGTTGTTTTGAGTGAGGTTTAATTGTGGATACACCGAGGTTCAATAGGTCAAAAGTTCTTAAGATACCTAACCGATGGCACAATCAGTTAAAACCACAGCGAGAGAGTTTGGGTCAGCATTTGGATTTCCTTACATTTTATTGCTATTTTAGATGTTGTTCTGAACATGCTCAATTCGTTAACCGCAGATTCAATTCAGTTGGATATCCTAGGCAATCTGGAAGTCCTGTATTGATGCTCGGGGTATCCATCATCAGATTTCACTAAAAGCCTCTCCTGGCGAGGAACCAAGGCTTCGAAATAGTCTCTAGTATGAAAAACGCACTCTGACCCGTAGTATTTGACCGCGAGAGTAGATATAAAATCATCAATTCTCGTTACTATTTATTTTCCTAGACGTTCGATTTTGAGGTGTATGCCTGCTTGAAAGATTTGCATCGGGCTGTTCTGTGGTTTGCGGTGATGGAATCAAGGCGCTGCTCCCCCCCTCGCCTGTTGGGGGAGGCTTGCCTTGACCTGGCTGCTGTATGGCTCCAGCCACGTACGTAACCAATGACTAGACCCCGTTCTCGGAGGTGCAACTTGGTAGCCGTTCTTAGGCATGGGTAAAAATAATTTTGAAATATAGCTGTCGATACTTTTTCGCTACCATAATGATCGTCTTAGACAAAAATTAAACGTGTTTATTTTGTTTATTTCATACACCTCGAAACATTACAAATAGTTAAGTTGTAATTTTGAAGAATTGTGAATTAGCAACTATAGTGTTTATGTTGCTGACATTGATTATCATGAAATACAAAAAAAGAATATAATTTTGTCTAAGACATTGTAAAGGAAAACTAAGAGTATCGATATCGACATAATCAACATGATAGATATTTCTACCCAAGCCTAATAACGTCCAGCTACTAAATTGCACCTCCGATAATGGGGTCTACTTATGACTATAGCCACGGCATTAGGCGACAGCGGCAATGGAGGCGACAAGTGACGAGTGGCAAAAAAAAAACATACAGTACAGGTCCGGGATTCTACACGGTAATAACGATATCGTATTTGAAGTGTCTCCGTATTTTCAACGTTTTGATAACTCTTATGTCATTTACAATAATGGCGACTGTGACATAAACAATTCTAAAACACGTAAAACGCGATATCTATCGTTATATTATAACGCAGTAGAATAGTCCCAGGTCTCGGAACTAGAAGCATTAGTCGCTGAAGGTCAACTCACCAATATTCTTACATACATACATTCATAACATCACGCCTTCATTCCATAAGTGGAGTAGGCAGAGCTACAGAAATACCAATGACTCTAAAAAGACTTCTTGATAGTTCTGTAACCACATTTTGCTTAATCAGGCCAAGATGTTTCCCCGTATATTAGTGACAGTTTGCAAGCCCATCGCCTAACAGTGCTATAAGCCATTATTCCCTTAGTCGCCTCTTACGACATCCACGGGAAGACATGGAGTAGCACTATTCTAACCCGGCAACCACACGGAATTAAAACCAATATTCTTAACACTGTGATATCTTAACTCCGTTTTTAAAACACGACGTGAGTTTAACTTTAAAGATCACTACATAGTATGCTTTGACCTTTAAAACAATGCGACGGATTTTGATAAGGTTACTTTAACCCGGAGCAAAACGAGGGCGGGTCGCTAGTAGTTATAAAAATCTTGCATGACGATTTCTATTAATTTGTTTCTACCGCACGCTGCTCACCGTTGCCGTATTCAGAGTAGGTTTAATTACGACTGAATGTAAGGCATCTCGACCTAATTGGACTCGCGGCCGCAGAGATGTCAATTAAATTTAATGCATGTTCAATGACGTGTTGTCCCTATTTCTATGGCAAAGAAAGTGACAGTGATAAAGCCGTTATGATATCAAATCCTAATGGTGGGCTTGCGCGTAGTTTAATCGCTGCTAAAATTGTTTTTAAAGTTAGTAGTTTTTCTACAGTGAGCTTCAAATATCGCCTTCCGACCCTCCATTCTACTGGGTAAAAACGATATTACCTTTGACGTGTTTCCGTATTTTCAACGTTTTGATAACTCTTAGTAAATTTTAACTTACAGTAGTAGCGGCCGAGATAAACAATTTATAAACAACGCCAGGGCCTCTATTCAACTGCGTTATAACGATATCATATTTGACCTGTTTCCGTATTGTCAACGTTTTCATAACTCTTATGTCATTTACAATAATGGCGACTGTGACATAAACGATTCTTAACCGTGTCAAACACGATATCGTTTAAAGGCACCTGAATACAGGGCTGGAATTCTACAAGGTAATAACGATATCGTTCTTGACCTGTTTCCGTATTGTCAACGTTTTGATAACTCTTATGTCATTTACAATAATGGCGACTGTGACATAAACGATTCTTAAACGTGTCAAACACGATATCGTTTAAAGGCACCTGAATACAGGGCTGGAATTCTACAAGGTAATAACGATATCGTTCTTGACCTGTTTCCGTATTGTCAACGTTTTGATAACTCTTATGTCATTTACAATAATGGCGACTGTGACATAAACGATTCTTAAACGTGTCAAACACGATATCGTTTTAACGCACCTGAATGAGGCCCCAGGCCCAGAACACGTTTGTTTTGATCTAGTAGAATAGAGGCTCAGGGCTGGGATTCTACACGGTAATTACGATATTGTCTTTGACGTGTTTCCTTATTGTCAACATTTCGATAACTCTTATGTCATTTACAATAATGGCGACTGTGACATAAACGATTCTAAAACAGGTCACACGCGATATCGTTATAACGCAGTAGAATTGAGGCTCTGTACGTTTTTATTTGCAAGAAAAAAATACTGTTAAGTAATTTTAAACTTGACATTGGCGAAATACACCTTAATAGGAGTGAAAGCCTCGTGGGACTCGATGTGCTAGGAGGTACGTACTCAAGGCTATTTAGTTTAAACTTTTTTTTAGTAACTATAAAGTTTATTTTTATTTGTTTTAAAGTTGAAAATGGCCACTAGACGGTTGCGAACAAGCCCGACAACGTGACCTTGGACGAGACCGACCGTGTTTTCCAACAAACATTATTTTCACCTTCCAACGACGACTGTTCCCGACCGTAATGACGAGCCACGAACCAAGGTCACGCTGTCGGAGGCTTTTTTGCAACCGTCTAGCTGTCCCTTTAAGAGCAAACGTAACTGGACTTCATTTCCTTGCTTTTAGATACAAATTCCCACTTACAAAAATCTTCCTGTTTGTTGTATGTAGTAAGCGTCCCAAGACTAATCAACCTGTTATTAAAGCTGCCCTCCCAGGCAAAAAAACAGTATGTCAAATCCAATTGCCAAAGTAAATTCAATCCTCTTTTCTAAGTAATAAGGTTGTGATTGCAACTGAAGTTTTATTGTAGTTGCTGTTATTTAGCTTAGCAGGGCAGAAATTCATTCTGGATAAAGGTGTAAATTTTAGTCGTAATTATCGTTACTGGGTATGTTTCAAAGAAATTGTATCTAATTAATTAAGGACCGAAATTAAGTTATGGTAATTTTTACATGTTACGAAAGTTAGATAGTTAATTTTTATTACTCACATGCAAAAGTCACCGTAATTTAATTTCAGTCCTTAATTAGGTACAATTTCTTTGAAAAACACCCTACCTTGATTTCGGTTTTATGAGAACATTGGGCTTCGGTATTTACGCTTTCTAATTTATAGTAGTAATAAACAGTCCTTATAAATCCTTCTCCGCAGTCGTCGCGTTTGTAAAATTCTAATTACCAACCGAGACCACTACGATTCAATCAGAACGAAGCGGGAGATGCAAAAACATACAATATGAAAATATAGATAGCTCTGATAGAAACTGATAATAAAATTTCAAATTAATGTTAGCTATAGCATCGCTGTGCATGATTCATTTAGGTGCAGTCAGTATTTAATCCAATTAAAAACATAAATGTAAAAAAAGTCCAAGTTTTTAAGTCCCTCCAAAAGTTATGATATCTAAGAAGGTGCCAAGTTTGTCACTAGATTGTTTGTAATCGGATCAATTTATTGCCGATAAAAAATGTTTTTGACCCCTACAATTAATTTAAACTACAAAATATAAGGTTTTATTTAATAATTTCTTAACGTGTCCATAATGACGAGGAGAGCAACACGACGAGGTCACTAAGTCAAAAAGAAAATCTATGGAAAGGTCTAGAAACAATTCTTTGCCAGCGTGAATATAACAGGCGCATAAACAGCACCCGCGCTCAAGTATCTCAGCCACCGCCTCACTCGATAATATGTTCGGGAAGGTCGTGACTCGATCAATGGCGCCGCCGCAAGCAAAGACCTTTTAATCAAATTGTCTTGGACTGTCAAACTTGTGGGCCTAACACTGCCACGTGACAAGAGTTTGAGATTAGCTCGGAACTTTAATTCGTCTATTCCATAATTATTACAACGTAAGAATAAAGTGTTCAGCTTTAAAACAAAAGTGCGTTTGTTGTGTCTTGAGTCCTTTTAATACTAAGCAACTTTGCCTCATACATACCATAATTTCATTAGTCACAAAGGCATTTTTTTGGATTCGTAAACCTTTCGGGTCATTTTTACATGTCATCGTAAAGAGCCCAATAGGTTATGTTTTGTTTGTTTTATTACAATTCTTAATAGTTCACGGTTTCAGAAAAAATGCCTTTATGGCAAATGAATATTATGACACATGATCGTTATGTCATATACAATTATGTCATATGAAATTCGGGCAAGTGAAATTATTGCATAATGTAATTCGGTCAAACGATAGAGACCCAACTTAAACAACGGGTGGCTGTCATTTTAATAATTTCATCATTCATCATAATTTTTGACACTAGTTCCCGTGGCAGCATGTTAGCCACAGGGGATAAGTTTCTTTCGGCGCTTCTTCTAAACAGTAGTTTAGTCTTAAGTTATGGTAGAATCACGAAATGTTAAAGTAAAAGTGCCTTACATATACATTAATAAATACCTTTATATAATTTCACTTGATAAACACATTTCAAAACAAACGTAACACCGACCTCAACTTGAATAGCATCCATGAACGGAAATCTGTCATATGAGAAATATAGGAATAGAAACTCGTTACAACACCGGTCTGTCGTCAAAGGGAAGTATCCAGGTTACAAAGCTTTGAAAAGGTAGCAAATGCTGTATTTTACTCGAACACGACAGCGAAAACCAGCGTTATGTGCAAGTAATAAGGAACATTATTGTAAGTAGTTTTAACGCGTATACGACGTTAATACTTCGTTAAATTTGTTTGGAAATATTGTCGTAGATTGCCTTTGATACAGAACATAAAATGAGTTTAATTTAAATGTCTCTTTCCCTTGGTTTGCTGTTATTATAAAATATGAAGGTGAATTTTTAATTGGTTTTATTCATTTTATTGCATCCTTAGTTAATATACTGGTGTTTTATGACTCAATTTTATAATGCTAGACATAAACTCTATTGGAGCATACTAACCAGTGATCGAATTTCCCGAACGACGAATAACCTCAAATATTACAGATATGTCCCGGGATTCCGGGGCTTAATGTTGGAGGACAATGATTGAATTTTATTTCATGATATCAATTGAATCTACAGGTCAACGTTTGAAATAATATTTACAATATTGAAAAAAAAATATCTTAAAATATAATCTTTTAAATATTCATTAACTAAGTATAAAAGTAATCATGTAGGTGAGTCTTTATATCAATATGAAAATATTTTATTGGCTGTAGAATGTAAGAAAAGGCGGCAATTTACAATTCTCGCGTATATTTATAACAAGTAGTAATTGTTTCATACGGACTCGGGCGCGGGGTTAGACTTACATCCATATTAAGGTTACGACTCATACTACACTGTCATTATGTATGGAATTGGACGCGACTATCTGGCAGATGACGTCAATCCTATACAAACTCTATAACGATATCGTTCGCCGAATGCCTCTTGTCTAAGGCCACAATCGTCGCACTCAGCCGTTATCAAATACCCACACACAAACATAACATCACGCCTTCATTCCCAAAGTGGTGTAGACAGAGCTAGAAAAACACCAACAACTCTAAAAAGACTTCTTGATAATTCTGTTACCACATTTTTCACAAACAGGCTAAATGTTTACCCGTGTATTAGTGACAGGTTGCAAGCCCATCGCCTAACAGTACTATAAGCCTTTATTCGCTTAGTCGCCTCTTATGACATCCACGGGAAAACATGGAGTGGCACTATTCTAACCCAGCAACCATACGGCAGTAAATTTAAAAACGAGTATTGTGTATATTTCTTATAATTATCAGTGATAGATGCGATGGCCTAGTTGGAAGTGACCGCAGGCAGGGCAGGGTCACTACTAACTAGACTAATACGTCGGTAGTATCCCAATATAGGCAAATATTTGATCAATAAATAGTTGATATTTTTATAAATGCCTTCTTCTTCTTTTTGATGAGTGTTTTTTTAGCAACGCGCTCAAATTTGATATCATAGTTACAGTCACCGGTGAGATTTAAAAATACGATATAGAAACCAGTATTGCTATTTTATATGACCTCTTTTTTGAACTCTTAAACGGGCAGACAGATTTTCATGGAATGTAGCTAAAATCCATCCAGATTAAATAAGCTTTATTGAAAAAAAGGCGTTTGGATTGATTCATCCGTTTACGAGCTACGAGATACCACAGCCAGTCATACTGACACACAGACACACAAATTAAACTAGTTTCTTAACCAGTAATCGGCACGACCCGTGCCACATGGTGTCAATGACCTCAATAATTATGTTAAAGTGGATATTCCCCGGGATTCCAGCATTCGACTCGGTAAAAGATAATATATATACTTACTGATTTCAGAAAGTATGTAACGGGGATAAGATTAATGATTTCTATGCACTACAAATGATTATATTTAAACACTTACATTATTTTATATGAGTGCACGTAATGTTTTACGCAGTGTAAAATAAAACCAGATTATCAATATTTTCTTTAATGAAAAATTATACATTTTATGACTTTATTAAGTATTCTAACTTCTATTTTCAAATAAATAACATAACTCTTCATTTTTGCAAATCATATCATGTCCATATTATTATTTCCTCTTCGAATCCCACGGTGTGGCATGGGTCGTGCCTATCACTGTTCATAAAACTCCTCTTTTTGCGCCAGGGGTAAACACATCGGCCATTTTGGTGAGAACAAAAAAATTAAAATGTTCTTGATTTTTCAGATCACACGATGTCCCAAAAGTGGGCTCAGCTGACGCTTCCCAAAGACACCGGCGTGGGACCAGTGGGGTTCCTGAAGGTCGACATCTCCATCCAAATCAGGGGAGAGGACTCGTTCCTGACTTCACGCACCTGTGATGAAAAGATCGAAGAGTAAGTTAGAATCTCTGTGGTGGTAGCACCTTTTTTTTGACAGAGTTGAAAATGCGTTAGTTATTTCCCCCGCCATAGGAGTGGCAGGGGAGTGTGCGGGACTCACCTCATCGCCCCCCCCTTTCAGAGCGAGGATGCTACTCACTAAAAGTATCCTGGCGTACCCTCTTGCCGGTTAAACAAGGCGCCATGAAACCGCCGAACACTGCCCACGACGCCTGCAGCCCCAGCTGACTGCCGGGGCTACCCGCGCCGAAGGAGAGAGAAGCCGAACACGCGTGGCCTCTCTCCCAGACCACCAAGTGACTAGCCTACGGCAGACGAAGGACTCCCTTCCCCCACCTGGGGGGTTATTATGACATAACTATGCAGTTCTGTTTACGCTCAGAGAAACGCACAGAGCTATAACAGTTATACTGGTTGATTTTGGGGTCGTGATCCGGAATGGCCAAAAGTGAATAGATGGCCATACTGAACAATTTTTCCGATAGGACCAACCACGAAATCGAAAAAAAACCGCTGTTTGATACATTAACGGTGAATTAATTGAGAGTTAATGTATGGAACAGCTGGTTTTTTTTGGCGATTTCGTGGTTGATCCCATCGGAAAGGAATGACGCCTACGCCTCAACCCCCGCCGTTTACGACGGAGCGGACGCGCGAGAGGGGAATCCTCGCGCGAAAGCTCTGCAGCCTCCTTCTGCGATATGAGTGGTGGTATCACTTTGTACAGGGTCCATCAAGTAAAAGCAACCGGATAAGACCATGACGGACCATGTTCAGTGTAGGGTTCCGAAGCGGTTAAGTACTACAAACATAAAGAACTATTGTTATCAAATTAATCGTGAACGTGATTGTTTTCCTTTTCAATTCGTTATACTCGTATGCGCTTTCATTGAAGATATTTTTCTTATTTTTTGTATGTGTAACTAGTTTTGGCTGTAGGAGGGATTTAAAGCTTAATATTTTACAAACTGATCCCTTAATTGAAATAAAGTTAAAACAGATGAAACCTTATTAAATTTTGTACATCTTTTATTTCATATCCTTTTTAAATTCATAACCCTTTTTGAGCTACACGCTCTGGAAAAGTGAATATTTTTGAATAGCTCATGTTTATCACCAAACGATCTTTGATAACATATTACCTATTTACCTGAGAAAAATGTTTTGAGAAAGAACTAGCAGATAATTAAACGGCTTTAAGAATGAAAATTAAGAAATACACACGTCGATTTATCACAAACCGGTAAACAGTTACAGTTTTAAGCCTCTTCTTGATAATTGACATATTAAAATGCTCTAAATTTATACCCCGAGATGAAACCAAGTATGATGCCAAATCAGTGGTGTATCCAAGGTGGTCTCGGGGAGAGATTTTAATAACTTTCGTTTACGTAGGCTCCGCACTCCCAAAAGTGTCCCGAAACGCGGTTTTTTTCAGTTTTGACGAAAACCGTACGCGGTACATGAAAAATGTATACAAACAAAATGAACCCTGATAAATACACAATGATTCTTTAATACATACATAAGCAATATCACTTATAGTTTCCTCGCAATCTGCCACGAAAGATTATATATTTTTATCAATTGTCAATTTTTTTTCTTAAAACTTTATTTTTTCTCCAAAAATATAAGCGACTTTACCGTCAAGATGTGTAACTTTAGGTTAGAAAATGTTAATTAAAATGAGTTATAATATAATTAATATCTTAACTCTTTCAGAATTTCACTTTCAGATTGAAGTAAATTTTGTAAAAATCTTAGCAACGTGAAATTAAAAAGCTAAGAAATAAATTACACCTCATAATTAACATAAAATATTGACGGTTGAATTTTCAACGCTTGGTTTTTGTTTCTTGTTTACAGCTGTCTCCTTCTACCCTCCGGTTCAGAGCAGCAGCTAGCCGGATACCAGATTACGGTGTATGGAGGATATTCCCTGCCCAGTGGCACGCACTGCCACGCAGACAAGTCCGCGAAGCCACCAACCACTTTCGTCAGGGTCACGTTTTGCGGATTAATGGTGAGGTTCATTACAAGACACATAAAAATATATATTAGCGTTTCAGTACGTTGAAAAATCCATACTTAATATTATAAATGTGAAAGTAACTCGGTCTGTCTATTGGTTATGCTTTCACGGATAAACCGCTGAACCAATTTAGACTAAATTTGGTATGGAAATAGTGTGAACCCAGGGGAAGGATGTAGGGCTCTTTATATCCCGAAAAATTGGATGGTTCCCGTGGGAATAGCGGTAAACGACTTCTGCGCGGACTGAGATGCGGGAAACAGTAAGGGACAAATAATATGAGATATAAGAACTTATCTTAATATATAACATTCACAATGTATACGCTCACTTCGTATAAATATGTTAAATATAACGTTCACTTGCAGAGATGAACGAAAGATAAATAAATAAATAAAATAAATATCCGGGGACAATGTCACACAAATTGACCTAGTCCCAAACTAAGCTCTAGGCTTGTACTATGGGTACTAGACAACGATAAACATACTTATATAGAGAAATACATAGAAAACATCCAAGGCTCAGGAACAAATATTCGCGCTCATCACACAAATATCTGCCCTTACCGGGATTTGAACCCAAGACCCCAGCTTCGAAGGCACCAACTAGGCTAGCGTGTCGTTTAAAACTGCGTCGTGTATTTTACGAGTATTATAGAAAAGAATACATTGACCTAAGGGTAACAACACCAGGCCCTCTATTCTACTGGGTTATAACGATATCGCGTTTGACGTGTTTTAGAAGTGTTATGTCCCAGTCGCCATTATTGTAAATGACATAAGAGTTATCAAAACGTTGACAATACGGAAAGACGTCAAAGACGATATCGTTATTACCGTGTAGAATCCCAGCCCTGTTTTCATTGAAACATTTTTAATGTTTATCACTGCAGCATTGCCTTAACCGCAAACGATTAATAATTAATGAATGATTACTTGTTCAAATAAGTACTCTAGAACAACGTTCACAATTATATATTTTATGTATATTATTACAAAGCATAATTGAAGTTAGTATCGTTGATAGCATTTCTATAAATGTTGCAGTAATAAACATACACCGGATTGACGGAGGCTAAAATGTACCAGTGCTAGTGATTCATTAAAAATTGACTAGTTTATCGACAACTTTCTTTGTGACATATGGATTTTACATTTCTTGCAAAAGTAAGTCGTACATCTTCTATATTATTATCTAAATGATAAGTTTTCCGTGAAGATAAACGATATTTTTTGTTACGAGGCATTTTGAACCGACTTAAAAAACAAAAAGGTTCTCAATTCGTCGGAATGCTAAAGAATATTGTTGTACGGAATTAATTGTTATTCAATGTAATTTCGATGGTTGTCATAAGTGACTGGATTTCACAGTCAATGTCAGATACCGGTTGTTTATAGTTGCGACAAGTGTAAATAAAAGAGGTTTGCACGTAACTAAAAGGTATTCAAACTTGGCCATCAGTAATGATGATTAAAAATTCGATGTCGATAAACTTAGTCGATATTTAATGAATCACTAGCACTGGTACATTTTAGCCTCCGTCAATCCGGTGTTTGGTAATAAATAACAAAATAAAAAACATTGAATAATAAACCCTTAATAGTTTGTTGGATATGCAACAGCGATAATCGTTCTATAAAACGTAAAATGAAACGTTTCACGTCCATTTGAATTTAAAGTTATGTATGAGAGAATGAACCAACTATGTTTATCTTAGTCAAAGGTAAGAAACAATAGCTTTTAAACCGCGCAATTCTAGTGTGTTTCGAAAAATTGGATCACTGCGCGTCGTTGAAAAGCGTCATTTTACACTCTCATGCATTTTATATGCGCTGTGACGTTTAAACATAAGATTTATGCCGGCGGTAATGTCCTATTTGTCACTGCATATCCTCCAAGATGTTTTCTCACTGAGGTTAGGAGAAGATTGGATATTAATGTCGGAATAATATCAAGGGACAATCTCACACAAATTGACCTAGTCGCATACTAAGTGGCTAATATTATGAGTACTACGAAGGTAAACATTCTTATATGGATAAACTAGCGACCCACCCCGCTTCGTTTCCATTTATGTGCGTGTCCAGGGCTGGGATTCTACGCTGTAATAACGATATCGTATTTGACGTGTTTCCGTATTGCCAACGCTTTGATAACTCCTAAGTCATTTACAATAATGGCGACTGTGACATAAACGATTCTAAAACACGCCAAACACGATATCGTTATAACGCAGTATAGAGGCCCAGTACTGTTTCTTAAAACTCACATGTTTTAGTATACGAAATAAAAAAAAGACTACAGCATCACAATATTCTGACACGGACGTAAGGACGTTAAATGATGTAACTAGCTTATTTTAAACGCGACTCCGTCCACGTTGAAGTCTTTTATCGCTATTCACTCGAGAACTCTTCATTTATTCGGGATAATAAGTAGCTGTGCTATTCCAGTCTAAAATCTATCACTTTGCCACATTTCATCCAGATCTGATCAGCCGTTCTGGCGTGATTGAGTAACAAACATCCAAACTTTCGCATTTGTAATACCTATTACTAAGATATACAATATATCTATGTATACATATAGACAACGCCTGCTACCTCGTACTCATAAAATTACGTTACTCCCCCTATTCCAACCCCTTAGGGGAATTATTTCCAAAAACCCCTAGTGTACCCCTAGGACATCCATGGAATATTCCCTCCTGATCTCGGTTTCAATGCCCGTCTCCAGATACGTCAAAAATGACAGTTCTCTCTGGTTTGACGTTTACTTTGAGATATCTTTTGAGAGGGGCATATAATCCGAGACGAGTTTATTAATACGGCCGTAAGTCCAGCGGCTGGGCTGTGCGTTGATATCAACAATCAGTTTAGAATTTTATAAATACGCCGCCATGTAGATAGAACTTTAGAACGATGTAAACAAATTAGTACTGTTTGACACATAACCTCAAGTATTCACCAAGCATGTTTTTATTAAAAATAACGCATAATGAATAGTTATTTCACCAATGCAAATATCTCACTTGATCTTTAAAAGTACCTGATTATCGAGTAATCATGGTAAAATGTTTCCTTTGGTTTTGTTAAAATCTTCTGCAAGTTCTATTGACGGCGACTTTATTTACAGACATTATATTATACTCGTATACGAGTAACTGTAGTGAGATTATATAACACCACTCGAACTTAATATACATTGCTTGCTCGCAGGCCAAAACTTGCATTCAGAGCCGCAACAGCAACCCGATGTACTCTGAACAGATATGCATGGTGGAGATGTTCCCCAATATTTGCCAGACGGTAAAACTGGAAGTGTGCTGTGCGGACGTCAGCTCGCAGAAAGTCCTGGCCAGTACTTACCTGAGATTAGCGCAGATATCGCACGGCGTCGAGAATGGTATGAACACTGCTGTCATGCTAACACAAATGGCAGTATCTCAGACAAAACTCCTGTAGCAAATGCAACCTTATATCCAACAAAATAAGTTTGAATCTGCTTTGGCCATTGAATATGAGATACGGCTTCTTGACTTAGGAGGGCGGACTGAGGTAATGGCAGTTTAATTAGTGGTAGGATCATATTGCAGGGTCTGCCCTGATCGCTAACACCATGTTATCCTTGAACGTACCGCCAAGCAACTTTGTGGTCTTTGTTCTGTGGTCAGTGTGGTGAAAATTCTATCCATCACCTGTAACAAAAACAAGTTAAAAAGAACTGACTTGTTTTTTTTTCAAATGTTTGCGTCTATATAAAGCAATAAAATATAAATAATAATGAATAAATAAATATCAGGGGACAATGTCACACAAATTGACCTAGTCCCAAACTAAGCTCTAGGTTTGTACTACGAGTATGGGTACTAGACAACGATAAACATACGTATTTAGAGAAATACATACTCAACTACATAGAAATAACATCCAGGACTCAGGAACAAATATTCGCGCTCATCACATAAATATCTGCCCTTACCGGGATTTAAAACCAGGACCGCTGGCTTCGGATTCAGGGTCACTCCCAACTAGGCCACCGTGTCGTCAATAGGCACCTATGCTATATACTTGAAAATGAATGAAAATGAAAAATATTTAATCAATCTCACACACAGCACCACCACCAACTTAAACTTATATCATGTTTGACATATTAATAGAAATATTGGGTGCGGTAGTGTGACATCGATATGGGTGTTCACTCAGCATTGTGTCGCGGCACTTGTTAGTGCTGCAACGCTGGTATTCTGTGAAACCCAGATCGAGTGCGACAGCAACCGAAGTGTAACGCCTTCCCATAGAATATTTGACTGCTAGGTATAATTGTTTTCCTTATTTGGTAACACAAGTAGGTAAGTGAATTGTGTGAACGTCTGTACAGATAGAACCAAATTCCAATACACAAGATTTATGATATTATAATCTTACCACTATACTACTATACTCTTAAGTTATACTTCTAAATATTCATACCCGTACGCTTCCCTCAACATCTGTCATCTCCCTCAACATGTGGAACTGAGGCCATAAATATCTTCTGGGCCAATCCACCGGGGTAAAGCCACTGTCTATGAAATGTGGTATCTTATTATTTTTAACCCGGGCGCCTTTACTGTCAAGTAATTTTTTATTTGTTTGACAGTAATGGCAGTATGCTCTTGCATAACGTTGACAATTTGATAACATGTCAAAGGCAATGAATATCTTCTGGGCTATTCCACCGGGGTAAAGCCACTGTCTATGAAATGTGGTATCTTATTATTTTTAACCCGGGCGCCTTTACTGTCAAGTAATTTTTTATTTGTTTGACAGTAATGGCAGTATGCTCTTGCATAACGTTGACAATTTGATAACATGTCAAAGGCAATGAATATCTTCTGGGCTATTCCACCGGGGTAAAGCCACTGTCTATAAAATGTGGTATCTTATTATTTTTAACCCGGGCGCCTTTACTGTCTAGCTCTTGCATAACGTTGACAATTTGATAACATGTCAAAGGCAATGAATATCTTCTGGGCTATTCTACCGGGGTAAAGACATATTTGCCATGACATGCGGTATCTTATTGTTTTTTACCCGGGCGCCATTACGGGCAAGTAAATTTTCATTTATTTGACAATAATGGCAGTAAGCTCTTGCATAACGTTGATAATTTGATAACATGTCAAAGGCAATGAATATCTTCTGGGACATTCCACCGGGGTAAAGCCACTGTCTATGAAATGCGGTATCTTATTTTTTTTTACCCGGGCGCCTTTACTGTCAAGTAAATTGTTATGTATTTGACAGTAATGGCAGTAAGCTCTTGCATAACGTTGACAATTTGATAACATGTCAAAGGCAATGAATATCTTCTGGGCCATTCCACCGGGGTAAAGACATATTGTCTATGACATGCGGTATCTTATTGTTTTTAACCCGGGCGCTTTTACTGTTAGTAATGGCTACTTGTAATGGCTACTATGTTTTACCTAGTGGAACAGAGGCCCTGGTTGGAGCGCAGGCGGTGAATATTAACATTAATTGATCTATAATTCTAATTCTTTTTGCATAGGTTTTTTGCCGACGTTTGGCCCTTCATTTCTTCACATGTACGGATCCTGGAGCTCATCTTCCCTCGCTGAGTTTGAGGATGGTCCATACTATAGAGGTGCATTGCTGCTTTCGCTTAAGACCGTGGTACCTTACTACAAACAGCCTCTAAGGAATGTGAGCGTAGAGGCTGTGGCACCATTGAAACCGGTAAGTGTATGACGAAGCACAAAGCATTATTAGTAATAAATAAGACGTTTAAATTAATATTACATAGTCAAGGGCTATAATTAAAACACTTCTTAAATGGTTCCTTTGTGTAACGAGAGTCATCCATATAGTTTGTATGAGTAACTTTCGTTACACAAAGGACCCGATGGTGATTTTTGTTTTAGCCTTTAAGAGTATTGTGAAGCGATGCTTAAAATGCGCAGCTGTCAAAAATAATCCATACAAATTTCGCTCCGGGCGATAACGTTTCTCATCCCCTAAATCTAATCCGATTTTCACGATTTTTGTATATGCTGTAGATATAATGGAAACTAGGTATGTACGTTTCCACTTTTGTTTTTTTTATTATTTTATTTCCAATAAATATATTCTTGGAGAGGAAAACGTACAGACATAGTTTTTTATATTATCTACAACATATTCAAAAATCGTAAAAATCGGACAACGTTTAAGCAGAAAAAACGTTATTGCATTTTGTATGGTTTTTTCACTTCACATTCCTCTTTTCATTTTTTTTTTGAAAACATTCCAAATACGAGTAAAAATTAACGAGGTGACCTTCATGCGAGATGTTGACTCGACGATCACTGTCCCAGTAGTTATTTCGGAGAACGGCCTCATGGCGAAGAGTCTCGACCAACACCTTAGATGCTAGATATCAGGATCAAGGCCCACATACAAAAAGCAGTACTTGACATGCGGCCCTAACTACCGGTAGCTTGAGCGGCACCCGAAGGTTGCGTTTGTTATAAAGTAATTTTTAATTAGTATTGTTATTTCACTTTTATATTTATTTTTTATTTTTTTGCTTGCTTATTTGAGTGTCCCACTGCTGGGCAAAGACCTCTCCCCTTGATCTCCACGAGTTCCTATTTGATGTCTCTTCCGGCTAGTTGCTGAGGAATGCGTCCAAGTCATCCCGCCATCTCGGTCTTGGCCTGCCCCGTTTACGTCGCCCATTTTGCGGCTCCGACTTGGTGGCTACGTTAGCCCACCGGTCCGGATGCATGCGACAGACGTGACCGGCCCAATCCTACTTGAGCTTGGCGGCTTTCTTGCCTACACGTCAGCTATGCGTGTTTTGGAGCGCAGTTTGGTGTTCCGGATGCGATCCATCCTTTTAACACCTAATCTAATGCGCTTCATGGCTCGTTGGCAAACCTTCAAAATGGACTTTTGACTCTCAGTGAGTGACACAGACTCTGGGCACCATCTAGGTTAGGATAGGCAGAATACACATGTGAACGAGTTTTCGCTTAAGTGATAAAGGCATAACTTTTATATGTAAGTGTTGTAAAAAGCTTAGTGCACCAAAGTTCATTAATAACTTGAATAATAAATACATCGCCATCAAATTCACGTAGTCTTAAACTAAGTTCTCGGTTGTATTATGGTTACTAATCATCATCATCATCATCATCATTATCATCATCATCATCACTAACTAGACAATGATATGTCACTTATATGTCGACACGACACGTTGGCCTAGTTGGGAGTGACCCTGTCTCCGAAGCCGGCGGTCCCGGTTTCAAATCCCGGTAAGAGCAGATATTTGTGTGATGAGCACGAGTATTTGTTCCTGAGTCTTGGATTTTTTCTATATGTTTAAGTATTTATTTCTCTATCTAAGTATGTTTATCGTTGTCTAGTACCCATAGTACAAGCCTAGAGCTTAGTTTGGGACTAGGTCAATTTGTGTGACAATGTCCTGTATTTATTTATTTATTTTTATGTGTAGAGAAATACATATACAAAACAACCAGAACATTTGAAGTCGACTGAACACTGCCTGTAGTATCTTTGAAGCTTACTTACTACTCATAATACTTTTCTTACAAATTCAGGTGTTTGAATATGCGAATTTGTTCACAATGTTTTCCTTCAACTTATGAGCATCTGAAATGTAGTGAACTTAATTTAGAGAACTCATGTGTAAAGGCTACCGCTGGCGTTCGTTCTCGTCTGTCGTTAGTCTACTAATAGCTACATATAGACCTGCCGAAACATCTAATGAAGTTAAATCACACCCAACAAATTTCAACGGCTGAAATTCCTACGCTTCGCAATTTGGTCACTGTACACTCGCGTAATGATACGACATAGCCTCGATTGTATGAAAAACATTCTCTGACCTGTATTATTTGACCGCGAGAGTATTATTTTGCACTTTTAGAATTATAGTGTCCTAATTCAAACGTTTTCAGCTTTCGATTTTGAGTCATAAATTTAGTATTATAGAGACCTAAGTCGAAATTCAACATACTCGCATCGATTTGATAAATGTTTCTACCCATCCGACATGTCATCTAACTCTTTTTTGACTCATCTAAGCCTTGACTATGTGACTAAGTTCATAATTATAAGGGTACCGAAAAAAATATTTTTATAGAAATACAGGTGAACTCTTTGGCAAATTGCAATAAAAAAGGAACAGTGAATCGCTTCGTGAAAACGAAAGGTATTTCTAACTAGTGAGGCCGCTCCAATTACCTGGGCTTCGGATAATAGAAAGGATGCTGATGATCGGTTACATGATAAATTTTAGGAAATTGTCTGGATGTTTGAAGATTTCTCCATATATTGTGCTGTTTTCGAAGTGTCCATGTTGGATAGAAGAATTTCAGTAAAGCCTTGCGGAATAGCCATCACTTTGGGTGAGATGCCTTGTGACAACCAGTTTGATGAAGGTACAGACATACAAATATTATGAATAAAAACCAGTCAAGTGCGAGCGGGAGTCACGCATCGAGGGTTCCGTACCGCCGCATGGTAGATATTATTGGATTCAATTTTGAATTTCGTTCGAATCGAATCAGTGCGAGCCCATCTCACACTTGGCCGTATTTTAGTATGTTTTTGAGGGTGTGTACTATAAACATACCAAATTTGACGCTTGTACGTTTTACCGCTTTTACAAATCAAAAAAAAATGATTATTAAAAAAGCTTGTATGGGGACCCACTTTATTCCCCCGTTTATTGTCCCGTTTGGCACCTTTTGGAAACGGAACCCTGAAGACTCGCTTTTGTTTATGATTCCGTACGAGTAGAAGTCGTTTAGGATCCTATGTTTTCGGGCTCTAAACTTTTTTGGTAAGTCCAAAAAATTGGGCATTCTAACTCACGCAATTAACTTTTTCGTGGGGTGGTACGAAAATTTGCCACACAATTGGTAGGACACTTTTCATCTCACAACGCAACCTTTTTCGCCTACGTTGTTTGTATGGTTATCTACGCATAATTATAGTCCAACTTTTTGGTCGTCACCTGAAATAGGAATTCACGGGGCAAAATTTTATGACAGGTAAGGGGTTCCTATGTCGATAAATTCAAGTATCGATGCTTATTCCATATACCAGGAATCGCCCCCAGCGTTGTGTGTATTTTTTGTAAATATTGTTCTGAAGGCGAGTATGAAGTTCACACAGCATATTTTAAATGATTGCACTATGAAATAGTTAATATTATATCTTTATCAAACCTCTTTAGATAATTAGATAGAAGTGCTTGCCTACACTTGGAAATTCACTATGAAACAATACTTGAAAACATTCATTTCAAAAAAAGCTTGGAGTGATCATTAGTAAATGGAACAAGCATCGATTATTTAGTTTATCTTTAGTTTATCGATACTGAAACTAATTACCTGTTATAAAATGTTGTCCCGTGGGTTCCTATGTCTGGTCGTCACACGTATTTGTACCAAATACGTATTGAGGGGACGAAAGCGACGGAACAAATAATACCGATACCTTGTCCTTACTGTTGGGCACTCTCCTGCTATCATTATGTTATTATTAAAGCAAAACTTATTATTATTATGATTATTAGAGGGTGAAGCGCAGAGGCCATTGTCTCCACTTACCATAAAACTCCTCGCATAGTAAAAATCATTTGCAATATAGAAATACGTCATAAATTAAGCCGAGCAAGAGCATGTCGGACTATGCTCAAAAGAGGATTTCGAACTATAAACGCAAAAAAGTTTTGCGAAAAATGAATGAGCATGAATTAATTTTCTTTTGATGTTATCTAGTGCTGTCATAAATGTTTTTTTGTCGGTATGTTTATTTATACGGACAAAAAATCATTTATTTACCCGCTTATTCATTCATTATATTATGTGCTTTCATTTAAGTTATTTCAAAGATTTTTATTACGTGTTGTTTTGGCTGTAAAAGGGGGCGAAGATCACCTACTTACTAATACTTTTCAAATTCAATCAATTTTCCCAAACGGTCGCCGAATTGATGACATGTACATATATTTTTGAAGAGCTATCCAACAAACCCTCACTCAATTTTATGACGTATAAAAAAATGCTTTTGCTTTAGTCATTTTTTTTTACAACTACAAAATTTACAGCTTAGGATAGACAAATATGGCGAAACTATAAGGGTTGTTGACTACTGAACCCTAAAAACTAATATTCAAGCACAGGTTTGACGGGCGCAAAAATGTACCAGTGCTACCGCTTCATTGAATATCGACTAAGTTTATCGACATCGATATAAAGCAATTTTTAATCATCATTATCATAACCAATGGCCAAGTTAACTTTCACTATATGCAAACCTCTTTTATGTACTTATCGCAACTATAAACAACCGGTATCCGACATTGACTCTGGGCTAAAGTCACTTTTGACAACTATTGAAATTACATTGAATAACAATTAATTCAGTACAACAATATTATTTAGCATTCCGACGAATTGAGAACCTTTTTTTTAAGTCGGTTTAAAATGCCTCGCAAAAAAATGCAGTTTATCTTCATGGAAAGCTATTTAGATATAGAAGACAAATGTACGACTAACATTTGCAAGAAATTAAAATCCATGTCACGCAAAAAGTTTTCAATAAACTTAAATGATATTTAATGAAAATAATGAATCACGAGCACTGGTATATTTTTGCCCCCGTCAATCCAGTGTTTGCTAATATCCGACGTATATTCAGAGGCAAATGATAAATTCACTTACGTGGCAACACTATATACTCAAAAAATTGTCATGAAAAAAAACTGGGCATGTAGCTTTAAAAACTTTCTTAGTTCATAGTGATTCTAACCATGCAGGAAACAACGAAAAAAAATTGAATAATACATAAACTTAGGGGTTTTTCGTAACACGGACATAAGGAAAAATGACATAAAATCCGATTAAAAGTCCAAATATCTCGAAAACCGTGCGACTTTTACTAGACCTGTTTTAGCTTTTTCATAGCGTCCTAAGTGCCCTCTATCCGTAGTTCAAGGATTATCCACTCATTACCTAACACCCTGTATATACTATTTTAAAACGTAAGTCAGAAAATCTGATTAATGGGGTAAATAAAACCATTTTGTAAAACGTCTATCTAGGGCGCACAAAGACTCTTCATTCCATTAGTAATGTAATGATATCCTTCGCGTTTATTTACCGTCCAAGTAAACCAAAGCTTCCGACCGTTGATATCCATCTCTCATTTTACGCGAGCATTTTCATTCCCTAGAATCTTTTAATGTTTGCATTCGGTAGTGCTTGAATTCTCAGATTTCATGTTTAATATCAAATTTCTTGTTTCCGGGATCAGTAGGATCCACTGTAAATTAACACTGGAGATCGAGGTATTACGTTGCCCTCACTGCTGCAATTTACGTGGCTGATAAAGTTTGCCTACCGCAAGCAACTCGTATAACAAGTGGCCTATACTGCACCTTGTTAAGTTTAACCAGCAGATTGTGGTTGGTAAACGAACGTGGCTAAATTAACTTTAAGCTTTTCTATAATCAATGTTATAGAGGACTTATGTTATAAAACATGCGAATAATTATATCCATTTTATAGTGAGTATAATATAATGATCCATATGTCAGAATTTTAGTAATTTTACACACTTATGTTACTTAAAAGCGAGGCGTTATAAAAAATATGATTTCAGTAAAAATACTGAACGTCGTTACAAAATTTATATCAATATAATTATAATTTATGAAAGGAAACACATTTAATACTAGTTGTTACAGTTGGGAGTAAAGGTCACAGCACACATATCAACTCGGAAAGGGATCGTCACCCTATCAACTCGAGCCGTTCAGTATCATTTGAATGAAACTCCCTACTGCAACGCACACTAATAGGCACCGTAACGGCTTAGCCTCGCCTTATATAAATGAGGGGAGGCGGTGCCGATCCGTTGCCGAGCGGTTATGTCTGCGCCAACCTTAATACTCGTATAGTTGTATTATATTATGTAAAAGCAAAATGATAAAACGGCAATTTACCATACTTGTAAATAAAAATTCGATAGTAAGGAATGTCACGCATCATTAAGCCTGAGTGCGGCCGTTTGAATGAAAAGTAATTAAATCCAAATGAATGGATTAAAATAGAGTTAGCTTAGGCTGTCTAGAAATTATTCAATTTATGTTAGCGACATGCTCTTGCTCATTGTCAATAGTTGTAATGTAGTCCCAGTTTTCTTTTCATTCAAGAGCACAGAAGCTGTTTCATAGTTTCTTAACTAGATATTTTTTGTTTTATTTAGGTTTACTTTCAGATTCATTGTCTTAAGCTAATTTTTTCAGAGTGTTATTAATGTTCAGCTTCATGTTAAAAACGTTTCACTTATCCCCAGAAAAATAAAAAAAACACACAGTTCGTCAACAATTTTTGAAAGTTCATTGATGAGGATAAAACAAAATATGGTCCTAAAACACTACCCTGGGGTATTCCTATATCAGTAGTCTTAAAACTTGACTGAATGCTAGCTAAAGTTTTTTTTTCCATAATATAATATTTGACAACCACCGTTGCAGGCGGTCTGTTGGATAGATAATTATCTGTTAGTTTAAGAACATGTTCTCTCACGCCAGTAAAATTAATACAATATGACCGAATTTCCGAATAAAAGAACTTTACATGGGTATACTGCAATGTTTGTAAAATGACGTAAGTTAATTAGCCTTCATAGGATCAAATGAAGAAATCACTCAAAACGGGGCTGATTTGTAAAATGATATAATAAAATTCTACAAATTTACCCCCGTGTTGTTGCCGGGTATAGTGCCACTCCCCATGTCTTCCCGTGGATGTCGTAAGAGGCGACTACAGGAATAAGGGCTTGGAGTACTGTTAGGCGATGGGCTTGCAACCTGTCATTAATACACTAGTAAACTTCTTGACCTAATTGTGAAAAATGTGGATATATAATTATAAACAAGTATTTTTAGATTTGTTGGTCAACTCTAGGAATGAAGGCGTGATGTTATGTATGTACTCGTAAGTACATTATGAATGTAAATTTATACTAGCGAGGCTAGCCTCGTCATTAACGGTATCTGTAGTTTGACTGCGAACTTGGAAGTAGGTGACTTTTTAAGTACCTTGCCGCAGTTGTAACAGCTACCTCTACATATAGTAGATTATCCTCCTCGTGAGGTTAAAGGTCCACTCGTATGGTTTGTAATAAAATACAGCAGCAGTAAAAAAAAATTGCTTAGATTCATATTCAACATTTAATCACTTTTATCTGTTTTCAGAATTCGCGGAACTCCTGCAAGAAATTCGTAAGTAATTGAATTTTGAGGGTTACTTATTAGCGATTTTTTTTCCAAATAAGTTATTAATGACGTGCTAAATTTTTGGGATCGATAAAGCTATCAATTTTTGATCATCTTTGACTTTGTTAGACCATAAACGATTCGATATTTGAACATAAACAACTGGTGTAATTGCTAGCATAGAGGTAGTCCATCTTAATCTTCAAGGTCGGCCACGCATTTGTATTCTTGAGAATGTCTATGTATTCCCTCACCATTAGATGTCCTGTATGCTCCTTTTCATAAAATAATATTAAGTTATTATCAAAAGGCTTGAAGATTCTCACTTTGGTTCATTATTAATTTAAATTTGTGTTTATAGAAGTCATTCTGCGCTCAAGTTTAAAAAAAACTGTTTGAAATGTTACAGACATAAATCTTTTCTAATAGACAAAAGTATAATTTTATGCAGGGCAAAATAAGCTTCATTACACTGGACCGATGGAAGTAAACAGAACGGACACTGTGTACGGGAGCTTAGACTTCGAGTCCGGACTTCCGGTTCTGCAGCTGGCCACGCGTCTACCTGACTTCCGTTTCCGGATGTATCGAAACAACATGGTGAATGGGATCGTCGAAGATTTGGTAAGTGGTTTAGCTTTACTGGCTGAATTCATTTGTAAATATTATCTGTTTTACTAGTTTAATACTCGCAGACAAATCAATTTTGGTTAGTAGAATTTTGATTTTGTAATATGTAGGTATTTATTTTAATGTAGAAACCGATCGATGCTAGCAGTACATAAGTTATATAATATAACTACAGTTGCACCGATCTAATAAGCTCGATGTGACAGCTGTCAGTTAAGTACAAAATATGTGTTAAAGGTTATATTTCTTACTGCGTTGACAAATCGGGCCCCATATCTTATTTTATCTTACCGATGGGCCCTTACGGATTCACTTCGACCCCTTTGGGATCTTTTGTGCTCGAATGTACAGGTTTCCTCACAATGTTTTTCCTTCATCGTAAGAGCATCGGGTAAAGTACTTAAGTTAGAAAAACTCATTGGTACATGGGTGTCCGCGGGGGTTCGAACTCAGTACCTTACGGTTGCGAGTCAACCCCCTAAGCCACTAGGCCACCGACTCTCTAATTGGGCCCCTTAGAACGGCGCGTCTATAACATTCGAATCGATAAAATATCTCCTTTTATCATAACCATCTGTCCATTGGAAAATGCTTAGTAAAAATGTATCTTTCTAATAATAACTAAGAATATAACTAACGCAAGTATATTCCAAAATAGGGACAATAATAACATTTCCCCTTTAGTCACGTTGTACATTGTGCCCTTGTTCTACCGAAGGTGCGATATGTCATTGGTTAAGAACTACAGAGTTAAAACATGTCAGGGTCTTTTTGTGTTTTCTACACCTATTCGTACAACGATAAGTTTCTTTGGTGTTTGTCAAGAGTTAAAATACTAAGCTAAATTGGTTTTTAAGTAATTTCAAAGTAGGTAAGTACTACTATAACTATTTTGTACCATTAAAATTATTCATTGCATTATTTGTCATAATCAGAGATCGGACAAATGGGTGTCATTACTCGTAATAATGTGGACGTGACCATAGATTTTAATTAAACAAATTAAATTACATTAATTGATTACTTATCCTAAGTATAATTTTGATCCTTTGCAAGGCAGTAGTTAATAAATAAATGGTACAAAGATTTGTTATTGGGTATATTTATTAAAGCAAATAAACAGGTATTGTATTAATTTTTCCGTGGTTATTTTATTCCTTTTCACGGCTAAAAGAAACTTATGAGGTGAAAGCTCTTATCGCAATCCACGGATGTTAATGGAGCAAACTTATGTACTTAAATTAATATAATATCAATGACCACTCCTGTATTAATTATTTATAACTATCCTGCAAAGGATCAAGATTAAAATTCAGGTTAGAAATAAATTAATATAATTTAATTTGTTTAATTACAATTGGAGTCATTTCCACATTATTGCGAGTAATGACACCCATTTGTCCGATCTCTGGTCATAATAGCAATTTTATATCCTGCGGGCTACATATTTTTGTTGCTTTCATCGTTGGCATAAACCATTTTTTACAATTTCATCGACATAATTATCACTGTCGATATATTTTATCCATTGGCTTGAAATTGGGTTCCAAAAATCTCATTAACTACTCACCGATGTATGGATGTAATATACAGTATGTAATCTTACTAAAACAATTTATTTGAATCCAGGCATTGGGAGGAGGATGTGGTATATAAATTATTAAAATCCTAACGCTTTTTAGAATTATAACATTTGTTTACAATTTTAACATTCGCTATCTGGTTTTCAAGTCAAGTTCAAGTTCAACACATGCAATGTCAGTTAGAGTAATGCTATGTGCAAACTTATGTTTAAATACGATGTTGCTCAACGTGGCGTCCGCCTCTAGCCGTTATTTGAGCCAGGAGTTTGTGCAAAATGGTTTAAGACTCTTTCTTCCGTTCTGACGTCAATACAGGGACGAGGTCACCAGTATTATCAGAAACCGCTCTTTCGTTGTTACGGAGTCTGGTAATCACCTTTATAATTAGACGTAAGTCCTTGCGTTCATCTGTCACGTCACGACGTAAACATTACACACGGGTGATACTTTTAGGGTTAACCGACTTTGATAAAGGTAAAAAATATATTTTTTAAACAGTGATATTTTTTTTAATATTCGACACATACTAGCGAAAAATGTGGTAAAACACTTAACTGGCTTAAATAAACAGTTTTAGTAAGTTTACATACTCTATATTCTAATCCTACACTAATAAATCGACGGTTCTGTGACTCAACCTCGTATATAGAATATTGTCCAGTATAAACTGACACTCACTAAGTACGCGAGTGCATACTAAGTTCGTGTCAGTTTATACTGGACATTATTCTATATACGAGGTTGAGTCACAGAACCGTCGAAATGCATTACGACAGACTTAGTTTTGTAAAGATGTAAGATGTTCGGTAGGTTTATCTTGCTTTCTTAGTTAGCTACAGTATCCATTCATAGAGGAAGCAAGACAAACACTCTTATTATATACCTTCTCTATAGTCCCGCTCCATCGTTGATCCACTACATATTTCATCTTCACTAAAAACATTTCATTTTAAAAAAGGTAAGCCAACATAATTTACTTAAGTTAAAAAGAAATCGTTTCTTGCCGCCGTTCGAATATTTGGCCAGTTTTAAATATTTCAACGAAGTTGCAATTGTTTCATTGTTTCATTAGGCTTATGTAGGTAACCGATCGTTTTACCAATCGTTACTTCATCGATTGTATCAGTTCCAGGGATCGGAAATTCGGTACGATATTTACCTAAACTCGGGCGGCGTTAAGGGTATAAAGATGGATACATTTATTACTTCTAATAAATTTCCCGGGATTTCTACATTTACTAACTAGGCCACCCACAGTGATATTCGGTAATATATTTACCTAATGTTTGGCGGCTTGAAGTCTTAAATGGTATGGAAAACCCAATTTATTTTTTCTAATAAATATTACTAAATTTAGTTACTAGGTCTCCACAATGCACATTTAACTATTTATATAAGCTTATTGCTTTTTTATTTGACGTTGTTTATTGGAAATAATGAACACCATTAACGACTTATGTTATGTGCTTACAATAAAGTCATAAATGGGCGTTTTCCAAAAAAAGTGTACATCGTTAAGGAAAAAGTTAAGAAAATTTAACTTTTTCCATTTCGTCACGAAAATTAGCCATACATTTAAATACGATAACTTGCGTGACGAAATGGAAAAAGTTATTAACTATGTACACTTTTTTTGGATAACGCCCAAATAGCCATAAGCTAGATTTTTGTGTACTTTTACCTTCTCGTATCGTTTTATGCAATCCCATGCAATTAATATAATTTAATTAAGAAGCCGCCTCTATATTTCCTTAACTTTTGCTGGGTTTTCGCCAACCTTAGGTTAATATCGTACCGAATTTTCGATCCCTGATCATTTCATTCGATATAATATAAGGTATCCATCCAAGACTTGAACAAGTATTGGCGCTCATTACGCAAATACTTTCCCTTACTTGAATCGAACCCAGGAGTACTAGGTCCGGAGGCAGGAACAGTACATACCAGTCTTAATACGCGTCAATTTTCTCCAGGTGTACTTTCTCGACCACGTAGAAAGCCGTCTCCAAGGCAACGACTTCGAGAATCCTAATGAGCTGATGAAAGTGCTCCACCGCTCCTTGAAAGACGCTGCTGTCGAGATCCAGAAGTTCCTGGACATCATCAGGCGTTCAGCTGAAGCCACGAAACATTTAAACACTGAGCTGGATGCAAAGCAGATACAACTGCAGATGGAGGAGATAGTGAGTATGCAAATGTGGCGACTTAGCAACATCTAGTGATGACTTGTAACTCGGCAGCGCCACCAGCGTCACACAGCGCAACTAAATCTGACTGCGTTTGCCTGTAATCCTGGTTTATCTTTTAAAAGAAAATCTAAATGTGAAGGTGGCTCTGTGGCTTTTCTTGGTGGCTTCTACTAGCAAAATGTTTGACGACGTTGTCTTTCTTTGATTTTATATTTACTGCACATACAATACAACAAATATTTTGACCGTTTTTTTGCAGTAGGTACCAATGTTTTCAAGTAATAAAGATTTCATATTAAAATTTGAAATGACATGGTAATGTAAATGTAAATGTCATCAATGTTAAATGTATGATTAATAAGTACAATTTAATGATGTATTGACATATTACTCTAAAGAGGGTCAGTAAGGTTATCAATACTTATCATTAAATTGTACTTATTAATCATACGGACAATAAAGTAAGTAATTTATTCATCGTAATCGCCAACCCTAAGATCAAACTGTCAAATACTACGGTTTGCCTACATCCGTTGCGAGGTATGCTCATCACTTCATCGAATTTAATTTCATCGAATGTATCATTTCATCGAATTTCATTTAATCGAACGCTATTTTCTGCTGGAACCATAATGTTTTCAGTATATCTTAAACATTAATTACGTAGGTTAGGTTGGATTAGATGTTACATACATACGTAAAATCACGGCTTAATTCCCGGAGGGGGGTTGGCAGAGCTACAGAAATACCAACAACACAAAAAATACTATGTAGTTCGTAATCCTGTAACTACATTTTGCACAACTAGGCTAAAATGTTTACCAGTGTATTATTAGTGACAGGTTGCAAGCCCATTGCCTAACAGTACTACAAGCCCTAAATCCCTTAAGCTGGGTACTGACCAACGTTACGAGGTGTAATGTAACATGTTACACAGCGAGCATTCATGAAGTGAGTACGTAGTGTTACGGGGAAACCAGCGAGCAATTACGTATTGACTGCATGAATGCTCACTGTGTAACATGTTACATTACACCTCGTAACGTTGATCAGTACGCAGCTTTAATCGCCTCTTACGACATCCACGGGAGGACAAACCCGGCAACCACGCATCCTCTCTCTTCCTACACTGTGGTTATTTAAAAAAATCTATTTGTACTATTTTTTCATACGCTACATAATAATATAAGTTTTTTGAACCAGTAGTACTATTGTTTTATACTCATTCAGATCCAAGTACTTAAAAAACTTTTTTTAAAGTTAATGTGCTTGTGTAGTCATAGCGTACCACGGTCCTACCAGTAGGATTTCTAGTAAGTTATTTTTTCGTACATAGATACTGAATTAACGATCATCGGACTTACGTTAACGAGATATGTTAACTTCGTTGATTATCGATTAACGGATTGACGAATTAATGACCAGCTAAGGTAATAAACAATTTTGTAAAAGATAAGTTTTTATTTTGTTTTACTTTATTTCAGGAAAAAATCCACCAGATTTTGATAAAGAAGGCAAAAGGCCCATCACCTACACACCTTGTTAGTAAAGTGTCTAACGAAGAAGGAGAATGCAGCAAAAAATCAGTGAAGTCCCTACTGGCTGAGGCCAGGGCTTTGGCACAGGATCTTCGAGGCCTCATCTTCAAGGTAATTATTTGACGGCTTTGCTGTCAAATCCATACAACGACGCCGAAGATGCAGTTCTAATAGTATTTATTCTTATGGTACTACATAAATTTTTGATAATGGCCAGGGGTCGAGCTTTTTATACCGTAAAAGTTTTTAAAAATTAAAGAATAGTAATTAATGAAAGATTGAAATTTGGTCCAGGCATCGCGGTTCTAAGAATTTATATTTATAAAAGAATATTGACTCAATTTGTCATTTTTTTACAATTTCGATCTGTATTTTGATTTCTAATAAACTGTATTTTAGCGTCATCATTTTATGGCTTTTTATTACATACATACATACATAACATCACGCCTTCATTCCCAATGTGGGGTAGGCAGAGCTACAGAAATACCAACAACTCTAAAAAGACTAGTTGATCATTCTGTAACCACATTTTGCACAATCAGGCCAAGAAGTTTACTAGTGTATTAGTGACAGTTTTTTTTTTAAATAAACCATAACCTTTTTTCACACAAGCGGAGTGGGATAAAAAGTACTCTAAGGCCCGATTCGACCGAAAGTTTGGCATTTTGACATTACTAATCTTAGAGTAAACGTTTACCCCGGTATAAAAGTTTGGTCGAATCGGGCCTAATAAAACTAATAATATATACCAAGAGCAAGATCCTGAAGGCAAATCGCAATTTTTTATTGTAGTGTTTTAAAACAAGTATTGTTAAATCTTTACAAAAAGTGCACGGGTAAACAATGTATTTGTTTTATTCTTTAATTCTTTACGCTCATTACTTAATGTGTTTATGTTACAAATAATAAATAAAGATTCAAACTCCGTTGATATCGTCCTACAATTATCGTAAAGCACGTGGTCAAATACGGAACTAATAATCTCGTATGGTATAACCACAGTTTGCGTAGACAGTGGCGCCTTGGAGAGCTTCATTTGAAATATTGTTGCACGTTTACTTCAAGCGCTGATTCAGGGTGGCAACCCTCTAGTGTTTGCTGCGATAAGTAGTCTTGGATTGCTATCAGGCCACGCGGGAGCGCGCGTGGTGGGGCTGAAGTCACCCTTCTAATAGTATTTTTTCTATTATTAATTTTCTTTTTCTTTTTTCAGACTTTTGATGGCTGGCCAGATATAGTGGTATGGCAACTTAGTGGCGGCTCACGCGTCGCTTACGCCAAGATTGTATGTGCGGACGTTTTACATTCAGTTACACCGGAACAAAATGGCAAGAAATGCGGACGAATAGATTCTGTGTTTTTAAAGGTTATTTTTTATGTAACGGTTTTTAACTCGTAAGTTTACCTTCCCTGTGGCCTCTCAAGAGCCCTCGAGTTATTGAAAAAAAATCTTAAATAATTATTTCTTAATTTTTTAACATGACATTTTATTTTCTTACAGTATATTTAACTCCTCAGGGCCCTCGTCATAATACTACCAAAGGAAATAAAACTGGTTAGGAAATAAAAAAAAACATCTTTTCGTTTTTATTTCTGACAAACAAGTTATGAAAAAGACTATTGTATTTACAATAAAAAACTAAAGTAAAGATAAAAGTTGTATATTCAGTAAGTAGGCCGCACTGGCACTTTTACACGGTTAAATTCTCTTAGCGCTTCCCAAGAGGAGACCACTGCTGAGAAGAAACGCCGCAAGAAACTCAACAGTCAGACATTTTAAAATAAATATTGCTTATGACAATGATAGAACTTAACCTAGCATTATATAAAAGAATGAATAAAAAAAATATGAATATATCATACGTAGTTAAGCAAGAAAACGTGTCGAAACTACTAGAACTACGTGTTAATTAGAATTAACACAAGGGCAAATAAATAAAATAATCATATTTATATCTGCCCTCGATGGTGTAACACTACATGAAATTAAAAAAAAATCGATACGTTCTCCTACAGAAAACGTGTCCCCCAGACTAGATAAGTTTATATTCTATTGGCAAGTTTCGTTGTACGGTGGGCCTTAGGTACTGCTACTTAAGAAAATCAATAGAGCCTATTTTCTTTGCAAGAGGCTGAATAATAAGTGTTTTACCGTAACTCTTACAAGTTTTTAAAAACAATTAACTTATTCCTTATTCAAAGTTGTGTATGAATAATCATCACTTAAAAACGACTTAGGGTTGACGCACACATAACCGCTGGGCACCGGATCGGCACGACCTCAACTCGAGCCGTTCAGTATTCTTTGTACGAAACTCCATACTGTAACGCACACTTATCGGCTTCACCTGATATAAACGAAGCGAGGCGGTGCCGGTCCGTAGCCGAGCGGTTATGTTTGTGTCAACCTTTAATCGTAATTAACTAACTCCTGAGTCTGGCCGTTCGTTTTGCACTTAATACGTCTTTTTAAAGTTATTGGTATTTCTGTAGCTCTGCCTACCCTACTCTGGGAATGAAGGCGTGATGTTATGTATGTATGTTCACAGCCAGTGAGGTGCCAAAAACACCCGGAGAGTTCTAGCTGCAACTGTATCGCAGCGAAGTTGGAACTTCTGATGTGGATGAGCCCCTGCTGCCAGCGGGGAGACTTCGAGCCCTACCTCCCCGAGGGCTATAAACTCAGAGCTAGAGACAGCCCTTTGCTTCTAAAATGCGGTTCCATGGTAGGTCGATTTTGTAAACAGTTGCTTGACTTTTGCTATTTGTGTAGTATATTGGCGAAAATTTGGATTTTTCGCAGTAGTGTTTACTTTTTTTTTATAATTTACTGTTATATGAAGCCAGACAGGCGGTGGCGATTAGATTACTGGAACTACGAAAATGTTTCTCAGACCATTATATATTATAATTATCACTCTTCATAAAAATATTTTTCATACCATTTTACATCATACATAATGATCACTCTTTATTTTCAGGACTTTATAAGTATCCAACTGGTAAATAAGGTTAGGTTAGGTTAGGTTAGCCGTCTGCTCTGGTATCATGGCATATAAGTCTGTACCCTTACCATGTGTTGTAATTAGCATACTCGCTAGCAAGTCGAATGCTTTGTCCCTCACAGTATTGTTATAGAGCGGGATTGACAGAACATTCGACTCGCTAGCGAATACGGTAATGGCAACTCATGGTAAGAGTACTGTATTTTTTTCAAAGAAGGCGGTTAACTGCAATGTCGATGTATTTTTATTCTGTGTCATTTTAGCCCCTAGAGTGCCGGGTCAATGTGTTCCGCGCCAAGCTGAACTTTGAAACTGACTGCGCGGGTGTCATGAGCATTTTTGTGCGAGTGAACTTCATGAAAGCTTCTAGAGACACGCAGGTAAGCCGTTAATTAAAACACACACACTGAAACAAGCACTAGAACCTTGTTTGTGGCAACACGATGTTATTATCTGTGCTCTCTCTGCATTCGACTGCCATCGTGCCGTCACGTCAACGATGTAAAACTAACTGTAACTTGTAACTTTGAAAAATAATTGGATGTGTTTCATCAACTTCCGACATTTTGGGTTTTATTTGCATCTACCGTCTCCCACACATACTAACGTAGATTGCAATTAATAATTTTAAAGTATTCCTAACTATATTTGGTGCACGCTACTTTAGTTTATTTAATAATAAAGGTTATTAAAGTTTATCAACAACTTTTATTTAGATTTGTTGGAGAAATTTTATAGCTCTGCTCTGACGTTAAGTATATCGACGGTTCTGTGACTCAACCTCTTATATAGAATATTGTCCAGTATAAACTGACACTCACTAAGTACGCGAGTGCATACTAAGTGCGTGTCAGTTTATACTGGACAATATTCTATATACGAGGTTGAGTCACAGAACCGTCGATATGTATGTATTGAAGGTTAGTTACCGTATTTATAAAAGTTTTGTTAAAATAATTAAAATGCTTTACCAGTCCATGATTTGTAGTTATGAATATAATCTTCATGTAATTTATGCTGTAGAATAATTGTTTCAATAAAAAACCTTATAAAATAAGCTTTACACTTGTAAAACGATGTTTAGAAGAGTCAACCTTTTACTGGGTGATTTTGGGGTCATGATCCGGAATGGCCAAAAGTGAATAAGATGGTCACATACTGAAAAACCAGCTGTTCCATACATTAACGGTGAATTAATTGAGAGTTAATGTATGGAACAGCTGGTTTTTTTTTGGCGATTTTGTGGTTGGTCCTATTGGAAAAGTTATTCAGTATGACCATCTTATTCACTTTTGGCCATTCTGAATCATGCCCCCAAAATCACCCAGTATATAGCCACCGTAGAACTCTCCCATATTGACAATGTTTAATTAAGAAAAAGATACCTTAAAAGGCATCATTGGATTTCTGCGACCGGGATTTATAATGGCATACACGTAATGTTTTTTTCATAACTCAGGAGCAGCAAAATCCAGTGAACCCAGTGTGGAATGAATTGGTCAGGTTCAACCTTAACGCATACACAACACCTGAGCGCTTGGTAACGTCTCCCCCCGAGATCGTAGTGGAGGTTTTTGGTTTTGCCCCAAGAGTAAGTATCATCAATATCATCATGAACTTTTTTTGTTGAACACTTAAAGTATTTTTTTAACAATGTCATGAATAGCAAGCGCCTAACTCGGTATAGTGCATGTCAATTTATATTAAATACTTTTCATCAATGAACCAGTTTGGTGAATGTCGTTTTATACTATAATATTAACACGTTTGAGTTACCCTGCCATTGAAATGTTCCACTTAGGTCCTAAAATTCTCCATTCAAAATACGACCACAGTATTAGGCTTTATTGAATTTTGAAATTAAAAGAGACAGTAACAGCTGTTAACATAGTACGTATCTGCTACTGACGCGAGCACTGAGTTAATTACCATACGAGGCTCAAAGCTGTACCTATATCGCACCTTCGGTAGAACAAGGGCACAATGTACAATGTGACTAAAGGGGAAATGGTGCTCATGTCTGGTAGAACAAAGGCACAATGTACAATGTTACTGAAGGGGAAATTGTGCCTTTGTCCTACCGAAGGTGCGATATTGTCTCTACTTCTCTTTGGTAAGCGTGGGTCAAGGTCAATCGTAATGATACTGCTGCGATCGCTTTCAGAATGTCGGTACAAAATCTCTACAAGGTAATGTCATATATTTTTTCCGGGCCTGCCCGTAGAGTCATACAAACAACTTAAAAAAATACGGCAATAGCCGCAATGTCATATTTAAAATGTTAAGGTGGGTACGAATTAGAGCCGCCTCCACGGCTCACCTATTTTGCTCAAATTCATACGCGCCCACGCGCTGCTCGCGCACTGCGCGTGGCGAGCCGCCGTGAGTCGGTCATTTGACCGTGCTCAAAGGCGTCTTGGTGTGCGTGCCTCGCGTAATTTGGACGTGTATCCGAGCGTGCCGGGCCAGAACGACAAATTCTAACTTGTCTGTGGGCGAGGCGAGTACAAATTTAATAAAGTTGCTGAGCCGTTCCACCACCGAACGTTTTCTTCTACTTTTTGTTAATAATTCGGTGTGTTATTATTATGATAAACGCAGACGCGGCTGTCATCGTGTCCGACGCCATTTTGAAATTGTGTGCAACAATTTGGCTCGCGAGCAGCTCTCCGTGCGGGGCGCGCATGCCTCAGGCTGAACCGCTCAGATTCGTACCCAGCTTTTAACTTTACGGTTAAGCCCGTTGCCGCGCTCGAACATGATGACATCATTGGCCAGCGATATGTGTACATTGGTTAAATTATTAAATGTTTTCGTCCAAGGTGCATTGTGACGTAGGTAAGTCTTAAGGTTGACCTAAATTGCCGTTTAATGGTTAGTTACATAGTGAATTTTAAAACATACACGAGTTTCAAGCCGATCGATTTAATGCGTCATCTACACGTTATAATGTATTCAAAGAAAATTTAATGGCATTTTTAATGTTTGGGTCAAATCTTGCAAAGAAGATTTGAATCAACTCCCGGGGACCGTTTGAGCTGAAATTTGACATCATCGAGCTGGTCTGATGATGTCAGAAGGTGGCGACAGGATCTCCGCTATACTTAAAGGAGACCCACCTTGCTTGGACTTATTAGGATGGTCTGGATAACCAGTTTGAAAAAAGTACTCTATGCAACAAAAGCTTGTCACAAAAGTGAACATTTTGACAGAACCTTTTTTAGTCTTTCTTTTTCAATAAAAATAAATTGACTCATTATTTCGGCCTTTTTGGTAGCGTATTTTTTAAATTTTACTTTAAAACTCCTTGCTGTAACTTTATGATTGAAAAAAAAAACTTCAGTTTCTTGCAGCACTTCTTCTTAGAAATTTTGATTGCGTTCAATCACTAGTAGATTTATTTTGAGCAATATTTGTACACCTACTTGTGTCTATCTATCCTTCTGTTTCGAATAAATAAATCTCTTCACGCTTTAACTGCTGAATCGATTTAGATAAAATTTGGTATGGAGATAGTTTTTATCCCGGAAAATTGGACAGTTCCCGAGGGAGAAGTGATAAACGACTTCTACGTGGATGGAGTCTCGGGAAAAAGCTAGTATTAAATAGATCAAAACCCTTGATGTAACCCCTGGTTTAAGAGCTGTTATATGACGGTGATATAGCAATTCCGCGTAACGATTAAATTAAATAATTTGCAAAATGTACCTTAACAATTAAGTCAGTAAGGTATATTTTGCAACTTTTTGAATTTGCTAGTTACGCGGTATTGCAAGCAGCCAAATTGCAACAACTCAAATAAAACTCCTGTTGCAATCACAACCTTAGTACTAAGAAGAGATAATTGAATTTACTAACATTCTCAATTTGATTTTTAAATGAATTACGTGTTCGAATTCAATCGATCCATCCGTCTAGGAGACAAAACTTTTTTTATGACTATGTTTACGCACACGACCTCTCAGGCCACCTGTTGGTAAGTAGAATCTACACCATAAATATTTAAATTCTCAAAACTACAATCTCAAGACTGCTTTCCTAAGACCCCAAATGCGCTGCCTACCCTGAGGTAGTCCTTATCTTAGTAGATGGAATGCCTCTATGCTAGTAATTTCACCGGTGGTCTTATCTCCGCACCGGAACAACAGTACGAACACTGCTGCTTGGCAACAGACAGACGTAGAGATATGCAGATACACAAGCACGTTTAACTTATAATAACGTCCCACTATTTTGCCAAATTAGTCATTATTAACTGGAACCAAAGGTTTATTTTTGCAGACCCATCATGAGCTCATAGGTCGGGTCTCAGTAAAACCGTTGATAAGTGACCAAGAAGACTTGACCCCTCAACTCAAGTGGCTTGATATACTCTGCGGGTCCGACCAGACTGGTCAGATACTGGTTTCCGCACAGCTGATACAGGTATAAAAAAGTTAATTTTATATAGCTGGGCGTTTCATAATTTAAAACTTAATACCAAATGTTGTATGTATGACGTAGTTACCCTAGTTGATAATGACGTTGTCTACAAAGCTAGCGGTTGGGTTAAATTCCTAAAAAGGGCAAATATTCTCTTCGGCCACTTTGGAAACCAAAAGTTCGAATCCGGTTCAGGCAAAATAATTATTTTTATTTTTAGGAAACCAGAGACCCTAGCCAAAATGCGTTCGCTAACTAGCGTTTCTATTAGTTTTGATTTTAAACCAATCGCGTCACTGGTAGATCTCGTCTTACGAAAAGTCACGTGTTCTACAAGTGACTCGATTGATCTTGGCCAGGGCCTCTGGTTTCGAATAAAGAAAAATAATTCTGTTTTCTAAACTGTTTAAAAACTGTTAATAAAATCTTATTTTGAAACTCATTGGAGCCAATATACAACGTGTTACAAAATAATCCGTAAAAAATAAATTACAAAAGTAGTGTCAACCCTTATTAAATAACGTCAGTTCAGTATCTTAGGTATACAGTATACTAGGGTTGACACTATTTTCGTAATTTCTTTTTTACGGTTTTTTTTTGTAACACTTTGTATAGGGTCTATCCCCCTTATTATATTATTAGTTATGTTTAGTTAGAGCTCCTATTTCTGGGTTGTTTTGGCCCTCCGGGCCTGACATAAAGACGAACTTAAGCAAACCTACTTCACACATACTGAACAGTATAAATGTGAATGAGTTTCAAAAATGTTTTTTTTTTCTGTATTTGAAACCAGTTTAGAAAGTTATTTTTAAGTTTAGCACTACTTGTGACGTAGAAAAGACCTTTAGCCACAAGCAGACATATGTTTATTTTTTTTCGAAATTATAAATAATAAACAAAAAAGTTTTGCTCCTGAGACAAACCTTTAAAAGCAACTTTTCAAAAGGTTCTGTCAATTGTTGCTACTTTAAAGCTTTTATTATGAATTCCTGATAATCTATACTAATATTATAAAGGGGAAAGATTTGTTTGTTTGTTTGTTTCAAATAGGCTCCGAAACTAAACCGATTTGAAAAAATCTTTTACTACTGGAAGCCGACACTATCCCTGATGAACATACTTAGTATGACATAAACAAATCAATAATAAATGATAAATGTCAAAGGACAAACTCGCACAAATTAACCTAGTACTTAACTAAGCTAGGATTGTATAATGGGTACTAGGCAATTATACGAAACACACATATAGAGAGATACATTTTAGAGATTAACATCGAATTACTCTTTAAAATTTGTGTATTCAAATCGACTTTGAGAAACGAGTTATTAGCACCAATTGACTCTACGAGTAAGTGCAGAGGCCCGTTTCTCGAAACTCAGTCTAATAATATTAATTATTAGGGTTTGTAGCCTAGAAAATCTATACCAACTTTTCTACTTAATGTTGAAAATACGATACAAATAAAATTAACATTATGGGACCATGAAAACCTTCATCCCCTTAAGCCTTGTCTCTTTGTTTCAAGTCGCCGGCGAATTTCTACAAGCCCTCGGATACCGCATGTTACAATACTGACGTCACAAGATGCGAAGGAAAGATATCGCCGGAACCTATACCGAAATACCTGATACCAGCACCTCAAACTTACAAGTTATTATTAGCAGTGATCGGGCAAAACGGTGCAAAACTTTAACAAAACTTACATTGTTCAATTGGACACTAATCTGCCAAAATTATTCTTATTTTTCTTGGTTGTAAGCTCTCATTTTTGTCAGGTTTACAAGTTTTGTTAAAGTTTTGCGCCGTTTTGCCCGATCATTAATTATTTAGAATTCTTATTATATCTAACGGCCGAACTCTATATTTAACCCGCGGACAGATTCGGATTAAAATTTGACACATTTTGTATGGGCAAATGTCAAATTTCAACCCGAAGTAAGCCTTATATATTCGCGGTTTGAACATAGGTTTCGGCCGTTAGTCTAGCTAAGATGTTAACATTGCCAGCGATTCTATTTTCTATCGACTCAAAATGGAGTTAATGTTTGAGTATACGAACCGTTTTTATTTAACTAGCATTCTTAAAAAAATGCATTTGACTTACAAAAATTGCATGTCTATCTCAATACTTCAAAACGAATCTCAAGTTTCACCTGACGTGTCTTGAGACAGACTTCATTCAACCAAGCTTTTGCACTATCAGGGTTGGGATTCTGCACGGTAATAACGACATCGTATTTGACGTGTTTCCGTATTGTCAACGTTTTGACAATTCTTATTTACCGTTACAGTAATGGCGGGCGAGTGAAAAACAATACCAAAACACTTCAAAGTTTTGCCTCAGTAGAATACAGAGATACTGTAATAGCTTGGGCAACAACATTTCACCCTTATGCCATTTTATTAATTTTGACTGACTTCTGCAATCTTTAACTTTAGAAAAATGTAACATGGCTGAGCACTACAGGAAAAAAATTAAACTTTGATAGCAGTGCTGTCATTCTGCTAAAATGGCAAAAACAAAAGTTTACATCAGTTAAAAGCGCACATTTTATCAATGACAGATAAAATGTGCGCGTTTAATTAAGTAGGTACATCGTCGTTTTTAGGGTTTCGTACCCAATGGGAACCCTATTACTAAGATCCCGCTGTCCGTCTGTCTGTCCGTCTGTCACCAGGATGTATATCATGAACCGTGATAGCTAGACAGTTGAAATTCTCAAAGATGATGTATTTCTGTTGCCACTATAACAACAAATACTAAAAGAGATTAGAACTATATTTAAGGGGGGCTCCCATACAAAAAACGTGTTTTTTTTACCGTTATAGATAATGGTACGAAACCCTTCGTGCGCGAGTCCGACTCGCACTTGGCCGGTTTTTTAATATATGGGGTTTACTGTACAATCAGTTTCCTTTTAATTTAATGATCTCATGCAAGCGGAAAATACGTGTAACTAACCTTTCGTTCTTGCTGGGGAATAAAGTGATTTCAAAAAACGATTCGAACAATTTTGAGCTAAGTTACTTATACAGTAACAGCAGTTTTTACTTGTAATGCTGATACACTAGAACTTTTATTTAAAAATATTTGGGTATTGTATTTATCGCCTCAACCAACCACTATATTAACGAGATTTGTTTTCGTTTTAGTCTTCTCACGGTTTGGAAGGTGTCAAGCAATTCGATTGCCAGGGGATTTGGAACTATGGCTAAACGTTTGGCATATCGTCTTGTGTGGTCTTTACTTTCCTCCTTTGTGCTGGGCATGTTCAGGTATTCATGTATCTCGTTACTGCGAGCAAACCAGGGTGAATTTACAATTGTCCGCAAAACTGCGTTTTGTGCTCTTTGTAAAATAATGTGTATTTTGCCGTCGCTGGCGGCCCCCCACAGTTGGATGATTCTATTATTAGGGTTTCGTAGTCAAACTAGGAACCCTTATATTTTCGCCATGTCCGTCAGTCCGTCCGTCCGTCCGTCCGCAGCCCAGCGCAGAGACTCTTAGTACTAGAAAGCTGTAATTTGGCATTAATATGCACATTAATCATGCCAACAAAGTGGCAAAATAAAATGTAATAAAATGTTTTTTTAAGGTATCCCTACACGTAACGTGGGGATGTTTTTTTTTCTCGACTACCCTATAGTGTGGGGTGTCGTTGGATAGGTCTTTTAAAAATATTACTGGTTTGTTAAAACAGTTTTTCGATTACGTAATCTGTTTATGAAATATTAAGGTTTATAATTTTGTTAGACTCAAGTGTGTCCCCCCCCCCCCCCTACAGCCAAAACTACACATACTACAAATCTAAAAAAAAACTTAAATGAAAGAACATATAACAAACGTTAAAGGAAAGCTATCACTGCTATGTAGACATCATTGGTTTATGAGATACAGGCGATTAAAGTGTTTATACCAACTAAAATCATCTAAGACGGCACCAATTGACTTTAAATAGAAAATTAGTTATACTTGTTGATTTTTATGTTTGTAGTACTTAACGGCTTCGGAACCCTACACTGAGCATGGCCCGACATGCTCTTGCCCGGTTTTAAAAAGCAAATTATTATTTATTGTCTATAAACTTTTTACGCGCCTTTTCGGTGGGGTTGGCGGTTTGTAGGCATTGGCGGGAATGGCGGGGTTTGAGGCCAGAAGGTATTCGCCTCCCCCTGTCTGTCGCCCCGTTAAACGGTTTCACAGGTAATGTTTACACTGTGGATTCAAATAACGATCATGTACAGGGTGGATGTATACTGGTGGGGACTCAGGGAGGTCAGCATCACACACAAGCCATGCATGTTCCTCGAGATCCTAGATGTGACCATCAAATCAGGGATCATAACACACGCGACATCAAATTGTAATTTCCCTAACGGAAGGACGTCCCAGGTACTTAAATTAATTAAAAACAACCTTTAAAATGTACATATTTTTTTATTTATCTGAGATGACACATAAAGAATGTTTAGTAGAAAATTTTATGTATAAATAACACCATTATCGTTTTTTAACCCAGCTAGATAAAGGTCACCTTTTTATCGATGAAATTTAAATAGATAGAGGTGGTTTTTCAAAATCCTTCACAAATAATTTCGACGTATAAGATATATGATTTACGTTGGTTTTATAACAAAACAATACAGGCTGATTCAATTTCAAAATACAACTGTTTAAAACATATTCGTTCACTAAATAATAAGAACCTCCGCTAGACGGTCGCCACACAGTCATGTGTAATATAACATTTGTTTAAATGCAGATATCTCAGGTCTTGTCAAACTACTGACAGCTGGATGTCCAAAGCAAAAAAAGCTACACATGCGGACTTCATACTTCTTAACAACCTTTTTTTTCGACATTATTCGCGAGAAATGTGAAAGAGAAATCCGTTTCAGATTCTCGAAGGCAATATAACTGATTGTTACTGTACTCCGCTTGCTTTAAAACTCTACGACAGCGGTTCCTTTGGACGTACGTTGTTTCTTGGTCTGAATGTGGTTAAAAACCCTCTTAAATACGTGATTAACTGGATACCGAAGAAAGAGAGACAGGAGTCTATATATGCTACGATGATTATGTCCTCGGACTTTGTTCAAGGTAATCTATAGCGGAGTCTACCGTGTAAAATCAAAAGGGTTCTGGTGATATTGTACATTTTATCGATGTTACACTTATTAATTGGAAACAACTGTATTATAAAAGGTGTTTACATACGTGTGCTAACTCGGAGCCTCGGAGGAATACTAAAGTAAAGTTGCAAAATATTTTTACGACAAAAAATTATATCGATGTTACTGTCAACATTATTCAATATGACATTTTAAAATAAAAACTAAACAAATTATATTTTTTTATTTTGAAATGTTTTTCATACTAAACAATCTATGTTTTTTTCCGGCTTTACCCTTAGTGACGATAATCATTGCCATCTAGAGGAAATTTTCCATTTTAAATTACTAAACAGTCTCTCAACGTCCACTGTGGTCAACGGGACATTCTTCATAATTATGTTTAAAATTACTAAAACCCATTTTCAGGATCGTGAACGATATTGTGATTTATTCACGTTTTATAACACTTTGATGAAATTACACTAGTCTTTTGAATATAGACTTATTTATCTTAAGAGTAGCAGAGATTTTTAATAAATTAAAAATGTATATCGACATCTTATTTGTTGATATCAAATCCTTAGGACGTGCCTTATTACGTTGTAAGTATTACATCATCATATCATCATATCAGCCGAAAGACGTCCACTGCTGGACATAGGCCTCCCCCAAGGCTCTCCATTCAGACCGGTCCTGTGCTTTTCGCATCCACCGCGTTCCCGCGATTTTTACAAGGTCGTCGCTCCATCTTGTTGGAGGCCTACCTACAGCTCGTCTCCCGGTCCGTGGACGCCACTCAAGAACCTTCTGACTCCATCGGTCATCAGTCCTGCGAGCAATGTGCCCCGCCCACTGCCACTTAAGTTTAGCTATTCTTCGGGCTATGTCGGTAACCTTAGTTCTACTGCGGATATCATCATTTCTGATTCTATCACGCAGAGAAACCCCGAGCATAGCTCTCTCCATAGCCCTCTGAGTGACTTTGAGCTTCCTTATAAGGCCCATTGTTAGCGCCCACGTCTCAGATCCGTAAGTCATCACTGGCAACACACACTGGTCAAAGACTTTTGACTTCAAACACTGCGGTAATTTGGACGAAAAGATGCTGCGAAGCTTCCCGAACGCTGCCCAGCCGAGTCGGATTCGACGAGTGACCTCTTTCTCAAAGTTGGACTTACCTAACTGGACCGTTTGTCCCAGGTAAACATAGTCGTCAACAACTTCGAGCGCAGAGCCTCCGACCATCACGGGAGTTGTCGCGACATGGACATTGGACATGACTTTCGTCTTGTCCATGTTCATTCTCAGGCCAACTTGGTCGGAAACTCTACTGAGGTCAGCGAGCATTGCACTGAGTTCCTCCATGGTCTCAGCCATGACTACGATATCGTCAGCAAATCGAAGGTGAGTGATGTACTCGCCATTGATGTTGATGCCTCGTCCTTTCCAGTCCAGAACCTTAAAAGCATCTTCCAATGCAGCGGTGAACAGCTTCGGAGAGATCACATCTCCTTGTCTGACTCCCCGCTGCAGAGGAATAGGCTTCGTGCTCTGGTCCTGTAGTCGGACGGACATAGTGGCGTTTTCGTAAAGACACTTCAATACTTCGATATATCGGTAGTCAACTTGGCACCGCTGGAGAGACTGCAGCACAGCCCAGGTCTCGATCGAATCGAAGGCTTTCTCGTAGTCCACAAATGCAAGGCAAAGGGGGAGGTTATACTCTTCGGTCTTCTGTATAACCTGCCGCAACGCATGTATGTGGTCTACGGTACTATAGCCTTTTCGGAAACCGGCTTGTTCAGGAGGCTGGAAATCGTCAAACCTGCGCGCGAGACGATTTGTGATGACCCTCGAAAACAACTTGTAAACATGGCTCAGAAGTGAGATGGGTCTATAATTCTTCAGCAAGGTTTTATCACCTTTCTTGAAGAAGAGAACCACCACACCTTTGTTCCATGCTTTCGGCGTTCTCCCTTCGTGGAGAACGGAACTGAACAGCGTCTGGAGACCCCTAAGGATGGGTTTACCACCCGCCTTCAGGAGTTCAGCTGTAATTCCATCCTCCCCTGGGGCTTTGCCATTTTTAAGCTGTTTGAGGGCCATACTAATCTCGTATAGGCTGACGTCGGGGAGATCTTCGGTATAGTGTCGGGTTAATCTAGCCCTCGGGTCTTTAGCTAGATTTTCGACGGGTGTTCGGTTTGTCGTGTACAGCTGTCCATAAAACTTCTCAACCTCCGCCAATAGCTCAGGTTTGGATGAAATGACTCTGCCGTCGTCGGTCTTCAGCTTCATCAATTGGCTTTGGCCAACAGACAGATCCCTGGCAAACACCTTAGAGCCCCTGTTACGCTCAATAGCCTTTTCAATACTTTTAGTATTGAATCGGCGTATATCACGCTTCAGAGACTTCGAGATCTGTCTGTTGACTTGCCGATAGCGACAAGCGTCACCAGAGGACTGCAGAATCATCTCGCGCCTCACCTCCATGAGCCTAAGGGTGGATTCCGAGAGCTTCTTGATCTTTGTACGGCGGATCTTAAAAAACTTAGACCCGACCGTTTGGACAGCTTCCACAAACCCGTCGTTGTAATCGTCCACGTCGCTACCTAGGCACTCGAAACGGTTTTGAAGTTCGAGCTGAAAGCTTTCGGGGTTTTGGAGCTGAGCGGGTGCCGGGCGGAGCGTAGACTTTATCAGTCTAGACCTTTCAAGCTTGAACTGGATATTCAATGAGCCTCGCACCATACGGTGATCACTACCGGTTTTAACCGCACTGATCACGGAGACATCATTGAATATGTGCTTTTTCGTCGACATGATAAAGTCTATCTCATTCCTCGTTACACCATCAGGGCTCATCCAGGTCCACCTCCTATGCTCACGTTTTCTGAAGAAGGAGTTCATCATATAGAGTCCCTCCTTCTCCATAAAACTGGCCAGTAGGTGGCCCCGGTGATTCCTATGCCCCACTCCAAAATTCCCCACTCTCTGCTCTTCACCGTCTCGTTTGCCCAGCTTTGCGTTGAAGTCCCCCATAACAACCGTGAAGTGAGTTTTGGAGCTATGCATGGCTCTGGAAACATCCTCATACATAGCCTCCACCTCATCGTCGGAGTGCGTTGAGGTCGGAGCATATACCTGTATGACCTTCAACGAATATCGTTGGGTCATTCTGAGCACAAGGCACGCTACTCTGCTCGACACACTCTCGATCTTCACCACGTTGTTCACGAGGGACTTGTGGACGATAAACCCGATACCTCCCTGGGACTGGTGGTCGCCCTCCCGGAAATAGAGCAAGTTACCGGACTCCAGGGTTGTCATGTCCTCCCCCTCTCTACGGACTTCTGACAACCCTATGATTCCCCATCGTAACCTGCTCAATTCCTCCTCCAGTTCCAGCAACTTTTCGTCGGTCCGCAATGTTCGGCAGTTGTATGTTGCCAGGGCCAAAGGTCGTCGTTTCTGGTAGCCGGGTCTCTGCCGGAGATTACCTAAAGCACCCCCTGCCCCACCGTTACCATGGCCGCTACCGGAGCCAGGAATAGCGGGGCCGCCGGGGACTAGGGGTCTGGGCTGTTGTTGTACATTCATGTTTTTTTTTTTTTGATCTAGAACCGTTTGGGGGGAAAAATGCCGTAGTCGCCACGCTTGGCAGGCGGGTTGGCGACCGCAGTCATACCATGTAGTCCGCAGAGGACGCTGCTGCCCATCCTCCGGTTTATCCCTTAGTCGCTTCCTACGACACCCACGGGAAGAGAGGGGGTGGTGCTATTCTCGACCGGCACCACACGGCACTAGTATTACATAAGTATTACATAATAAAATACAAATACCCATTTGAAGGCTAACATAGTTGTTAGTGAACCTAGATACGCAGATAGCGGGATTTGTTTCCCGCATAAATATTTATGAGCACGAGTATTAGTTTATTGTCCATAAAAGATCCTTAACACAATCATATGTGAAAAGATAATGTTCCCCTTCACTTCAATATGTATTTAATTCTTCTTCTTATACAGGGTCTCCTACTATATTGATAACATTCAATTATAAATTCATCATATTTTCAGCTCCGACAGCGTATTTTCTTAACGTGAGTTTATAGGATTTCAAGTACGACTAATGTTACGTATCATGTGACTATAGAGAAATAATGGCGTTTGTGAGATTAAGATACTGAACATGACTGGACTATGTAGATTTATGATGATGAATCTTTATGCCATTATAAATTTCAAAGGTTTTTTCCCAAACTAACCTGTACTGGTTAAAACATATTTTGAAATAGACAGCATTTTCAGTAGTATAGATTTGTTTTTACGTTTGAAATAAGAGCTTTGCCGACTAAAACATAGTAATGCAGAGTCCTATGTTTAAATAAAACATCCTGCACCTTTGTATTGTTTCCTAGTTGGCCGGAAGGTCTACGTTAAAAAGCAACAGAAGGGTATCGATTTATGCGAAATGCCCTCTGACACCAACTGCAATGAACCATGCAGACTGACGTTACCAAAATTTTCCTTCATACAAAACCTGTTCGTAAGAGGCCCTGACGAGGAAAAGGACATGCTGCTTCCTATGTTCTGCAAGAAGAATAACAAGATAAAAGTGGCTAAGAAGAGCCCAGAAAATGAACCACCTCAAAGCGATTGGTGGACGCGTTACATGGCATCACAAACGGTAATAAAAAGAAGTTTATTTATATTCAGCCTGTATATTCGACTTTTGGTCAAAAGCCTTTTTCCTGAGGCATTTTTAGTAAATTCAGTTGTGACCATGAAAGAGAAAGAAAAAGTTTATACGTAAATTAACTGTTTTAAATTTATTCACCATCAGTTTTGTTTGCAGAATAACTCGAACTCAGAAGCAAGCAACTGTAATCTTTTAACTGTAAGTAACAGTAACCTACTCATACAGGATGCGCTTATATCATATTTTCAATGAACTGTAGATTACATTGGCCCCGGATATTTATTATATTTTGAATCTTTTTTGTCTTTTGGGAATCTAGTATCTAGAGAGTAAAATAATGTTTTGTAATTGTCGTGTTTCGGGAAAGATCTACAGGATGTACCCATGGCCCATATGTCTCTGGGTCTCGTCAGGTGGCAATGTGCTCGTTTGGTTTCTCCTTGCTATAAAAAAATCTCATAACATTCTGCCCTCCTTAGCCAATAAATAGTATGTCAGATTCAAATGACAAAGTTGATTCAATCCTCTCTTTTTAGTAATAACGTTCTGATTGCTACAGGAGTCTTATTCGGGATACTGCTATTTAGCATTATACAGGGTCCATCTGAAACTCTGCTATCATCTTAAGGGCCTGGACTAACAGTCTGCCGACTGATATTGGGCTGCCTGTTCATCGTTTTAGAACACACTGTCAGATTCTCAGGCTTTATATGTCTTCATAGATTTTGGACTGTCATGTTGCCTGGCGACTTGGGTTGGTAGGTTCACTGTTAGTATATAAGACGGTTCACTTTCTATGCTGTTTTTTATCGTTTTGGGAAGTTAAACAGTCCAAGTGTAGCTTACAACATTATAAAATAACACATTACGTCAGCAACAGGCCTCGTCAAGTCGTTTTACATAAGAATGATCATCGGCAACATGCTTCGTCAAATTATATTAAAACTAACAAAACAAAATTTGACGACACAGACTCAAACGTTCCCATTACACCGGCTGCATTGCCGCGCTGGATTGCAATGGAAACCTGCTGAACAACCACGATCCAGAACGAGGATCCCCCCCTCTGTCCCGCATTCGACGACCTAACTCCCTAAAAAGCTCCCTGGCTTCTGAACCCAAAGGTCCCGAAGTGTAACTTGCAATTTACATTTTAAACGGCTGCACTCAGAGTGAGTTTGATGATTAATGCGTTATTTAGTGACGGTTTTTTTAAAAGGTATTTTTTTATTGTTATCATGATTTTGTTTAAATTACCTTATTCTAAATGTCGCCAAACTGCGTTTCAGTTAATATAATTGTGTCTAAAATGACTCTGAGTACAGCTGTTGGTTAGTTAACAATCTTGCAAACCTTTACATTCCATAATATTCAAAGGTTGCAGAGCCTACCACCAGGTGGTCACTGCCACCCCAAAAAAACCTTTACACTGCTTCAATGACTTTTAAACTTTTATACTAGATTTACAACTCTGAACTGGAATGCCAGCCCGGATTCTCCAGGTTCAAAGACTGGTGTAGCACTTTTAAACTGTACAACGGGAAGAAATCCGGGATTCGCGAAGTTGACGAACAGTTACACTGTGGCTATTTAAAGGTTTCTATTTGTTTTTTTTATCACAATATGCTTTATATTTTATGAGATGATTTTACAGGCAACAGCCTGTATCACCCATGGTTTCGACAAGTAAACAGTTGGACTAAAAGGCTCAGAGGGACACCGATATTTGTTAGAATGAGACACGTAAATAACTATCGCACTCCTCTCGGCCTGTTAGTCTGACTGTCGGTTTCCGGGAACCTTAGGTGATTGCAATGTAATAGATTTGTTAAAGTTATTTTAATCTCCCATTGTAGTTCGCAATTATTCTTTTGCAAAACTTTGTTTTTTTCTCACGTTTGTTTTAGAACTGTCCAAATGTAACTTAAAGAACATTGTCACTACATAGTATTAAACAAAGTCGCTTTTTCTGTCCCTATATCCCTATGTATGCTTAAATCTTTAAAACTCCGCAACGGATTTTGATGCGGTTTTTTTAATAGATAGAGTGATTGAAGAGGAAGGTTTATATGTATGATACTTTAATCCGGAGCGAAGCGAGGGCGGGTCGCTAGTTATAAATAAACAAAACCCAGTAACAGTGTTAGCGCTGAAATAACTATAAATCCATATTAATCCTCAAGGTTGACTTAGAACGTACTTAGCACTTGAAGGGTACCTACACGTAAAGAACATGTCTAGTCAACTTAGTAACTTTTTGAGATATCACCATTTTATACTTAGTAACCATGTAATTTTGTATAGTTATTCTATTTTCGTAATGTATTTCGGCTAGCTGTTGCGGTCTCAGTAGCACTCACATCTGACAGTATATTTGTCACGTGTTTCATAGAAAAAGCTAGCCGTGATACACTAATATAATAGAAGGTCTGTAAGTAATTTTATAGATGAAAATAATATGTTAGACCCATGTACATCTGTAACTAAGTGGTAGCTAATAAAGCGGATCTATAAAATACGAGATTAAAATCTACTTTAAATAAAGTGACTAGATGTTTTTAAAGCTTTACATTATCCCTTTCAGATCGAACTTAGCATCGTATTGTTTTGTTTTGGTGGTTCAAATTATTTTGCATTTGCTCATTTGAAAACGATTATTTTTCGATGACGTTAAACCCTCACCATTGTACTTTATAGTAATGTAAGGGATGCCATTGTAACTATGAAATATTTAAATCTCCCGATGAAATGGCAACGACTACTTTTTGAGTTAATATCTCTTAAACGGCTAAACCAATTTCCATCAAGCTTTTTTAAAGTAGATCGGTACGAGTATATCTGTTTAGGAGTTATGATGCTACAGACAGATCTACGGATACAGATAAATTCAGCTTATTTTTTTAAACATCCTTTTTTTTGGTTGCGGTTGAAAAATAAACTTTTTGCAGGTCGGCATAAAGATCTACCAGTGGCCACCTCCACGAAACACAGTGGTGGTTAGTTCCAATGGAGTCCAGCTTGATCGAGGGTAACTATCCTGTATTTATAATTGTACTTTTTGAGGTTAGCCATGATTTTGTCGAATTTCACTTCTCATTTCATCGAACTCTATTTTCTATGAAACCATCATGGTTTTCAAGGGGTATTTGGCCTGGTCAGTTAGGAAAATGTTTGTTAGTTACTAGCCACCAATTATACAAGGTATCTCTTAACATGGGGCTTTAAATGTAGGGATCGATTCTACTCCTCAAATGGAACTCCTTTTGTTCAACGACTTTAAAAAATGAGATATTTGTTTTCGTACAAAATAAATGAATTCACTGATTTTAATATTAAAGTTTGGAAGTTTGATAAAATTATAAAAATATCAGGGGACAATCTCACACAAATTGACCTAGTCCCAAACTAAGCTCTAGTATTGTTCGATGGGTACTAGACAACGAAAACCATCCAAGACTCAGGAACAAATATTCGCGCTCATCACATAAATATCTGCCCTTACCGGGATTTGAACCTAGGACCGCAGGCTTCGGAGGCAGGATCACTCCCAACTAGGCCAACGTGTCGCCAAATCACGTTTAACTTACTGTAAATTAAGTTATTTTCTAAGTCGTACTGCAATAGATGTAGCATTTGAGGAGTAGAATCGATACCTACATTTAAAGCTAACATCTGTAAACTAACAGTATGGAATGCAATAAACATTTGAGTATTGAGTATTGAAAATGAAATAAGAGTTATCAAAACGTTGACAATACGGAAACACGGCAAATACGATATCGTTATTACCATGTAGAATCCCAGCCCTGGGCCTCTATTCAGGTGCGTTAAAACGATATCGTATTTGACACGTTTAAAAATCGTTTATGTCATAGTCGCCATTATTGTAAATGACATAAGAGTTATCAAAACGTTGACAATACGGAAACAGGTCAATAACGATATCGTTATAACGCAGTTGAATAGAGGCCCTGTTATGATACCTGGGCTGGGATTCTACATGGTAATAACCATAGATCGTTATCGCGGGAGCAAAAACAAATCTGTTACAGAACACATATAACAGATTGTCTGTTTGGTAAAAATAAATATTATGCCTACGCATTCTAAACCTCTGAGAAGTTCTTCATATCTTACACGACGTTTTCTCTGGATAGACATAGTTGGTCAAAGAAAAATTCATAATAAGCCAGCAATGTTTTTTTTTTAAAAATATTTATTTAGCTTTACCGCGTATATTTGTTTGTTAGCTTCAAATATTGTAATCGATTTAACATACATGTATTGAGACCCCGTGACCATGTAGAACTACGATATCTTCGATCTTTAAATCCTGATGCTGTAGATGGTACTGCTTAGCTTATGATTCATAATAGTTATTTATGTGGCTGGTGCATAATGAGAGGCATTAAAGCACGAGTGTGGTTTTATGAAACGAGCCGAAGGCGAGTTTCATAATAAGATCACACGAGTGTTTTAATGCCTAATTATGCGTACAGTCGCATACATAACTTTATCTACATACATATCGTAAATTTTCTACAATATGTACAATCCGGCAAACATTTTCAAGTAACTTTATTTTCTGGTCTACGCACTATTCGAGAGTTCGAAACAAATGAGTGCGGTGCGGTGCAGGTGGGGGGCGGGCGCGCGGGTGCTGCAGGTTTGCTGGATTGTTCTAAGAAGATGTTCGAAATTTGAACGTGATTAAAGTTTCGGCTACCTGCACTTTAATTTAAACATTATGATGCAACCACAGATACATGTTTAGTAATGTATGTCATTTGCTTATCGTTTCTGAACATATTATAGGGAAGTTATACCATGGATGTAGATAAAAGGTTTTAAAACTCGTTTTTCACTTCTTTTTATTGAGGTTGATGATACTCAGTATTCAAAATTATCAACTTTGTATTTTTTAAGTCATACCTTTCCCATAGAGACGCGCCACTATGCGAGTGTCGCTTCTGTTATTGCCTACTTGTCATAATCTTTGAGTACTGTCAAATCGTATTTGCTCCCGCGATAACGATGTATGGTAATAACGATATCGTTTTTGACCTGTTTCCGTATTGTCAACGTTTTGATAACTCTTATGTCATTTACAATAATGGCGACTGTGACATAAACGATTCTTAAACGTGTCAAAAACGATATCGTTTTAACGCACCTGAATAGAGGCCCTGGGCCCTATTTTATAAAGCTATAAATTACAAATTACAAGTGGAAGTCTCTTTCTAAATCTTTATCTAGAAAGAGACTTCCGCTTGTAATTTGTAATGTGTAGTATAAAACAGGGCCCTGGGGTTATATTCTTCCGAGTAAATTAATTGTATTGTAGTTTTATTTTTAACTCGGTCGCCATTACTATCTTGGTAAGGGTAACACGACGTTGATCTCATGATTTATCTTAATACGCGGTATAAATACTTGTATATGTACAAGATTTCATTATTGTAACTTTTTAATAAATTCTATAAGTTCTGCCTCGTGGCGGGGTCCTATTTCAGGGCGTTTTGCCCTTCGGGCATTTGAAGATACCTAACAAACCTAACCTACCTAATTTTGCGGAATAAAACTGATTTCTGACGAAATCGAATAGAGCAGTGGGTTGAAGTAATGGGACAGATACGGCGAAACTGTAAGGGTTCCTAGTACGACATCATATGAACTTACCTGATGTCCTTTGTTTTTTGGCAGTTTCTTTAGTGACCATCCTGAAAATGAGCCTCTCGTCTATCTAGTACGGGTGTACGTAGTGAAGGCCCTTCAACTCACCTCGAGGAATTGCGCTTGCAAAGCAGATTCTTATGTGACTATACAATCTGGAAGGCAGTTGCTTGGTGATAGGAAATGCTTCGTTGGAACAACTAACTCTCCGGTGTTTGGGAAGTAAGTTATATTAAAATAAGTCAATAACAGTAGCGTTTAGGTATTAAACTGGGCCTAGCGATTTACTGATACGATCGTCCAGCGACCACGTCTTCCAAGTCCTTGGCGGCAGAGTACAGTGTGGATCGGCACAGCTTGCAAGAAAACCCAGTAAATATACCACAACAATAGGTCCCAGGTCCATAGGTGTCACTAGTTCGAAGGTAGGTTTTATGAATTTTGAACCGCAGGTGTAAAGCTTTTGCTGTTTTTGCGACGGCGTTAGTTTCCGCCGTGTTCCGCTTGGTGACGCTAGTGTCGCGCGCTACCGATTGGTGATGTAAATTGAAATAGGAAATGGACGAACAACCTATGTTCAAATATGTGCTGCCTTGTATGTAATACCTACTTAAATAATTATCATGAATACCTACTCTGTTCCAGTACGGAACAGTAGCTGAGCGGAGAGGTGGATATAAAAATACCCTGTAATAATTTTTTACGTTGTTGAACGTTGTGCTGTTTTTTCGGAAGAAACATCATTCAAATGAATGACATCGGAACGAACCGTTTTCCCATTGAAACACAAGGACGGAAAGCATCATTTTACTCCTAGTAGTAAAAAAACGATATGAAAACACTTTCCGTCCATGCCCATATTTTATTTAAAAATGATCTCTATTGCCTGTAAAATCAAATTGACCGTGAAAAAACACCCAATTTAATAAAAGGTGGCGGCAGGGGCGGCGAGTCACTGTCAATTCTCAATACTGTCTTGTAGTTTTCAAAAGGAGATTGTCTCTCAATGCGATAATACTTCTTATTATGCATACCTTTATTTACTAATATAACTCATTTATTGAAATAATTCGGTCAAAATATTTTATTTCTACATAATACTAAACTAAAAAGTTTGAAGAAACTTTTTGGTATTTCTTGCAGGTCACTGTTGAACTTGCTATCGGTACAATATAAGAAGAGTAGGTAATTTCAAAATCCCGGTGTCATTACATGACAATGTTGTTGTTTGAGCGACCTCAACTCTCGTGGAACTACCAATATCACTGATGGTATAAAGAGATAGATATCGCACTAGCACGCAGAAAGTTATGCTTTCAAAATCATTCAATTGTTTCATTTAGTCGGATGACAGCCTAATGTCGCTCAGCTGTCAGTGAAGCGCGTCGAAACCTAATCGCGTTGTCTGCTTTGCTAATTATGTTTGTTCCCAGACGTGGAGTAGTTTGTACAAGTCTCTAGGTTCTCGGTTTGGGCTGTGTGTTGATTATTATATCAATCATGTAAGAATTTTATATATACAGATGACATAAAGCCATCCCGTTTGAATTTTACATACTTGGCTGGACATAGCAGCATGTTATTGCCTTTTATTGTGTGCACTTCGTTGATTTTGATAGACTTGCTACTTCATGTGTGCCAGTCTGGGGTACATTTTAGTTTACTTAAATATAGGTCGGTTCACAAGAGCTGGCACGAATGCACGAATGGATTGAACGTAAGCAATGTCACTTGTTACCTGGAACTTTTTCGTTATTCGAGAAAAAATTAAAATTACATTATAATCTGCATATAAGGGCCTACCAGGTAAAAATATATCCCACCAAAAACATAAATGTAAAAAAGGAGAGCCAAGTTCAATACAAAAATTATTCTCTGCTGTGGGCTTCGCCGCAAAAAGAATTGAGATCTGAGATTCAGTGCCAAATTCTATGCAAAATCCAAATATGTAGTCTAAGGGCTGACTTGGCTAGTTTTCCCATACGAGCGGCTACAACGAAGAATATTTACTTGTTGAAATATGACTATGACATTCCCGCGGCGTTGCTTGCGGCGCGCTTGAAATAACTTATAACAAGTTTCATACATCAACTAAGAAGAGGGACTACGTACGAGTAACAGCGTATTATGATCATTAAAAAGTATAAAAAAATAAATGATTAAAAAACAAAAAATTGCCTTCAATAACGCATAAAATAACTTCTTTTAAAATTGTAGGCACCTCCCTAATAGGTTAGTCCAACTGATGTCGGCGACCACAATATTTTGAGCAAAAAAGCCGACTTCAGTTGGACTAACCTATTAGGTAGGTGCCTACAATTTTGAAATAAGTTATTTTATGCGTTTTTGCAGGCAGTTTTTGTTTTTAAAAAAATAATATTGCGTGAAAGAGTAACAAACATCCATACTTATAAACAGAGCCCGGAATTTTCGTAGCATTTTTTATGTGTCATAGGGACTTCTCGTTTATTGACTTCCGATATACATAATTTTATCGATACATTATAGAACACAACACAACATCTATGAAGATTAAAAGTAAAGGTAAACAACAGGCGGTCTTATCGCCAAAGAGCGATCTCTTTTGTACAACTTTTGAGTGGCTGAAAATGTTAAATAGAGATTTACAATGAAAAGTTAATAGTTAACAAATCTACATTTAATCAGTTCAGTTCAGTGTTTTCACATTTATCAATTTCATGTTCAAAGTCAGTTTTAGTGCTAACAAGTGTTTCGTCATTAGTTTATCTATAAAACAAATAGATAGTCATAATTTTATCTTGCCTCGAAAAGATCGCTCATTCACTCGTAATCATATTTAAAAAAATATATTCTTTATTTATCGATATACACATGTATATCAGAAGTCGATAAACGAGAAGACCCTATGACAGCTAAAAGTGCTACGAAAATTCCGGGCTCTTCTTATAAACTTTCGCGTTTATAATATTAGTAGGATATTGGTTTCAGAATGTACGAATTCCGCTGCACCTTGCCGAAAGAGTACCTTCTGAAGGTGTCTCTATTTAACTTCAACTCGGCGTGGCCGGACGACCTGATTGGCTGCACGTGCATCGATCTGGAGGATAGGGCGTTCTCGAAGCACAGGCCCTCAGTAGGACTAGCACCTCTGTACACCACGTAAGGCAAAAGCTAAACCGGGCGAGAGCATGTCGGAACATGCCCAGTGTATGGTTCCGAAGCTGTTTGTGTTTGTTATACAAAAAAACTATCCCAAAACACAACAGGTGTTCACAAACGTGTGAAGTGAAGATCGCGTCGTATTTTTATATGGACGGATTCAGTTTTTTTAAGTAATTTTTTATTTTTTGTTTCGTTTTGGGGGTTTAAAACACAAAGAGACTGAACATTTGTATTTTTTCCCCTCACAATCAGCTCGGATGTATAGGGTTACTAATTTTGTGTTTAAAGTTATTTAAGAGGACTGTGAAGCAAACAATTTCCATACAAAATACGTAAGCGTTTTTCTCCTCTTAAACGTTGTCCGATTTTTACGATTTTTGAATATGTTATAGATGTTGTGAAAAACTATGTCTGAACGTTTTCATTTTCCATAAAATAATTAATGAAAAAAAAAAACAAAAGCGGAAACGTACATACCTAGTTTTCCATAATATCTACCACGTATTCAAAATAATGGAAATCGGATAAGATTTAGGGGGTGAGATATAGGGCGATAATGTTATCGCCCGGAGCTAAATTTGTATGGATTATTTTTGACAGCTACGCGATTTAGTCTTAGATGATTTTTAGGTATAAACACTATAGCCGCCTGTACCTCAGGAATCCATTATCAAGTCTACTTACGGTCGAAACCTATATTCAAACCGCGGATAGGTAAGGCTTACTTCGGGTTGAAAATTGACATTTTCCCCTACAAAATGTGTCAAATTTTTATCCGAAGTAAGGCTATCTGTACACGGTTTGAATATAGGGTTCGGCCGTTAGTCGTGATAGTTTTCCTTTTAATTTAGTTGTATGTGCTAACGTTTAAGGTATTTTTCAGATTTTGTTTACTAGTAGTTTTGGCTTTAGTCGGGAGGGAAACGTAGTTAAGTACTGACTACAAACAAAAATCAACAAGTAATAAATAATTTTCTATTTTAAGTCATTTGGTGCCGTCTTAGATGATTTTAGTAGGTATAAACCAGGGATCGTTACCGGTATTCTGAGTACCGGTTTAAATAGAGGTATAACCGGTTATAATTGCATTTCACTATTTTTACCGCTAAAGCTCTGATTAGCGGTATAATCAATACCGGTATTCGAGTACATGATCGGTTTAGCCAACTGACAACAATACCTCTATTTGATACTTTACCCATAAAAAGCATTGCCGGTAATACCTGTCAGTGTGAATATACTTGTTTATTTTGTTTTCGTAAAAGATTTTAAATTTATTATGTAAATCAAATTACACACAATCAATTTACTTATCCAGGTTCTAGTAGACACTAGTTAACCAGCCATGCACAATAATGTCATCGCGTGACGTACCCTGTTACACTTGGTATGCTTTAGTAATAATGTCAAATTGACGTCTTTTTTATCAGGTGCATTGAATAGGGGTAGTGAATACCGGTATTTAATATTGTAAATAGTGTATACATAGCGATAAAAACAAAAGCGGAATGACAGCAATACCTCTAATTCGAATATAGGTATTATTTTTTTAGCGGTAATAATTTGACAATTTAAATACAGGTATTGAATAAAACCGGTTTTGCAATCCCTGGTATAAACACTTTAATAGCCTCAAGAACCAATGATGTCTACTTACTTAGTCATGATAATTTTCCTTATAAATTCGTTATATGCGCTTTCTTTAATTATTTTTTTTTAGATTTTTCGTAAGTATTTGTAGTTTTGGCTATAGGAGGGGACGACACTTGACTCTAACAAAATTTGTGCTTTAAAGCTAAATATTTCATAAACGAGAAATAGTCGACAAAAAAAATACATCCTCATGTAGGGGAAGAATACTAAAAAAAACTTTTTTCATATTGTTATTTTACCACTTTTTTGGCGTGACTAAGATGTATATTCATGCCAAATTACAGCTTTCTAGTACTAAGAGTCTTGAGCTAGGTTGCGGACGGACGGACATGGCGAAACTATACCTAAGGGTTCCTAGTTTGACTACGGAACGCTAAAAATGGTCAGAAGGGAGGGTTTGCACCTGGTCAGTTTATTTTGTACTTTATCTAATAGAATATATTTCCCAGTCTATTGGTTTTGGACCCAGACTTCATACAAGGTTGCCTACGGTCCTTTGTTACACACTATTTGTATTTCAGGAGTGGCTCAGGAAAGTGGCGGGACAACCAAAAGCCTTCTGTGATACTTGAACAGCTGTGTCTAAAGAACCATCTACCACCACCGGTTTTTCCCGACTCCGCTACGGTGTTAGTTAGCGGTGTTGAATATAAAGACAGCGATTGTGGTATGCGTGCGTGGGTTGATAAAGGGAGACTCTGTTCTCCTTAGCCTATAAGCAACATGTCAAATTCCACTACCAAAGTAATTTTAATTATATTCTGTTAATAATAAGGTTGATATTGCTACAGGAGTTTTATCTGAGATACAACCTTTTGGCTTAGGAGGGCAGTGTTGCTTCCCATAATTAAATATAATTTGTTTTGGTCATTTGACGACGTGATAGCGGTAGGCAACGGTCCCGAGTTTGATTCCAGGTATGGGAAAATATTTCCTGAGTCTTGGATGTTTTTTATCTTTTCAAGTATATATTTCTGTATGTTTATCGTTGCCCTGTGGGTACAAGGCCAAGGTGGGTAAGCTTAGTTCGGGACTAGTTTAATCTGAGTCAGATTGTCCCTAGATATTTATTATTTATTAAGTCTTTGTTTACAAGATTGTTGAGAGATATCATTTTTATATCCCTGGCAGATAATAAATCAATCCAGACATATGGCACAACTATGAAATTTCTGGATGTTAATAACGTTGATAGCAGTAAAACAATGCTGATTTTACTTTTCCATCACACGCAATAAATAACTATACTTTCAAAACGACGATTGTCATACTCGTACGACTTTTTTTTTTTTTTTATGTTAAGGAGAAGGCACACGAGCACTCAGGCCACCGGATGGTAAGTGGAATCTGAGACCCATACACATTTGAATTCTCAAGACTATAATCCCAAGACCTCAAATGCGTTGCCGACCCTGAGGGCTAAGATGGAATGCCTCTATGCTAGTAATTTCACCGGTTGTCTTATCCCCACACCGGAACACAACAATGCCTTACAATGACTTAGCTTAGAACTATCCCAATTTTCTTTCACCGGGCCAAATCATGTCGGACCATGCCGTTAAGTACCTACTACAAACAACAAGTAATAACAAGTAATAGATGATTTTAGTAAATATAAACACTTTAATCGCCTGTATCTCAAGAATCAATGATGTCTAATTAGTCGTGATAGTTTTACTTTTAAATTCATGTTCTTGCGCAGATCTGGACAGGCTTGGCGATGTGCGAGAGGCAGGATCAGCAATACAAAATTGGAGACAGTTTAAGTTATACTGGTTTATTAATATAAAATTACATTTAGTAAATATAACATGTGTTTCGGTGAAGTAGCGTTGCGCGAAATGTCTAGGGTAGTGGCATGCATTTTTGCAGCGGGAGGCTTCGACCAATCCCAGCGGCTGTAGATGACGTGATATGTTCTCTGATTGGTTCCCGATGTCGTGATATCTTGTACGGCCAACTGGTATGCTATATATGCGTATAGGATGAATTTGTGCATAGATTTAGGGTTCAGGGGACGTTAATCGTTATGGTTCGTCAACATGCTCCCAGCTCTCTAACAACTTCGTGTTTTCAATAACATGATGAAATGATGAATGATACAGCTACTGGTCTGCTCGACACAGTAGACAAATTTTTGAAAATGCGCGGCAAGCTATGCTTGTAGCTATCCTAATGTCAGCTTCTCTGGTGATGCCATTCCTGCCTGGATAAGTCTTTATAATCCTTCAAACCGGATATGAACCAGTGACCTATGGATATTATATGCGCTTTCATTTAAGATTTTGTTCAGATTTTTAGTTTGCTTTGTGAAAGGCCTATCCAATGACTCCCCACTCTCCCACTATTGGCTAGACGAGAAAAAAAGAATATACCACGTTACGTGTATAGGAAGAAGACAAAAAAAACAGCCTTTTATAGCCACTTTGTTGGCGTGACCAATATGTATATTCATGCCAAATTACAGCTTTCTAGTACTGAAATTCTGGGCTAGGCTGCGGACGGACGGACGGGCATGGCGAAACTAAAAGGGTTCCTGGTTTGACTACGGAACCCTAAAATGTATAATATCTGGAAGCTGTTATGCCGCAACAACACCCTTTAGGGTGGCATTAGCCAGACAACGTGAAAAGGTCCAGGTAACAACGCAGCAGATCGCCTAAAATATCTACATTTCTAGGAGAAAAAACCAACTTACTGGAGAGAAAAGAGAACATATGTCTGAGCTTGCTGCACAAGTGGTACACTTTGCCCATATGTGGACACAAGTTGGTGCCTGAACACGTGGAGACCAGGACACTGTACAACCCTGAAAAGCCAGGAGTAGTTCAGGTATCAACCGTACTGTTGCTTGTCATGTATGATAAAAGATGGGTACGCCAAAGTTCATATGAAATAGCAAATTAGATTATTGGAACTCTGCAAATATATCTAAAACCATTTTAAATCATAATGATCACTCTCCATTAAAATATTTCTCATACCACTTTACATCACAATGATCACTCCTCAAAATAAATAGTAATCATACACCAGTTTTTTTTCGGATTTAAAAAATATCCAACTGGTAAATAAGGTTAGGTTTGTTTTATAAACGTCCTAAAATCAGTACGCATTCAGTAAAATTCACTTTCGGAGTTGCGATGATTATGAATAGCAAATTATGAAAAAAAAAAATGAGCAAAAATTTTCGGAGAAATAATGAGTATCGTTATTTGTATAAAAAATCGAAAGACCAATTTTATATGACCCATAAAAGAGTTTACATTCATCTGGCATAACTTTTTTTGGCATTATCATCACTTGGCATAATCATCATTTGGCATAGGTACAGTCTTTTTTTCAGAAACCGTATACTTTTCAGGATTGTTATAAAATAAACCTAACGTAACCTAATGGGCTCTATGCAATGCTATTTTAAATAATCCTGAAAAGTATACATACATACATACATATTATCACGCCTTCATTCCCAGAGTGGGGTAGGCAGAGCTGCAGAAATACCAACAACTACAACAAGAGTTGTTGGCAATTCTGCAACCACATTTTGCACAAAAAGGCTAGGATGTTTACCAGTGAATTAGTGACAGGTTGCAAGCCCATCGCCTAACAGTACTAGAAGCCCTCAATCGTAAAAGTATACAGTATCTGAAAAAAAAGACAGTATGCCAAATTATGATTATGCCAAGTGATGATTATGCCAAAAAAGTTATGCCAGATGAAGGGTCCCCCTATAAAAGATGTTAAGTTCATAGGACGGACCTATTTGACTTGACTGGATTAGACACTTCAAAACACGACTTTAGAACACTGCCAATTCGCGCTAGTCCAGTTCTTATACATGGTGTTTATTTTCTTCAGGGTAAAATCCAATTGTGGGTAGATATGTTCAAAATCGAGCACGGTGTGTATATGCCTGCCCCTGTGAACATCACTCCCCGGCAAGTGGAAGAGTACGAGCTCAGGGTCGTCGTTTGGGATGTCCTAGAAGTCCAACTAAAGAGTGCTACGGATATTTACGTAAAAGGGTAAGGGCAGTTTTGAATCCTACTAACATTATAAATAGAGAGCGGTTTGAAGTAATGATTACAAGTTTAACATGGATAAGACTAGTACAAGTAAGTCATTAATTTTTTAACACAGTTGCTCAGAAAGTGGTACTTTTCGTAGCTGTATATCGTGCGGAAAGTTGGATATTCCGCACTAGTGCGTTATAGTTTTCAATTTTTTTTAAATATAATTTTGTTTCAACTTCCAAGCCTTGCATCCAACCAAAGAGTTTGCATGTTCAACCACTTTTTGAATACGTCATTTAGCATTGAGACTATACATAGGTAATATAATTTAAAATATTAAAATTAAATAATATTTATTATGTAATATTAAAAAAACAGCTCTCATCAAGATGGCTGAATCTGAATTAGTATTACGAATGATTAGATAGTTGCGTATTAAGGTGAATTCACATTACACCATGCCGAAATCGGGCCCAGCCCAGTACGGCGTAATGTGAATCCACCTTTATGCATTACCGCTGGTTAATAGAGAATTAATGTTTTTGATTTTTAAAAATAGGTAATTAAATTACTTTTTTTTATTTGGCTGAATGGTCACAACCGTTGCCATTTCATAAAGTCTATGTCAATTAAAAGTAAAATTGTCTCTTGTAATAGTTTTATTTACTGATTCAATTTGTTTCATTGATATTTTTTCGCAAATGTATTAAAAAACGTCGTTTGATACACGTGCGGAACTGTCATTTTAACTGGTCCCGAGTCTTGTCCCTCGCTTGCAGCTCGGGCCAAGATACTTCGGGACTCGTGTAAAATGACATACTTTCCGCACTTGTATCAAAATGTACTATTTCATGTCAGATGAAACTTAAAATTAGAATAAAATATTTTTCTTTAAATAAATATATAGTTTGTTGCAAGAATAACATTTATTGAATTTAATAATCTTTAAGATTGCGTTGCGGCAAGTAAGTAAGTAATAAGATATCTGTAAGAGCAATAAACAACATGATAATTATAAAAATGTGTGTGTGTTTGTTTTTTACTCTGTCACGCTGCAACGGGTGGACGAATTTGGATGAAATACAGATAGCTGGAATACAGACCTATACCCTGGGTTAGGCTGTTTTTTTTCTCGTTTTTTTTTAAGTTCCCGTGAGAGTAACGATAATCAAAATCTAAGTGAACGAAGTCGTGGCCAAAAGCCAAGTAGTTAATAATATACGGGAAACAAATCAACCTAGTTTCGAAGTAAACTTGGGACTTGCATTGTGGGTACTAAACAACGATAAACATACTTATAAAAAAATAATCGTACTTATATCGACGACGCATTTAACCTAGTGGGTAAGTGACCCTGCCTACAAATCTAGCGGTTCGGGGTTCGGTATCCGGTATGGTCAAATATCTGTGTGATGATCTTTGATATCTTTTATTTAAGTGTTTCTCGTATAAATATGTACCCATAGTACAGTCGCCATAAGATATATCTGTACTCTACAGGGTTCTCAAAAATTTGAACATGCACTCTAACGTCGTGACATTAGAGTCGTGTTCTGATATTTGTGAGCACCTTGTCCGCTCCGATATATAAGATCTGCACAAACCTAGAACTTAGTTTGGGACTAGGTTAATGTGTGTGAGATTGCCCCCTGATATTATTATTTATTTATTCCTTTTCATCTAAATAAAACACAATTCTCGTACATAGAAAAACATCCAAAATCCGAGAAAAAATGAACTGTCTGTCACCGACGCGAGCCGAGTAATTTTGCGATTTATACCTCGTGCGTCTGTAATCAACGCAAGCCGACTATGTTCGTGAACTTTACCGTGATTTTAAATCTTGAACGTCTTATTTCCTATTTAAGTAAAGCGGAAATCCAGTCGCCACTTTTCAGTTTCATTTTCAGATCAGCTCCTAGATAAAATAATATTGCATCACTCCCAGGTTTACTTATGTATTCCACATTTCAGTCTATATCATTAACTGGTGGTTCAAAATTGCCATGCAAGATTTGAACCGGCAATTAAACATACATATATAACATCACGCCTCTATTCCCAGAGTGGGTACGCAGAGCTCTAGAAATACACACAACTCTAAAAAGACTTGTTTATAATTCTATAACCACATTTTGCATAATCAGGTCAAGAAGTTTCGTTATGTCTTAGTGACAGGTTGCAAGCTCATCGCCTAACAGTACTACAAGCCTTTTGGTAATTAAACCTTTTGAAAATAATTACAGCTCAATTAAAAACTTTCGTTGCGTTCTTTTTGGTACCGTTTTGTAGCCAATTTTCGTAGCTGGCGACAAAATGGGAATCTAAAATTCCCTGTTTGTAGCTGGCTACGTAATAGGCCTGCGTAGTGCCGCTTCGTACGTATTTCAAAGCTGGTTACCAACCGCAGTTACGAATCGATAATGGAAAAGTTAGTTGCCAGTTTTTTTCCGTTTCGAAGCTGGTTACAAAGCTTTAGCTACGAAACTGTACCAAAGGGTTGCGTTAGAAGCTTAATTTTTTTATTAAGTCAAGGCACTATTACCAGGTGGATCGGACCCAGCGATGAAGCCCAAGACACTGATATCCATTACCAATCTGTTAACGGAGAAGGAAAATTTAACTGGCGAATGATATTCCATTTTTTCTACCTACATTCTAGTAAAAAGGTAATATTATAGTAGTTTACAGGTATTTAACTGATACGTATTATGAGTTTTTAAGGCTTAATTACGAGTATGTACAGTAGCATACATTATGCGTTATGACTGTTATGAGTTCTGCTATTACTAAGCAACTTAACCTAACCCCGGTTGGCTGTCATTTTAATAACACATACATACAAAGACTTGTTTATAATTCTGTGACGACATTTTGCACAATCAGGCCAAGAAATTTACTAGTGTAGTAGTGACAGGTTGCAAGCCCATCGCCTATAAGTACTTCAAGCCCTTATTCCCTTTTTCGCCTCTTAAGAAACTTAACTAGAAAGAGAAGGAGAAATTATAACCTCAAACCCAAGAAGAGGTGTGAGGAGTGACGTAAGAATTAAAGGGCGGACGATGGATGCAATATGGCGACAAAAGTATAATATGGATAAGACTTGTATTAAAATTATGTATAAAATATTATGCAGAGTTTTGTAGTCATATCCATCTTAACCTTTTCAACGCCATTGACGGATATTTCCATGCAAAATAAGCCTTGGTATCCATGAGGAAAAGTTGACATTCGCTCTGGTTTTGTGTTTGACATTGCGTTGAAAAGGTTAAGCAACAGTGTTCGCATTGTTGTAGATAAGACAACTGGTGAAATTACTAGCATAGAGGCATTCCATCATAGTCCTCAGGGTTGGCAACGTATTTGAGGGTTTAGGATTATAGTCTTAGGTCTCAGATTCCACTTACTCGTACCATCAGGTAGCCTGAGTGCCTCGTGTGCGTCCTTATCATAAAAAAGTTGATCGTTCGACATGATTATGACGTATTTTGCATTCGTCATCTGCCCATTAGTAATAATATCTTCCTTTCATTATAATACTTTAAGCAAGAAAACTGCCAGCTCCTAAATTCGCTCTATCGTATCGTCTATAAGCTTCTTAGAGATTGGTTTACATATAAGAAGCTCAGGGTGCTAGAACTTCATGGACATTATTCTAAGCGCTTTAAAGCTTAATATGTCATAAACGGAATTCCTTAATCGAAAAGCTGTTGCGCTAGGCTGCGGGTGGACGGACGATCAGACGGACGGACAGATGGACGGACATGGCGAAACTATAAGGGTTCCTAGTTTGACTTCGGAACCTTGGACTATTTTTGCAGGCTAGGACCATAGTTGTATGAGTTTACGGTAGCAAATGTTTTTTTTGTTATTGCAGAATCTAAAAAAATAAAGTGGGCAATCACTGCTTGCGGATAATAACTATGGTTTACCCCATTTTTAGTTTGCTTCTTGACAAGGCTTCTTGCTTTTAACCTCCGATAAAAAGTAGGGTTATAAATTTAAAGTGTGTATCTGTCTAACGGTGTATCTATGTATGTGTGTGTTTGTCTGTAGCATTGTAGCTCCCAATCGAATGGATTTAGTTGTCGTTTTTTTTAAAGAACGCTAGTTTCAAAAGTCGGGTGGGTCTTAGCTGTTCATGTAAAACATGAAAATTGGTTGGGCCGTTTAAGATATATCAGCAGAAATCATCATCATGTTTGTATCTTTTAAATAAAGCTGTGTTTCCACCAGAGCTGTGTGAGGTAGCGCAGTGGTGTGCGAGGGAAAGATCCATCAATAGAATTCTCAGCCTCGTTCAGCGCAGCTCTCCTATTGGTGATATTTGTTCCTCGCTCACAGCTCCGCTACCTTCAACAGCTCGGGTAGAAACGCAGCCTTAGACTCGCAAAAGAGCACATGGCTTTAGATATTTTGTCATCGTTTTCTTCGCAGTTGGTGTTAAACGACAAAGGCCCTTTTACCGAAATAGAGGAGCATTTCCCACCTGTGCTTGTTATCCAAGTCCAAGACAGCGAATCTCCCACTCCTGAGGAATTTCTAGGTTAGTTATTTATAGTCAAGGGCAGTGTTAAAACAAGTCAAACTTTCAAAAGACACCTAGTTTTGTAGATATGTTTGGCATTTAGGGACTCAATTCTACAGGGTGAAACCGTATTGCCTGTTATCGTATTGTTTTAAACTCGGCCGCTGGTTCCATCAAAGGCGACGAAGCGATAAGCTATCGGCGATTTTCTCACGTTTCCTGTGTTAGTAAAAGAGACACAGATATTATAATAGTTGATCGCTGGCTGTCGACACTGCAGGGGAGAACTCTCTCTCTACTAACTAAAACGCTCGCTTCTCGCTGCTCGCCAACTCGTTTCTAGAGTCTAGCTTTAATCGCTTCTCGCTCATCGTAAGCGATGGGACCAGTGGCAAACAAAGTTTTGTAGAAAGAACATGTGGCAAGGGATTCGGACTCGGCATTTGCTGTTGGCGCACTCCAATACGCTCGCACTCTACAGAGCTGGTTTCCAGCACGTCCCTCTCCTTTCTCTTCTTTTTTTATTAATAGCAGTCCAACGCGTTATTCCGTAATGATTTTGCCAATGTCAAGTGAGTAGAGTAAAACGCGGGTTGCGGGTGGTAGGACCTTGTGCATGGTCCGTCCGGATCGCTACCACCATCTTATCCATTAACCTACCGCCAAACAGCAGTGTTCGCATTGTTGTGTTCCGGTGTGGGGATAAGACAGCCGGTGAAATAACTAGCATAGAGGCATTCCATCTTAGTCCTCAGGGTTGGCAACGCATTTGCAGTCTTAAGATTGCAGTTTTGAGAATGCGAATGTCTATGGGTCACAGTTTCCACTTACCATCAGGTGGCCTGTGTGCTCTTTTGCCCTCTCGATACCATAAAAAAAAAACAGTAAACAGAATAAATCAAAAACAAAAGCGGTCATTTTTCAATCGGCCATTTTTCCTCCGCGAATGTTACAAAGTCAGTCCGTCCCCCATACTGTGCAAACTTACTATCTAGCGGACGATTAATATGTGCAAAGTTATGTTATTTATATAAGAGATATGAATATGTTGACAATTTCTACCTGGTAGAATACAGGTCCAGTTCTGGTAGGACAGGTTGTATTTTCTCGCTTGTCGCTCAGTGCGTCTCTATCGTTACAGACGAGCGACAAACAAGTCGCGGACAACTTGTGCTAGCCCTCCTGGTCTGAAGCCGTAGACGAGATTCATAATGCTTACGTATACGATTTTCTCGAACTGGCAAAATTTATGCAATTGTTATAGGCACTCCAAGCGACCTTCTGGCACCTACGTCAATCCTATAAATTTTCAATAACAATAATATTCACCAAATGCATCTTACCACCACCTACCAGCTGTGTGAAATTTAGCGGAAAACATTTGCTTATTATCAATACATTCAAATTAGCACACCCTTTATGACTATTTTTAGCTAGACATTTTTACTTTCAGAATTTAAAGTTCCAATGTTTAAATATTACTTACACTAGGTAAATAAAGGCTAATCAAAAGCTACGTCACATTTTTAATCTGTCAAGTTGTTAAGTCCAATAAAATTGCAGGTTGTGACTAAGATATTTATACTGGCAAAATTCCCAAACAAAAACAGGTTGATTTATTCTTAGATACATTACTTATAATTTGTTAAGTTTATTCACAGTAATAAAGGACAGAGCTTTACGTAAAAACATCAGTTTCATAACATTAGTGACGCCTATGTAGCATTATAGTTACCTACAAGACAACAAAGCGAATGCTCCACAAAAATAAATTTATTGCTATTTCAGTTTATACAGTGACTAAAATTTTATGTCAAACATTTCTTTCTTATTTTCAAGGTACATTGATGTTTGATATCACTGAAATGCCAACCGGTGCGAAGTGTGCGGAGTATTGTACGCCAGACATAGCGCAGAGTCGGAAGATAAACTTGTTTTTGGTAAAGTCTACTCGTGCGTGGTGGCCTTTAAAAAGGCTTGATCGATCTACAGGGTGTTATTACCCAGGGGTCAGTATTATTACTTCACTGTCTTTATATTATTGATCAATGCAGCACGCAGTAATAAGTATTCAACAAAACACAACATGTAGGTACATGAAGACACGGTAATCGAGCTTTTATTTTATATTGGATTATAAACAAACAGAAGTAATTAATTTTAACTAATTGATTTATACAGTGTCCTGTATTTAGAGGTCTAAGTTCAACCTGTATATAGATTTTTTTTATCAATTGTTTTTTTGTTGTTCTTTTACCTAGAAATATAACATGTAAACAAATATCGGTGCTAATTCATGAAAGTTTTCAATCAAAAACGTCTCGCCCCAATTAGTTATTCATACATTGACTCCATTTTTCATTTAACTGGCAACGGTGGAGCCTGCCGTTCACGTACTGTTGTTGATTTAAAACATTATAAAATACTATAGGTACTTCTGATTCGTTTTCTGGGACATATGTTGTGGCTAGGTGGCTACCATGCATCGGTATGGCATCGGCAATTAATATTATCAATGACAAAAGTCTTATTTGAAAACTCATGCCCAACGCCAGCGCAGCGACGTTGTTTCTTTTCTGTTTTACGTTACCTATCTCAGTTTTACTCACGCAGCAAGTCCACATGAAAACTCAATTATAATCTCTGCTCTCTTCTCTATGCTATAATCGTACTTTCAACTAACAGTTTTTTTTACTTTATTCATAAGCAACCCGCGCTCGCATCGCTCCGGCTTAAAGTATTACTTATATAAACCTTCCTCTTGAATCACTCTATCTACAAAAAAAACCGGCTCAAAATCCGTTGCGTAGTTTTAAACAGCATACATAGGGAAGCAATTTTGTTCTATACTATGTAGTGAAGAAATTGACCTTATGCTCATCGTGAAGGTATTTAATTATGAATTTTAATGCACCTGCATTAGGGGCCATTTTGAAATATCGCCTAAGCTGTTTAATGCCATCCTTGAGCAGATCTTCATAAAGTCGGCGGTTGGATGGGAAAGACAGGGTATTGAACTCGGCGAAAAGACGTTGACAAAGCGTCGATGAAATTGTGATACCGCGTAAATAGCAAATACAATTACTTGCAAAATGTGCCTTATTGACTTACATGTTAAGGAGTATTTTGCAACTTGTTCAATTTATTGGGATCCTATCTTTTCATAACCAATGTTTCACAAATGATTCATTTCATAAACATATTATTTGACAACTCGCGTTTTTTTCTGAAACTATAGTTTAGGTTAGGTTAATTTTATGAAAATCCTGAAATATTTGTAGTCAAAGAAAAAAAATTCGCTGAGCTTTATCGGCGAAAACGCAGAGAACCCATTTTATTAGTTACGCGATATTGCAGTTTCACCGAGACGAGAGGCTGTTGTTGTCTAGTATTTTTAATAATGTTTCAGGGTAAGATCGACCTTGAGCTAACGCTGCTGCCGTTGCTAAAGGCCGTGGAAGTTCCAGCTGGCATCGGCAGATTATCGCCCATGCCTTTGCCTAAGCCAAAGTAAGTTTTATTTTAGAAAACTCACCACTTCATCGAGTGTATCATTGCATCGAATTTCATTTCATACCTCCCCTACACGTAAAGTGGGAATGGTTATTTTCACGTCTACTCCATTTGTAAGAAAGGTCTTTTTAAAAAATTGAGGGCGACCAGCTGCCCGAAACGAGTTTCGGCGTGAGCCCACGTATTTTGGTAGTCGTTTACAAGTTTAAATTTACTTTAATAGGATAATGTGCAGTGATCGGAATAGGTAGGTAGTGCAATTTCGCGAGACTTCGGTGCGTAAGTTTAGTATGGATATAGCTTGTAACCCCGGGATTACATTTGCAAAGTGTTAAAGTTTGAGTTTAATTCAGAAATGATATTAAAATATGATTTAAACGATTATTTTGCTTGCATATAATATCGCATTGACGAAATATGTAGACACTTGCAATGACAAAAAGTAAAAAAGTATTTACAATAACATTTCTTTTAGATTTTTCGCATGTTCCCATTTAACTTCAATTAAGGTCATGTCAAGAAAATATTCTGTGAAATAATACGAGTCCCGGAATCTGGGGTCTTATCCATATTAAGTATAATGTTTAAGGTCATTCACCCGAAATTGCACTACCTATTCCGATCACTGATAATGTGTAATATTTGGATATTAGGGGGACATGGTTTCTGTAGGAGAAAGTATGAAACTTTTTTTTATTTCATGTAGTTTTGCGCCGTCATGGGTAAATATTTTCATTTTATTTATTTGCTATTATCTTTATTAGAAAGACAAGAGCAAGAGAAGAAGTTTCGGACACGTTTTCCTGCTTAATTACGCATGATATGTTTCCATTTTTCAATTTTATTTATTGTTTTATATAACGCTAGGTTAAGTTCTATAGTATATTAAAAAAAAAAACTAACTGTTGCGTTTCTTGCGGCGTTTCTTCTCAGCAGTGGTCTCCTCTTGGGAAGCGCTGAATGTTGACGTGTAAAAACAGCTCCTATCTTTTATATATGAACTCTTTACATTTCAGACGTAACAAAGTGTCAAATAGATCCAAACCCTTGTGCCCGTGCCAGCAGAGGCTCGTTGTGTACTTCGGCTTGGTCTTCCTGGTGTTGCTGAGTGCAGTGGTCATCTGGGTATTCTTTACTGAGCAGGTGACGCACATGATGCATGAGATGGATGAGATGGAGGCCGCGATACCCTGTGAACCTATGTATGGGTGATACGGTGAGCAATCCCTTACCATGGGCTGCAATTACCGTACTCTCTAGCGAGTCTAATGCTCTGTTCCTTACAGTATTGTAGTAGAATGACAGAGCATTAGAATCTCTAGCGAGTATCGTAACTGTAACTCATGGTAAGAGTGGGCTGGGATTCTCACGGTGATAACGATATCGTATTTGACGTGTTGCCGTATTGCCAACGTTTTGGTAACTCTTATGTCATTTGCAATAATGGCGACTGCGACATAAATAGTTCTAAAACACTTCAAACGCGACATCGTTATAACGCAGTAGAATAGAGGCCCTGGGGAGCGTTTAGTCTGTGATTTTTATGTGGTTTCGTCTGCGTGGTATATTGCTTTAAAAAAACGGGACAATGTCACACGAATTGACCTAGTCCCAAACTAAGCTCTAGGCTTGTACTATGGGTTTCTAGACAACGATAAAAATAATTTAATAGAGATAAACATACTTAAATACATAGAAAACGTCCAAGACGGAAGTAAAATGTTCGCGCTCATCATACAAATATCTACCCTTACCGGAATTTTAACCCAAGACCGCTGGCTTTAGAGGCAAGGTCACTCCCAAGTAGGCTAACGTCACGTCAAATTTTCACTCGGAAGCCGTCGAATGTTTTTGGAAATCTCACCCTAAAATCTGCGATATAGCTGAGAATGCTTAAGAAACAAACCAGCAGAGTTACTTGTGCATTAATACAATTAGAGTGAATTAAGGCAAAAAGTACCTTTTTTTTCAATTTGTAAACATAAAAAACTTGAAAAAAGAACTGCCGAAAATTTTAAAGCAAAGAATATGAAACCTTTTTGTCAGTCCAACTGAATTCGGCTTTTGGTTAAAAATATTGTGGAACACCGACTTCAGTTGGAATAGGCATTTCATTAAGGTTATTTTTTTTGAAAAGGTTTAATATTTTATGCTGTTCAGCTCCATTTTTCCACCCTTAGGGTAGGTTTTTTTTGCAAATTTATATGGCACCAACTTCGACTACTCTATCCGATAAAAAAAGAATAACCAAAATCGGATTACATGGTAAAAAGTTATGCGAGATCAAATCATACATAAAAAAAAGCGTCGAATTGAGAAATAAATATATAAATCACAGGACAATGTCACTCAAATTGAACTAGTCCCAAACTAAGCTATATGGTATGGTTGTATAAACTTACTTACATAGAGAAATATATACTTAGATACATAGAAAATATCCAAGACTCAGGAACAAATACTCATGCTCATCACAAAAATATTTGCCCTTACCAGGATTTGGACCCAGGACCCCTAGCTTCGAAGGCAGGGCCACCAACTAGGCTAGCGTGTCGTCAAAGCTCCTGTCTTTAATTTGTCAGTTTAAAATGATACATCGGGTTAAACAAATTGTCTCCGTAACACGGGGTTCAGCCGTTTTAACTAATCACTTAACTACAGGCTATTATTATTCAATAAAATTAAAGTTAATGTACAGTCAACGTCAAAAGAAGGTGATCAAAATCAACATTTCAAAACACGCTCGAGCATGACGCCCCAGATATAACAGATTATACCAAGATGTCATTTTAAAATAAACATGTAATTAGTCACAAGAAAATCATCACAATAAGGACTCAAAAGCAAACATCATAACATTTTCTTTACTGAAATCTTCAATAAAGAGTGATGAAATATTTTAAGTAGTGTCAGCACGGCTGGCGCACGTCGGCGCGCGAGTTATGTCGCCCGCGATATAGACTACCTACCCGTCTTTTTCTGACCGTTCTAACTAGACAATGACGGGTACTCTATCTCGCGCGCTCGTACTGAAAAGAAAAAATCATAATTTAAAAATTGGACAAGAGCATGTCGGACCATGCTCTATGTAGGGTTCGAAGCCGTTAAGCACTAAAAACATAATTAGAAATTTAGAAACCCCCGACTAAATAGTCTGTTTAAAAACGTCTAAAAAGTTAAAAATAAGAAGTAGTAGCCCTAAGGGCTGATTGTTAGATAAGTAGATAGTTAACTGAACACGGACACTAAATAAACTGACACGTCGGGGACGGCTAAGTAGGTGGAATATTTAATGGTATTTAATTTACTTAGCGGTCCCCCGCCGTTTCCAATAGTGTGCCGGGCCTCACAAGGTTAAAATATATTGCGTTTATAGAAGGAGTACCATCATGCAATATCCTGCAGCATGCACTTAATTAATAGTGAAGGATGGCGGAACAGAGGGGAAGCCAAGCAATGGGACACTAATAAGAGTTAAGTACTAATTTCACCATACAATGTTAACCACTTAACAGACGATTAGAGCGTTAACAGTGGTCAAAATGTCTGAACTAACAGTCGATTACCATTGATTTAATTTAACATCGTATGGTGAAATTGATACTTAAGCTGACCATTTTACCATACATCCTTTAACAGCAAGTTATGTGAGCAATGCAGTCAGCTCCTCACTTTATTAAGTTTTTAATTTCAGAGTACCGAGTGAAAACATGGAGTTGTGATACAGAATTCTACAACTATTGCTATGATGCCCTAGTCTCTCATGCGATTGAATTTTATATTAATCTTTTCCAATGTGCGATGAATTTGCAATTGTAAGGATACTTTTCCTCACACGATGGAACTGTTTTGGCCTTCGTTGCTTAATTACGCTCTATGGTTCAACTTTTTGGTTCTCTTCTACTTATCAGACAAAGTTATTACGTAAAATATCATTAGAACGCTCTTTTTAACGCCATTGACTGATATTTCACCACAGCATCTTAGCCTACTGCAAAATGTGGTTACAGAATTATCAATAAGTCTCTTTAGAGTTGTTGGTGTCTGTAGCTCTGCCTACCCCACTCTGGGAATGAAGGCGTGAAGTTATGTATGTGTATGTGTATGACTGATATTTCCGTCATGGTTGACAGCGCAAATTAGGCCTGAGTATCTATGGGGCAAAGTTGATATTCGCTCTGGTTTTGTATTTGACATAGCGTTAAAAAGGTTAACATTACATGCGCAGGCTATATTGTAACTTTACTATCTCAACCTCGTATCGTATAAGTGATTTGTAGGAAAAGCACTCGTGTTCCAAGAAAAATAAAAACTACTTTTCTATCAAACTATTTGACTAGATAAGAGGTTGAGAAAGTTAGTGGACGATATGCTAACCGCTTTGGACATCTTTTACTTCGATCCATTTGAACACCTAGGTACCTATACAGGTTTTGTTAATTTATTTTCGAATTATTTAATTGTTAATGATTATTGTAAGTATTTTAGATAATACGTTTCATGTTTATTAAGAGATTTATTAGTGTTTATAAATTAAATTGCTATTTACAATTACGCTGTTTATGCTTTTAGTGACCCCTTCGTTTTACCTTTCATTCCAATGTGTAGCCTACAAGTACGGTCAGTCTAAGTAGATGCAGATTTTAGTGCTCTGTCACTTTAACGTCAGGTTCTAACAGTGGTTCTAATTGGTCAAAGGAGGTAGAACGACTAGGTACAGTTAACATCAAACGTAGATCATTGTCTTTCACTACTTTGCCACATTCCAACTGTCGCAGTATTGTACAATACAGTACTAAAATGATCACCTACTTTTGTTGTTGACTGTACAAAAGTATGCAGCTGGGCATTTTCAAAAATACGAGTCCCATAGTGAAGCGCTGAAGTTAAGAAAAATTATCGATGTCAGTTTTGTGACGAAAATTAGCCATGTATGGTTAATTTAACGTATCTAAATGTACAACTAATTTTCGTGACGAAATGGTAAAGTAAGCTTAATTTTTGTCCTTAACGATGTACACTTTATTGAAAACCGCTCATATACATCATCTGTGAAAATGTCAACTATCTAACTATCACGGTTCATGAGATACAACCTGGTGACAGACGGACAGTGGAGTCTTAGTAATAGGATCCCGTTCTTTCCCTTTGGGTACGGAACCCTAAAAAGGATGCAATGTGCTTTGAATTGCAATTTAAAAATGCAATCATCAACTGATGCGGAAATTGGTCTGGATGGATAACATGTTGTCGTGCGTTTGCCTACCACCCTGTTAGGAATTTGACTTTAATTTTTGAATTCGCCAAGGTACAAGTGACAATACGTGATTTAAGTCGACAGTAAATTTACAACAAGTACCTTCATAGTAGAGTGGGTGTGTTTGTATGTCATTTCATTAGTAGATAAAATAAAAAGTAGCCTATCTATTAATCGTGGGTATCAGCTACTTTCATTCCAGATTTTATCCAAATCCGTCTAGCCGTTACAGCATGAAGAAGTAACAAAGCAACACAAACACAAACTTTCACATGTATAATAAATATTGGTAGGATCAGTTTCATTTTCAACCTTACCGTACCTACCCTTAATTTTACTTGGTTATGACAACTCTTATTATTAAGTAAATGAGTATCAAAACGTCAGCAATATTATTATAATATCTAAAGTGAATAGACCCGGAACTACGATGTAAAAGTCTGGTTCACGCCGACGCAGTGAGAGGGCGCCACCGTCATCCGATCAATACTGCTTGACCTGTATACGTCCTAAGTGGCCCTTAGGAACCGACTTGTTGTCGAATACTAAGTAAGTTCCATGTAAAAAACCTAGATGGCGTTAAAATCAATTTTTTGGCAAAGGGACCGTCCAACTTCGGCAACGCCGATTGTTTCAATTCGAGTAAGTTCCTTTAATAATTAGTAGATGTCTCTGGCAAAGCTAGTAAAGTTTTTTTTTAAATAAGAACTTCTTATCAGGAATTTACTCTTATTGATTTTATTAGTATGTGGATTCAACTCTTTAAGCGGGTTCATAATTTAATCAAGCGATTTTACAGCGTTTTCTAGGTAATTATGCTACGTTTATGAATTATGATTTAAACAGCTTGAGAGATGGCACTGCGTACTTGTTTGACCTCTTTTGTGCGTTTCCGTCCAACCACTTTATATGAGACACTACTCTAAATAAAATCTTTAACGATCACATAATGGTGCGTCCTCACGGAGAGCATTGTTTTTTTTTTTTATGGAATAGGAGGCAAACGAGCAGACCGATCGCCTGATGGTAAGCGAATATTGTCACCCATAGACACCTGCAGCACCAGAGGAGTTGCAGGTGCGTTGCGTTACGTTGTTGTTGATATTTAAGAAATTCCGAACAGTTTACGGGTTAAATCAAATAAAAATTAGATCACCTAATAATTATGTAAGGGGCCATTATGACCATAAACTATTATGTGAAACAACTGGCCCCCAGGTGCGGTCCCTCGGTGATCGAGACCATAGATATAGTTTAATGATAAGATAAGAGAAAGATATAATGATGTCAAAATTTTACATGTGCACAATTTGTCCGATTTAAATTTGGCACACTTATTGCTTATAGTTTGAAGTGTGCCTATAATCCGACTATAAAAAAATGCCCGGTCGGTGATAGAGATAAAACATGGAAATCTTTTCTTTTTCCTCTTACAGGAATCGCAACAAGACTATGTTTTTCTGTTAAAGCATGCCAGGCGCTTGGTCGAGAATGAGGCGCACTGGACCAGTCGTTTTTCATTCAATTACAAAAGTTAGCGGGTGTTAGCGATAGCCTTCAGGCAAAAGGTTTATCTTTCAAAAACAAAAGATTTTTCCTTGTTTTTCTATAGCCTGTAAATATACTGAGTAATTTCGATTACCTTACGTAAACAAACAAAAAACACAATCAGAATCTGTCAATAAGTAATTCAACTACGATATTTTTCTGGTAATTTGATACATCTTAGCCAAAGTAAAAAATAACAAGCTGGTCATCTCCGGCGTTTACAAGTTTCTGTTACCTATTGTTGACCTGTGCTACTGTTGCGCGATGCGTGTAGCTCGATACTTACACACGCAACCAAATCAAACACGGCAACGGCACAACCCCTACTTGACCGGCTTGATCCATCTTGTTGAGTATGCTTGTGGAGACTCGCGGCTCACACGGTCAGGACACGCACACATTCAAGCCGCACGATATTCGTTTGTTTAAAGACGAATTACTGTTTATACTGTGCCTTGAAGTTTCAACTCGGGCATCGAGAGTTTCCTGCCTCACGCGACTCGCGACTCTGTTTTTTAAGACGGCACCGAGCGTCCAGTGGCACAGTCATCACTTTTATTGTGCTTTCTAAGAAGCTAAAGTATTCTCTCAAAATCAAAGAGCACTTTATTGTTGTACAAATCCATACACAATTCATAAAGAATATGACATAACTAAACAACAGTTGAACTATGAGTGAGCAACTTAACGGAAAACGGTGGCCACCTTTTTCTGTTAAGTTGGCTACACGAACGTTAATGGTTATTAAACTGTGTCATGTGTATGCTAAATATTGCGTAATGATTTGTACAACGGTAAAGCGCTCTTAGATTTAAGATAATATTTTAGTTTATTAGAAAACACAGTAAAAGTAACGAGGGCACCGTTGGTTTTAAGAGTTTGCATAACCACACTAAGTACCAATTTCACCATAAAAACATACATAAAATCACGCCATCATTCCCAGAGTGGGGTAGGCAGAGCTACAGAAATACCAACAACCCCAAAAAGACTTGTATGAATTCTGTAACCACATTTTGCACAATCGGGCCAAGAAGTTTACCAGTGTATTAGTGTCAGGTTGCAAGCCCATCGCCTAACAGTACTACAAGCCTTTATTCCCTTAGTCGCCTCTTACGACATCCACGGGAAGATATGGAGTGGCACTATTCTAACTCGGCAACCACACGGGACACCAATTTCACCATACGATGTTAAATTTAATCAATGTTAATTGACTGTTAGTTCATACATGTTGACAACTGTTAACGCTCTAATCGTTTGTTAATTGGTTACCATCGTATGGTAAAATTGGTACTGTGTGACGTGGTGCATACTTAGTGATAAAATTACTATCTAAAGGTGATGCTCCGGAAACCTTATCGCTTTCCGATGGAGACGCTTTACAGAGAAACGGAACTAATGACTGTCAGACAATTATTTGTGCTGAAAGCATTCATGCGTATCCATAGCTGAATGTTTGCCTCTCCCATGCACGAGCATCTGCTGAGGAGACGGTACAAAGTTCCTCTTCCAACTCTTCATTCCTCATTTGCAAGACGCTCCCCATCATATAAGCACATCCAGGTCTATAATGCGGTCTGCAGAAAGGTAAACCTAAAGAATGCAAGGACCCGTAAAGCCAAATTTATTGTAAAGGAATGGCTAATAGCCATTCCTTTACACCCACTGTCTTATTCCGACACCGAAGACTTGCTGACATAACACGTACACACATGCCTACGCTAAATTTAAATGCACACAGGCGCGCGAACACACACACACACACTCACACAGATACACACAAGCACACACATACACATTAACAAATTAATAAATTACACACACATACAAATGTAATATTTGTATAGGAACTTTGCATGCGATACGTTTATTTTACCTAAGACAGTCTTAATTGAATTATGTATAATCGAACTGTGAACCGTCTCACCGCGTCCCAAGATAAAGGCTCTGCCTAGTTTAGGTCCCACCAAAAACTCTTAAGTTGTAAAAATGTTTTTAGATAAATACATTTTATTATTATTACTATCCGAAGAAAGGCTAATAGTTGGCGCTCCATAGTAAATTGTCTCTTACATCAAATTGATTACGGATTTTTTGTGCTGAGTATCAACATCCTAATCGTAATGGTTTTTGACTTATGAATTTTAATGGCTTTTTTTAATATATTTGTTTCGAGATTTGTTCACGCGATTTGTTTGAAATTTCGAAATTATGTTCTTTATTATGATTCGTCACCTCAAAAAAGATTAATACTGGTTATTTCAAAAGGAAAGTAAACAATAATGAAATTAAAATAAAAAAAAATATGGTTGTGAGGTAGCCATGCCACCAGATTTTTGACAAATAGATAGATATGTACAATGGCCTACTATTCGTCTGAATGGGTCATACACAGATTTAGGTTACCGTCTTTCCTGTGGACACACCGAAAGTTAAATTTTTAAGGCCCAATTTTCTGGCTGGTAAACAATAGGTCAGCAGCCCTGACGACGTTTTTCTTTTCTATCGCTCAAAATGAATGGAACGACATTCACGTGTGTTTCGATAAACCACTTGGTCGACTGTCATCGCATACATTTTGAGCGATAGAAAAGAAAAACGTTAGGAGCGTTTGCATCTTGGCTTGGGCCCCTGTTTAATCGATCGAGTGCCAAAATTCGGGTAGCCGTTATTTGGCGGCGAGAGTTCATAGGCGCATTCTGCCCTGCTAAGCCAAATAGCAGTATGTCAAATAAGTCTCCTGTAGCAATCAAAACCTTATTACTAACAAGAGAAGATTGAATCTACTTTGGCAATTGAATCTGACATACTGTGTTTTAGCTTAGGAGGGCAGCATTTTAGTGTAGTGTTGAGGGATAGCCATATTTAAGTGGTGGGTTGGTACAAAAATCTTTTACACTACCGTTTAAAAAAAGCCGGTAATGCTGAATTTGCTTTGTAAACTCTGATTAAAGGTGTATGAAATATGTACAATGCTTTAATGCGGTAAAACGACTTTAACGACAATTAAGCTTATTTTTTTTAGTGTTTGTTTAACGGCTTAATAGACTTGGAGTGACATATTACCAAACACAATACTTACCTACAAAATATTAAAAGAATTTTAAACGAAGTATAGCGTACAAAACAATGTTTACCGCGATAAAGTTATGTAATTGATGGTAAAAAACATTGAACTTTATCAACTTTAACCGCATTGTTTAGCAACAATGCAATGTTTTGTCCATAGCTGGAATAAAAAATAACAGCATTTAAGCATTGTAACTTTATGAATTTTAGCAACTTAATGGCATTTTCCCTTTTCATATCTCGCCAACTGTAAAAGATACGAAAATGTTGATTAGACTAATATTTAGAGATTTTTTTCTCATCACGGCTATATCAAAAACTAAAAATCGACCAGATGTTGGATAACGGCATTTAACTATCCAGTGCTAGGTATTTCCTTGCAATTTGGCTTGATCTGAATTCTTGGTACTTTCAATATGAAGCAAAAAAATCTAAATTGCATGGAAACTGTTCAGAAAACCATTTTAATTAACATAGCAATGCCTGAAGACATTTAAACTTTAAGAATAAGCCAGGCTAAAATGAACCGAGATCTAAACAAGCAATAAATAATAAAAGGCCACGATACACTGGCCACTAACGTTCAGAAATGTCCAGTCAAAATGCACCTCTATACGCATATGAGGCCAGTGGTTGGAAACGCTTCATGTTCCGCGCTCGTGTGTTCGAAATAGCAACGGTTTCTAGACGAATATTGTTCTTTATTTCGTTTTCGCGCCAACCTAATGCAACGGAGTGAGGTGAGTTCCTTTTTTGAAAATATTGTGCTTATATTTTTCAAGGTATTAAAGGTGACTGTTTTTTTAATCTGTGCAAATTATAAATTAAAGTAACTATAATTTTACCTGCATGTTTAAATACTAGTATTTGTAGCATAAAAATAAGGATTTCTAAAGAAAAGGATTTTGCCAGAGCTCTATTTACTTACACAGATGCTAAAGAAAGAGGGTAATCTTGTTTGGATGTATGTAAGAGGGGAAAAGATTTGTCAAGAACGTTGTTTTAATTTACACAAAAATAATCAGAGCAAAGGTTTTTAGGTTTTAAGAGCTTTAATTTTATGACATTTGTTGCAATAAGAAGTTATTAATAACTAATTAAATTGAAAAAAACGGCTGACATGATGGCAACCCAGAGCAGATATTTCCGATATTTATGAAATTTAGCTAAGAATGATCCCGATTAAACTAACTTTTGTTAATAAAATACTACTTCTGAATCGGTCAGTTTGGGAGCTACGATGCCAGACAGAACACAGATACAGTGACACACTAACACACGTCACACTTATATCTTTCGAGTCGGGGATTAAATAAAAACATAGTCGTATTTGACGATTGGAGAATTACTACCCAACTTTTTCCGGAAATTTTCCTTGAACAGCTTGGAGAATCCTTTACAAGGTACGAGTTACACGGCTGTGTGTCTTTCTCTCACTGTAAACAGTGGTGCTAGACAAGTTGCATTCGACAATCGTTAGCGATTATATTTCGATTGAAAAATATATGGAATTGACGTAAGTGTCACTTTCCTATCTCGCTGGCGTACGTCAATTCCATACATTTATCAATCGAAACATAATCGCTAACGATTGTCGAATGCAACTTGTCTAGCACCACTGAATTACTTAGCAATGTTATGGTGTCCCTGGTGATGCAATACTGAACAATGTAAACGGTTGAATTTATTATGAAATATAAAGACATTAATTATTAAACGCGATCTTGCTGCGGTTTGAATGATGGATGAGACCCCGGATTTTTGTCGCAATGACGTCACAATAGGGTAGTTTGGGGAGTAAATGGAACGGTGTTAATTAATACGGTAACCTAGTCATTCGTGTTCTACGGAATAAAAAAAAAATTAGGTATTCATGATATTTTATATCTTAGGTCAAAATTTAATAGGTTAAAGCTGATAAATTGATAAAGATAATTCTAATATGTTTAATTATGTTCCACTGTTCCATTTACTGAGTGGAACGGTATTAATTAATTCACAAAACCGCCAGATTTAAGCGAATAAATTGTAATAACTAGGCATTCACGATAAAAAATAACCTAGTCAATTGATCAATGTTATCTTTCGGTATAATACCGCAAACCATACATTTGTACATTAAACTGATTTGGTTATTTCGCCCGCTCAAATGTATGGTTTGAAGTAATATACCAAAAGATAATATTGATCAATTGACTAGGTAATTCTTGTCGTCAGTTATTAAAATTTATTCGGTTAAGAGCCGTATTTTTTTGTATGAATTAACACCGTTCCATTTACTCACCAAACTATCCTACTGTGACGTCATTGCGACAAGAATCCGGGGTCTAGGATGATACATGATTGGAACGATTTAAATATTGGTTAGAACCCGTTTATAATTATTAGTGCCATTTCTAGACGTGTCTTAAATGTTTTAAGAACCGGTCAAGTGACCACAGTAAGTATTAGGGAGCGTAAAATACGGTGACGGTGCGTAAACAAGAGAATGGGTCATACTAATTACATGGCGTCAATTGTGACGGACCGTAGCTTACGCACCGTTAAGCTCCGGTGTGGTCGCTCCCTTTGTAAGTCGATTTGAATTCGATTTCAAATCGAATCAGCGCTAAAAATTTAAAAGTAGTAGTAGCACATATTTTTTTAATATTTATTGTTTTTTCAAACCTAGAGCTAAATTTGGGACTAGGTCAAATACCCTGATATTCATTAATTATATTTTCTCTCATTAGTTATGTTTAAAAACAATCTTTGCACATTAGGGTTTGACATTATTTTAGTTATTTAAAGAAGTAGTGTAAAAATCCCTATAAAAGTCGCTTTCTGCTCGCGTCTGTCTATCAGTCTTGTGTGTATCCGCTAGCTCGACGCTAAGTATGGTTTCATTGTATTGCTGGGACACTAAGATGGGATATTTAGAGAGAGGGATTGATTTACTAATAGAGAACATGCATGAAAATCAGAATTGAATTTCATTGATATGATTTAGGAGGAGGTGTAAAAAAAAAACATAAAACGCAATACACTTTTGAGCCGTTTATTAGGATTTTATAAAGAATCAAAACTTCTTAAAATTTAAAACTTCTTTTATTGTTTAGATTGTTGTTTTCGGCATCCTCATTTTATTTACGTAATATTTTAATTCAACTATGTTGGCTTAATCCAAGTTATTTACGATATAAATGCATATTTCTTTATAATATTTTAAACATGGAACAACAGCTGTGACGTCATTCCTGTCGTCAATTTTGTACAGTGTTTTTGCAGGGGTCTAAACTATGACTTTTTAAAGCTTCGTATCATATGAAAAAAACACGACAATTAATTCGCGTATACAGTTATTTCTCTCTTTCATAGTACTTTCCAGAGAGCGTAAGAAAAAAAACTATGCATGTTCCCTATTGTCTAAAGCAAAAAGACAGTCGCTGTCTCACTCGCACTCGCACCTGACAGTATATTTGTCACTCGTGTTTCATAGAAAAACGAAGCTTGTCGAGATACATTATGGAAATAGGAGGTCGTAAGTCCTATTTTGTACAACGCAATATAGAAAATCTAGTCAAAACGATAAGGTAGATAAGAGAAGTCTGTGCATGTTATTTGAATAGCTAAATGGCGATGGCGTTTGTAGGTTTTGTTATCTTATCGGGAACTATAATAGCTTAGTATCGCTTTGTTACTATATAAATAGACGTGATAGAAACTGCAATTAGTTGTTCAATGTGAGATTAAAATAGAAAAATATGTGATTTTTTGATACCTTACGACGTTGGCAAGGATTTGAGGCGACAACGAGCGAATCATTTCTGTCCTTGTCCCACACTAGGGGGTCGGTACTACATGTTTTGTTGTTCCACTGTCCTCTATCCGCTGTTAACTCAGTACCTTTCCACTCTTTTATTTTTCGGGCTTCCTCTACCCCGGGAGAAAATTACCCAAAATAGTTCCTATACTTCCAGAGCTGATAAAGATAATCAAGATGGTCCAATCATTTTTTTTTAATCTAGCTAAGAGCCTTAGTTTACCCAGCATTCTAATAAAAAAGGTGAACCGATGACCTACTTACTTAACGACGTAAGTATCTCGGGATGAGGTTGGTAAACAGGGTGTCTTTGACCATGGGGCTTTAAATGTAGGTATCGATTCTACTCCTCAAATGCTACATCGTTTGTTCTACGACTTAGAAAATAACTTAAATTACAGTAAGTTATCAGTAAGGTATCAGTAGATCAAATTTTCAAACCTCACTAGTAAAATCAGTGAATTAATTTATTTTGTATGAAAAAAAAAATACCTCATGTTTTAAGTCGTAGAACAAAAGGAGTAGAATCGATCCCCACATTTAAAGCCCCATGGTGAGATACCCCTTGTAAAATAGTATACAGTGTATCTTCCATACGAAAATATATATTATGCGATGAAAGTATAAGCCCTATTTAACATAATTTTTATATATTTTGTTACTAAAAATAAATATTTTTTATCATATAAAAATCATTCGCCGCGGAATATATCGGTAACAAGTTAAACATTTAAATTGAAATATAAGTCTGCTTCTCGGTAGTGTCAAATGAAACATCGCATTACATTGCTGCTGGAGAAAATATGAAAAAATAGGTACGCTATATTATTAATGGTTAATGGTAATTGTTATATTTTTATTATAAAATCGTTAAGAGGCCGTATACGAAATTTTGCTAGATTAGCTTCTTTTCCTGATTTTACAGTTAAAATACTGCTTTTCTATAAGTTCTAATGCACATCATGAAATATCATTTCAGTTATGATCGAATAAATTCGTTACGAATGAATGAGCTACTTTTTTATTTGGTCGAGTATTGTAATGCGAGATTTAGGTGGTTTCAAAACATTATATATTGCTTTTTTTTGTATGTTTTTAAGGTGCCGAGAGTTTTAAGTAGCCGAAATCAAAAACATTTTTTGCCCATTTTCTATAAACTTTTACCAAGATATTTTTTTACACAAAAAAAATATATGAAGGTGGCAATTGTTATTCATAAAACAAATTACACGACTTAAACAGCAATATATTTTTTTTATTCCTTTTAGAAGTCAAAACGTTTCGTAAATATACGATATTCTAATCCTCTTACAGCAAAACTCACAAAACAGTCGCCAGTTTCAGGTCGATTAATGAAAATCAAATAATAAAACAAAAAAGTAGCTCATGTATTCCTTGGAATTCGAAATTATCCCTCGTATTGGGTATTAAAATTTGTAGTATTTCATCAGTAAAATCACTTAAATCAGTGAAATTGGCATTATTTCGTGTACGTCCTCTGAACAGGGCCTCTATTCAACAGCGTTATAACGATATCGTTTTTGTCCTGTTTCTGTATTGTCAACGTTTTGATAACTCTTATGTCATTTACAATAATGGCGACTGTGACATAAACGATTCTTAAACGTGTCAAATACGATATCGTTTTAAAGCACCTGAATAGAGGCCCAGTACTTTAAACTTTCTTTAGTTACATTTATGTTGGTATGGAAGACACACATTTTCGATTGTTTTGTAGATCTATTTAAGGACGATGTGAGATGCCGGTCTAGGGATAGCATTAAAACACTCATCTTGGCTGAAACGCCCGTCACAAGATCAAATGCCAAAAGACTAGAACTAGAGAACTGTTATCTTTGACGAATCTTGAGATGTACTTTACATTCGAGATCAGTTTATTAAGTACGGCTCCTTTCTTTAGCTGTTTTCCTGGTAACCATCTTTTGCACACAACTCATGTTTTTCAACAAATGTTTACCATAAATACGGGGTTTAATCCTGGCGTGTATTAGAGAAAATGCAAAATGCTTTTGCTAGTATCTCTGGAAAGTTCTATGAAAGAGTGGAATGTATACGCAAAATAATTGTCGTGTAATTTTTTCACAAGATAAAAGCTTTAAAAAGTCATAGTTCAGACCCTCTGCAAAAACACTCTTCAAAATCGACGACAGGAATGACGTCACAGCTGTTGATCCATGTTTAAAATATAAGGACCGAGGATGGAAGGAGGATGTTGAAGCCAATATAGTTAAATTAAAATATTACGTAAATAAAATAAGGATGCCGAATAAAACAATCTACCTATAAACATCAAAAGAAGTTTTAAATTTTTAGCTAGTTTTGATTCAATACAGGGTGACTTCAAATTGGTAATACAAAACACTTGATTGTGGCTTAGTTAATGCCACACAGTATAATACATTAACCCCTTTGTTAAAATTAACTTTAAACTTAAAAAAAAATTAACAAATAATTAAAGTCCCAAAGTGTGGTTACACTACATTTACAATACAATCTTATTTTCTTTGATAATAAGTGACAATTACTAATCAAAACACGTTTTGTTCATAAATTGTGACAGGTGACGGATAACCAAAGAGGAAAGTGTTCATTTGAAATTCTTTAAACTTCTTTGTTGATTATTATGGTAGGATAACCATGTTAAGCCAACAAAAATGGGATAATTTAAAAATTTAAAAAAAAATACTTCTGATTATTTTAAAAGTATGAGACTTAATGGAGGGGCTAAGTTTAGGGGAAATGTGTGTAAAACATTGATTTTGTATTACCAATTTGAAGTCACCCTGTATAGGAGAACGCTTATGTGCGTCGCCAGCAGTGAATGCGTTAGTAAGTCCTCAACTTTTACATTTATATTTTAGTTGTGTGAGCATTGGACAAGACTAAAATTAAGTTCTTATTTTATACCTAATCACATACATAAATACATACTAGTACACTAATACATAGATTGTTTAACTCATAACTCTCCTTTACCTGCTCGGAGTTGGATAGTAAATTTGAGAAACCTGTTTTCTACAAGGAATCCATATTACTATCTCAACGCACACACTGCTGAAAGATGGATTCGCAATCCGACTTGGCAGCCCATCAATGAAATACTTCGTCACCGAAAATGTTGATATTTCGTAAGAATAATATTTGAATCACTTCAGAAATACATTTACAAATAAGGTACCGTTTTTCTAAGTCTACGCCGTCCGTCCGTTCGTCCGTCCATCCTGTCCTCTCTTTAATGACCTGTATCTTTTGCACTGGAGGTTTTTTTTTTATTTGATGTATGCTAAAAAGGTATGGTCCTGCGTGCGTGTGAAACTAGTTATCACTACATAGTATAAAACAAAGTCGCTTTTTCAGTCCCTATGTCCCTATGTATGCTTAAATCTTTAAAACTACGCAACGGATTTTGATGCGGTTTTTTTAATAGATAGAGTGATTGAAGAGGAAGGTTTATATGTATAATACTTTAATCCGGAGCGAAGCGAGGGCGGGTCGCTAGTTAAAAATAAGAAAAACAGTTTTTCCAAATATATCTACAACCGTACATAGTTAGTTGACGTAACTCAAAACTTAAAAGTGGCATGAACATAACGATAAAAATTAATGATTGTCTACAGTTTTTTTTTTTTAAGTTTGAGTCCTTTTCATATTTTTTTCAAAAACTCAGTAGCTAAGTATTATATCACAACAAACAAAACAAACAATACAATTTACCTTAATATGCCTTTTTGTTTGGTTTCAGTTAATTTTGCATGGAAATCGACTGAGTAGCATTAAAAGAAGTTATTGTGTAAGAAACGCATCGATGGGTAGTGATCAGCATTTAAGTTATCTACTATAAAATTTCACATTGAAATAAGTATGTGAAGAGAAACAACTAGGGTGATCGCACCAGTGTTGGACGCTTTAAGCTGACAGGCACCAATGATGGACACTTTACTCTTAATTCAAACATCATAAGGTTATAAATTGATTGTTGCAAAACAAATGAATAACCTTTATTGTCTGTAAAATAAGAGTCAAGTGTCCTTCATTGGAGTTTGTCCATTACTGGTTCAACACCCTATCGATAATTTTAATATAGGGAGGAAGTCCCTAGTTAATTGACGTTCCTGCCTCAAAAACTTCTATGTCTGATAATGTGTGATTATTATTTTATTGTCTTCCCGAGAATGTCGTAAGAGGCGACTAAGAGCTTGTAGTACTTTTAGGCAATGGGCTCGCATCCTGTCACTAATACACTAGTAAACTTCTTAACCTGATTTTGCAAAATGTAGTAATAGAATTATAAACAAGTCTTTTTAGATGATGGTATTTCTGTAGCTCTGCCTACCCCACTCTGGGAATGAAGACGTGATGTTATGTATGTATGTGTTATTAAAATGACAGCCACCCGGGGTTAAGATAAGTTGTTTAATAACAGAACTCAAGTAACACAAAACACACTTTTATTTGAAACCTTAACACTTTATTCTTACGTTGGAGTATGGAATAGACGGATTAAAACCCCTAGCCTATGTGAAAATCTTGTCCCGTTGCAGCATGAACATAAGCATTCGCTGTTGGTTTCATTTAACTTAACACATGGAACATTCGACTACTTTACAAAATCAGTATTTTTTTTCGAAAGATTGCGGAAGCATGGTGTTAACCTATAAATTAAACATCGAACTATATTCTTGTTAGACTATTTAGAATCTAGTTTGAAGTTTATAAAAGGTTAACAGGGCTGGAATTCTACAAGGTAATAACGATATCGTTTTTGACCTGTTTCCGTATTGTCTACGTTTTGATAACTCTTATGTCATTTACAATAATGGCGACTGTGACATAAACAATTCTTAAACGTGTCAAACACGATAACGTTTTGACGCACCGAATAGAGACCCAGGTGTAAATGTGTTGTTTTTTTTTAAAAAACTCTGTATTTTGAATCGGGGTCAGTTAAATAAATTGTTCGTTTTAAAAATTAAATCACCACGATGTCGCCCGTTGTGGTCGTGGCACTCACTTTGTTTGTAAATTTTGAAATACTTTTGTCCACCTAATGCCTAAGGTTCTACTCATAGTACTTACTAAATACATCATTCATAGGAATAAGTTTCCTTGTGTACATTACTATTTCAACATTTTTTTTCTCAAGACTGTCCGGAAACGGGTAAGGGCCAAATAGATGGACCATAGTTAAGCGTAGTTAACCATACAAACAACAAAAGTGAAAAAAGTTCCGTTGTCACACGAAAATTATCCCTACAAATGTTTGGCTACATATAATGGCTAATTTTCGTGTCACAACGGAAGAGTTTCATAGAAAAATTAATTGAGGGAGTTAGCGTGGCCAACTGTTTGGTCCTTACCCAAATATGAATAGTTTAGGTTTGGTTTGGGCTCAGAAAACATTGGTTTTATAACAGAACGTTTTCATACAAAATAAAATCATTCTTGGCCAATTTAATACTAATTATTGTATTAATTAATATTTCCTTGCATTAGTTGAGGCACTAAGCTGGCCTCGGTAGAAAGGGCAACTGATGGACTCGTACACTAGAGGGCCCAACTTCGGCTCTATATGACTCGTCCATAAATTGCGTACTTTTTCTTCCCTCTGCAACAATCTACTATTAATACATCCAAAGTAATATACATCGTCGTTTTACTTACTCAAAATCGTATCTGCATATTTTTTTTGATGTTGGTAATTTCATTTTCATTCATAACTACTTAGAGGCAATAAGTATACCAACAGCAAAAAAATATGCAGATACGAGTTTGAGTAAGTAAGACGAAATGTGAAAGTGTGTTTCACTAAACACATTTTTTCTTCGCACCTACCTTGGTATTTTTTCTGTTTCGCCCACTGGTTGTGTGGTAGAGCCACTGGGCATTAAGTACGCCATTTGTACTTGGTTTTGTGCAAAGAAATTTAAATAAATACTTAAAGTAGCTCTATCTGTTGGCTTGTTATACTTTCACAACTAACCCGCTGAACCGATTTTTATAATATTTGGTATAAAAATCGCTTGAGCTCTGGGAGGACATAGGGTTTTTTTATCCCGGGATGAACCGGATACCAATAAACGGTTTCTTTACGGACGGAGTCGTGGACAACAGTAAGTACTCTATAACTGGAGTAAATTGTAAGTATTTCTCACGTCATTAGTGCCAGATGTAGCTCTTCAACAAACGCCTCTCATAACGGCAGTTTAATTAAAAGAGAACGTTACATTCGTTTATAATTATACGGGTAAGTGCAAGGATGGTGTGTAAAAACCATTTTATAGCTTTGAGTACATTACTTTAATTTTCGAGTTATTGATTTTTTAATGGTCATCGCACGATAGCGTATTTTCGGATCTGGTGAAGTCTTATTGAATTATTAGGGGGGAAAAAACTTCAAACTATAGGTTAAGCTTAACATAAATAAATTGATTGTAATCTTGTAACCAGGGATTGTAAAACCGGTTTTATTGAATACCTGTATTTACATTGTCAAATTATTACCGCTAAAAAATAATACCTATATTCGAATTAGAGGTATTGTTGTCATTCCGATTTTGTTTTTATCGCTATGTATTCACTATTTACAGTATTAAATACCTGTATTCAATAGCGCTATTTATTGTACCTGATAAGTGAGATGTCATTTAGACTTTAATGAACTGTAATTTCAGACTTGTCTAAGGCGAGTCTACGTTTTTTGTAAGAGCACCGAAAACATTTACGTATTCAAATAAACTAAAATATTGACACTGACAGGTATTACTGGTTATGGTTTTTAGGGGTAACGTATCAAAAAGAGGTATTGTTGTCAATTGGCTAAACTGATAATAAAGTTGAATACCGGTATTCATTATACCGTTAATCAGAGCTTTAGCGGTATAAATAGTGAAAGTCAATTATAACCGGTAATACCTCATTTAAAACTGGTAGTCAGAATACCGGTAACGATCCCTGCTTGTAACTTTACATGCCTATTGCATAAAACATTTGAGCCCAATTAGAAGAAAGATCCATTGCAAAGGAGATAAGGTGGGATTTCATTTGATTTTATAAAGTAACTGTCAAGTAAATGAGAAAATTAACTTTGTTTTTTTTTACAGTAGGTTTGTATTCCAATGGTATTATTTTTGTATGCGAGATACAACTACTTTAAGCCGTTTAAAACACTTTGAATGTATGGGGGGGGGTACCAATAAAACCTTATTATTATTTATTGGAATAGCGGTCATGATAATGGTTACACAAGGTCGAATTTCAGTTAGTAACTTAGCTTTCCTGGATTAATATAAAATAAACTTAACCTAACCTACAGATTCTGTAGGTATGTCTGTTTAAACATTTTGACAAGTTAATGGATTAAGAAAAAACCGGGAGAGCATGTCAGGGTTCCGAAGCCGTTACTAGAGTAAACACCCTACCCTACAATACACTAAGCATGGTCTGACATGCTCTTGCTTTATTTCTTAATGTATTAACTTGTCAAAATGTTTAAACAGATATTTTTATACCTATAGATAAGACTTCTTGAGTTACAACGCGGATAAATAGGTTGACAGACGGGCATTGCGAAGCTATAAGGGTTCCTTGTTTACTACGGAACCCTAAAAATGATTTTATAACGTATAAATTTTCAGACAAAAAAACAGTTTGGAAACAACTTTTTTGGACTTAAGATAGGAGATCCATCTACAAACATACCGCATGTTTAATCAGTTTTAAATAAAACTACTAACAGCAGTCAGGTTTGAAATTCGAATGTATTTCTATTTCACGATATATCTTTGTTTGATTAAACGTGCGATATGTAAAAGAAGAAACATCTGGGTCTAGAGTCACCGGTTACCTTATCTCCACACTGAAACACAAAAATGTTGACACTGCTGCTTGACGGTTGGTTATATAATAAGATGGCGGTAGACTCCCGAACCCTGCACAAGGACCTAAGATAATAATCTTTATTAATAATTTCGCACCGGTCTTCGGTAGACTCAAGCGAAATGCACATCAAATTAAAAAGCGTAAAAGTTTGTTGATCCGAGTCTTATAGGCGGAAAATTCGGATTATCGAGTATTTTTAATGCTTATACATATAAAAAACCGGCCAAGTGCATGTCAGACCACGCACAGTGAAGGGTTCCGTAGCTGGGATGAACGTTCATGGTTGAAATTCTTTTTTTTTTATCGTTATTTAAACTACACAGCGTATCGTGTTCAAAACAATTTTGGTTGGAAGTATTTCGTATGTTCTACTACTGTAATTTTTATTAGAATGTTCTATTTAACAGTTCAAAATCTACCCACCCGGACAGAATTTTTACGACTTTAGAAGCGTATATATCGCCAACTGTTCACTTAAGTAAAAAAATCACTTAAAAACCTCGGTATCATTTTGGAAGCCCTATCTAAAAATACCCCACATGCTGATGTAATTCTAAAAAATGTTTTTCGTCCCCTAGTTACATGTATGGAGAGCCACCCCTAAACATATTTTTTTTTTCAATTTTACTACATCATTGTATAGCGGTTCTTAGAATACATCTATCCTCTAAATTTCATTTATATAGTGCCAATAGGCTCTGAGTAAAATGGCTGTGACATACAGACGGACAGACGGACGGACAGACGGACGGACGGACAGACGGACAGACGGACAGACGGACAGACGGACAGACGGACAGATGGACATGACGAAATTATAGGGGTTCCGTTTTTGCCATTCGGCTCCGGAACCCTAAAAATGAATAAATTGCTATATAAAGGCGTTGCAAAATAAACATAGCAGGGTGGATCAACTTTTCGTTGTTGTTATTCTGTCCCGTAAGCCAGGAGACAACAGTGATAGAGTTCCTTAGAAAAATGGTTATAATATACACTACTAATACGCTTGGAAGAAAACCCATAAAATAATGGGCTTGTAATTGCCACAAAAGCCGATGTTTGCTGGATTTATATACTTTAAAATCGTGGTTTTAAAGAGTGACCCAGGAGACGTCACCATGGCAACGAGCTACAAAGAAAAGTTGATTGACCCAGCAATGTCATCGTCATCAATGTGGCGTTGGTGTCATGTCATCACGTGTCACAGGTTAATATTCCGTTCTCTATTGTTACTTTTAAGGACTAATTTCTTTGATTGTGAATAAAGGACATAATAGTGATTCAGGTAAATAATATTTATTTATACGTAGGTTAGCTGTAAAAGTTTTTGTGATAATACTAAAGCTGGCAATATACGCCAGATTAAATAGTCCTTAGACTGGCAAATATCTTTATACATACTTTTTGCGTCCTGCAGTCACTGAAATCATAAACTGACAAGAAAAAATCTGCGTTTGTTTTAGTCAGTTAGGTTAGTCTAAAACGTTTGATTACCTTCTTTGTTTGGATGTATGGACGCCAACATTGATGCTGAAATTATTTATGGTAGCCGTGTGGGTACCAGAGTTTTTATTCCTCGAATTCACCTTCACCAATTGCCTTTTAATTTTAGTTGGCTTCAGTTTCCTATCCGCTTTGCATTTGCTTACAATTAATAAAAGCCAGGATTTTTTTTTCGTCAAAGTCTATTTTTCAGATTTTTACCTAAAAGGGTTCACCCACGGCGAGCTATATGTTGCCTCCTCTCGAGATTGAAGATTCGATGATGAAAATCCAAATTATCAATACCACTTGAAAGGTGGTAATATTTAACGAAAAATGTCGCCTATAGAGAAATTTAAAAAAAAACAAAAGTTGTTTAGTTTAATGAATTGAGTGCCACAATCAATATATACGACACAATATATGGTACACGAATCCACACCTAGCCAAAATATGATTCATTAAGAACCGATAGGTAAATAAATTAATTAATTAATAAATAATCACAGGACAATTTCACACAATTTGACCTAGTCCCAAACTAAGCTCTAGGCTTGTACTATGGGTACAAGACGACGATAAACTTATTTATATAAAGAAATATATACTTAAATACATAGAAAACATCCAAGACTCAGGAACAAATACTCGCGCTCATCACACAAATATCTGCCCTTACCGGGATTTAAACCCAGGACCCCTAGCTTCGAAGGCAGGGTCACTCCCAACTAGGCTAGCGTGTCGTCTAGGTAAAGAAGTATCAACTAGTTTTTTTTAAGTGTAATATTATGCGTCTTCATTTTACCCGAGCGAAGCTGGGTTTTCATCTAGTATGGGTTTGGCTGTTTAACAAATAACATTTAGATTTTTGAGAATGCAAAACTTGCGTTGGCGCCATCTTGTTTATAGATAGAAGGGTGCGGCCGTAGCCGTAATGACAAACACTAGACGGGTTTCGTCGATGATTAACATTACAGTGAATATGAAGAAAACAGCGAGGTTTAGATACGGTATCGTGATAACAGTAGAAAATAGTTGGTTCAGGGACTCTTATTCCTCTTCTTTTTTAGTGTTCCGTACGTCCGAATGAAAACACGGAACCCTTATAGGATTACTCGTGTCTGTCAGTCCGTCTGTCGCCGTCAATTTGCTCCGGATCTACTGAAATTTTGTATACATGACTGTGAATATTTGTGAAGCAAACACGGACGTGTAACGAAAATTAATAAATTTTAAATTTGACACTCACTTTTGGAGTAAATGACGACCGTAATGCGACCAAACCATGTAAAAGAGCTATACGAATCTCAAATTTACTTTATAGCAGTTTTAAAGGTATTAATTTAACAAAACTCCTGAAAATTTACCATCCTCCACGATAAAGACGAAGTATACTTTACAAATGCCTTTTAATTTAGAATCTGTGGCCATTTTGAAACATTTTTAATTAATAGCGCATACACGTGTTCCATACAGCGTCTGTAGTGTCGAGAAACTAACGCATTGTAGAAAAAATTATAAACTAAATTGGTTCTACGTAACTAACAGGAAGCCTCGTTTAAATTGAGTTTCGATATCAAGGTTTCAATTACCTGGAAGGTAGAAGGTTATATAAAATTAAAATGATTAAATTATTCGATATTAAAGGGGTTGTCGTTGTAGCCCGTAGGCATTTGAAATGTCACTCATTCTGTTTAATTTACCCACCCATTAGGCTGTTTAGGTAAAACAGAGACTCATGTAAGCATGTTTATTTTGCACCCCTAACTACAGGGTGCCCTGTCTAAGGCAGTCAAAAACTTTGAACCTGACTGTTCTTGAAGATATTCAACGTATTTATTTAGTTGAAGAAGACCAAGAAGGCTGTTTATTCCTTTGTGGAGACTAAATTGATCTCCAAATTTTTAGGTTACGTAAACTGGGTAAGGTTAGACCTGTGACCAAAAAAACATAATTCCTGCACATGCAAATGCCTGTCGATGAAATGAAAATTCGGCGAAGTAATTCATTCTATGAATTGAGTGTAAGTGATTCAAGGCTTATTTTGACACGCAAGGCGGCGTTAGATTTTTCTTATAGTCGCAAGTGTCACTGGTTACTTGTATTTATACTAAATTCAAAATGGCTGAATTAAATAATACAACTCACGAAATTACAAAATTATTAAGAAGTCTTTTTAGAGTTGTTGGTGGCGATGGGCTGGCAACCTATCACTAACACTGGTAAACATCTTACTTAGCCTGATTGTGCAAAAATTATTAAGTCTATTTAGAGTTGATGGTATTTCTCTAGCTCTACCTACCTATGTATATAACTATAGTAGTTATATATATATATATATATAACTCACGGAATTCAAAAATGGTGAAGACGAAAATATCAAGACATGCATTATTTCAATCCTTACTCTTACTTCTACCCGACTGCGTATAGCCAAAAATAGGGTTATGTTTTAAACAGCCTATGTAAGTATGTTATCAACATTCGGATGTTCTGATTTAGCTCCGGAACTACTCTTATCGATCTTAATAAAAGGTGTTTTATAATGATTCGTCAAGAATATGTAAGAGTATGTAATTGGATATTTCGTAACCAGTTAAGTGCGAGTCGTACTCGCACACGGAGGGTTCCGAACCATTCTTGTATATTTTTATTATTTATTGTTAAAGCGCCACATAGTTCTCAATTTGTACACACAATGTGATTATTTCAAGTACTATTACTGTTCATAAAGCTACGGATACACTAGGGGACAAATGTCACTCGACATGTGTCGGCGTAATATCCAGCGACGCGCGCCGATTTCGCCTGACCTATCTGGCGACATCGCGCGACTTATGTCCGTAGCAACGGCAGGCGAAATCATGCGACTTCGCGAAACTTTTCCTGACATTTCTGTCGACATCGCGCGACTTACACTTATATTATATACACGTGTCACGCGATGTTGCCAGAATTGTTGTAGAGCGAAGTCCGGCAACGTCGCGCTACTTCACCTGACGTTGCTGGCAACTCGCGTCGCGCGATGTTGCCAGACATGTCGAGCGAAGTTCAGTAACGTCACGCCACTTCATCCGACGTCGCTGGCGACACATGTCGCCCCTGACTTTAGACGTCCCACTGATAGACAGACAGTTGGACCTAAAAACAAAAAGCGACGCGTTATACTGACCGGTTGGTATCCATCGAACTTTTTATTAATTTCAATGTCGATCATCCTGTACAGTTATAATTTTTTTACACACGTCAGCGGGTAAAAACGATTTACTCGTAAATTACCTATAACAATTATAGCTACATCTACCGTAATCAATTTAATGGGGGTAGAAACATCACTCATCGCCCTAATGGCGCCTCGCCCTTTTCGCGTAAGTGGTCAAGTTCAACAAATTGGACGATCCTGACGTAATTAGTCATGCACTCACAAGAATCACACGGAACATTGGCCTCCCGAGTCCTCAGGTTTTGAGGACATAATGCCAAATTAAAAGGCATTGTATAACTAATTAAATAAGGTTGCAATTACGATGTTACTAAAATGGGTATTGGGTCTTACGTGGTTAGGATCGCCCAGCATACGATATACAGTGCGTCTTCATTACTTTTATTGTAAACTAAATTATTGTTGTGGATGTCGTAAAAGGCAACTAAGGGAATAAAAGCTTGTAGAACTGTTAGGCGATTGGCTTGCAACCTGTCAATAATACACTGGTACATATTTTAGCCTGCTTTTTCTTTCAAAATGTGGTTACAGAATTGACAAGAAGTCTTTTTAGAGTTGTTGGTATTTCTGTAGCTCTGCCTACCTGACTCTGCGAATGAAGGCGTGATGTTATGTCTGTATGTAAATTATTGTCTTGAAATCGAAGAGTTGTTTTTATGGGTCTATATCGGGTGGCATTTTATTAAAAAAGTCGCTACTCTTATTGCATGTTCTGATGTTATAGACCATAACTAGTGTAACGAATTTATTGAAAAGTCGCTGCTCTTATATTTATGGTAAATTGCATGTTCTGATTTTATTAACCATGACCCATGTAACGAATTTATTGAAAAGTAATGCTATTATTTATCTAATATGCTAATATTTCAGTACCTCGCCCGCTATAATTTATCTGATGGTAACTGTACCTTGATATAGCAAAATATCACAGGACAATGTCACACAATTTTATCTAATCCCAAACTAAGCTCTAGGCTTGTACTATGGGTACCTACTAGACAACAATACATAGAAAACATACAATACTCATGCTCCTCGCACAAACATCTGCCCTTACCAGGATTCGAAACCGGAACCGCTAGCTTCGAAGGCAGAGTCACTACCAACTAGGCCAACGTGTCGTCAAATTATTTATTAGGTTTTGTTGTTACAGCGCTGCCTCGGCTGAGCATGTGGCCGTTCGGTTCCCGAGCCAGTCAGCCCAGCGGGCCGGCCCTAGCTAACAATCAGCTCCCTACACACGTCCCCAATGGACCTCGAAAACAAGGACTTGTGGTGAGTTTTTTCAGCATGGAGAAGTTAAACGGGACGGCCAGCCATCTGGGCCAAGATTCAGGGCCAAGATTCTACACGGTTAAAACGATATCGCTTTTGAAGTGTTTCCGTATTGTCAAAGATTTGATAACTCTTATGTCATTGAAAATAATGGCGGCTGAGACATAAACGATTATAAAACACGTCAAACGCGATATCGTTATAATGCAGTAGAATAGAGGCCCTGCACGGTAAAAACGATAACGTATTTGACGTGTTTCCGTATTGTCAACGTTTTGATAACTCTTATGTCATTTACAATAATGGCGACTTTGACATAAACGATTCTAAAACACGTCAAACGTGATATCGTTATAACGCAGTAGAATAAAGGCCCAGGGCCTCTATTCAGGTGCGTTAAAACGATATCGTGTTTGACACGTTTAATAATCGTTTATGTCACAGTCGCCATTATTGTAAATGACATAAGAGTTATGAAAACGTTGACAATACGGAAACAGTTCAAAAACGATATCGTTATAACGCAGTTGAATAGAGGCCCAGAGCTGTTGTACTGGTTAAAACTATATTGCCTTTGTCATATAGTATTGTGTTTAACTCAACCGCCATTACTGTCAAGTAAATAAGAGCTATTGTTAATAATATGTCAAAAACAATGTTTTACCGCATGTTCATATTAATAATTATTTTTTGTTTATAATAAATTACATGTCATTTTGCATACATACAACTCAGCATTATTAAGAAACTTATGTTTACCGGTTAAAAATCTTTTCAAATGATGGTTGTACACTGTTTTACACTTTCTGACGGTATAATGGTAACTATCTCGGACACTCATGCTATTACTCAGGATGTAGTTGGTACTAAATAAATCGCTTTCTTTAAATATTATGTGTTTAATACTTATGGTAATAGAAAGATTTGCAGAACGATAACTAAATAAATAATTAAATGAAATAAAATGAGACACCAAGACATTTCGATCGTGTCTGATGCTTAGCGAAATTTTCTAGAGAATGAATTTATCGATCGCATCAAATACATCAGGAACAATTTTAAATTTGGATAGTTTAAAAAAAAAAAAATTGTAAATGGTATTTAAAAGCAAAGGTAACTGAACTTTATTACCTTGTTGGTAGATTCAAATTCCCACTCACAAATCTCCCTGTTTGTAGTTTGGTGGGACTCACGGGGTTAAACGGCTTGAGGTATTATAATGAGTTATTGTTAGGTTCTTGGTGTGAGAGAGGGATTAGTTTGTTTTAACATTTGTCGACGACAGTATCAAAAAATGTAGTTTTATTTTTCAAACTTACTTAGGGTTATTTAAATGCCCGTAGACTTTACCCAGAGCGGCCTCATTACTATATAGGATCGTAAAAAGTAGATCTATGGTTACCCCAAATGTAACGCGGGCGAAGCCGCTAGTTCTTTTTATAGCAGCAGATGAGTACATGGAATTAAACCTATAGTTGACAAGAGAATATTGTTATGTAATTCTATTATTTGTCATAATATTTTTATTATTAAACTATAATAATTGATGATGATCCTGATTGGTGGAATGATATGAATTATTATTATAAATTTTATTTAATCGTTTTGACAATCATGCTAAATAATATAATTGTATATAATTGTAATATATAATTGTATTTTGTTAGGCTTAAAATAATTTGCTATCATATTTTCAGAATGATGTAAGGATGAAAATCTATTTGCGGACTAGGACCATTAGTGTGTGGGTTTACTTATCTTTGGCCTCAACGATGCCCTCTGCGTATTATAAGTAGCCCTATATTATGTATACACTTATTCAAGACGGCGGCGTTGGCATGCCAACCACGTACCGCTATCGTATAACGTAAGAGACAATAACTCAACATCGTTACTTTTGTTTCGTTGCCTTGCATATTACAGCGGGCCAAGCATAGTCTTCCATTGTTCTTCGATTAAAACAAAGAATAGTACATTTTGCGCCAACGGCCGTAACAAGGGATTTTGAACGAGAGTATATAAGACTGACGCCGAGGGCGGAGGGCTTTTAATGACTTGAGTCTGTAATCCACTTACTGCCCGTGAAACACAAAAAATAACTTTTAGAGAAAGCAACAATCAAACAAATCGACTCGCTAAGAGATTGTCAATAATTTAAATATAGACTTTCACAGATAATGCTAAGAACTGCGTTTAGTTTTCGAACTTGACAGGCCATACTGCCAAATTGTACCGTTTCCCAAATTGAAATTTAAAATAAATGCAAATGTCACTGAAATAAAAGTGAAATATAAATATAATGCAGTATTAGTTTATAAGTTTGGAATATTGGAAATAAACCTTGGCTGATTTTAAACCTCCTTAGTCGGAAATAATGTACAAGAGGGTTCTATTTTAATAAAAAATCAATAACTCCCGTGGGAGAAAAATTGGCTATAACTGCTCTATACGCCTGCGTATAAAGACACCTTTTCCAAACAAGGGTAATCAAGTTTTTAAAAAAATACTTAAGCTTAAATTAACTGGGCTTCTCAATCATATTTCATGACGGGTTAAGGTGATTTTTATCTCAAACGCCATTATTGTCTGTTAGAAACGAGCTATCAAAACGTTGACAAAATGGAAACACGTCAAAGGTTTAGACGTACCAACTAGGCTAACGTGTCGTCCAATATGTTCGCTTACTCGCGCGTGCTAGACCGCCAGTATGGAAGCACGTACACTTGTTGCGAGGAGACTGCTGGAGAAATTACCCACTTCCTAACTTATGGCGGTCTTTCACCTTCAGGGCATCTGGACAAACTGTTTTTTACTTAAGTACTAGGAGCACGTGTACAATCAAACAATAGGGAACATGTATGAATGTTTTTCTTAAGCTCTCTAAGCCATACATACATTTAAATCTTATAACAAAGCGGATCGTATTGGTAGTATAAACAAATACCATCTAGCTTATTCCGACTTGTACACTCAGAGCGGATGACTCAACGGTCCAAGTGATTTTCATGATACTTATCTGAAAACCACCCGATTATAATAGCTTTTATTTATACAACCATCACTAGGTACATAGTATAAAACAAAGTCGCTTTCTCTGTCCCTATATCCCTATGTATGCTTAAATCTTTAAAACTACGCAACGGATTTTAATGCGGTTTTTTTTAGTAGATAGAGTGATTGAAGAGGAAGGTTTATATGTATAATACTTTAATCCGGAGCGAAGCGAGGGCGGGTCGCTAGTTATCTATACAACCACGGTGTCTGTATCAAGATCGAGCAAAAAACGACAAAAAAATCACATTTGTTGTATGGAGCCCCCTTAAATACCTATTTTATTTTAATTTTATGAGTTATTCTTAAACCGTATGGTTGCCGGGTTAGAATAGTGCCACTCCATGTCTTCCCGTGGATGTCGTAAGAGGCGACTAAGGGAATAAAGGCTTGTAGTACTATTAGGCGATGGGCTTGCAACCTGTCACTAATATACTAGTAAGTAAACATCTTCGCCTGGGGCCGATTGCATAATAAAGTACAAGCTAATAGTATTGGTGGTTTTGCATGGATTTTTACTAATAGTATTGGCTTGTACTTTATTATGCAATAGGCCCCTGATTGTGCAAAATGTGGTTACAAAATTATTAACACGTTTTTTAAGAGTTGTTGGTAATTCTGTAGCTCTGCCTACCCCACTCTGGGAATGAAGGCGTGACGTTATGTATTGTATTTATTCTTAAAGTGACTAAGTATACGTACCTACAACTAAATCTTCTGTGAATACGGACGGACAGCAACTTCTTAGTAATAGGATCCCATTTTACCCTTTGGGTTTGGAACCCTAACAACAAGTACGCAATATTTAAGATGGTTTTTAGGGTTCCGTAGTCAAACTTAGAACCCTTATAGTTTCGCCATATCCGACCATGTGTACGTCCGTCCGACTGCAGCCTAGCGCAGAGACTTTTAGTACTAGAAAGCTGTAATTTGTCATGAATATTATATACATATCAGGCACGCAAACGCCAAACATTTTTTTAGGGTACTTCCCCTACTTTTTATGTCTTATCCATAGCGTGTGGTGTCGTTAAATAGGTATTTTAAAAATATTACGACTTTCCATAACGGGAGCCGTTTTTGAGATACAAAGCTTTAAAGCGCTAATTTTTGTACGAGTCAAGTGTTCCCCCCCCCCTAAGCCAAGATTTTATAAGCCAAACTCCAAATCCTAAAAATCTGAATTTTCCGAAATGAAAGCGCATATATGACCAATATAAAAGGAAAACTATCACGACTAAGTAGACATCATTGGTTCGGCGATTAAAGGGTTTATACTGACTAAAAATCATCTAAGACGGCACCAAATGATTTTAAATAGAAAATTAGTTATTGCTTGTTGTTTTTTATGTTTGTAGTACTTAACGGCTTCGGAATCGTAGGGTTCCGAAGCCGTTAAGTACTACCAATACTACCAATTGAGCATGGTCCGCTCTTGCCCAGTTTTTGGAAACACGTAACTCTACCGGAAAATTACATTTTTTGTGTGCAATCTTATACATAATAATATTTACGAGCTCTCCAATGAAACCTCTCTTTACCTACATGGTGCGTTATTTCTTTTCTTTTTTGTTGAAAAAAGTTGCAGATTACGGGTACTTTAATTAGATGTTTACTAGGTATCTATACAACCACAACAATGTGACAGGAGGCCTGCTGAAAATCAATTCTATTCTACATATCGTCACTACTTTAAAAAAAACTCGTATCTTATATTTCGTGATGTACAATTTTAAAAATAATTCATTTTAGTTTTAACTATAAAAATCGTATATCATGAAAAATTAGATACTATATAGGTTTTTTCAAAGTAGTGACGATATTATGTATGATAATACGTACGCGATTGTTTACTTTTTTACATGCATACATACATAACATCACGCCTTCATTCTCAGAATGGGGTAGGCAGAGCTACAGAAAAAACAATTACTCTAAAAAGACTTGTTGATGATTCTGTAACCACATTTTGCACAACCAGGCTAAGATGTGTAGTTTACTAGTGTATTAGTGGCCGGTTGCAAGCCCATCGCCTAACAGTACTACAAGCCCTTATTCCCTTAGTCGCACCTTACGAAACCCACGGGAAGACATTGAGACGGGGGCACTATTTTATCTCGGCAACCACACAAGGCAACCAGACGGACATGGTGAAACTATAAGGGATCCTAGTACACTACAGAACCCTAAAAACAGGTCTAAACTGGTTGTTTTTTAAACTCTTTAAACTTATATTAAAGGAGCATTTTTTTAATGACCCTATGTTTAACCTAGAACATCCAAGTGACTGTACTTTACCTACTATAATTATGTATTACCTTAAAACGTGCCTTCAAGTTAACGCTAACATTTTTTCTTCAGAGTTCAAAGTAACGTTAGAAACCTAATGGAATACAATTTTCAACATAAGTAAGACAACTCAATAAACCGAAGCTTTTAGTGAATAAGTGCCGTAATGCCGTTATGAGCAATTTTCTTTTCACAAACGCAATCTTGATTTAATGAATAAACTAAGTTATGTATACAGGCCCTAGCCAAGATGCAAACTTTACTAACGTTTTTCTATTCTATTATCTAAACGTATGGGATGACAATCTCGTGCGTCACGATAAACCACCTGTGTCCGTAGCCCCTTAAGGCCTACCATACTACAAACAGGAAAATTATTGTCAATGTAAATTTGTATCAAGCAACAAGGAAATAAAGTTCAAATACGTTTGCTCTATAATGCCATTTTCAATTTTTGTACAAAGAAAAATGGATTTTATTTCCATATAAGGTTTAAAGTCAATTGCCTCGATTATGTACATCCTAATGCAGGCAGATCGTTATAGTTATCGAAAATGTAAAGGATTGACGTAGGCTGCCGAACGATCACGTCGAGAGCTTTAGTCAATTCCACACTCTTTGAAAGTTTTCGAGAATCGTTTACGATAGCGTTAAGCATCTTGTCTAGGGCGTCAATGGTCAACTATCATACCATAAATTTTAAGGGGTAGGTACAAAAGAAGGAACTTGTTCATGTTGACTAGGGTCTTTGAAGTAGTTGTTCCTTCATTTGTTTATTACCAATACTGCGCACGAATTAATATAATACTTGTATCATAACCCTTTTTGACGTGGAAAAAGAACTGTCATATTTTAAAATTGACATTGACAGATGGATACTTACTCACCGGCAAACCACACGCAGCCAGGGACCTGTTGCATATAAAACTATAGTTTACATTATAAGTGGAAACGACTTTTCCACAGTATATATTGAAAAGAGACTTCCACTTGTATTATAAGTTACAAGCTTGTTTTGAGCAGGCCCAAGAACAAAATTATGACAACATTAATTAACTATTAATCCTAGGGGACATTTAAAACTATTGGTGTTCTTCCTTTCCAACATTATACGAGTAAATTCAGAAAACTAGAAAAATAGCTTCCGGTAACCTTCGGGGAGGGAAGATGGCCGATTGAAAGATGACCGGATTTTGCTTTTGATTTATTCTGTTTACTGTTTTACTGTACTTACTTGACATTGGCGAAATCACTGCGGAATATCGCGGTGGACCGCCATTAATATAAAAAAAGAAGACCTAGAAAAATTATAATCTTAGAAACATGAAATCTTATAAATTACTTGGGTGCCTCAGGTATCGAGTAGTATGTTAATCGCATAATCATTTAAGTTAATGAAGTTTTAACTTTCTAGTAAATTCCCAATTGGTCTCCAGGAATGGGTGTTGAATCTGACCGGTCGTCAGAGGTCCAAGGGCAGGGACCTGGGAGGAGAATTGCAGATCATGCTACCAACTCATCTCGGGAAGGGACCTTCGGGTGACGTCTGTCTGCTAGCAGAAAGCCCCTTTAGAATATTGAGGGTAAGTGGATATGAACAAATTAATGTAGAAGTAGAAATATTTGAAGAAAAAAACCGGACAAATGCGAGTGCGTGGACAGGATTCGATAAGTTTTGAGAAATGTCCTATGTTATTTTTTAAGTACCATAGACGTCTCATAGGTTTCCTGTAAAGAACTATTTTCTGTATTTTTTGAAGAAGCGCTTTTATGTTATACTGGGTATTGCCTGTAATAGGAGCAATAAATTCAGGGATCGTTTCTTATGTATAAACGTAGCAACATTTGTTCTACAACTTTTACAAAATATGTAATTTATTATTTCGGATTTTTTCGAACAAACTAAGTAGCATTTTCAATGTACTCCATCCAATAGTCTAGATGACATCTACTGTCAGACCACAAACTTCGTAGTTTTCGCAATACATTGCTGGCTTGGAAAATCTAAATTTATTAATATTTAGTAAACAACAAGTTATTTTCAAAAGTTGTAGAATAAATTTTGTTACGTTTGCGATGTGGAAACGATCCCTAAATTTATTGCTCCTATTACAGGCAACACTCAGTATATTAATACTAGCGGCTCGCCAGCGGCTTCGCCCGCTGCATTTTATTTTCTTTCATGTCACTAAGGGGTATGAAAAATAGGTATTGACCGATTCTCAGACCTACCCGATATGCACACAAAATTTTATAAGAATCGCTCCTGCCGTTTCGGAGGAGTATGGGAACGAATATTGTGACACGAGAATTTTATATATTAGATCACATGGTATAGTTTGTTGAAGTTTTTTCTCAATTTACCCCCAAAAGTGGCCCCCATATCTAAAGTTTATCACAGTGCTTCTATTTTCTTAATGCCCCTCGAATAGTTGTCGCTGTCTCACTCGCACTCGCATCTGACTGTATATGTGTTTCATAGAAAAACGAGGATTGCCAAGATACATTCAAGATCTGTAATTTAGTCACACGTTCGTGCTTGGGTCACAGGTAATCACAGGTATACTCTTCCGGAATGGCTTCATGAATTCTTATGAAATTCTGTGTGTACATTCAGTAGGTCTGAGAATAGGACGTCAACTATTTTTCACCCTGCTACCTCCCACCCGTCATTTTTTTATCGTAATTTTTGTATTTTTGTATATACCTATATGGCAGAACAACTTTTGCGGGGGCAAGGGCAGTATTCTTTTAATATTCAAGATCCCATCATTAGATCTCGGAGAACTGGAATGGGAACAATTAGAAAGTAAAGTCTTTTTAGATTTGTTGGTATTTCTGCAGCTCTGCCTACCCCAATCTGGGAATGCAGGCGTGATTTTATGTGTGTATGTATGTATGTATTTAACACACGATGTGTATAAAATGCTGGGTTTGGGGTTGAAATTCAAATTACGTTTAAAACAACGCATACAATCACGGGTGACATAAGTTCATCCGTTCCATTCATCGCAGCTCTTCTGAAACAACTTACACCTACATACTAACGAGTTAATGTAATTTAATTACTTATAATTTGACATGCCGTGTAATTTATACTGTAAAACCTATGACATTTACCTTTTTCAAAATCGCCGCCCAATAAGAGATCTCACCCCTTGTTCGTTAATGTATCCACTAATTCTCAACGCCACTCGAGATAGCATATCTAGCCATGTCCGATAAATTGTGGTTAAACGCATGATAATAAAAGTTGAATAACAAAGTTACATTCTCGATGATTACTCTATTTGTCATTGGAATATTATTATTGCAATCAGTAATTACTTAAGCCGAGTTCATACAATCTTGAAATATTTTTGACAGTAGTGGCAGCCGAGTTAAAAACTACCAAATCACGTCAAAGGCCTCATCATACTTGTAGTTCTACCTTGTTCATTAAATAACGAATTGGATTGACGACCTCGATGTAATTTATTATAACTTAACATGTAAGAACATTAATTCAACAGTAATTCGCTGTACCTACATCAAAAAAAAATATTAAGTTGTTTTTGACTGGTGGTTAAATTAGATATTGTTATACTTGTAGGCAATCAATCACCTAAACATAAGTATAACTCTGCTCTGCTAAGCCAATTGGCAGTATCTCAAATTCAATGACCAAAGCAGATTCAATCCTATAATATTGGTATAAGGTTGCATTTCCTACAGGAGTTTTGTCTGAGATACAGCCTTTTATGTTAGCAGGGCAGAACTATTGGCTTCCTTTATAATTCGTGCATAAATCCTTCCATCGATTGGGAAGCTACAATGCTACTGACAGACACACAGATAAAGAGACTTACACATACACTGACAAACAGTTACACACGTTATTCTAATAAAACCCCTTTTTAATCGACTTCAAAATAGGAGGATTTCGATTCGCCATGTCCGTCTGTCCGTCCGCAGCCTAGCGCAGAGACTCTTAGTACTAGAAAGCTGTCATTTGGCATGAATATGCATATTAGTCACGCCAACAAAGTGGTACAATAAAATATAAAAAATAATATATGGTACCAACCTTACACGTAAGTTGGGGATGTATTTTTTTTCTCGTCTACCCTTTAGTGTGGGGTGTCGTTCGGTGTCGGTCTTACAAAAATTTTCGATTAAATAATCCATTTATGCAATATTGTGCTTTAAAGCACTAATTCTAAAGTAGTTTTGCTACTTCCAATAGAAAATTTGATATTACTTGTTGTTTTTTTATGTTTGTCCGACTTGCTCTTGCCCGGTTTTTATTTATGCATGTTCCCGATTAGACTAAAACCGGTGGATCGATTTGAAATATTATTTTTGTTCGATTGGGTATACTTTCTAGTTGGTCCCATTTCCAGCACGTCAAGATCTGATGATGGGATCTAGGAGAAATTGAGGGGACTCCTCAAATATTCTAGGAAAAAATATACCTGGACATCATAACAATATTATTACTTATGATCAAACTGTCTTCAAAAAGCAAGAAATAACTTCTTTTAAAATGCTAGGTTAGGTCAGTCCAACTGACGTCGGCGCTCCACTATATTTGTAACCGAAAGCCGAATTCAGTTGGACTGACCTAAATCATTTTAAAACAAGTTAAGTAACAAGTTTTTCTTAATAATGACGTTATGCCACATTTGAATAATTGGTAAGTAGTTTTTGGAAACTATACTTCTAGCCAAAACGTCTGTATCTTAAAATGTCTTACTTAAACGATGTGATCGTTAATTACCGCAATAGTAAAAATAAAAAACCGGGCAAGAGCATGTTGGACCATGCTCAGTGTAGGGTTCCGAAGCCGTTAAGTACTACTGAGATACATCAAGAAGTCATAACTAATTTTCTGTTTAAAGTCATCTGGTACCTCAGGCTCTTAGATGACTTTAGTAGGTATAAGCACTTTAATCGCCTGTATCTCAAGAACCAACGATGTCAACTTAGTCGTGATAGTTTTCCTTTGAAATTCGTTATAGGTATTGGCTTTGTAGTTTTGGCTGTAGAGGGACACTTGACTCTAAATAAAATTAGCGCTTTAAAGCTTAATATTTCATTTCCCTAAATCGAAGAATTGTTTTCACAACACCGTAATATTTTTAAAAGAGCTATTCACACTATTGGGAAAATGAGAAAAAAATATACATTCCAAACGTTACGCGTAGGGGAAGTATACTAAAAAATATATAATTTTAAAATTTACTTTACTACTTTGTTGGCGGGACTAATTAAATATATTCATTCCAAATTACAGCGTTCTAGTACGAAGAGCTTCAGAGCTAGGCTGCGGACGGACGGACGAACATGGCTAAAATATAAGGGTTCCTAGTTTTACTACGGAACCATACAAAAACTGAAAGTCCGAACTTGATAATCTTACTTATACTTGATAACTTGATAGTCCTTGTTACTTACATCTTCTAGCCACGCGTTGGCCTAGTTGGTAGTGACCCTGCAAATATTTTTCGGATGAGCGCGAGCATTTCTTTCTGAGTCGTCGATGTTTTCTATGTTTAAGTATTTATTTCTCTGCTAGCTATTTCCTGCGTTCGTACGCGTAGACGTCGTTTGTCGGTATTCCTTTGGGAACAGTCAATTTTTTCGGGATTAAAAGTACTCTAAGGTAAAGACACCAGTAGTCGACAAAGGACCAATGTTCGACATTGATTCTTACTCAAAGAAGATAAGAGTAATTCATTTGTTTTGCAACAATCAATTTATAACCCTATAAGGTCCTGAAAAAGTACTATCAAAAAAGTATTCCTTTAGGGTTATAATCGCTTAATCCTGAATATAACGCAGATTTTTTAATTTTTGACACACAAAGTTGCGGTCGGCGCTTGAGGTTACAATCAGGGATTATTCATTGAGCCAACATCATAAACAGGTCTGCCAAAAACCTGAGCAACCGGATTTGGCGCAAGCTCAAACCTTAATATACTCAATTTTTTTAATTTTTGACACACAAAGTTGCGGTCTGCGCTTGAAGTTACAATCAGGGATTATTCATTGAGCCAACATCATAAACAGGTCTGCCAAAATTCAGAGCAACCGGATTTGGCGCAAGCTCTGATGTATAAAGTAACTGAACTAAACACTGAAAAAACAACAACATGTCAAAAGCAAGATGTTTTTATCTAGTAAAACAGTGCCAGAACATCTACCCCTTTAGACATTTCATTAGCAAATAGACCACCGGCATCGTTTCACAACATGTTAAGTACAATAATTCTGTTCCACGTCATTGCAATTTCCACAATGAATCAACACATCACCGATTACTATTATCAAAGCTTGTTTAGATAAACTTCAGGTTCCATTAACATATGAAAGGCTTGCAAACAATGTTAGTTTTTTAATGACTTAAGCTGTGAATACACGTGTTGTTTTGTGGCCATGTGGATCTTCCGAAGGGCCCAGACTTTGCCAGCACTCCCTATCCCTCAATGCAAATGGACTGAGGTTAGTTTCCATTAAACTTAATCAAGGGGACTTTTTTGACCTTACTGGCTGGTGTAATTCAATGGCGTTGTTGAATACGACGTTGTCTAGGTGTAGATCGACCGTTATCAGGAGACCAAGAAAACGTGCAGGGCCTCTATTTAGTTGAGACGATATTACGTTTGACTTGTTTTAGTACTGTATTTAACTCGGCTGCCATTACATACATAACATCACGCCTTCATTCCCAGAGTGGAGTAGGCAGAGCTAAATACCAACAACAGTGTTCCAAAAACCGGGCAAGAGCATGTCGGACCATGCTTTGTGTAGGGTTCCGAAGGCGTTAAGTACTACAAACATAAAAATTTACAAGTACTTAATAACTCATTTTCTATTTATAGTCGTTTGGTGGATGATTTTAGTAGGTATAAACACTTTGATCGCCTGTATCTCAAGAACCAATGATGTCTACTTAGTCGTGATAGTTTTCGTTTTAAATTCGTTATGTAACGCGCTTTAATTTAAAAAAATCAACAGATTTTTCGTGTGGGTCGTTTTATTTGTAGAGGACACTTGACTCTAACAAAAATTAGCGCTATAAAAGCTTAAAATTTCATAAATGGATCCTTTGATCGAAAAATTGATTTCACGAAACCACAATATAAAGAAAGACCTATCCAACGACACCCCACGCTAAAGGGTAAACGAGAAAAAAAATACATCCCCACGTTACGAGTAGAAAAGGAAAAAAAATCGTTGTTACCGTGTAGAATCTCGGCTAGGGTTAAATTATTCAAGAATGTCAGATTCATATAAGAACTGTCAATTTTAACAAATTAACCTGTAACTCTAGGTTATACCAAGTTTAATTATTTAACCCGTGGAGCGCCCTTTAAACACCGTGTATTCATAACAATATTTGATTTTAGAAATCAGTACCGGGTGTTGCCTGTAATAGGAGCAATAAATTTAGGGATCGTTTTCACACCACAAACGTAACAACATTTATTCTACAACTTTTGAAAATAACTTGGTGTTTACTAAATATTAATGGATTTAGATTTTCCAAGCCAGCAATTTATTGCGAAAACTACGAAGTTTGTAGGCTGACAGTAGATGTCAACTAGACTATTGGATAGAGTACATTGAAAATACTATTTAGTTTGTTCGAAAAAATCCCAAATAATAAATTACATATTTTGTAAAAGTTGTAGAACAAATGTTGCTACGTTTATACAGTAGAAACAATCCCTCAATTTATTCCTCCTATTACAGGTTAATAATGTCAGATACATATAAGAACTGTCAATACGACTCTACGAGTCTATTGTAAAGGCGTACTGTGCATGTTCTGATATTTTTGAGCACTCTGAAGAGCACATATATATCTGATTGCTACTGTATATACACGTTAAAACTAAAAGCACCTAGTTCGCGTCGGGAGTTAAAAAGTACAGAAGTTTATTTCACTTATTTCTACCTCTCAATGTTCAAAGAAATATCTCATTCTAAAAGCAACGGGTGCATTTTATAAACTACTTCAAGCAATTAACTATGCAAAGTCGAAAACTAATTATAAACAGGGGGGATGGAGTTTGCACTACGAAGTTCAGAAAGCGGTAACACAATTATGAGTTTAAAAACTTAAACGACGCTTGTTAACTTCCTATGGTTTACCTTTCTACAACTTTCTTTCATTGACCGACTGCCGAAGAAGAATGGTAACGTTTTTAGGGTTCCGTAGTCAAACTAGGAACTCTTATAGTTTCGCCATGTCCGTCCGTCCGTCCGTCCGTCCGCAGCCTAGCGCAGAGACTCTTAGTACTAGAAAGCTGTAATTTGGCATGAATATTAGTCATGCCAACAAAGTGGTACAATAAAATTTAAATCTTAATATTTCATAAACGGTTCCCTTAATCGAAAAAATATTTCCACATACACGCAATATTTTTGAAAGACCTATCCAATGATACCCAACACTATAGGGTAGATGAGAAAAAAAAATCATCCCCGCGTTACTTGTAGGGGAGGTACCCTAAATAAATATGTTTTCAAGATTTTATTGTACCACTTTGTTGGCGTGACTAATATGTATATTCATGCTAAATTACAGCTTTCTATATATAGATAAATTAACGAGAGCACGGAATTGCATATGTACTAGTATTGTATGTTTACAGGCATTCTATATTTGAATTTTCTATTTTCTCGTACTATCAGCATAAAAAGAGGTTTGTTATATATTGAAGAAGTAAATACCAAAATAATGTCAGTGTCAAATTGTGAATATTATTTACGTTGTGCATATATTTTTACGTGTGATTTTAATGTATTCTCACAATTATCAGAATAATTTTGTGTCAGCCCGTACGACTAAGTGTAAGTTACATAATTTTCAAAAAATGTGGCAGTAAGTAAGTTTGGTCCGATTGAGAGTCAAAGTAAGCAAATGTAAAAAAAAACAAATCAGTACAGGCCAGCGGTTAATAATAGTGCACGCAGGAGGAAAATATGGTTTTATTCCCAACGCTTTGTTAATATTTAAGGCAAACCAAAAAACGAGAGATTACCATGACCAGATGAACTTTGTCAACTACGAAAAATGGTTAAAAGAAAAATTAATACCGAACCTTAAACCGAATAGCGTACTTATCGTAGATAATGCGTCCTATCACAACAAACTTTTGAATCGTGCTCCAGCGTCAAATTCTCATAAACAAGAAATGATGGATTGGTTGACAGAACACAACATTTCATATAGCCCGTTGATGTACAAAACCAGTTCATATGATTTAATTAAACAAAATAAATAGCGGTTTCGTGAGTACCACATAGATGCAACTTTAAAAGAACATGGCCACTCCGTTTTACGATTGCCACCGTATCACCCGACATTCAATCCGATCGAAAATATTTGGTCCATGGTAAAAGGATATGTAGCGAAAAGAAACGTTTCTTTAAACATGCAAGGCATTACGAGTTTAGCATCTGAACGAATGAATACTATTACTGCTGAGGACTGGGAAAATATTTGTCGCCATGTCGAAAGTGAAGAAAATAAATATCTATGTCAGGAAGGGGAAATGGATCGAATTTCAAACAATCTTATTATCAATACTTGTGACAGCTCAGATGAAGAACATGATAGCGACTAAAAGCAAAAACAGAGGACTACTACTAATTCCATTTCTTAAGGGTATGGTAATTTTATTAAATTAAGAGAAAATTATTCTCCCTTTGTTGCAAACGGTACAACCACTACAAATGCAATTCCATGTTCTCGATAATTCATCTATACTACTAAGAATCTCTGAGCTAGGCTGCGGAAGGACGGACGGACGGAAGGACGGACGGATGGACCGATGGATGGATGGACGGACGGACGGACGGACGGACCGACGGACGGTCGGACGGACGGACGGACCGACGGACGGTTGGACGGACTGAAGGACCGACGAGCAGACGGACAAACACTTAAACCGTTTGTAATACTCTTTCCGAGCTATAGGTTATATATAAATATTTCAATGGACAAGACGACATAAAATGCGTATGTACGAGCTCTTATTTTTATTCGTCCAAAAATACAAATGTCTAAATTTATTTAACACACCTAACTTGACACTAACGTATGCATTACATTGGCCACACGGTCCGAGATGTATACGCCGAAAACTACCAACTTTTTTATTTTTAAATCTCAAAACTCAGCGCCGCCGGACTAAAGTACTAAACTGTGGAAATACCTGTAAGTAACGATATACATTCTGAAGTTAGTAGAAGCGTAACTTTAAAAAAGTTGATTCCACTGTTTATTATGGCTAGCATAGGAATATCTCTCTTAGTTGGGACCCAGCAGAACTAAAGTTTAGAAATTAGTAATTTTGATTTACATTTAAAAAACATTGACTAATATTAAAAAGCTGGTCAAGTCCGAGTCAGGTTCACACTATAATCTTTAACACTTCTATGTTTTGCCATTTTGACAAAAATAACAATACACTGAAGGAAAACGTTTCGTTTATGTGGACCACATTTATAACTTCATTTTATTTAAAAAGCTGCTAATAAATCCGCCGTGATAGAACATATTCTGAAAAAAGAACACCCCTCTTTAAGGTTAGGACGGATGGGCATTGTAGGTATTTTAATAGGGTCCCATTTTCAGGGTTCCGTACCCAAGGGGGCCCGGGTACGGAACCCTAAAAACCAGTCAATTGCGAGTCGGGCTCGCAGTTATTCCTTGTCATGTTTAACCTTATTTTATTTTTATTATTTTATAGTCATAAAAAAATTGAATGTCCCCGTGTGGTTGCCGGGTTAGAGTGGAACCACATCTATCAGCACCGATTCGCATTTTGTCTATAGAAAATAGCTACTTTGTATGAAGATGCGTACGCATCTAATCTCCTTTCGCATGCGTACGCATCTTCATAAATAACAGACATTTTCATAGACAAAATGCGAATCGGTGTTGATAGATGTGATTCCACCCCTAGAATAGTGCCACTACATGTCTTCCCGCAGATTTCGTTAGAGGCGACTAAGGGAAAAAGGGCTTTTAGTACAGTTAGACGATGGGCTTGCAACCTGTTACTAACACTGGTAAACATGTTACTTAGCCTGATTCTTCAAAATGTGGTTACAAAATTATGAAGTCTTTTTAGAGTTGTTGGTATTTCTGTAGCTCTGCCTCCCCACTCTGGGAATGAAGGCGTGATGACTTTTTGTAAGGACTTGTTGGTAATCATGTAACCATATTTTGCACAACCAGGGTAAGATGTTTACCAGTTGTATTAGTGACAGGTTCCCAGCGCATCGCCTAACAGTACTAGTTACAAGCCCTTATTCCCGCCTCTTACGACATCCGGACGGGAAGACATGGAGTAGCACTATCCTATCCCGGCAATCACACGAGCATTTAAAATTAAAATTAAAATTAAATAAACAAAATGAAATTGTATTCACTTAAAAATATTAAGTATAAGTAGATACTTAATACTTAATTTAGACACCTCGTTTTATCTGCGTCTTCTTATTTTTTTCTGCTGAAACATGAACGTTATTTTAGTAATCGAATAATTCAAAGGACGACCTACATTCCTTGAGACACGTGTCACCTCCAATCTTGACATGTCATTCGTCTTCCAAACATGATATATTTATTGTAAGACATCAAACAAGTGTGTGGGAAGTACTTGAACCTCCACATCTACCTTACTATTTTCACCCGAGTGCTGAAGCAGGATAGTGATGTTTCTGACCAGGAAGGCGATTTTTGACTTTCGAGTGCTCAGAAGTGATGGAAAATATTTGGGGTCCTAGTGAAAAAGTATAATTCTTCTGAAGATAAGGTGAAAAAGGGTGTAAGTCTAGTATACTCCGTTTATGTATATAGCCTTTTTTATTACGAGTTAAATCGACTTATACCCCTTTTTCCCTACCACCTCAGATTAGCACACGAAAATAAGTCACAATTATTTTCGTATGAACCCATTATCCAGTATTTTTGAAAGCCCTCACCAACGTGTTTCGTAGTACGCAGGAAGTCGAAAATTACCGTTTTTTTAAATCATATTTTAAATTTTACTTTTAATATACTTACGATCTAATTAAAACTTGTTATTTTAGCAATAATATTATTATTTATGTGAACTTTCGGTCTTTTTAATAGTGTTTACCAAAAACTTTCACTATTTAAAACTATTAAATGAAACGTTTACACCGCCAAGGTTGTTTGTCTATTAAGTAAATTTGAAGTTTGTCTGATAATTAAACGTCTGTGGTTTGTGTTTGTTTGTGAGATGTCTAATCAATTTTTGAATTATAGAATTTAAAACAATTGGTGTGGACCACTCTTTTAAGGGTTCCGTAGTCAAACTATGCCATGTCCATCCGTCCCTCCGTCCATCCGTCCGCAGCCTAGCGCGGAGACTCTTAGTACTACAAAGCTGTAATTTGGCATGAATATGCATATTAGTCACGCCAAAAAAGAGGTACCTACAATAAATAGTAAAAAAAAAATTTTTTAGCGTTCCTCCCCTAGACGTAACATGGGTATCGTTGGATAGGTCTTACAAAAATAATACGGGGTTGTATAAATAGTTTTTCGAGTAAGCAGACCGTCTATAAAATTTTAAGCTTTAAAGCGCTTATTTTTGGTAGACTCAAGTGTCCCCCCCCCTCTCTCTCTACAGGCAAAATTACAAATGCTAAAAATCTTAAATGAAAGGACATAATTATAACGAATTTCAAAAGAAAACTATCACGACTAATTAGACATCAGTGTTTTTGAGATACAGGCGAATAAAGTTTGTATACCTACTAAAATCATCTTTTGGCACCAATTGACTTTAAATAGAAAATTAGTTATTACTTGTTGATTTTTATGTTTTTAGTACTTAACGGCTTCGGAACCCTATACTGAGCATGGTCCGACATGCTCTTGCCCGGTTTTATATATTAACTATTGCTCGTTTTTCAAAAATACGGCTTCTTCGTTTTTGCTCACTTTCGAGTGAAACTTTCAAAAATCGCCCCCGTATGGTATGCGTTAGTATGGTTCTTTGTTTTGTTTGCCTCTACTAGGAGAGGCTAGATGGATGGGCCGATTTCATCAACTCAGGTGTCGTTAGATTTGTAATTTACGTCGCGAGTATCACTGGGTAAAGTTTTTTTTCACACATCATGCGAGACATATATTATTTATTCAATATAGCCATTTTACATATTAAAATTTTAAGCAGCTTACAATTTTTTCTTAAAATTGACATGACATTAATTGATAAGTTTTTTTTTTGTTGAGGGTAATACCTATACAAAGAAACAAGTTGTCCCACGACTTAGCGCAAAAAATCAAACATAAAAATTCTTCGGCTTAATTTTGATCTCTTTCTTGGGTAGGTATTATAAATTGACTGTCATAGTCGAAAACTGATCAAGGAGTTTCTTTGTCTAGTCTACCGAGTCTTGTCCGGTAAGAGGATCACACGCCATCTAGCGTTTAATGTATAAAACTACTACAACTACACAGTCCAGTCTTGTCCGGCGCGTACTGACCACTACTTGTTTGCAGCTTGTTTCTAATAGCTGGCGCTGAAAAGCAATTTTACATGTCTAACCACTATCATCACTACATAGTATAAAACAAAGTCGCTTTTTCTGTCCCTATATCCCTATGTATGCTTAAATCTTTAAAACTACGGAACGGATTTTGATGCGGTTTTTTTTAATAGATAAAGTAATTGAAGAGGAAGGTTTATATGTATAATACTTAAATCCGGAGCGAAGCGAGGGCGGGTCGCTAGTTATCGTATTATTAACAGTATGATAGCCGAGGCCGAATCTTTAACAATACGTTTGCAATAGGGCTAAACTAAATGTGAATAACAAAACATTTACGTTTACCGATTGAATATTATTATGTAATTAATTTACAATATTTGCTTTGCTATATACATTTTCAGGTAAGGTTCAGGCAAGTTCAGGTTTATTTGCTTTTGCATTCTGTTTTTTTTTTTATGCAGGTAGATCGTGTTTCTAGGTTTCTATTCTGCTTTGTTCATTCAACTAATTTGATTCCATGCGATTATTGACGATATTGTGGACCTAAACGTAAGCGACTTCTTATGATGTGGTCACAAGCGTCACGTGTCGTTGTCATAGTTATATCGGAATCAAATTAAATAAGAAAAACCGGGCAAGAGCATGTCGGACCATGCTCAGCGTAGGGTTCCGAAGCCGTTAAGTGCTACAAACATAAAAAATCATCAAGTAATCACTAATTTTCTATTTAAAGTCAATTGGTGCCGTCGTAGATGATTTTAGTAGGTATAAACACCTTAATCACCTGTTTCTCAAGAAACAACGATGTCTACTCAGTCATGATAGTTTTCCTTTAAAATTAGTTATATGCTCTTTCATTTAAGATTTTTTTCAGATTTTTAGTGTTTGTAGTTTGGGGGGGGGGGGGCACTTGAGTCTAACAAAAATTAGCGCTTTAAAGCTTAATATTTCATAAACGGATTACTTAATTAAAAAACTGTTTTCACAAGCCCAAATATTTTTGAAAGACCTATCCAACGACATCCCACACTGTAGAGAACACGAGAAAAAAAAATACATCCCCGCGTTACGTGTAGGGGAGGTACACTAAAAAAAATTTTTTTTTTACTTTTTAATGTACATACCGCTTTGTTGGCCTGACTAATATGCATATTCATGTCAAATTGCAGCTTTCTAGTACTAATAGTCTTTGCACTAGGCTGTGGACGGACGGACATGGCGGAACTATAAGGGTTCCTAGTTTGACTACGGAACCCTAAAAAGCGGCTTTTGCAAAGATCAAAGGAGTGTGCCTTCTGTACTTGTACTATTAACTATTCTGTGCCTATATTTTATTAATATTCTGGTGTGGGTCTATTGAATACATACATATACATAACATCACGCCTTAATTCCCAGAGTGGGGTAGGCAGAGCTACAAAATTACCAACAAGTCTAAAAAGACTTCTTTAAGATTCTGTAACCACATTTTGCATTTTTGTTTATTAATAAAATAAATAAAGCAAAACAGTTTCCTACTCAAGCCAAACTATTTCAGCTAGAAATATTAACCCTGTCACCTTGGTTTTGTACTTCGAAGTCACCGGTCAGTACCTTGTAACTTTCATTCACCGAGACAATTTCATATATAATATATGTAATTGTCTCAGTGAATGAAAGTGACAAGGTACTAAAGTGTAAACATATTTATGACGTTGACTGTACGAATGTCTATCTCAATAGTTTTTCTCAGCACCCATCCAACTGCTTAAACGCAATAGTAAAAACTTTGTCTTTCACTTTATATGCTAAGTTTTCTTAGAACAAATAGGTATGCAGGTAAATCGTGGAACCGTCACGAGTTCGTTGACTTCAATTTACTGCACCTCGGTTTTAAAACTCAGCATCTTGAGTAGTTTAATCAGTTTGAAGATGCTTTTGAGGATGGATAGAGTGGTTCTGTCAACGGGAATGAAAAAGAGAACATGCGTGAAAAACAGAATTAATTGATTTTGGACACGAGTTAGGAGGAAACGTAAAAAAAAACATATAAAACGCAATACACTTAAGTTTTACCCGTTTATTAAGATTTTATATCTATAAAAACAAAACTTGTTAAAATTTCTTCGTTTAATGTTTAGATTGTTTTTTTCGGCATTCTCATTTTATTTGCGTACCTAATATTTGCGTAATAATTCAACGATATTGGTACGTAGTAATTTACAAAATAAATGCAAATTTATTTATAAGGTCCTTATATTTTAAACATGGAATAACAGCTGTGACGTTTCCTGTCGTCCATTTTGTGTAGTGTTTTTGCAGGGGGTCTGAACTATGACATGGGGGGCCATTTGCAACGTTAAAAGATGGCGGACGTGTGATTTGTTTTAGACTTTAATTTTTGGGTAATTAGGTGTTCAAAGTTCTTTTCTGATAGTGATTTGTACTTTTTATGCCTTTGTGTCGCACAGTGATTGAAGACTTGGACTTATTTCGTGTATCTGGCATCTTTCTTCTCGTTTCAAGTGGACTCGCAGTGGTGCAGAGGTTAAAACTATCTTGACCTCTGACCTACAAATCACCGTACAACGATGCCCCCAATCTTCCTAGAGAAGATTGGATTGTGTTTTATTGCTATATTGATTTATAATTATATATACTTACTTGACACTGGCGAAATCACTTCACGTGGAAACGCCATATCCCCGCGGTAGTAGCTGTTCAAGTCGCCGCGGGGGCAAAGAAAGAAGAAGAAGAGAACTATGACATCTTAAAGCTTCATATCTTATGAAAAAATTACACGACAATTATTTCGCGTATACAGTTATTCCTCTCTTTCATAGCACTTACCAGAGAGCGTTTGAAGATACATGCATGTTCCCTTATGAATAATATCCAACATTCTATCGTGTCGTAAATTTTAAATCTAATGTGGTGAACAATAGAGTATAGACTGCTTCGTCTACTACATTGCCGTTAGCCGCCCTCTTTGGTATTACGACAGCACTGCGCTCAACATGCTTATTATTTAAACTTTATTTATTACACAAATAAAATAAAGCACTAACGGCGGACTAAGATGTTCTCTACCAGTGTACTGGGCAAACAGAATCAAGTCAAAGGTAGGCATGTGTTTAAAGAAACCAGCGAAACATAAATTATAGAATATCGGTATATACGATATAATGATAAATCTATAAATAAATAAATATAATAAACATTCCTACCTACTATACCTTGTGAGACCCGGTGTGCCATAAGACGTACATAACAAAGGCAATTTAGTTGAAACTATATTATATTGCATATGAAGTTCACTTTTGTTTGTATTAGAATTATAAAACCGGGCAAGAGCATGTCGGACCATGCTCAGTGTAGGGTTCCGAAGCCGGTAAGTGCTACAAACTCAACTCAACAAAGTGTAGTAGGATTATTTATTGAGATATGTTCACATTTAGATTTAAATTAAGTTGCTGTATTTCATAACGGGTACTTGTTAAAATCAAAACTTATGTTATCAAAACATCCTTCAACTAACGTATCATACTCGGAATTTTCATTTCATGAGGCATAACCTAGCTTAACCTGACGAAACGTGTGTTAAAGATATCCAGAAAACATTGTGATTTCAGCAGAAAATATTGTTGATGAAATGATACAATAGATAAAGTGAAATTCGATAAAATGGTAGGTTACCTTTCGTACCTAATACTAGATTTAACTTAAATTATTACTCCGTGCACCGTTACAGCGTGTCCTGCACGGACCTTATATCATGTAACACCATTATTTGAATATAATGTGTTTTTGCCCTATTTGTGCATAATAGTTAGTGTTTGAAACTACAACATAAAGCTGTCTCAGAGATATTGACTGAATTATGACACATCACTTATAATTTGAATGATGACGTCACTTTATTTTATTTAGCGACGGTTGTGTAAAAATGTAAGATCTCTTTCGAAGCTTATCGCTTTAAATTTTTTATTGTAAATAATAGTTGAAACATCCAGATTTAGTTAAAGGAAAATGATGGTTATTAATCATTATGTTACACTTACCTACTTTTTCATTTCAGTAGCACCTTAACATTGACAGTTAGAAAATGCTTGCAGCATTAAGTCCGCCTTATGTACAATATAAAAAAATGTGTGCGATAAAGTTGGCCTTTAACGACACGTTGGCCTAGTTGGGAGTGACCCTGCCTGTGAAGCCAGCGCTTCTGGGTTCAAATCCCGGTAAGGGCAGATATTTGTGTGATGAGCGCGAATATTTGTTCCTGAGTCTTGGAGGTTTTCTATGTACTTAATTATGTGTTTCTCTTTAAATATGTTTACCTTTGTCTAGTACCCATAGTACAAGCCTAGAGCATAGTTTGGGACTAGGTCAATTTGTGTGAGGTTGCCCAAAAAAAAAGTATGTAATTTTAATTACATCCATAAATATTACGGCTCACTAATGTTTTACCAAATCATCATTTGACAAACTTTTATTTCGCAAAAAGATACTTCCCGCCGCATTGTTTTTTTTTTTTGGGGTCAAAAGTCTTACATAACCTAAATTATTTTATAATTAAGCCTATGACATATTTGCGAGATAAAGTTTGTAAAATGATATAGTTTGTCAAATGATGATTTGGTCATAAGTTGGAATACCAAATATTACAGACCATTAAAGTCTTCTATTGGTCTTACACATTTAAGTGTTAAATAACTTACGAGTGAGTCGCTTATCGAAGCTACTCAATTAAAATTAAGTCCTATTTCAATAACCTTACAACCAATTTCAAATAAACGCGATGAGCCAGGGGTGCGAAACACACTAATACCTTACTACCAATAACCGTAAAGCCTGGAATAATATCTCGCCTGTAAAATATTCATAAAGCAGGGCTCGTAAACAATTGGCTCAGATCAGACTTTTGATGTTCTAAGGCGACTGCCATACGAATAACAAAACAAAATTAAAAAGTTAGTGTGACATACAGGCAGTACCGTCAAAAACGTATTACTTTACTCATTACTTCTATGTATATTTCAACTTTAAAATATTGATTAATACTTCCACCCTTGCTGTGCCTGGCAGGCAGCCGATAGGTGGGAATAATAAAATTGTGACGTCACTTTCTTCCAAGCGGCTTGAATTTTCGCCAGACGTCTCATCAGACTCGTTAGCTTAGAGGAAAGAGCGCCGAATATAGCATCATTTCTCTTCGGGGTCAAGAGTTCAAATCCCTCACGAGTCTGACGTTTTGTTTTCTTTTTAAACCATCTGCATCCTGGTATGTCGAATATGAATAGATCAAAAAAAAATAAGATAAAAAAGTATGACTTAAAGATTTCACTTTGTTTAAATTGATATCGTTATTAGTATATCTTTACCAAACACGGGACATAAATGAATATTACTTATTTTCTCTTTTCATTTTTAAATAAAAAAAGAAACAAATTAAAATGTGTACCTATTTATATGTTTATTTTAAAATAGTTTTCATGATATACATTCAATGTTTTTTCTATATTCGATGGTATTAATGATTGCCGTCTAGATGAAAATATCCACTTTAAACTGCTTAACGTCTATCAACGTGGTCAACGGGGCATTCTTTAAATATTTACAATGACTCAAACCCATTTCTCAATTATTTATTTATTTATTTATTTATTTGTGTTAATTATGTTGGTTATTGAAATTTCCTTACCTTTTATAAGACTGTTTACTTTTTTCATGGTGTCATAACCAGTATTTAAGAGGCCGTATACGAAATTTTGCCAGTTTTGCTTATTTTCGTGATTTTACAGTTTAAATACTGCTTTTCTATAAGTTTTAATACACATCATGATATATCATTTCAGTTATGATCGAATAAATGAGTTACGAATGAATAAGCTACTTTTTTATCTTTGTTTATTATTTAGGTTATTTTAAAACATATATTGCTATTTAATTTTTAATTTTTGTATGTGTTCTTAAGGTAATGGATTGATTTTGAACTGAAGTTTATTACTGTTCTTTTAATTTTATGAACGAGTATTTTAAGAAGCCGAAATTTAAAACTATTGTTTGTCCACTTTCTATAAAATTTTACCAAGTTCATAATTTTTTTACACAAAAGAAAATTAAAAAGGTGGTAAAAAGTAATTTATACATTTTTTAGACAACTTTTACAACAATCAATTGCTATTTTCTCATACCTTTAAGACGTTAAAACGATTCGTGAATATGCGATATTCTAAACCTCTTACAGCAAAACTCACGAAACAGTCGCCGGTTTCAGGTCGACTATTCAAAATTAAATAATAAAAACAAAAAAATATTTCATACATTCGTTAAAAGTCAAATTTATCTTTCGTGTTGCGCATTAAAGTTTGTAGAAGTAACTTTCAACAGTAAAATCACGTCTGTAAAATCACAAAAATCAGCGAAATCGGCAAAATTTCGTGTACGGCCTTTTAATTACATCGACATCTTTTTTATCGATATCAAATCCCTAGAACTTGTCCCGAGTTATCACAGGTATGGTTACACATCTCCAAGCAATCCGCCAAGCAACCGTGTTCGCATTATTGTGTTTCGGTGTGGGGACAAGACAACCGGTGAAATTACTAGCATAGAGGCATTTCATGTTAGTCCTCAGGGTTGGCAACGCATTTGAGGTCTTAGGATTGCTGTGCAGTCTTAAGATTATAGTCTTGAGAATTCAAATGTATATGGGTCTCAGATTCCATTTACCATCAGGTGGCCTGAGTGCTCGTGTGCCTTAAAATAAAAAGAAAAAAAAAGAAAAAAGATCTCTGTCCTTTTATTTTTGCACTTGTGTGTGTGGCCTCAAGCGAACGTTCGAGAAGATTGCGCCTACGGGCTTCCATTTGTGGCTTCAAATTTGACGCATGTGCTGTGTGAAACTATAATTCTATTGTGTTACTAGGAGCGTGTGATGTGAATTTATATTTGTAAGGTAGTCGACTTAGAAATTCTTGTAATAAGAAAAGTTAAAGCAAAACGATTTAAATTACACCAAGTACCGCTCCGGCGGATCTTAGATTTAATTCCTAATTGATTTAACTATTGATTCCTCGGGCGGATAAATTTTTATACAAATTGCATTCATTAGTTTTATTATACTATTTGATATAGTAGCGCCGTTCTATGGGACTCGATTTGACAGCTGTCAGTTCAAATATATAACCGCAAAAACATATTTTGTACTGAGACTGAGTTGACAGCAGTCGAAATTCCATGTTAAAATAATGAGAAAAGGGTTCCGTACGCCCCGATTTATAATTGACCGGGTTTTTTTATTTGTCACTAGCGACCCGCCAGCGGCTTCGCCCGCTGCAATTTTTATTTTTGTTGTTTCTTTCATGTCACTTAGGGGTATGAAAAATAAATAATAGCCGATTCTCAGACCTACTGGATATGCATATAAAATTTCATAAAAATCGGTCAAGCCGTTTCGGAGGCTCTTAATTTATTGCACGATAATCAAACTGAATTTGACTCTTCTTACGGTTATACATCCGTAACTGTAATACTGTAAAGAACAGTAACTTTTGAATAGAAGACAACTAGCTGTTTTTTTTTTTCAAAATGTGTGTTATATATACACATCGCTAACGTGGCATTTAGGTAGCACTTGACAGTTTCTAACGCACTAGTATGTGACAATGTTTGCATGGTTTTATTTTTATGAGTGTCGAAGTCTAAATGTTTTAATACATTATATTTTTAAGATTTCAAGAATAATTGATATTTAGTGCAAAAACACTTACTGCCCTTTATTTCACAAGTACTTGTTCGTATTATCATGCATTTAGTGTGCATTTTACCTTGTCACCTTGTAATAGGAATTCTGAATGCTCTCTAATGATTTTCTCTATTATTTGGGAAAAAAACTATGTTTCGCGACACGTCTCGTAATAATTATTACGAGTAAATGAATGACGATATCAATGACATTGACAACTAGTAATCAAAACTACTTCGTCAAAATGTGGGTAATATTAATGTATTGTTTTATTTCATCTGAAAAGTAGACTTGTCTCATCACTAATCTGTCAAGTGGTACTTGAATGCCACGAGTTAGCGATGTGTAGTTATATACTTGAATGGTTTTTTTTTTAAATCCTCATCTTAGTATCCTGCAGTCTCCACCATGTCGTCGATTTCAACGTGTAGCGTCATAATCATAATAATATAGCGCTCTGCATAACTACAAGTTGCGAATGATCTTCTTTTAATTGTAAATAATAATATGTAAAGTCTGACAAGTTTCTATTTGGCCCTATTTCAATACAAACTTGTATTGTACCTGACCGAAAATTCGGAAGACGGATGGAGAGTAGACAGCCGGCGCGGCGTAGAAGAGGAAGTATCCCCCTCGCTTTCTACGGCGCGGTGGAAATGTATGCCTGCGCCTGCTGTTTCGTTTAGGCGTTAACGTTTGTAAATGCACAACGTTGATATTCAAGTTTTCACTTCTGCCGGCACGCCCGGAGTGCAACCCGTCGTTTTTTTTTATTTTACTTACTTATTTGTTGTGCCCCTTATTGGAGGACAGTGATGCAATATTAATTCCACTCGTTGTAATGAGATAGCGGATGGAAAGCGGGCTACAGTGTCTCTTTTAAAACGGTAAAACAATATTGCTTTTAACATCACTGCTTTTAACTGTCAAGTAAATAAAAGTTAACATAACGTCGACGATACTAAAACAAGTCAAAGCAGAGAATGCAAACTCGACGAATTTTCTGCGCAAAAGCATGACCAATTTTGTTCATCGATATATTAGGCAACTTTCGCCGACTACTCCTGTGTAGTCATGGTCGAGCGGAATGGGACGTAGGCTACAGTGCGAGTTATCTTGGCTTCACTGCCCAGTCAAAGTGATCTTTTTGTGTTTCTTTTTTCGTTTGGTTTTCCAACTAAAAAAATATGTACTGGCCAGTGTTATATTTTAAATTCTAGTACATAAGTTGCAAAATGAAGTTTTTTTTTTACTATGTTTGAGTTTTTAGATAACTGCAAATAGATCTATAAAAAAAAAACTTCCTTATCAATTTACTTTTAAGTATAAAACATAAGAATAAAAGTACGCAATATGTTAAATAAAAATCGCGGAGAGAAAATAGACAGTATCTAATATTTGTTCCGCATGCAAATTTATTCACATTAACAGAGAAACATTTTTCCATGTTCATATTTCCGTTTCGTAGCCGTCATAAGAATCACTTCTGTAAACAATGCGAAAATTCATTCCAACTCGTATTAAACCCTAGAAATATCCCTTAAAGTTCTAAATTCAATAACTTTTTCCATTAAACATCTTTTTAACGAACCTCCAATCGTAAAGGACTTAGATTCCTTGAAATACAGTTCAAATTTCAGGGGTCGAGTGAAGGGTGCTACGGAAGAGGCGTAGCTCCGAGTCTCGTAGCAAATTTCGTAGCGCTAGTTCGAGTAACGTAGCCGAGCCAGCTACGCGTCGCGCTCGTTCTAGTTTACAGTCATGATAAAGTAAAATTAAATTTAAATTTAAATTTCGTTCGCTATGGGTTCATTTAACCAAACAAAGCGTTTGAGGAATTTGAAAAATTTAAAAAGTGGTGCCATTAAATTGCCGAGGCATTGGTCGAAAATGTTAGGGTTGGCGAATATGGGTAGAGTGTCCGGTGAAGAAATATTGCAGGTGAGATTAGAATTGTATTTATTTGTCAATGATAATCTAATTGATAACTGCATGTATTACATTAAAAATAATAAACCGAGAATTGGTTTCTGAGTACGATGTTTATTATTTTTATGCTTTTTAACGAAGTGTAAATACACTGTAAAATAAATATTTTTAATTTATCGTCACATTCAAACCAATCTTTTGGATCTACGGAAGCAAGTTAACACCTAAGAAGTCAAATACAGGGAAATATTATTTGTTTATTTTTTAACTCACTGAAGTAAATACTTAAAGGGTGATTGAAAGTTTTTTTCCACACTTCCTAGTATTAAATAACTTTAAACATTTCAAAATTCGATAAGTGGTTTGTTGGATATGATTGGTGTCATATTAATTTTAGTACTTTTCAGTATAATTCAACTTAATATTATTACTAGAAATAACGTTTGGATTTTCACTCGACTGCCAAATTAGGGTAATATTTTTGACCATTGTATGTTTTTTTGTGTCCTCGTAAAGGCTAGATGGATAGGCTGATTTCAGCAATAGAGGTGTCGTCAGATTTGTCTTAACGTCGCAAATATCACTAGTTACTTAAATTTTAACAGAAAACACTATGGCGTAATAAAAATTATATAAATGGTTGGTAACTCACATATATAGACGGACCTAACTTGCTTTTTATTAGACATGTTGACCTGGGCTGGGATTCTATAAGGTAATAACGATATCGTTTTTGACCTGTTTCCGTATTGTCAACGTTTTGATAACTCTTATGTCATTTACAATAATGGTGACTGTGACATAAACGATTCTAAAACACGTCAAACACGATATCGTTATAACGCAGTTGAATAGAGGCTCTGTACGTATGTGTGGTTATTTGTCCTCTCGTAGTTGATTTGAATAACGAGATGTCATTAGATACGCCATTGCGTCGCTAGTTTCACTGGGTACTTTTGTTTGTAAATGGCGGATTTAATAGTAGATTGTTCCATTCAACAAAGGACTAAAGTAAACTATTGTGACACGAGTCATTTTTGACGATGAAGTTTGAGTGTCATTATGGCTTTAGTCCAGGGACCGGAACCGGTTTCCGTTAAATACGCTTTTGATCGGGTTATTCGATAGGGTTGATTTTAAAAACCCCATCAGTGCGGCAAGCGTATCGTTGGCTAGCCGCAATTAAAGGGTTATCCATTGATACGATGGATTTGGCTTTCCGCTGGCAGTCTTACCGGTATCAAAAACCCTTAATACGCTTGCCGTTTTCAAAGGGGTTTTGATAAATGTCAAGATATTTCAATCTCTGCGCCCAATTCCTACAACTTGTTATTGCACAACCTAACAATAGAACGGTAAGCGGTCGGTAGGCGCACGTGGCGACATTTAGATGCAAGCGGGCCTAAGAGACAGCAATCAATAGGATTAACCCAACCCTATTGATACGCTGTTTTTTCCAGCTGCAAACACCCTATCGGACAACAAGCGCAATGGAAACGGTAACCTTATTCGAAAAGGTAGCCATATCGATACGGCAACACAATCGATAGGGCTATCCGTTGTATGGGTAGCCCAGTGATAGGCTTTTGAATCGAAAGCGCTTAACGAATAAAGCGGTTTTCCGGTCCTTGCTTTAGTCTCGAGTTCAATATACTTTTCACTTAGGTACCGAGAAAAACAAATCTTAAATTATTATAGATCTAACATAGACACGTAAAACATTACAACTTTATTGCACTATCATTTTTACTCTCAACCCTTTTACTGTTGTTTTGGGGTTACAACATAACAAGTAGTCCATAGACATCATTTTCGAAATGAAGACTGTACTGTGGAGGTTGTATGCCTGACCCAAACCTGCCCTCCACCGGCTGCACCGCGCACTCCAACGACAAGGGCATCATCATCAAATGGCATCATGTATCTGGCTGTTTGTAGTTTTCCAAGGCTTTCCAAGACATTTAATAAGAAAAATACTTCAATCCCTAGAGAGTAGGCATTAAATGCATTAGTTTTGTCCGCCCATACATGGCCGTTTTGGGTCATACACTCTCTAAAAAACAAAAGTTGTCTCTCCTGTGGTCAATAGTTAAGAGCTTGTGTGCATATAAGTTATGTTTTTATATGATAGGTCTAAAGAAGCCCTGACAGTGTTTTTGCGGGAATGGGCTTAGCCTGAAAATTAGGCCTTAAAACGTTAACTTTCGGTGTGTCCACAGGAGAGACGGTAACTTAAATCTGTGTATGACCCAATTACGTCATTTTAGAGACTAAACGAAAAGTATCAAACATGGGTATTTAATACACATTGACGACAATATCAGAAATTGCAACCTGGAGCCCTAGCCAAGATGCAAACGCTCCTAAAGATTTTCTTTTCTATCGCTCAAAATGTATGGGATGACATTCTCGTGCGTTTCGATAAACCACGTGGTCGACTGTCATCCCATACATTTTGAACGATAGAAAAGAAAAACGTTAGGAGCGTTTGCATCTTGGCTAGGGCCCCTGGGGTGAAACTATTATGTCGTAGCTATGCAGTTAATTTTACGGCGAGCGCAAAGGACATTGCTATGTCAGTTATATAGATCTGTCCTTTACGCTCGCCGTAAACTGAACTGCATAGCTATATCATAATAACCCACGTTTTCAAAGCTTCGACTTTGTTAATCTTAATTATTTGTATCTATTATTTTATTTTTGCGAAACTTTAACCGTTTACACAGCGCACGCAGCAGAAAAGCCAAGCGTTTACTAGGGTGATGCACCAGTAATGGACAAGGACCAATGGTGGACATTTGAGTCTTATTTTACAGAAAATGAGGGTTGTTCATTTGTTTTGCAACAGACAATTTATGACCGTATGATCTTTGGATTAAAGAATAATTGTCCATTATTGGCTCTCAAAAGGAAAACAAAACCCAATGTTGCAATATTCCTCATTGGTGTTCCGCTCCTTTTGGCTTTATCGTGATGATATGTAACGTACAGCCTTCCTCAATAAATGGGCTATCAAACAATGAAATATTTTTTCAAGTCGGTCCAGTAGTTTCAGAGATTTGCGGGTTCAAGCAAACAAGCAAACTCTTTAGCTTAATAATACTAGTATAGATTCCATAGGGTAAACCATGCAGTTATTGCCCGCGACCAATTGCCCACTATATTTTTTATGTTAAGGGAAAGGCACACGAGCTCTCAGGCCACCTGATGATAAGTGGAATCTGAGACCCATAGACATTTGAATTCTCAAGACTATAATCCTAAGACCTCAAATGCGGTGCCAACCCTGAGCACTACGATGGAATGCCTCTATGCTAGTAATTTCACCGGGTGTTTTATCCCCACACCGGAACACAACAATGCGAAGACGTTGGCGGATGGTTAATGGATAAGATGGTGGTAGCGGTCCGGACGGGCCCTGCACAGGGTTCTACACCACTGACATTACATACTCGTACTTGACAATACGAAAACATGTCAATTGTATCGTTTTAGTTCTTTAGAATAGAGTTTGTTTGTTTATCTGTGGCATAGCAACGCATGAACCATTTAAACGAGTTTTTTTTTAATGTTTGTTTTATCAGGATAGTCCCTAGCTAGGTTTAATACATTCACTGCTACCGACGCATATATGCGTTGACTGTCATACAAGTTTAATCCTAGGTTACGACCCCTGGCAGTGAACGCGTTAATGGTTTATTGTAAAGGTTTTAAGATATTATTATATAACATCAGCTCTGAAGGGGTAGTTATATCAAGGGATTTAATCTATTTAATAGTTGTTTATTTCTTATTGCGTTATGAACAGGGCCCGAAATGAGGGCGGCTTTTGTAGGGAGAAAACACCACTGTTTATCTTTATCAACAAATCTTTAGTTTTAATTTGTGTTTGTATTAAATAAAACCTCAAACTTTTCTATGATATGTACTCTTTTCTTCGCGATGATGGCAAAAGTTCGAAATATCAGAAAGTTTAATCCGTTGAAATTGCTTTATTGAAATGAGGATAATCACAAAAACCTATATAATTTGATAACTAAAGAAATGATTACTCATTATTCTTCGACCACTTAACGTTAGGTGGTCTCAGTGCCTTTGATATAAAAGAGAAAATTTTATTTGACATTCTTTCAGTTTTCTACATAGCCAATATAAAGTATTTTATAATATATTCCAATGAAAAACATATTTACAGTTATATCGTCTCATTACTTTCTAAACCTCGTATCTGATCGAATAGTTTGATAGAAAAGTAGTCTTTATTCTTCTTGGATTATGAGTGCTTGTCCTAATAATCAATTAGATACGATGAACGGTTGAGATAGTAAAGGGACATATCATAGTTACGACTTATTTATCATAATACGCATACACTTTATTTTCGAAAATCGCCAATTCGAGGCGTGTCCGCTGCGGCAAAAAACTAACGAAACATGTTACAAAACATGTTTAGGTACTTTGGAGTGGATAATGTATTGTTTGTCAAAACATTTCACTTTTCTTTTGACAGCTGTCATCCCAGTACAGTTTGTCATCTTTGACGTCATACGTATTTATTTAAATTCAAAGCTGTCAAAATGAGTTCCTATAATAAATAATGAATGCCTTATTTGACAGTTCTTCACTCAAAATCAAAACTTTGAAAAGTCTAAACATGACCCCCTCCCCCGCAAACGAGTGCGGGGAATGTTTTCCATCCGAGACGTAAAACATGTTTCTGTGGTTTTAAACAAAAAACATTTTGGCCACGCCCCTTTTCTGTTCGAATAACAAGTTAGATGTTTAAAAACAATAAAAACACGGCGCAGCGGATGCGGCTTTACATTTAAAATCTCCCAAATTTAGTAATCATTTAACTGTTATTATAATTCTATTAGAATAATTTTATTTAACTTTATTTAAACTCGTTTACTATGGTGATGCACCAGTAATGGACAAGGACCAATGGTGGACACTTGATTCTTATTTTACAGAAAATGAGGGTTGTTTTGTTCATTCGTTTTGCAACAGACAATTTATGACCATATGATCTTTGGATTAAAGAATAATTGTCCATTATTGGTGCCTGTTAGCTTAAAGTGTCCAACACTGGTGCCATTACCTTATTACATTACTTACCTTCTCATTATAGTTTAATTTATAACAACAATATGTTTTATCACATTAATTTAAGTTAAATAGTGGAAACACGTGCTGCGCCAGTCAAATTCTCAAGCCCTAGGAAAGTCGTTTCAAAGAAAGTTAATTAATAATTGATCTCATTAGTTATTGTAAGTTCGAGTTGGGTCTGCCTTGTTATGTTGACCGCCTATTGGTTTGATGTTTAATTTAACTTAATATGGCAGAGATCAACTGAACTTGAACTTTACTACGTACATTTTATGATGCAATTTTAATTGCATTTTCCTGAAATATAACATCATCTATTATTACTCTTTAGAAACTTGCGACTGTATTTTGTTTTGGTCTAGAGTTTTTACTTTAACGAGGCCTTATTAAGGGTTAAAGGTTCAAACGAAATCTTTTGATAAGTTGACACATTTGATAAGTTGGTGTAATTAATAATGCAAAAAATTGGTTGCGAACTGATAATCGTCAATAAGATTTTTAGCGATAATTTAGAGAACCATCACAATAAGGCATTATTAATGGTCCGACGGAACTATTTCGCAGCGCCAGTACGTCCTCAACGAGTTAGAAAGTGACGTTTTAGACACCCTTGCCTTTTATACGGCATTCTCGTTACTTGATATCACTCGCTGTGAACTATTAACGTCCTTAAGAACTCGATCTTCCCCAGGCGCAGGCTATCGTCAGATTACAAAGGAAAGAATGAAAGAAAAACCTATATTTTAGTGACTTGGTCTTAGTCCAGAGAAACATTTTAGGTTGATTTATAATATCAAAGAGGCCTAGAGCCTCTATTCTCCTGGGATAAACGATACTAGAGTCGTTTTTTAAAAAAAAGTACATAGTGAAAGAATAATAATAAATACCTACTATTAGAAGGGCATCTTCGGCGTCGTTGTATGGATGTGACAGCAAAGCCGTCAAATAATTACCTACAGCGCCCCGCGCCCCGCCTTACCTCTCTCTCGCCTGTCGCAAAATTAGGGTTGTCACAAGTATATAATAATCAGAATCAGGATCAGAATCAGAATAATCTTTATTCAAGTAGGTTTACAAATAATAAACTCTTTTGAAACGTCATAGTAGCGACTTAGCCTAAATTGACTGCAGGTTCAAATCGCGACCAATCAGAGAAGAACCTGTAAGAAACTCTGTCGGATGTCTTTTTTTTTCGACGTTCGCAACCTTTCGTCGTAAGGACTAAACATTTTATTACAAGCAATTCAGTCCCAAGCATTGTTATCATTAATATAGTCTTTAATACTATAATATGCTTTAGAAATTAGTTTACGCTTAAAGTAACTCTCAAATTTATTTACTGATAGTTAAGTAACATTACTTGGGAGCTTATTATAGAACCTAATACAATTACCCATAAAAGAGTTTTTTATTTTATGGATCCGCGTGAAGGGCACTGCGAGCTTATATTTATTTCTGGTATTAACATTATGTATGTCACAGATGCAATACTAACTGAGCCCGCAACCTCGTTCCCGTAGATTTAGTTTACCTGTAAAACTACATGATAAACCATAACCTTTTTTTACGCCAGCGGAGTTGAATAAAAAGTACTCTAAATATTTTGCGTCTCAGTGGTGTCCTTGACAAATCTCTTATCAGTTAAAAGGTGTTTTTTTTAAATAAAACGCGTAAAACTACAATTTGCCTTTGAGAGCTTCATTTGAAATATTGTTGCATGTTTATTTATTCTGGGTGGTAACCTACTAGTGTTTGCTGCGATAAGTAGTCTTGGACTGTTGACAGGCCACGCGTGGTGGGGATGAAGTTAAAGGCTTAATCAGAACTAAAATCACGATCGCTTCCTTTTTGTAACTAAAGTTATCCATATAAACTATTATGGGTAACTCTCGTTACACAAAGCATTCAATTAAGTTTTGTTTTAATTATAGCCCTTAACTAGGGTGATCGCACCAGTGTTAGACACATTAAGCTGACAGGCACCAATAATGGACACTTTACTCTTAATTCAAACATCATAAGGTTATAAATTGATTGTTGCAAAACAAATGAATAACCTTTATTGTCTGTAAAATAAGAGTCAAGTGTACATCATTGGACCTTGTCCATTACTGGTTCGATCACCCTATGTACAATTTTTTTTGAGAACGTCCTATTACATTTGACATTTTACCGTAAGGTTTTTAATCAGACGATATTACCTTGTCATTTTAAAGCCTTTGATAGATTAGTACAGCGGTTCGGACATAATGTTAAAGTGAGAAAGCGCTAAAGTGTGCAACTAATTACTCGTATAAGGCCGACTGTACTTATGGTAAATTCGGCTAATTACATGACTCTGGTATCAATGAAATCACTCTGCCCTGCTAACACAAAAGGCAGTATCTCAGACAAAACTCCTGTAGCAAATGCAACTTTATAACCAACAAGATAGGATTGCATCTCCTTTGACCATAGAATGTGAGATACTGCTTTTTCTGTTAGCAGGTCAGCGACTGAGCTTGATTTTATTTGTACAAAAGTTATTTTGGGGTAATCACATCGAGGTTTAGACATCAAGAGAAAAGGGAATTCCCCGAGGCGCTAGATAGGATGCTCGGTGTTGACGCAAACGCTTTACAAAAAACCCGGCAAGTGCGAGTCGTACTCACGCACCGAGGGTTCCGTATCGTCGCACAGTAGGTATTAGTGGAATTAGTGAGCCCAAATTACACTTGTCCATTTTTAGGGTTCCCTAACCCTTATAGTTTTGCCATGTTCGTCCGTCCGTCCGTCCATCCGCAGCCTAGCGCAGAGACTCTTAGTACTAGAAAGCTGTAATTTGGCATGAATATGCAAATTAGTCACGCCAACAAAGTGGTACAATAAAATCACGAAAAAAAAATCGTTTTATGGTACCTTCCCTACACGTAACGTGGGGCTGTACTTTTTTTCACGTCTACCTTATAGTGCGGGATGTCATTGGATAGGTCTTTAAAAAATATTACGGGTGTATGACATATTACGCTGTAAAGCGCTAATTTTTGTCAGACTCAAGTCCCCCCCCCCCCGCTACAGCCAAAACTACAAATACTAAAAACTTTTTTTTTTATGTTTAACTATTTAAAAACATTGTGAAAAACCCGCTATCTATTACGGTTCAAAAAATACAGCTCTTCAACGTTATAACGGTCCTATGGGGCTCCCTTCGGGTACGGAACCCTAAAAACTACCTACAAAAACTACAAGTATAAACAAATTTTCTAATTCACCACGCCTGTATCTCAAGAACATTATTATTGTCTTATTAGTTCTGTTATAGTTCACCTTTGAAATTCGTTATTATTAAAAAAAACGGATTTAACTACTTTTAGTTTTGGCTGTATAAAAGGGGGTACGCAAATTAGAAAATCGATAATAACATGTGCATAACTATACTTTAAGAGTCATTGAACAATACCTCGTTGTTATAAATGTACAAAAACCTTTATTTCACATTTACCAGGGCCTCTATTCAGGTGCGTTAAAACGATATCGTGTTTGACACGTTTAAAAATCGTTTATGTCACAGTCGCCATTATTGTAAACGACATAAGAGTTATTGTTATTTACTTATTATTCTACATTAACGTTGTATATATCGTCGTCTTACTTACTCAAACTCGTATCTGCATTTTTTTGCTGTTGGTAATTTCATTTTCATTCAGTAATGCTTAGAGGCAGTTTACCAACAGCAAAAAAATATGCAGATATGAGTTTGAGTAAATAAAACGACGATGACAATTTACAGCTGTGGAGTACCAAAAGCCTCGGAGTTATAACACGGGCAGACAGACAGACGGACTTTGCGAAACTATAAGGGTTCTTTACTGAAGAACCCCAAAAACTGTCTAAATGTATGAAATAGTGGTGGTCCGTCCGGATCGCTACCACCATCTTATCCATTAACCACCCGCCAAGCAACAGTGTTCGCATTATTGTGTTCCGGTGTGGGGATAAGACAACCGGTGAAATTACTAGCATAGAGGCATTCCATCTTAGTCCTCAGGGTTGGTAACGAATTTGAGGTCTTAGGATTATAGTCTTGAGAATTCAAATGTCTATGGGTCTCAGATTCCACTTACCATCAGGTGGCCTGAGTGCTCGCGTGCCTTCTCCTTAAAAAAATATATATAAATATAGACGTTAGCGTTCGACGCGACCGTCAGGCAGCTGACGTCAATTCTATACATTTTCGATAACAATGACGTTCGCCGAATGTATCTTGTGTAGCAGCCATAATGCAGTTAACGACTACATAAATCAATAAATATATATAGGACTGACGTAAGCTGACGTTGTTTTACTAACGCCAATGCATACTGCTTCGGATTTACAGTGTCCTTACCCCTATTTTTAACCCCCTACGCAAAAAAGGAGTGTTACAAGTTCGATGTGTAAGTGTGTGTGTGTCTGTTTGTGGCACCGTGGTTTACCCTTGAAATATCGCCAAACTTTTAATCGAATTTCAGTTCAAAGTCAACGTTTCGCTTATTTTCATTTGATCGAATATTCTTTCCATCGAACAATTAAATGATGTATTTTTAATACACCGATTTTCAATGTGTCTAATTATTATTTACTATTATCCAATATTTTATTTTATACAAAAATGAATTGTATTATGAATGATAATTCGCGTCTACGGTGCGACACTGTTATTTAGCAAACAATTGAAAATTGAGTTACTTATGCTATAACGCCACTTGAAGTGTTCTGTCTTTTAAATAGAGATCATGCATGAAAAAGAGAATTGACTTTCATTGATACCATTTAGGAAAAAAAAATAGCATATTAAACGCAATAAAAGGCAATTATGACCCGTTTATTAAGATTTAGAATCAAAACTTGTTAAATTTTAAAACTTATTTTAATGTTTAGATTGTTTTTATCGGCATCCTCATTTTCTTCACGTAATATTTTAATTCAATGATATTGGCTTAAACACAGCAATTTACGACTCGATTTTGTTTAGAGTGTTTTTGCAGGGGGTCTGAACTATGACTTTTTAAAACTTCATATCTTATGAAAAAATTGCACGACAATTATTTCGCGTATACAGTTATTCCTGCATGTTCCCTGCGCCCTGAAGTTGTGGTTTTAGCACGAATTAAAAACCTAAATGGAGAAACAACGTATGATTGGTCAGTTGCGCGCAGCCCCCGCAGGTGATGAAGGGTCTTGGGGCTACAACGCTGTTAAGGCAACTGTGACCTTTTTTATTTAGTTTTTTTCAGCACTAATGACTCAAAATACAGTTATGACATTGTGGAACTACTTTTTAGGGTTCCGGAGCCAAATGGGAAAAACCGAAACCTTATAATTTCGTCATGTCCGTCTGTCCGTCTGTCCGTCCGTCCGTCCGTCTGTCCGTCTGTATGTCACAGCCATTTTACTCAGAGCCTATTGGCACTACATAAATTAAATTTGGAGGATAGATGTATTCTATAAACCGCTATACAAAGATGTAGTAAAATTGAAAAAAAAAATATTTAGGGGTGGCACTCCATACATGTAACTAGGAGGCGAAAAAAATTTTTTTGACTTACATCAGCGTGTGGGATATTTTTAGATAGGGCTTTCAAAATGATACGGAGGTTTTTAAGTGACTTTTTTACGTAAGTGAACAGTTGGCGAGATATACGCTTCTAAAGTCGTAAAAATTGTGTCCGGGTGGGTAGCTTTTGAACTGTTTAATAGAACATTCTAATAAAAAATACAGTAGTAGAACATACGAAATACTTCCAACCAAAATTGTTTTGAACACGATACGCTGTGTAGTTTCTGAGATATTAAACAAAAAAAAAAAAAAAATCAACCATGAACGTTCATCCCAGGAACCCTTCACTGTGCGTGGTCCGACATGCACTTGGCCGGTTTTTTAGTCAGTTATTTCTACTTATAAGATTGATTCACTGTTTAAAAATGTCTTTCCTAATTTCTAAGTTTTTATGTATTTTAACTTTGTTATAAAGTTTATTATTTAAATTTAGTGCCACATTGTCACAATTGAGGGGTTTTTAAATTATAAATTAATCATAATTATATTTCTTTGATATTTAAACTGACTATATTTTACTCATTAGTATGCTAAGAGTAGTAGTATTATACTGAATCTTTAAATACTTCTTCTGCAAAACTCGTTTTTGCATACGTGACAGTGTTGCACCGTGGGTACGGTGTGTCGTTTTTGAATTAAAACATGAAATTACATTGTCAATGGTAGAAAGTGCAGATAAATTAATTCTTATTTCAGTTAGTACGAATAAATTCTAAAGCTTGGAAAAATACATCAATTTACAGCTTTCTAGTACTAAGAGTCTCTGAGCTAGGCTGTGGACGGACGGACGGACATGACAAAACTATAAGGGCTCCTAGTTTGACGACGGAACCTTAAAAACGTAAAATCTGTAACAAAACTTCGTACAATAATAAACTGGAATCTAGATAATGGATGCAAAATCGGTATGCAATGAATTCTAAACTTAATTTTCTGGTGTCAAGATTGAAAATAAGAAATGCTGTTTTGACTTAAAACGCTTCGATGATAGATGAAAAATATAGAAAATCTCGCTAAACTAGTGCAAAACGTGGTTAGAATATTTAAGGAAAAGCCTTGGTTTTGTTACTTCATGAATATGAAATTTACGCTTCAAGCGTGGTGACATTTTGTTCTCGGCCTTCTCATTTTAACCCCCGGGGCACGAGGCGTGGTATAGTTTAACAAGTGTCTATGTATGTCTGTTTCATCGTAACTCTAAAATGGATTCGAACCAATTTTCTATTTAAGTAGAAATTTAGTTCAAAATTGGTGGTTGTAAAGCCAGGATGCGATGAAAACGGTTGAACCGTATAAAATCATTTTATCGAATGTCATTTTATCGAACGATATTTTCTGCTGAAACCATAATGTTTTCATGGTATGTTAAACATTAATTACGTAGGTTAGTTTAGGTTAGACGCATGCCTACCAAAAATCGTTGGAATTGCATCGGTTGGACCGTCCTTGTAAGCTTTCGGTCCTACCGTTTGGGAGGTCTTAGGATTATAGTTTTGTGAACTCAAATGTCTAAGGGTCTAAGATTCCACTTAACATCATGTGGCTTGAGTGTTCGTGTGCCTTCTCCTTATCATAAAAAACCGGGCAAACCGTCAGACCATGCTCAGTGTAGGGATCCGAAGCCGTTAAGTACTAGAGTATTACAAATATAAAAATCATCTCAACAGGACAAGTAATAACTAATTTTCTATTTAAAGTCATTTGGTGCCGTCTTACGGCTGAACCTTATATTCAAACCGCGGATAGATAAGGCTTACTTCGGGTTGAAATTTGACATTTGCCCATACAAAATGTGTCAAATTTTAATCCGAAGTAAGGCTATTGGTCCGCGGTTTGAATATAGGGTTCGGCAGTTAGATGATTTAAGTAGGTATTAACACTTTAATCACCCGTATCTCAAGAACCAATGATGCTTACTTAATCGTGATAGTTTTCCTTTAAAATTCGTTTTATGCTCTTTTTTTTATTTAAGTTTTTTTTTACATTTAAGTATTTCAGAATTTTATAATTTGTAGTTTTAGTTGTAGGGGGGGGACACTTGACTCTAACAAAAATTAGGGCCTTAAAGCTTAATTTTCACTAACGGATCTCTTAATCGAAAAATTGTTGTCACAAGTCCGTAATATTTTTAGAGACCTTTCCAACGATACCCCACACTACAGGGTAGACGAGATTAAAAATACATCCCCACGTTAGAGGAGGTACACTAAAAAACATTTTTTTTTCAAGATTTTATTTTACCTCTTTGTTGGCGTGACAAATATGTATATTCATGCCAAATTACAGCTTTCTAGTACTAAAAGTCTCTGAGCTAGGCTGTGGACGGACGGACGGACATGGCGAAACTATATCGACACCGAAACACTAAAAAAAGACAAATACAAAGACAAATACAAAGACTTACATGGTAAACATATACCTAATATCCCTCTTTTTTACAAAAAATACTTTAAACTCCGTCCCCGTCGTATTTCTTTTGTTTCAACGTTTTAATAACGCCTCAGTTCCAGTTGTTTGAAGCTCGCGAAGAATTCCAATTGGAATACCCGACTATGGTTGGTGAAAAGATGTCGCAATGGAGCGTTAGTAATAAAATTATTACTAGCTTGAAACAATGTTTAGTTTGGGTACTAGTAGTGCATGGTTTATAGACTTGAACTTTGGCGGAAAGGTACCGCAGTTGTTAAGTTTTTTTGAACCATGTTTAGTTGGAATCACTCTTGAGCCTGGATTCTATGAAAACTGTGCTTTAAGTTAACATGGTACCTACCCTAGGTAAGTGACTTGCCATCTTACACCAATTATAATCTTTAATTGATGATTTCACTCCTCTTAAGGTATAATTCGCCAATGTGAATTTATTTATGGACACTCCCATATGGACTTATAAAAAAATAAGTCAATGGATTGGAAATCACACGTGAGGATAATTTTATTGTTCGGTAAAAGAGAATTTTCTTTTGTGGACTAAACACAAGCGCATGAGGTTAGCTTAAACGCGCTTATGTTAATTGTGCAGATGTATTACATATTTTTCTCCGTGAAAATACAAAGGAAAACAAGTATGCAATACATCTCTAACCCTCCTTCATTAACGCACAATAGTATATCAGTGTGATATTTGCAACTGACAAAGTATACTTTAGCTACTTTAGCTAGTTGCCTAATAATGCCACTGTGTCATTTATATTGCTATATTTTTTAATGTTAATATCTCAAATATTTTCATGTATTATGTTATAACGATGTGGTATTCACTGTTAAGTTCTAGGTTCTCAGGGCTCGTATTTTTTATCGCACGGTAAAATGAAAGAAAATTATGGAGTCGATATTAAAATTGAAACTTTAATCATATTAATACTCATATAAAAAAAAAAATGTTTTTTGTATTATTGTTTTCCGCGTATAATTATTCTTGTATTAGCCCCTGTCCTTTTATTATAAAATATTTGTTGCTCTATTTTTTAAAGTTTCAACTGTCTACATATTACGGTTCTATCGAATATCGAAGGACAATCTCACACAAACTGACCTAGGGCCCTAGCCAAGATGCAAACGCTCCTAACGTTTTTCTTTTCTATCGCTCAAAATGTATGGGGTGACATTCTCGTGCGTTTCGATAAACCACGCGGTCGACTGTCATCCCATACATTTTGGACGATAGAAAAGAAAAACTTTAGGAGCGTTTGCATCTTGACTAGGGCCTCATGTCCCAAAATAAGCTCTAGGCCTGTACTATAGGCGCTAGCAACCATAAACATACTTATTTGGAAACTAAATACGTTTTATAATCATAGAAAAAATCCAAGACTCAGAAATAAACACTCACGCTCATCAGAAATATTTCCTACCAGGAATCAAACCCGAGGCCGCTAGCTTCGGAAACAGGGTCGCTACCCACTAGGCTAATGCGTCGTCAAATATCCTTTATCGATAATGTCCTTTTGTTATTTTTCGTTGGACTCGTTGGCGATAAAAAGATTTGCTTCTAGCAAATAAACCCCTTTTCAAAGAAAAAGGGCACAAACGAATTATTTAAATACAGTGTTTAGGAATGAGATATTATGCTACCATGCATTAGTTGATGATATTTTTTATAAAGTACGCATCGGATTTTAATGCGATATCAGCTAGATAACTTTTAGGGAAGGATTTTATGTGCAATAAATTCTGGTTTCTGAGAGTGGATCACTGGATAATTATAAAAAAACAGTTTAATTCGTAAAAACCTGTAAAACATCTCATTTCCTGACAGTATATTCATACTGGTTTATAAAATCAAAAGTGCTCATACTCGTATCTTTGCAAAATATGTTTCACGAAATACCATTTATTTTTGTCCGTCGTCTTGTTTATAAAGCAGGGACTTCTATAATTATTATGAATTATTATTATTTGTTAGGAAATCGACTGTTATAATAACAACTATAAAAGTAAAACTGTTATAAGTTTAATAAAATGATATATTTGCTAGCAAAAGGTCGGGTATCCGCCATTTTTGCATGATTTCAAGAGTAGAAATGTATTTTCAGTTTTGATTTGGTAGTTTGAAATGTTATCAAGACAATGCGCTATGACCAAATTCATTTTTTTTATGGAATGAGTAGGCACACCGACATACAGGCCACCTGACACTCCTGACAGTAAGTGGAATCTAAGACCCATAGACATTTGAATTCTCAAGACTATAATCCTAAGACCTCAAATGCGTTGCCAACCCTGAGGACTTAGATGGAATGCCTCTATGCTGGTAATTTCACCAGTAGTATAATATCTATTCACTTACCTAATATTTACCGAGATACGACACTTAAAACTTGGAGTGGTAAGAAATAGTTCATTGCGAACTTTATATTTTGGTCTTTTTTTAAGTGAGTTAACATGTTATTTCCAATTCTGTTCGTTTATTAATTATCCCTTGGTTACGTCGACTATTGCGTCTCAACAGAATAACTTCCGTGTACTGAACTTACAACAATCTTAATTAAATGACGAACTTGTCAACGCCAGAATTAATTCCCTTTTTAATTACCGAAACTTTATGAAACTCGTAAACTTTTTAAATTGCCGTAAACAGAAATATTTTAAAAAGTAAACACAAGGCGATTTATTGCGTTTAAGCTGCTTTCATATTTTCACGCTGGTTAATGGAATTTTAAAGCATTTAATACATTATGGACTTTTAAAAGTCTTGATTTTTTTCGTCATCTAATAGTACAGTCAGCAACAAAAGTAGCTAAGCAGAATAACATGCTTAAATGTTCTGAACACGACGTATTCTCTTGACAATAGAGTCGAGTGCCAATCATTTTGAGCCCTTTGGTTGCGTAGCTACTTCTGCTGCTGACTGTACTATTCAGATAATAACGCATTGTAAAACCATGAGGTGCCTGTATATGAAATAATTTTAAAATTGTCACATGTAAAGGAACAGTACTAATAGCATTTTTTGCTCCTGTCAACTCTATCAATATTTAGAAACTTTGGGGTTATGCCTTATGCAATGTGTCAGGGCCTCTATTCTACTGCGTTATAACGATATCGCGTTTGACGTGTTTTAGAATCATTAATGTCACAGTCGCCATAAAAGACATAAGAGTTATCAAAACGTCGACAATACGGAAACACGTCAATGACCCAGCTCTGGCCCTCTATCATACTAAAGTCTGGTTCAATTGAACTGTGGAAAAGATGTAAGCAAGTTGGCTGTACTGGTTGACACATAACCTCGAATTTTCACTAAGCGTATTTTTATTAAAGATAACTTATAATATAATCATACCTGGGATAACTCGGGGCAAGTTCCAGGGATTTGATATCGATAAAAAAGATGTTGATATAATTAAATACTGGTTATGACACCATGAAAAAAGTAAACAGTCTTATAAAAGGTGAGGAAATTTCAATAACCAACATAAATGAGAAATTGGCTTTAAGTCATTATAAATATTTAAAGAATGCCACGTTGACCACTGTGGTCTTTGATAGAACGTTTAGCAGTTTAAAGTGGATATTTTCATCTAGACGGCAATCATTAATACCATCGAATATGGAAAAAAATATTGAATGTACTATTTTAAAGTAAACATATACATGTACACGTTTTAATTTGTTTCTTTTTTTATTAAAAAAGAGGAGAAAATAATATTCATTTATGTCGCATTACATTTACATTTTGGCAGTAACATCGATATATTTTTTATCGATAAAACATTTTGCTACATCACTTTTGTATAGATGCCCCGAGATATCCCAGGTATGCATATAATGGTAAATAAGAGCTATTGTAACTTTGACAAAACTATGATAAGACTACGGCAATGTGGTTTTCCCTTAGAGAATAGAGGTCGAGATACCTTCCCCAAGGACCTCTACGACTTCTGTCTATATTGATGTTAAATATGTCTTGTCATAGGAAACATGCATAATTTTTACCTTCCCTAGAAATTGCTATGAAAGAGAAGGATAACTGTATACGAGAAACAATTGTCATATTATTTTTTCATTAGATATAAAGCTTTAACAAGTCATAGTTCAGGCCCCTGTAAAACACTCTACATGAGTAGAGTGTTTCTGTCATAATCCGGAATGGCCAAAAGTGAATAAGATGGTGATAATGAACAACTTTTCCGATGGAACCAACCACAAAATCGCCAAACTCTCAATTAATTCACCGTTAATGTATGGAACAGCTGGTTTTTTTTTGGCGATTTCGTGGTTGGTCCCATCAGAAAAGTTGTACAGTATGACCATCTTATTCACTTTTGGCCATTCCGGATCATGCCCCCAAAATCGACGACAGGAATAACGTCACAGCTGTTGTACCATGTTTAAAATATACGAAGCTTAAAAAGAAATTAGCATGTATTTCAGAAATAACTATGTTTTAGCCAATATCATTCAATTAAAACATTACGTGAATAAAATGAGGGTGCCGAAAATAATCTAAACCTTAAAAGAAGTTAAATTTGAACTAGTTTTGATTTGATTTGTGACACACACACACACACGTCACGTCACGGCCTACTGTGATCTCTCTGGGCAGTTTGCCAACCGACTCCGAGGATCTCAAGATTCAGGCTCAGCCTAGTTTGATATCCACCGAATAATGCTTGTGTTTGTAACCATTTGTTTTGTTTAAATAAAATTATTCTTGTTCGGGTCAAAACTAAATGTATTACGTTATATTTGCTTTTTTTACATTAACTCCTAAATCGTATCAATGAAACTCAATTCTATTTTTCATGCATGTTGTCTATTGTTTATATGCAATAAAAAGTTTGCATAATTACGTACAGTCAAGGTTATAAATATGTATACACTTTAGTACCTTGTCACTTTAATCGCTGTGACAATTTCATATGGCAGTTTAAACATGCCGTTAAATAGACGAGGTACTAAAGTGTATACATATTTATGACCTTGACTGTACAATCATACTATCGCTTTTGTGTTACTCTCGTCCATTGGCTTCACTTAAGCTTACCGGTTCATAATTAGTTGACGAAGTACCCGAGACAGGAAAACTGTCGAAATCCAAACAAGTGGGGTCTCGTTGGTTGATCTGACGTCGTTTGCAGTACGTCTCTTTGTTACGGTTTCACGGCCGTTGAACAGATCTCGATAAAAAAATACGTGCTTACTTTTGCTCCTAACAAGTTCCCAAGGGAATAGCGATAACTGACTTCGACACGGCCGGAGTGGCGGGCAACAGCTAGTAATATCCATAATTGAACGAGCGGTCGAAAACGTGACGTCTAGAAAGTTTAGCTCGATTAACAACCTTTCTACTCCCTTGGGGTTAGATTCGCGTTTTCCGCCCGCGTAGTAATATGCTATCTTTTCACATCTTCATATGTATTACATTTGAAGTATGAGTAGAATACATAATAGGATCATCGTTGGTCGAGTAACTGGATGCGTCGACTCGTCGCCGTAAGTAACTCAGGCTCTCTATTCTACAGCATATGTACTCGTATAACGATATTGCGTTTGGCGTGTTAGGGTGTTGTTTTCAAGAAGCTTATATATGCCACTGGAGATTGCACGGCAAACAACGCCTTGAAGCCAAGAAAAGTGACCTTGAATGACGTCGCTTATATTTTGTACCTTTCTTTAGGGTGAAAAGAAAGGGATAAAAACATAAGCGACGTCATTCAAGGTCACTTTTCTTGGCTTCAATATTCTTGGTTATTTTTAACTTGGCTGCCATTTCTGTCAAGTAATTAAGAGCTATCAAAACGTTGATCATGCGGAAACACATCACAAGCAATAGAGGCCCTGGCTATCGATAAGATGATAACGATGTCATCGTTGTAGAAAACGTGTAGAATCGACGTAAGCCACGGGACGGTCGCGTGAACGCTTATGTCTATTCCATACATGTTGTCAGTTATCGCAAATCGTTAAAGTTAGAATTAAGCATCTTATTTAGGGTTCCAGTGGCACTGCGGGACAGTGTCAAACAAATTGACCTAGTCCCAAACTAAGCTCTAGGCTTGTACTATGGGTACTAGACAACCATAAACGTATACAGAGAAATATATTTTAAATACATAAAAAAACACCCAAGACTCTGAAACAAATACTCGTGCTCATTACACAATATCTACCCTTACCGGGATTTCAACCCGAGACCGCTAGCTTCGTAGGCAGGATCACTATACTAAATAATGCATTCGCCGAACGATATCGTTATCTAAAATGTTAAGGATTGGCATAAGCTACCGGACGGTCGCGTGAGCGCTATGCCAATTATTTACATGTCACTTTTCCTTAATTGTTTATATTAGCGTTAAGCATCTTGTTTAGACCAAGGTGGAACGCTGTAAACGTTTCTATTTTCTATCGACTTGATATTATGTTTCGCCGGACCCCAGAAGCCCTAGCCAAGATGCGTACGCTAACCAGCGTTTCTATTCGTTTTGTTTTTAAGCCTGTCGCCGTGTCGCGTCACTGGTAGATCACGTGATAAGAAAAGTCACGTGTTGAGTGATTGGTTGAAACAAAACTAATAGAAACGCTAGTTATCGAACGCGTCTTGGCTGAAACCTCAGGCCCGCTTATCTTGATTGGACATCTCGTGTACTCTTCGGCTTTGAAGAGTTTTAGCATTAAGAGCATCAGGGGCCTAATCAACACTAGTTAGCGATTTTCAAAAATCGACAAAATGCATATGACTGACGTTGTCTAATGATTACATAGAAGTTTCTGTGGCAAAAACGTCAATTAACTAGGGACGTCCTTCCGATATTAAATTTATCGATAACTGTTTCAAATACTTATTTCAAAGTGATATTTACTAGTAGAGAGGTAGTTCGCCAAATATAATATAAGTTGACTAAATTGCTGATCACTGCCCGTCGATGTTAATATAATGATAGGTACGAAATCTATAATTTAACATATTCTTCGGCATGCTTTAAACAGATTTTAAAATTACAATAAACATCAATTTTAATATCCTTTTTTTTTCAATAAAGTGTTTTTTACAGAAAAACTTTTTAATGCTATCTTATTAATTTCCATATAAAGTAAACTGAAACCAAGAGTGCCTTGCAACAAAGGCCTATTTAAATAAATTGCATGACATTGTGTATCAAAATAGTAAGTTACATGTTCATATTATACCTACGTTATCTGATAGTCACAACTGTCATAAGAAAGTATAATCTATCGATAAATTGATATCGTTCGGAAATCCTTAGGACAATTTTATTCGTGCAACAAAAACGTCTATGTCTGCTAATGATAGGTTGTGTCGACGGCTGTGTCAACTCCATTCATTTCAAGTCGTTAGAAAATAGAAACGTTAACAGCGTCGCATCTTGGCTACGCCATCAGTTACCAGAAAGCACTGAAGTGTAACGTCACAAAAATATTACTATCGAAATAATGGCGTTCTCCACTTCCAGAGCTGATATGTCTAAAACGGCTCAACCAATTTTCATGAAACCTAGCTATGAACAATCTCAATTCTACTAGCTTTCTTTTGATAAATAAGCGTTTGAGAGCTATGATACCACACATATACACACACATGCATATAGGTGAAAAACTTAAGCTAAGGATCTGGGGGATTAATATCAGGGGACAATCTCACACAAATTGACCTAACTATGACATTACTATGCAGTTCTGTTTACGCTCAGAGAAAAGGACAGAGCTATATAACTGAAATAGCTCTGTCCTTATCGTTCACCTTAAAATGAACTGCACAGCTATGTCATAAAGTCATAATAACCCCCCTGTTGTATGTAGTTGCGTGGGCGGTTTTCAAAAACAGTGAACATCGTTAAGGATCGTCACCAATGTCATAAATTTAATATTTACGTGTCTATATTTTTTAATAATGCGCATTGGCGATATTTACCTCACATTCGTGGTCAAGATGTCAAGATTCGCTGTTATGAATGAGGAATTAAAAAAAGTAAAGAAAAGTTAAAAATTGGCAAATGAAATTCGCGATTGTGACATATATTTTTTTTTAATTTATGAATAATAATATAATATACAATAATTATTATACAATAATTGGGTTGCTAATCTAAATAAAGACTTTAATCACTATGATAATTATATGGCTTTAATCGTAAAGTATTGAAATAATGTAAAGCCTGACAAGATTCTATTTGGCCCTATTTCAATACTAATTTGTATTAAAATAGGGCCAAGTAGAATCTTGTCAGGCTTTATAACTTAACTCCAAACGAGGCACGCAACTTATCCATCGGGTACTATGGCAGCACTGGCGTATTCGCTGTAATGCTGTAGCGAGACCCACATTCGCGTAATGCTCTAGTCGTATTTTCTCAAGTTTGAGTAGCTTTTTGGTCAGAATCGCGAATTAGTTTGTGTACTATCGATATAAGGAAAAATTTTTTTTTTACTATTTTTTACATTTGCGGTACTGAATGCCGAACGACGCGAACAGCTCGACAAAGTACTAAAAATGTTCAGCAAACAGTTCAGCCACGTGTATAATTCTGACACCATTATAAACTTGTAACTTTAATCTCATTATAAGCATGCCATTATATATTTTATTGCATTTTTATTATAGGATATAAGTACTAGATAGCTTTTTGACTGATTCACATTAATTAGAAAACTTTAACTTAAAAATTCTGTGTTTTGCACCATGATAAATAAGCTGGTGTTGTGGTATTTCATTTTGATAGGAATATTGCTAAATATAATGATATATCACGGCGGGGTTTAAAAAAAAAGAAATACTTGTCATTTAAGACTGATTAAGTGATTACATAAACAAGATCCTTATATTTTTTGCAAAATTAAGATTATAATCATACTCAGTATATCATAGTCCATATTTTGTACCCCTAGTCCGTATTAAATACCTAGTGGTCCATATTAAGTTACCTCTTTTGTAATACCTAAGTACGAGATATTTTATAAAGACGAAAATGTCGTTTGAGGATTTGTTTTTTATTGCAATTTTGGCATAGGATGTTATTACTAGATAATTTCACGACTGATTGACATTAATTACACTCGTTTAACTTCAAAGTTCTGTGTTTTATTTCAATAAATCCTATAAGGTAGTCCATATGTAGGGAACTTGCTCTACTAAAAATATTCAGCAAACAGTTCAGCCACGTGTACACTTCTGATATCATTATAAACTTGTAACATTAATCTCATTATGAGCATGCCATTATATATTTCTAATTCCCTTCCTCCTCTGGGGTTAGATAATGTTTTAACCATCCAATCACCAAATGCACTCAAGTAATGTCACTGATCGCATATTAGATTACGCTGTGCACTATTCATACACGAAGCGGCAGTTGTAGCTTGTAGCTCGACGTACATGAGCATTCATGGAATTACTATTAAATATGTGCAAAATGTGGATATAGAATTGTAAACAGTGGTGGTAGGACCCTGTGCAGAGTCCATCCGGATCGCTACCACCATCTTATCCATTAACCACCCGCCAAAAGCAACAGTGTGCATTGTTGTGTTCCGGTGTGCGGTTAAGACAACCGGTAAAATTACTAGCATAGAGATATTCCACCTTAGTCTTCAGGGTTGGCAATGCATTTGAGGTCTTAGGATTATAGTCTTGAGAATTCAAATGTATATGGATCTCAGATTCCACTTACCATCAGGTGGCTTGACTGCTCGTGTGCCTTCTCCTTAACATAAAAAAACAAGTATTTTTAGATTTGTTGGTATTTTTGTAGCTCTGCCTACCCCACTCTGGGAATGAAGGCGTGATGTTATGTATGTATGGTGACCCCATTGTTGTAAGCGTGGTGTTTTTTAGACTACAATCTTAAGACTGTTGTCCTAAAACCGCAAATGCGTGTGCAACCCTGAGGACTAAGATGGAATGCCAATATGCTGTTAATTTCACCAGTTGTCTTATCTCCACACCTGCCCCATATTTCACCATCTTGACAATGACAACTGACAGGTGACAATTCAGTATGCAATGCAAAGTTAACACGCTGATACATCACTGGGTTTCATATAAACTGCGCCGTGTATACTGAAATGTCACCTGTCACCGGTCATTGTCTGGATGGTGAAATAGGGGACAGAAGACAATGCTAATAGTGCTTGGTGGTAGGTTAAAGGATAGTTTAGTGGTAGTGATCCGGACCACTGGTGAAATAACTCCAACAACCACAAGGTCCTACCACCACTACAGGTTGATTTATGTTGGTCAATTGATAACTTATTACTACACCTCGTTATCTCAGGGCAGTGACGGCAAAATAGGGAAACATGGGGGCAATTGGCACAGTTTGATATTTATTGTAAGTAAAGTACATATTCTAAAATGACAATCATAAATCAAAAGAAATTTTAAACTTTCATTTCAATTATTTCTCTTAAACGTTTACACATAAAGTGATAGATAGGTAGTTCTATTAATAATATTTTGACATCATTTTCCCGTTATTTATTTTTTAATCTTTACATGGGTCAACCATGGGTCAAGGAGACTTATTTATTTGCTGTGGAAAGTCACAAGTACGTCAATACTCAGTATGTGAATTTACGTTCAGCATAATTTTGTTTTGATATAATGGAAAAATTGAGAATGAGCTCTTTTGTAATTGGTGCATTTTACGATTGATTCCAAAAATATATTTCATACAGAACCATCTTAAAAAATGCAAATATAAATATGATGACCACATACCTCCTTATTTTGACAGTTGTGACTGCCCCAAGATAACGAGGACTACTTATAACTTGATGCTCACTCGAGTCCATTGTTACAGCACTATTTAATCACTTACACTTGTAATGCGACTAAATTGTCCAAGAGTCCAAGAAACCAACATAACCAGACATAGAAGTTTTTGTGGCAAAAACGTCAAACGTCCCTAGTCAGGGACTTCCGACATTAAATGTATCGATAACTGTTTCAAATAATTATTTCAAAGTGTCATAGTAGATAGGTAACGTTCTCCGAATGAATAGAGATTAACTAAAATTCTAATCACTACCCTTGGACGCAATTCAATCGATTTCCTTACAAAACAAACTTAAACCAAGAGTGCCTTGCAGCAAAGGCATATTTAGGTAAATTGTATGACATTGTGTAGCATAATAGTATACTCTAATATGCAGGCTTCAGAAAATTCATGGAAATACTCCAACTTGAAAATTTTATAGGTAGATAATTAATAATTTATTTTTATCTTTGTGCTTATGCCACTCGTATGGAAATTGCATGTTCATAATTATACGTTATCTCATAGTCATACTGTCATACATAATTAATTGTCATAAGAATGTACAAGTTATCGATAAATTATTATCGTTCGGAAGTCCCTAGGGCAATTTTATTCATGCCACAAAAACTTCTATCTCTGAACATAACTAAACATCGGCGAATCGTAGCATTTAGGTAGCAATTGACGTTTCTGACAGACTAGTGATGTCACAATGTTTTTCTGTACAAGTCGAGCAAAAAAAACCTTTTCAATCATATAATATATGTACATATATGACATTCGTTGTAGACAATTAATATTGGTTCTAACTTGTCAGAAGTTATCCTACGTCTTCTATTTGATGAAATCCACTTGGTGAATGAAAATGTTCTTTCTACTTCAACTGACGTGATGGGTTAATAAAGCATTCTTCTGTAATGTAGCAGTGTATTTTTGTTGGTGTTCTCTTCAATTTCAACTTCTTTATTTTGAAATCAATAATTAATAATTTTATCGTAAGATATCGTGATTTTTGCGCCGGTTTGTTCCGTACAAACTTGTAAAAATGTAAAATTGTATTGAGGGACAAACTGGCGATAAGTTTGCAATCGTAGAAGAGTTTTTTTATGATGGATTCAATAAATTAACGATATTCGATTTTTTTCCTATACTTATGCTTTGTTCTAGGTCTATTGGAAGTGTTCTATCAATTTTGATTCCCTTGAGAGTGTCGAAATATACGTGCGGCGTCTTTATTTTACCTTAACTTAGAAGTTCAACACAAAATCACACACACACACACACACACACACACACACAATACACTGGTAAACATCTGCCTGGTTGTGCAAAATGTGGTTACAAGCTTACCAACACGTCTTTTTAGAGTTGTTGGTATTTCTGTAGCTCTGCCTACCCCACTCTGGGAATGAAGGCGTGATGTTATGTATGTATGGACTGTAGACTTGAGTATATACATAGTTTTAATTTCAACTCAATACCTATATGCGTTTACGTGATAAAGGGTCTTGACAGACGGAAGGACAGACCACAAAACACCATACTACAAACAGCGTGATTATTGTAAGTGGAAATTTGAATCTAACAGCAAGGAAATAAAGTTCAGTTACCTTTGCTCTTAAATGCCATCCTCAAATTTGAAATAAATAAACAAAAAAAAAAAAAAAAGATTTTGTTCAGAAAACTAGATCCATGTGTTAGTAGTGTTAGTACATACAATTCAAATCTTACATCTAAGTTAGGCAGAACAATAATTGAAAAATATACTTCATACAATAATAGTATTACTAATTAACCTACATATTAACGGTTTCTCGTCAACCAGGTATTGGTTAGTATTTGGTTGAAGTGTTTGAGGATGGGAGAATCATATTTGTCCTCAAACACGTTGGTAAGGGAGTTAGGCCTGCCGCGCGCCCTGTGCAGCAGCGAAGCGGTCTTTTTACGCACGATGGCGTGGACGCCGTCGATGCGCGCCTCCGCAAACATTAGTGACGCGCTGCAGAAGCGGGGCAGGCCCAACAACCCCCCTTCAAGCAGCACGACTTTGGAACGACCTTCCCCTTAAAATCAAGCAAGCTCCTAACAAGTATTCCTTTAAAAAGATAGTTCGCGAATTTCTTAGCAGGTAGAATTGTCATCATCTTGATATTATGATTGCTTTATCTGAATTAATTTTTGTTTATCCTCATATTATTATATATTATACATTTATAATATTATATATGTTTGTGTTATTAATTTTACTAGCGCAATATATGTATTTATGTTATTATAGCTTATTGATATGTAAGTGTATGTGTATTAGTTACACCTTATGTTGCACCGTCACTACAATCTCTGCTTTGCCCAAAGGTCAACTGGTAGAGAATGCCTTACGGCATTAAGTTCGCCTTTTGTATACTAAGTGTATTCTTTTGTGCAATCAAGATTAAATAAATAAATAAATAAATAAACAACGCCTTGAAACCGTTGTTATATTGGACGCGCACGGCGCTTACCGATTTTTGAGTATAGTTGGCTATATACCCATAGGCTGCTCGTGTAAAAGCTCTGGCAATACGCTTTAAAAAGTGTAATTTTGACTACATCAGAACACCGAGCAAACCGCCGGGTCAGCATGTACCTCACCTTATAGCCATTAAAATGTAGTTTAAACTAAATTGCCTTGATTATGTCCCTCCTAAAGCATATTGGGTCTCACGAGCAGTTTCACATCTCTTCCTCTATCGCGTCAATATTTTACGTTTTAAGATTTCTGTATATTTCTTCGCTATCGTCGATATAAAAGACGACCCCTTCACCTCTCAACCTATATAGTGTTACCCATCTTTTTGTGATCTGTTAAGTGAAGTGCTTCATGTCACGAACAAATTAGGGCATTTGTATGAACAAGTGATAACGGTCTGTCATTGCAGACCAATTTAGCGTTCTATGTTTGAGTTTGTATAGAACATGAATGCCCCGCTTCTTGATTATCATACATTATTGACGCCATTGTGTGCTCTCGGCACGGTTGTATATAGAAACAAGTGAAAGTTAACTTGGTTTGTATTTACTTATTTCGAATGTTGCGTTCGGACGTATTGGACTTTTTTTTACCAGCGCAGATCGGAAATAAACGGAACTTTTATGGATTATAAAGATAGGTATACTGGGCTGGGATTCTACACGGTAGTAACGATATCGTCTTTGACCTGGTTCATTTCAAACTTATCCTACAAATGCCTTGAAGACACGGTTTATCTAATAGTAGAGACTTTATAATTTTCCACCAGAAACAGACCGACTCTTTGAAGATTGTTTTCCTTGCCTACGAAGCTAGAGGTCTAGGGCTCGATTCCAATATTTATTATGATAAGCACCAGTATTTGTTGTATTGTAAGTATGTACGAGTATTAAAGTATAATAATAAAAATAATATCTCAGGACAATGTCACACAAATTGGCCTAGTCCCAAACTAAGCTCTAGGCTTGTACTATGGGTACTAGACAACGATAAACATACTTATATGGAGAAATATATACTTCAATACATATGTTAAACTACCAAGACTCATCACACAAATATCTGCCCTTACCGGGATTTGAACCTAGGACCCCTGCCTTCGAAGGCAGGGTCACTACCAACGAGGCTAGCGTGTCGTCGTATTTTTCTATTCAAAAAGCAATTTTTATTAATGCCTAGTATCCATAGTACTGTTGACTACAAAGAGGTGTATCCACTTTTAAACCTTACAATGAGGTGTAAACATGGATACATCTCTTTCTAGTCGACTGTAAAAGGCCTAGAGCTTAATTTGGAAGTAGATCAATTTATTAAACCATGTGAAGCCCAGCACACCATATACTAACATGGAGATTTTTGTAAGTGGCAGTTTGAACCTAACAGCAAGGAAATAAAGTTCAATTACCTTTGCTCTTAAACGCCATTTCTAACTTTTTATCAAATAAAAATGAACTTTACACTGTTAAAATAAAGATCAAACTAAATTACCTTAATTTTGTATCCCTATTGCACACCGGGTCTCATTATGCCATTATATATAGTAATGAATATTTTAACTCCTCCAGCAACTGTTTTCTTTGCCTGTCTCTGCATAAATGTACCATTGTTTACCCGCGGCAAGTTAAATAATGCCTAGTTTACACGAACTTAGTACTTGTCGCTTTACTTGTACTTGTCACTTACATTTGTGTGATGACCGCGAATATTTGTTCCTCAGTCTTGGATGTTTTCTATGTATTCAAGTATGTATTTCTCTATATAAGTATGTTTATCGTTGTCTAGTACCCATAGTACAAGCCTAGAGCTTAGTTTGGGACTAGGTCAATTTGTGTGAGATTGTACCCTGATATTATTATTTATTTATTATAATTACATAGCCCTTATCTCGCCTTATTTAAGTTAAATAGTGGTACCTGATTTAATGAAATGCGTTACTCCTTCAAACTCGTTTTAATTTCGTCTTGTCTAACACTAATGATTACATTAAATCGGAACGTTGCGCTGCAATATTAAGTAAATTAAAACTCAGCTCAGAGTGTGCTGCAGCTGGAGCCCCACCCCTGGTTTTCAGCTAAACCCTGGTGTTCACCTATTTGTAGCTGAACGCAAACGCGTGACAAGAGAAGTAATTTTACAAAAAAGTGGCAACTTCTAACACTTATAATAAATCCACTGTCAAAAGAGTACATACTTGACCGGATCTAATGCGAGTGTTAGAGTTCCCAGTACCATATTTTGTCATTGGAATTGCATAAATATGCTAGATTTCAAGTCAATCCAACTGGAAGATGCTTGCAACCAAGCCCATCGCCTAACAGTACTTCATGCCTTTATTCCCTAAGTCACCTCTTACAATATCTACGAGAAGACATGGAGTGGCACTATTTTAACCCGGCAACCACATTACATTGTTATTTACAAGTAAAACATGAAAAAACCTGTTTTCTATCGACTCGAGTGGAGTTCACACAAGCGATCGCAGCGATCTGTCATCAGCTTACGACAATCCTATAAATGTCGAATTTTCGGAAATCGCTATCGCACGCATCTTGATTACGCCCCCGAATCGGTAATACCATCTATCCAGTTTAACTGCAGCCAAGTAGCGATGAACGCGTTGCTGAGGACAAGGGAATTTTGTAGCTTAGAGGCATACCATACAGTCCTCAGTGATGGCAACGTATCTAAATGCCCATGGGCTTAAGCGATCTCTTACGTCTCTAGTCCCCATTTCAGTCGACAAAGACAGGTGACAGGTGACATTTCAGTGTGCATGGCGCAGCTCATTTCCTTTTGGCGACTAAGGTCTATAAGTAAAAATGAATAGGTATAAAAATTGGAGTGAAGGATTTATCGACTAAGTATAAAAATGCCGACCTTAAAATACGTAATTATTTGAAATTAGGTAGTGTCAACGGAGCTCGGCTGCCGCGGAGCTCCTATTTCTGGGTGGTTTGGCCCTCCGGGCCTGCTGCAAAACTGACAACCTAAACCTACCTACGTATTTAAATGTCGGCATTTTTATGGTCAGTCAATAAATACTTCTCTCCAATTTTCTTTCTAGTCATTTTTATACCTAGTCATTTTTTACGTGATGGAATCAGTAATGGACAAGGATCAACGTTGGAGACTTGATTCTTGTTCAACAGAAGATAAGGGTTATCTGTTTTGCAACGATCAATTTATGACCCTATGATATTTATCACGAGTTAAGTGCCCATTATTGGCGCCTGTTAGTTTACAGTGTCCAACACTAGTACCAACACCCTTAAAATACGTAAAGGTATATATTTTACACAGGCTTAACCCATCATGCTACAGTCTCTGCTGTAAATATTTTATTTTTTATATTATTTATTACAGTAAGTATCCTTTAATTTAAAACGAGCAATACTTCTTTGTATATGTATAGAGAATTTGTACTTGTTTTCGCGCAATAAACATAAAAAAATTAAGTAACGCAACTCGAATACATTAGTATAGTTAAGCTACTAAGTCCAAGTGCTAAGCCCGTGTAAACACAGCATAAAACTCTTAACTATAATTACTCTTGTCTATGAGTTTCAGTCCACAACCACAACCAATGTCGTTTAATCAACCCACTCATAGTATAGTTCGTATTATGATCTTATAACCTGCCAGGTTCCAGTTTGTGACAGGGAAAGCACTATATCCAAATCGGTCCATCTTTTCGGGAGCTACAATGTTGCAGACAGACAAACATACGTTCGTTAAACTTATACCTATTCTCTTATTTGTCAGTAGTCAAAAACATGTTCTGAGGCCTTAGACAAGATGCGTTCGCTAACTAGCGATTCGATTCGTTTGGTTTTTAAACCAATCACGTCACTGCTAGATCACGTGACGCGATTGGTTTTAAAACCAAACGAATCGAATCGCTAGTTAGCGAACGCTTCTTGTCTAGGGCCTCTGTTGTTCTTTGAGTTTCATTGATATGATTCAGGAGAAAATGTAAAAAAAAAACATATATAACTCAATAGGTACACTAATTTTTGACCCGTTTAATAAATTTTTATGTAGAATCCAAACTTGTTATAACTTCTTTTTTTGTTTAGATTGTTTTTTCGGCAGCCTTATTTTATTTACGTAATATTTTAATTCAACGATATTGGCTTAAACATAGTAATTTACGTAATAAATGCAAATTTCTTTAAAATCTTTATAAGGTCCTTATATTTTAAACATGGAACAACAGCTGTGACGTCATTACCATCGTCGATTTTGTATAGCGTGTTTTTGCAGGGGGTTGAAGTGTGACTTTTTAAAGCTTCATAACTTATGAAAAAAATACACGACAATTATTTCACGTATACAGTTATTCCTCTCTTTCATAGCACTTACCAGAGAGTGTAGGAACAAATATGCATGGTCCCTATTATACCATAGAAGCCGGACTATAAAATGAACATTGCACCAGCTATGTTATTTGCTCGTTAATTCTTTATTACCTCAATTCAACCAACCGGCTGGACGGATTTCTAAAATGAAGGTATCACTAGATGCGTCTCAACGACTCAAGTGTGTGAGTACAAAAACATACACAACTCATATGTTTAAATGTTATTTGGTAAGGCAAATGCAACATAAATGTATTTAATGAAACATTGTACTTTTACCTCGAAATTGTCAAGACTCAAGGGTATCTCATTCAGGTCTAGCTGTGAATTCTCTTCGCCCTCAAAAAAGATTTTAAGTCAACCACACAATTAAAATTCACTGAAATAATTTGATCGCAATTTATAATGTTCTTAGCATACCGCGTAATTACTAGCATAGAGGTATTCCACCTAAGTCCTCAGGGTTGGCAACGCATTTGAGGTCTTAGGATTATAGTCTTGAGGATTCAAATGTCTATGGGTCTCTGATTCCACTTACCATCAGGTGGCCTGAGTGCTCGTGTGCCTTCTCTTTAACATAAAAAAAGCAAAATCAAACTAAAACGTTTAAGATAATCTAAATTAGGTATTTAAAGACAAAATCCCGACTAAAAAACATGATACATTGAATAAATTATTAGGGGCGGTGACAAACCAAAAGTCACAAAGTAATCCCCTCCCCGCCAGCAATGAATTATTCAATATTAAATCAAACGTAATTCAGCAATAGACCTTGATTTTCTCTTTTCAGTTTCATTTTTTACTCAGATTTTTGCACTCGGATTTTTGTTTATTAGATTATTAAGAGGAAATGAAACAAAATCTAGGCCATTTTTTCTGCCTTGTAGACGGAGACAGGTATATTAACCTCGCACATCTTTATCTACCATCTTTATCTTTACGAAACTGCGGACAGACGGACATAGCGAAACTATAAAGGTTTCTAGTTTGGCTTTGGAACGGTAAAAGGTTAAAAATATATCTTTCGTTGTTCTTATAGTCCGGTGTCTATGCTAGTACTTGTTCTATGCTTTTACACTCTCTCTGTAGCAGGAGTGACAGTGATTGAGGGCTATTGTCAATATTGTCATAGAATAAGAACTAAAGGCATAGAAGTAGCCTTAAAACGAAAGTGCCAACCCTATTCCTGTCTCGAAAATTTCAAAATTAATCTTCAATAAGTTAAAAAAGGAAAGATTATACCGTCCAGTTCTTGCTAAAACTAGCCGTACACACCTAGTCACCAACTGGTCAACCAACTGGCGACCATCATGTCACCATGGTCGTAAATTAACCTGCCAAATCAAATATGTCTTAAAGATAGTCTATGGTATTGAGATAGGCGTAAGCTAGGTTTCAACCCGATGTCATGTTTTTTTCAGTATTGTGTATTGTTTATCATTCGCTGGCTGCCGAACTACTAACAACTGAAGTCGCAACTTCATATTTGTTAGTATTTATTTCTAACAACAATATATATCGCATCTTTAGAATTATAGTGACCTAATCCACATATTATTTTGAATTTCGACTTAAGTCTCAGTAATACTTAATCTATGACTCGTAATCGAAAGCTGCTTTTTTTTATTTAGGTCTTTATAATTGTAAAACTGCAATATGTGGTGTTTTATTTAATCGTGAAGAACAATAAACAGCAATATGGCGTGTGTTGTGTTTGAATGCAGATTTCGTATATCCCGCAAGAAAAATCAAATCGAAAAAAATTAGCTTTACTGGTAAGGAGGCATATTGAATGTAGTTTGGATTGTAATCGTTAGATACCATTGTTAAAGCGTAGAAATGCAGAATATCATCCGAAGTAAGCATGTGTGTTCAAAATATCTTTCAAGCAATATTGATCTAGAATTTTATTGTTTTGTTATATGTTATAGTAGCTATTTGCTCCAAAAAAAATAAGATGACTGTTATGGTGGCTCTACACTTGGGGTTGCATGTTCGCGTTGCGTCGTTGCCCCTCTGCATTTGCAGTAGGGATAAAAAAGATGCCATACGAATATTTGGGCAAATACCGCTAAGTCGAGTGCCAGCATTTCGTAAACAAATTGCGCAGACTCAAACCTGGTGCAGTGCCCTCCTTAAGCTAATGTACCCACTCAAACGCTTTCGTGAGACTGAATCATAGTTAATAATAAAAGTTATAAAACACACTAGCTAATTCAGCGTACCTGCAGTACCGGCAAATAAAAAATCATATTTGTACTTAAATCTCATATGGTTACCTAAAAATGTGACTCACCAAAATTGACAACCAATCAAGAACTAGTTGACTAATGGTATTGCTATTATTCAATTCGTTAGCTGATTAAATTCGTAGTCGCTTTTACATCGGCCTTTGCGTCCTCACTTATTTTACTTTGCCGATCGCGTAAAAACTCGCCGCAGCTCTTTCCGTTCCCGAAGAAATCGGTCCATTTTATTTAGTCACGGTCGCCACTAATATTACACATAAAATAAAATATGCTGCAGCAATATACCGACTCACGAAACCCTTTATTTTACAAAGACAAAATCCATCAATTATTTTCTACTCTGACATTCGTCAAATTCAAATTACATTTTTTTTATATGTGTCCAGTGTAGACTATCTGCAACAATTGTACATATTGTAGTTTAAAAAGTTTAGTTTTTGAAACACCATTGCTAATTTCTAATCTCGTAAATTTCGTATGAACGCGTTGGCTATAATGTTTTTTATACTAAACTGTTTTAAACTACGATATGTACAAACATTTGCTATGTACCATTTGGAACCTTAATTAATCAGATAACATATTTTTAAAGCCTCATATATTGGTACCTAAAATCCGCCATTAGAAATCCATCCACCCGTTTGGATGATACGAGGTAATAAATAATATGTTATATTTTTATACAACTTCAAAATTTATGCCGATATCGATATTATTGTTTTGTCCATCCCTGTTGTAAATTTACTTAGTCTGTGATCTAAACCATACCGCACACATAAACGTCGTTTATATATGCAACAATGTACGACTATGACATTTCAGCGTAGCTTTCGCTATTCTGTGCATAATTATCAGCTATCTATATGTTACCTTTTTATTTTCTCGCTCTTTCTATGCCTTTAGTTCTTATTCTGTGACTATTGCTGGTTTTCGTCCTGTGAAATTTATGTTTTGAAATTACGGTAACCGGTTCAGGAGGGAAGATGGCCGATTGAAAGATGTCCCATTGAGAGATGGCTTCCCATTTTTTTATTTATTCTGTTTACAGGGCTGGGATTCTACATGGTAATAGGGCGTTTTCCGAAAAGAGTGTATATCGTTAAGGACAAAAGGTAAGAAAATTTAACTTTTTCCATTTCGTCACGAAAATTAGCCGTACATTTACATACGTTAATTTTCGTGACGAAATGGAAAAGTTAAATTTTCTTAACTTTTGTCTTTAACGATGTACACTTTTTTTGGAAATCGTCTTTAACGTGTTTCCGTATTGTCAACGTTTTGATAACTCGTATGTCATTTACAATAATGGCGACTGTGACATAAACAATTCTAAAACACGTCAAACGCGAAATCGTAATAACGCAGTAGAATAGAGGCCCTGTTTCACTCTACTCACTTGACATTGGCGAAATTACTGCGGAATATCGCGGTGGACTGCCATTAATAAAAAACAAGAAGAATGAGACATTTATTTGATTATATGCGGTTTTTTTTCCTTTTAATGTATATATCTTTCTCCTTGACTGTACCTAAAGACAAATCGCAGTTATGCAAATACAAAGTCGGAACATAACGAAGCGCTAACTGAATTGAGTAATTTCAAATCCAAACAGACCAAGGGCAAAGCGCTAAAGGTGAAATGGTTCGTTAATAAAGAATACAACCCAAGAAGCAAACGTTACTAACGTTTTTTCTTTTTTATCGCAAATGTATGGGATGACATTCTCGTGCGTTACGATAAACCACGTGGTCAACTGTCATTTCGTTCATTTTAAGCGATAGAAAAAAAAAAATAGAAGTGTAGGGCCTCTGTTTCTACTTCTACCATTATAAATACATATCACGGAACAATGACACACAAATTGACCTAGTCCCAAACTAAGCTCTAGACTTGTACTCGTACTATGGATACTTAAATTACTCGTGCTCATCACACAAATATCTGCAATTACAGGATTTGAACCCATAGCTTCGAAAGCAGGGTCACTACCAACTAGGCTAGCGCGCCGTGTATGGCCTTTATAATCAAAAATACGATAATATAGCTCTTATTTACTTGACAGTAATGGCGGCGGAGTTAAAAACAATACAACAATGTAAAAGGCAATATGGTTTTGACCAGGAGAATAGAGGCCCAGGAAGTTGATAAAAAAAGCTTCTTTACATGGTACAATAAAAATTCGCTCTCCGCATTTATATATCCGCTAACTCCTCCTAAAACAAACAACGGATATTAATGCGGTTTTCACCATCATTTAGATAATTGTTCACAAAGGTCTTTTTCTATCTTTTAATATATAACATTCTCGTGTCACAGTGTTTGTAACAAAACTCCTCCGAAACGGCTTGACCGATTCTTATGAAATTTTGTGTGTATATTTAGTAGGTCTGGGAATTGGACGTAAATTATTTTTCATTACCCTACCCTTAATTTTTTTCGTGTTTTTCGGGTCGATTAAAAATGCTCTCTTTCATAAATAACCATACGATTCGATGCCACCGACACTACTGGATGTCATATTGTTTTTACGCATATAATTGTTTGGCCGAAAACTGTTATTACGGTTTACTTTAAAAAAAAAAAAAAAAAAAAAACTACACAAAACATATTTATAAATTCTGCAATTTCATCCTAAATTATGTTATGCGAAAACATTTTATACGGATCACCACCGACACACTCACATACATACTTATTTTAAGCTAGTAACACCCCTCTTTGTGCGTCATGGGTTAAAAAAGGTCCCCTGCCTATTTCGTTGATGGTCAAAGTAGACGTAATAACTGACACTTAGAGGCCATTTTGATATAACAGTTAACAAGTCAATTGAGGCTCTAATTGAGCTGCGAAGGACGCGAAATTGCGCAGTTCAACCGTATCGAATTTTTGACAGCCAGACGGCTGTAGAACGTAAATAAACCTACGGAATATATTGATTCACTGTACTTGTATTTATTGATTTATTTATTTAATCTTTGTTTGCACATAAATAATTACAAATGATAGGTAGTTGTGCATTGAGTTACATCTAAAACAATAATATATCCTGATCATATAAACACCATAAGCATCAAAAAAAATGTTCTCCTTTGGGGGTCGCGATAATGGTGGAGATGCTGGGATAGTCAATTCCGAATCTTAGGTGTTCTTAGTCAATACTTTTAAAGCTGTAAAGCTTTTATGAAAGAATATTGGCCACGTATATTGTTATATCGGCTCGAACAAATAAAAATAACAAAAGTGTATCTTCAACGATGAGAAATATAAAAAGAAAGGTATTTTTTAGGAAAATATGAGTTATTTATAGGTATTTTTTCATGTTCTCCAACATATATTCAAAAGCAGTAATTTACTAGCAACTTGCTTGAACATCTCTACGGAATTTTGAGGGTTAAGTCACTTTTGAGTACTTGATTGGCCAGCTAGAAGGAATACGTGTCTGTTACACTATTCTCTAATTTAAAGGGTGGAAAAAATCTTTGGGCCATGGAGGACTACCTTAAATATTTTAGTTAGCTTATTTTACAGGAAATAACGCTCCTTTATTTTTTTAAAGTAACAAAACTGTATTCAGAGTTTTTATAAAATTCGCATCTCTCACTCGAGAATCGAAGCAACTAAAAATTAAAAAATGTTTACGAATCGGAACAATTGTATTAGATAAAATTTATTCTGAACAATAATCTTACCAATTTGTTTAATATAAATGCGAAGGTTTATTTTTTAATTACTAGTTGGTTCGATTCCCGTGTGAGACAAGGGAATTTTAAAAGATCTTTGAATGCAGTTTTGTTTGTTTTAAAATATAAAGGAATGTTTCCTTTCAGTAAAATGAACTTAAGGTAGTTCCCCTCCAGGGCCATAGATTTTTTCCACCCTTAAGATCAAAATTAATCAAAACGGAGCCGGATAGTAAGGTACCTTTCCTTGTAAGAAAGGAGAAGTGAATTATTGTCGGAATCTCAGATGTAATATAATAGGGTATAATTGTTAAAAAGTTACAAAGCCCCAAAAATCCTTTATAACCTTTTGTAACTTCAGTAAGGTCCTGGACGGTCATTATTATATTATTATATTTCCATATTTATAACGATCGTTCAGATAGACGACATCTGGGAATCTTTTATATAAGACTCTTGGAAGTACTAAAATTTGATATACATTTTATTTATAGTTAAATAGAATCAGGAGCGGAAATTTAAGTTAGATTATTCCAGCACCTGTCAGCATATTCGTATATCGTAATGCTAGACAGCGTTTGAAAGTGATAGACACCCGTATACCTACTATTAATACTCGTGTTTTACTGTACGTCATAGTCGTGTACATAAATATTACGTTATTAGAAATTCTATGCCAATTAAAATGGAGATGGGCCGGTCATGTTGCCAGAACAAAAGACGATACAAGGAGCGAAAATATCCTGCATTGGTACCCAAGAGACCTACTCGGCCTCACAGACGGACCTAGTCCCAAACTAAGCTCTAGGCTTGCACTATGTGTACTAGACAACGATAAACTTACCTATATACATATAGAAATACTTCAATATATAGAAAACATCCAAGACTCAGGAATAAATACTCGTGCTCATCACACAAACATCTTTCATCAAATATTTTAGTGGTGGTAGGACCCTGTGCAGGGCTGTCTAGATCGCTACCACCATCTTATCCATTAACCACCCGCCAAGCAACAGTGTTCGCATTATTGTGTTATGGTGTGGGGATAAGATAACCGGTGAAATTACTAGCATAGAGGCATTCCATCTTAGTCCTCAGGGTTGGCAATGCATTTGAGGTCTTAGGATTATACTCTTGAGAATTCAAATGTCTATGGGTCTCAGATTACACTTACAATCAGGTGGCCTGTGTGCTCGAGTGCCTTCTACTTATCATTAAAAAAAAACCGCCCTTACCGAGATTTGAACCGAGAACCTCTAGTTTCGAAGACAGAGTCACTAGCAACTAGGCTAGCGTGTCGTCAAGAAATAGTACAAGTACAGAAGGCACACTTCTTTGATCTTTACAAAAGCCCCTTTTTTATTAGCCAAAACATTATGATTTAAGGCTCTCTGACGTCGTCGACTCCAGCATAAGCCAAACGGAACGTTAAGGCTGTGTACGAACGGTGAAAATGAATTGGCTCACTCGCCGCGTCGCCGATAATGTATTACCCATTTATTTCTTGCATTCAATATAGATAGCAATTAATGTATTTTATTCATACAGTATAAACATTATTTCATTATGAATCTCTAAAATAATTAATCTCACGATATGGATGAATTGAATACCCCAAGACCGCCAGGCCACATTTTTTTGGCTTTGCTGCAACCCTCAGTAATGCAAAATCTTGTCGCACTATTTTTAAACATTTTAATATGTATAATAAAATAAAATAATGCAACGAATGCGTTACGGTACCATGCAACGTAACAAATGTAAAAATAGGGATAGTACGGCGTGGTGGCGCGAAATTATAGTCTGGGAGCTATCGCTATAGAGCTATATATTGTAATAGTAGGTAGCGGAAGATGGATAATAAAAAATATAGAATACTGATTAAGCGTTATTAACAAAGGCCGATAGTAAATTAATAAATAATGAACAGAAACAATACAACACAAAAAACAGATGAATGCGGCACATTTTATTTGCGATATGTTTACGATTTACGTAAGCGTGTGCGCGCAAAGTAGCGTGCGCGTGCGATCTGATGCACAGCGGGGCAGCCCCTGAATAGTACCCGCCAGATGGGTAACCGGCATGTATTTGTAGCGATGAAGGTAAATCGCGGCCTCCCCTTTGAGGCCTTCATCCATTAGAATATATCTTAAATAATATTTACAAATAATAAACATCACGCCTTCATTCCCATAGTGCGGTAGGCAGAGCAGAGCTGCAGAAATACCAACAAGTATAAAAAGACTTCTTGATAGTTTTTTTTTTTTTTTTTTTTTTTTTTTTTTTTTATTTATTCAATAAACCCACAGCACAATATTGATAAAATATAGGTATGATACAGAAAGCTTACACATAGGCCAATTACGGGATTTTCTTATATAATAACTGATCAAGGAGAAATTTAGGAGGGGACATACATTTACATTATAGAAACAAGAGTGTGGCTAACTTCCCATGGTTCTGCGTTGTGCTTGTAAGTGTGTGTGTATGTGTGTGTGTGTGTGTGTGTGTGTGTGTGTGTGTGTGTGTGTGTGTGTGTGTGTGTGTGTGTGTGTGTGTGTGTGAGTAAGTGTTTGCGTGTTTTTATCTATCTATCATGCTTATGAGAGAAAGTGGAAATAATATACTATACTAGAATCAAAATAATGAAAATATTAAAGATATTAAGATAAAAAAATGATGCAGACTATTTACTAAAGAAGACATTCCATTAATTTATTTTTAAAACTACAGCGGGAAAGATAAAAAATGTCTAAGTTTGCGAACTTTTTATTATAGATACGAGGCAGACGGCGGCATACCGAACAGTGAGCATATTTAGTATTTGTACGTGGAATCTGAAACAGAATTTCTCTACCATGCCTTGTCAGCGTTGAGGGTGCATAAAGCCTAAGTATTGTTTCAAGTAGGGTGGAACAATCCACCAAGCCATTACAAATGTCATATAAAAACATCATGTCTGACAAGTCACGCCTACTATCGAGACTCATTAATTTATGCAACCCACATTTTGTAACCACATTTTGCACAAGTAGGCCAAGATGTTTACCAGTGTGTATTAGTGACAGGTTGCAAGCCCGCTTAACAATACTACGAGCATTTATTCCATGAGTCGCCTCTTACGACATCCACGGGATGACAAGGAGTGGCACTATTCTAACCCGGCAAGCAGACGGCAAAATAAAAATACAATCAATAAAGTTGTAAAGATAATATCATTTGAATGGGTATAAATTGTTAGTAACTGTAGACATTTTTATGTTAATTTATATGGAAAATAAATGGCCTAATAATAATAAGAAATTCTATAATTTGCATCTTAAAAAGTAGCCAAATCTTGAAATGATCAAAATAAGTTGATCATTTCAATAATATTTATGACATACGCTGAGGTTGTAGGACAAATAACAAACAATCGTTGTAATCAATATTCAATGCAAGAGAAGTTGTACATTACAATATATTAAAGCAACTAGTAACGCCATCTAGTGGCAGGTATGCGTATGGTATACCTACTAGTTTCAATATGATGCTATTGTTGTTAAACATTATAATGCCATGCAAAATGTTATACTGACGCATACGTAAATAGACCACAAAACAAAATAGTGTTACTCTAAACACAACATATAAACAAATTTATAGTTTAAAACTGTTTTTACAGTGCTCGATTGAGATTATATGAACCATTTTGTATAGGCCCGATCCCTTTGGGCTTCGTTTCAAATCTTTGTTTGAACGTTAAATATGTGTTAATTAACGTAGTTTAATATGTTAAGCTACCCAAACTTTGGATTATTAATCACGCCTGTTTGCGGTGGAACGTGTCACGTATGGACTGGTTCAACAAATGATGGATGGTTGTTACAAATCTTAACGTTATGTTTTTTATTGTTGAAATTGGAATTAATCTAAATTTGGAACGATAAAAAGTATGTATGTATGTAAACACTTTATTGTACAAAATAAAACAGAAACTCTTCATTGTATAATGAAGATACCAGAAAATAATGTACAAAGGAGAACTTATCCCTTTAAGGGATCTCTTCCAGCTAACCCTTGAGAGATTGAGAAAAGTGAAAGGTTGTGCATCGAGTAGGAATGTTTACGAATTTCTTTAGGATAAGATCATACAAATAAGTCCTAACTATAAACATAAAATTAACTACATTCAAATACTTACATAAATATGCTAGTTAGACACAGATATATGTATTTATAAATCAATACACATACTTAAACTTACATAAACTACATTTATGTAAAGGACAGTTGATACAATATTTAATTTAGGAGCTAGGGTCAAGCCAAAACTTCATCAATTTGCCCTTTAAGGAGTCATCTGATTGTGACTGCCTGAAGCCGGCCGGTAGCCGGAAGTGACCTCTAAAAGAGTTTTTCTACTCGAGTACGAATAGACCGCTTATATTTGTATCATTAACGGTATCAAAATACCTCCTATAATATAACATAACCGAATCGTGAAAACTGTTCTACATAATGAGCGATGCCATAGTAATAACTGTTCTTTTATAACCATTTGGCATTGTTATTACCATGGTTACGGTCATTTCGGATATGAGTCTTGGCGTTTAGTGAACAGTTGACACCCTTATTTGATTATTAAATCGTAAAAATATTTTAATAACCATTGAAATGACGTAGATTAAAAATCAAATTCACTTTGAAACTGATAATAAAACCATATCTTTATTAAATTACTTCATACATCGCCCGTGTGGCTGCTGGGTTAGAATAGTGCCACTTCATGTCTTCATGTGGATGTCGTGAGAGGCGACTGATGGAATAAAGGCTTGTAGTACTGTTAGGCGATGGGCTTGCAACCTGTCACTAATACACTGGTAAACATCTTAGCCTACTTGCGCAAAATGATTACAGAATTATCAACAGGTCTTTTTAGAGTTGTTGGTATTTCTGTAGCTCTGCCTACCCCACTCTGGGAATGAAGGCGTGATGTTATGCATGTATGTACTTCATACAGTTGTTTTTTGAGATAATATTTTGTGGTTGTAGTAACTGCTTCCGAACCCTATACTGAGCATGGTGCGACATGCTCTTGCCCAGTTTTTTTTTAATTGGATTTGTTTGCGTCTTTACCCTTAAATTGGCAGAGTATCTACTTATACACATACTATTAAAAAATATAAAAATATATATTAAGAGAGCGCCGAGCGCCCAGTTGCGAACTTTTTTTTTAACGTAAATTAATTAATTTGATATAGGGGGTCAGTTTTTTGCAAATTAAAAAAAAAAAAACCGTGACATGTCAAATGAATGGGATTTATTACTTACATAGAGATTACAGGAAAACCTATAAGAAGTCTATGGTAGGTACTTAAAGTAGTACAGTCAAGGTTATAAATATGTATACACTTAAGTACCTTGTCTATTTAACGTCATGTTTCAACTGCCATATGAAATTGTCACAGCGATTAAAGTGACAAGGTACTAAAGTGTATACATATTTATGACCTTGACTGTACAAGTAACAAAGGAAATTTCTCAAAACTTACGAATCTCTCTCCACGCGTGTTTGACTCGCATTTTTCGTGTTTTTATCGGCCTGCTTGACTCAAAGGTGGGTAATGTGTTTCACAACCTATATATATTTTTTCATATAATTAGCATTAATTTACGAGTATATCTCCGGTACCTTCACGCAATCTCTATTCGTACTGGTAAAAATCACCATGCTAATATTTAACCACCATTACCACATGAGAATTTCACTATGTGCTTTTACATAGCGAAATGAATTTGGGTGTTTGTATTTAGCTGAGTGAACATTTTGTTAATAGCTATTAAATAGGGCACAATTGTCCATAAACACAAAGCAAGAATTAAAAAAAAAATATAACTGTTAAAATAAAAAAGAAAACAGCGATTTTGGAGTTTGCACCGATAACATGTACGGCTTTTTTTTTAATTCGGTGTCTTAAGATTGTAGTCCTGAGAGTCTATGGGTCTCAAATACCACTTAGAGCAGAAGTACTGGTTTAGGCCATCGAAGTACCTTTTTTGGTCACTGTAAATTTAAGTCAATAAATAAAAAGTCTTTATGTTGAAATTTTTTTTTTATTGAAACTTTAACACTTATATAAATCTAATTTTTAATTTTATTGTATTTATACAATGATTCGAACAATGTTTTGGACATAAAGCGGCCCCAAACGATACATCTGCCCTACCTAAAGTGGCCCGTGTGCTCACCACCACAGAATTATTAACCCTTTGAACGCCAATCACGACTAAAGTAGTCATGAGCGGTTGTGCCAACAACGCCACCGACACCTATAGTTATCCCAGGTACAGTTTAAAAGAGACGACATTGCACATGGGTTAAGTTAAACTTTGTTTAACTTATAATACATGTTTGGTGTGTTAGTGACGCATTTGTTTTTAACGTAAAGCGTTGAAAAGGTTAACACGTTCACGGACACTTCGAGAGACGCAAACTAAGACCCTCGTGATATGGCACTACGTCTGTGGCCGATGTCTTTAATTACATCAAAAGTGGTACTCCGTCCACGGCCGGCTATTCCCCATAGCATTTATAGGAAGCACGGACACCTGTGACGTTTTAGGCTTTAAAACAAGCCGCTAGTGCCACAGCAAAAAAGCTTTAGGGCAACCTCAACCTTATGCACTGCCCTAAAAAGGGAACGACGCGTGTTGTGCTGTGGATGAAACGGCCATGGACTAGCTGCCACATTCAGTAAGGTTTTTTTGTACGAAATTGCATACATATTTTCCCTCATACGGTAGCACAATGTTTGACACAACCAAGAAGCTTATTATATATGACACTGAGGTATACAACGTGTTACAAAATAATGCGTAAAAAAGAAATTACACAAGTAGTGTCAACCCTTATTAAATAACGTCAGTTCAGTATCTTAGGTATACAGTATATTAGGGTTGACACTACTTTTGTAATTTCTTTTATTACGGTTTATTTTGTAACACGTTGTATATAGTAAGTCTAATACTTAAACACCACTAACGACGGTGACTATTAAATGAAACCACTTGATATCACACTTGGTATTTATTCTTCATTAAAGCCTGACAAGATTCTATTTGGCCCTATTTCAATACAAACTTGTATTGAAATAGGGCCAAATAGAATCTTGTCAGGCTTTAATTTACTACATCACGATATTCCACTGTTAACGTTCCAAACCCAATGCCTCGATCAGCCTAGTGTTTCCCTTTTTATCCGCTACAACCCACAGTCAAGTGACTGCCTTTTTACCACTATCACCACCTTTACCTTATTCAAATGATATTCTTATTTTTTATATTTTCAGTTTATATGTATTAGAAAATAAAACCTAACAGGATTGCACGTCGCTTATGTTTTTTGTCCCTTTCTTTAAAGGGACAAAAAACATAAGCGACGTTTTTTGTCCCTTTAGGATGGAAAGAAAGGTACAGAAAACAAGTTGTTGTTCGCCGTGCAATTTCCAGTGTCATATATAAGCTTCTTGGACACAACGCTAAATGTGACAGTTTGTCAATGGCCGTTGGAAAAATGTATGAGATTAATTTGTGCCATATCATGCAGTTTTGAGAATGGTGCTGTGTCCGTGAACGTGTTAATATGTCTGTCACAGGCGGCAGAAAGCGGAAATGCCGAGGACTTCATGCGATTATACCTCAGCGAGCCTTCGCGCCTCGCCGTGAGGGACGTGCGCGGGCGCAGCGTTGCGCACCAGGCAGCCGCTCGCAACACTACCAACATACTGCACATCATCAACAACTACGGGGGAGGTAAGACTGACAGGACTTGTGCAGATCTAGGGAGCGATTTTAGAAGCTCACCGACGAAAAATTAATAACTTTAAAATCAACGCGTCAACATCAAAATCGCAATCAACGCAATCAAGCGCATCAAGCGTAATCAGCGTGTAGTTATAGGTATATTGTATTTTATAGCTAGCTAGCTAGTTCCTTGTTATTGTTCGAAATTGGTCTGCACCACCTACTGTGTAAATTGTTTTAACTTGCACCTTATCCCTTCTAAGGTTGTCTGGAAGAGATCGCTAATCAGCGATAAGACCGCCTGTTGTTTACCTGGGTCTTCTAAATTATGCAAATTCTTTTTATTTGGTGGACAATAAAGTGTTTTGTATTGTATTGTATCAATTTTATGATATACTAGTTTTCGCCCGCGACTTCGTACGCGTATAAATCAGTTTCCAAAGGAATAGCGAAATGAAATGTGCCCTATGTGTTAATCCAAGGTATAAGCTGTTTGCATTCCAAATTTCACCAAAATCCGTCTAGTAGTTTTTGCGTGAAAGAGTAATAAACATCCATACTTACAAACTTTCGCGTTTATAATATTAGTAGGATGCGATATGATCCTACTAATATTATAAACGCTGATGATGAAATCCAAAAGGTGGGCCCGCTCGTAGATAAAATCGCTGCACAAATTGATTTTAAAACTTGTCATTTTTCGTCGGTGAGATTCAAAATTCGGACCCCAAGTCCGCATCGCTACCAACATTTTGTTTTCGAGATGCATAGCGCTAAAGTCTACGGCAGCTTACGTCAATAGTTCACTTTCTACTATCCTTGTGGTATCCACCATACCACAAACTTGTAAGTGGGAATTCGAATCTACCAGTAAATTAATCAGGTTAAACTTCTTTCGCTCATAAATGGCATTAAAATGAACTTTACGTCCATTGAAATATGGTTTAAACTAAATTGCCTCGATTATGTACGTCCTCTAGTCATTCGCAGATTTCATCTTGGGTAGGCCTACTATCTTTTAACTTACTAAAGGCCAGTCAAATTACTCGTACTAACATAGAGGAATTCCATCTTAGTCCTCAGGGTTAGCAAAGCATTTGCTTGCAGTCTTAACTGATTCATGGCCTGTGCTGCGCCTCGCGCGTCACGTAAAAACACCCATCAGAAGCCAATGACGCGACTGGCGCGGCTTGTATAACTTATAAGAAACAATTTTTAAGGTAAAAAGAAAAAATGCCACTATACTTCAAACAAATCATGTCCAGAAAATCTTCTTCGTAGTTAGTAACTTTAAATTAAATAAATCATAGTATGGTACCTCAGAGATGAAAAAAGAGGCGAAGGACGTGAAAAATTAGGTGGGAGGATGACATCAAACAAATAGCTTCGAAAACATGGCAGGGTAATGTGATACATCGCATTGCTGCAATAGCTCCTGGCTCAATAATGTTATAACATCTCGTCAATGGATTGCTATAAGCGTGCGGGGTATTGCCCAATGAAACTGAGCCTAGTCTTGCGCGTGGAACTGTGTGCGTGCTCAATAATGGAGAGTAGTAGTTGCATGAATTGTACACAAATATAGGCTGTCAAAAATTGTGCCATTAATTTTTGCGTTATTCTATTCATTTAACTATATATTTCCACGACAGAAATAACCAGTTATGTTATAAAATAAATGTCAAACCTGAGGCGTCCCTTAAAACGGCTCGTTGTCAAACGGTCTATCGGAGTCGAGTAATACAAGCGAGTTTTAAACTACCTAATGAAGAATGCTCGTCCTAAATGTGGTTTTAACAATGACGGTACAACTTATACTCGCCAGTTAAAAATACGTCTGTCGATTTGTGAACTGAGATGGTTAATTAGTTACTATATACATGCAATGGCGAAAGTTTGTACTTGAGGGCATAAAGAGGGTTAATATCGATCAATTCCTAAACCTATATCAAGACACGACTTATCTATGACGACTCTTAATTACTGCAGTCAAGTCTATGCCAAAGGGAAAGCTGATAATAATGTTACCAACGTTGAAGATTAACCCTTTGAACGCCAAGAAGATTTAAAGGCGTCGTGTATTGTCGTGCCTACCACGCCATCGACGCTTACAGTTGTCACAGATACAGTGACAAATACACCCGAGTTTTTGTAACGTAAGGTTGAAATCAACTGTGGTTTGCAAGTCAATGGGGCGTAAAGGTTAAAATAGTATTATTACATACATACATACATAACATCACGCCTTAATTCCCAGAGTGGGGTAGGCAGAGCTACAGAAATACCAAAAAATCTACAAAGACTTGTTGATAATTCTGTAACCACATTTTGCAGAAGAAGGCTAAGATGTTTACTAGTGTATTAGTGACAGGTTGCAAGCCCATCGCCTAACAGCACTACAAGCCCTTATTCCCTTATTCGCCTCTTACGACATCCACGTGAAGACATGGAGTGGCACTATTCTAACCCGGCAACCACACGGGCGATAGTATTATTAAATATAATTAAAAGTTACTTACATACATACATAAAATCACGCCTTCATTCCCAGAGTGGGGTAGGCAGAGCTACAGAAATACCAACAACCCCAAAAAGACTTGTATTAAAAGTCAGTTATATAATTTTAATTAAATTAAAACTATTATTATTATAATCATAAATACTTAATAATAATTAATAGCATGAAAGTATCGTAAAATTATAGTACAGCAGGTATTTAAAATTATAAAAGGATGGTGAATCAATAAAATGGAATTGAAATATAATCCCCGATTGGTTCCCGTGGATGTCGTAAGAGGCGACTAAGGGAATAAGGGCTTGTAGTTCTGTTAGGCGATGGGCTTGCAACCTGTCACTAATACACTGGTAAACTTCTTGGCCTGATTATGCAAAATGTAATTACAGAATTATAAAAAGTCTTTTTAGAGTTGTTGGTATTCCTGTAGCTCTGCCTACCCCACGCTGGGAAAGAAGGCGTGCTCGTATGTATGAAATATAATAAGTATAAATAAAATATAGTATTATTAAATAATATTATTGAAAGATTTTTTTTAAATAATGTTATAATAATGATTGACAAATTTATATTATCAGAAATAAAGGCTCTTTGAATTTAAATTTGATTTTTAATGTCAATGTTACGATGCTCAAAGGCAATATAGATTTACCCACTACAATCGATTTCTATCACTCAAAATGCATGGGATGACATTCTTGTGCGTTACGGTAAACCATGAGATCAAGGGCCCTAGCCAAGATGCAAACGCTCCTAACGTTTTTCTTTTCTATCGCTCAAAATGTATGGAATGACAGTCGACCACGTGCTTTATCAAAACGCACGAGAATGTCATCGCATCCTTGACTAGGGCCCATGGTGGCCTGGGGCCCTAGCCAAGATGCAAACGCTCCTAACGTTTTTCTTTTCTATCGCGCAAAATGTATGGGATGACATTCTCCTGCGTTTCGATAAAGCACGTGGTCGACTGTCATCCCATACATTTCGAGCGATAGAAAAGAAAAAAGTTAGGAGCGTTTGTATCTTGGCTAGGGCCCCAGGGCGTCTATTCCGGTGCGTTATAACGATATCGCGTTTGACGTGTTTTAGAATCGTTTAAGTTACAGTCGCCATTATTTTAAATGACATAAGAGTTATCAAAACGTCGACAATACGGAAACAGGTCAAAGACGATATCGTTATTACCATACCTGGGATATCTCGGGGCATCTATAAGAAAGTAATGTAGCAAAATATATTATCGACAGAAAAATATCGATGTTACTGCCAAAATCTAAATGTTATGCGACACAAATGAATATTACTTATTTTCTCCTCATTTTTAAATAAAAAAAGAAACAAATTAAAATGTGTACCTATTTATATGTTTATTTTAAAATTGTTTTCATGATATACATTCAAAAAAATTTCCATATTCGATGGTATTAATTATTGCCGTCTAGATGAAAATATCCTCTTTAAACTGCTAAACGTTCTATCAACGACCACAGTGGTCAACGGGGAATTCTTTAAATATTTATAATGACTCTAAGCCAATTTCTCATTTATGTTGGTTATTGAAATTTCCTCACCTTTTATAAGACTGTTTACTTTTTTCATGGTGTCATAACTAGTATTTAATTACATCGACATCTTTTTTATCGATATCAAATCCCTAGAACTTGCCCCGAGTTATCCTAGGTATGATTATTACCGTATAGAATCCCAGCCCTGTGAGCTCGCTTATCTTTTCCTTGGCATAGTTGTAAGACTTATAAGGGAGGTTATGGTGGAGTTACGATTTGGGTGAGGACCAAAAAGTTGAACCTTAGCTAAGCGCAGCCAACCATACAAACAATGAAGACGGAAACAGTTCCGTTGTGCAGTCAAGGTCATAAATATGTATACACTTTTGTACCTTGTCTATTTAACGTCATGTTTAAACTGCCATATGAAATTGTCACAGCGATTAAAGTGACAAGGTACTAAAGTGTATACATATTTATTACCTTGACTGTACGACGATAAGTATCCTTACAATTGTAGGCTAATTTTCGTCGCACATCGAAAAAGTTTCACGGAAAATTTAATTGCGTGAGTTAGCATTCCCAATTTTTTGACCCATTCACGCCGAGCAGTTGGTGCCAATAATGGGTACCAACTTCCAGTTTATAAACAATTAGCCGAGTTGGTTGATAACTCTTATGTCATTTACAATAATGGCGACTGTGACATAAACGATTCTAAAACACGTCAAACGCGATATCGTTATAACGCAGTAGAAATAGTAGAATAGAGGCTCTGTACACTACTGGGCTGAGATTCTACAACGTTAAAACGATATTGTGGCATTTTTAATATCGTTTAGAACTCCACCGCCATTACTGTCAATGTCTGTACATAAGAGTTATCAAAACGTAGACAATATGGAAACGCGTCAAAAATGATATCGTTATTATCGTGTAAAATCTCAGCCCAGAGACTGGGGAGTAGGCAATTGCTACGCTCATCGTAGTACGTCGTAGCACGTCGTAGCCCGCACGTCGTAGCTCGCACGTCTTAGCACATCGTAGCACGTCGTAGCTCATACGTCTTAGCACGTCGTAGCACGTCGCACCACCTTACTTGTATCTCGCTTGTTCGAGTGTAGCTAATGTAAATACTATCTAACTATACAACATCGTTATTTCTACGAGTGTTAACACAATATTTATATAAATATTCGTTTAGATATCAATATTCTCAAAATGAATAAAGTTGTTTTCATTAAGGGATATTTAGCCACCTAAGCCCAAGTTTAGCTACAGTTAAACACTCTACTATACACTAATTTGTGTGAAAATACTTTTAAAATAAAATAATAACAAATGACACAAATTAAAATATAAAAATCACTTTAATCCGCCTTTACGTGGCTTTTAAGGGTTACTTTTAGAGCGTTGTTTCATGGTATTTAATGACGTTTCTTTGTTTCAGATTTAAACTCCCAGGATAATAATGGCAACACCCCTCTCCATATCGCGGTAGAAAACGAGGCTTTAGACGCAATCGACTTCTTGCTTCAGCAGTGAGTTTTATGTTTTTTATTTGGAAAGCAAAACGTTAGTAACCTTACTTTCTAGACCTTGAATAACCCTGCGTCCTACTCCTCAACAGTTTCCACTAAAGCATAATTAAACAAGATTGCTCTATGTACATATACTCCAGAATTTAAAAAAGAAAATTTAAAAAAAAACTAGAAATCTACATGTCACCCGCCAAGCTACAGTGTTCGCATTGTTATGTTCCGGTGTGGGCATAAAACAACCGATGAAATTACTAGCATAGAGGCATTCCATCTTAGTCCTCAGGGTTGGCAACGCATTTGAGGTCTTAGGATTATAGTCTTGAGAATTCAAATGTCTACGGGTCTCAGATTCCACTTACCATCAGGTGGCCTGAGCGCTCGTGTGCCTTCTTCTTAACATAAAAAAAATGTACTTAACTACTTATCACTTCAGCACATTAAGCAGTAGCACGATATTAAAATAATTAATAAAAAGATGGTACCTACCAACAAAACAAAGGTACTACCAACTTAACAGAGGTCACAAACCAATATAAGGTCTAAAAATGAATTATCAAAATACGTCAAAAACCTGTGGTGTTAGGACCCTGTGCAGGGTCCGTCCGGATCGCTACCACCATCTTATCCATTAACCGCCCGCCAAGCAACAGTGTTCGCATTGTTGTGTTCCGGTGTGGGGATAAGACAACCGGGGAAATTACTAGCATAGAGGCATTCCATCGTAGTCCTCAGGGTTGGCAACGCATTTGAGGTCTTAGGATTTATAGTCTTGAGAATTCAAATGTCTATGGGTCTCAGATTCCACTTACCATCAGGTGGCCTGAGTGCTCGAGTGCCTTCTCCTTAACATAAAAAAAAAAGATCATGGGACTTGAATTTTACCATTCATCCTCAAGGATTACTAACCCTCGATTCATATATTCAAAACGCCTCGTTAAAGTGTGACGTCACGTAAAAATTTGACACATTTTGTAAGTTGGTAATGTCAAATTTTAACGAGACGTTTTGAATATAGGAAGTAAGATTTTTTTATATATATTGGTTCCTAAACGCGTTAAAAAAATTGACTGAGGCGAGAGAATTATTATAAGCGACGCATACGCAACGCAGCGGCGCGCGAGTTACACTAATTAAATAAATTGAGGTTATAATACTCGTATAACAGCAAATGGGCGTTTTCCAAAAAAAGGGTACATCGTTATAGATAAAATTAAGAAAATTTAACTTTTTCCATTTCGTCACGAAAATTAACGTATCTAAACGCATGGCTAATTATCGTGACGAAATGGAAAAAGTTACATTTTTTTAACTATGTCCTTAACGATGTACACTTTTTTGGAAAACGCCCAAATGTGGTGTTATAATTATAAATAGGCATAAAATGTATACTTAAAACATTTTATTACGAAAAAAAATACATTTTTATTAATTAATAGCCAAAAAAAAACAAAAAAAAAACCGTCCCCAGTCTCTATTTTATCAAACTTTTGCTTATTATAAGTTCTTTAAATCCAAACAAAGATATAACTACATTCAGGATATTTATTCTTCTTCATTCTAAGTCTAAATAAATATTTTAGTGTAAAGTTGAAATAACGCAGGAAGACATAATAATAAACTTAAACTTCACACTATGAGTATCTCGTAGCTAAGGACCTAAAATATGGATCTATAGTTATCTTTTCAGTTATACATATGTATTTGATACACATATTTAATACGCCATACGATTAGGGTGAATTGCAAAAATATTTTACATAGTTAAGGACCTAATAAGAAACATGCATGTTTTTGAATCTTACGTTATTTGGAAAGTGCTATAAAAGAGATGATAACTGTATTCGCGAAACAATTGTCGTATTATTTTTTCAAGAGATATGAATTTTTTAAAAGTCTTAGTTCAGGGCCTCTATTCTGCTGCGTTAAAACGATATCGTGTTTGACACGTTTAAGAATCGTTTATGTCACAGTCGCCATTATTGTAAATGACAAAAGAGTTATCAAAACGTTGACAATACGGAAACAGGTCAAAAACTATATCGTTATTACCTTGTAGAATTCCAGCCCTGACCCCCTGCATAAACGCTCTATACAAAATCGACGACAGGAATGACCTCATAGCTGTTGTTTCATATTTAAAACATAAGGACGTTATAAAGAGTTTGCATTTATTTCGTAAATTACTATGTTTAACCCAATATCATTGAATTAAAATATTACGGAAATAGAATGAGGATGCCGAAAAAAAACAATCTAATCAATAAAAGAAGTTTTAAAATTTTAACAAGTTTTGATTCTATATGAAATCTTAATAAACGTGTCTGCCTGGTGACAGACAGACAGACAGACGGCCAGTGGAGTCTTAGTAATATGTACCGTTTTTACCCTTTGGGTACGGAACCCTAAAAAGCATAGAGAAATTCCATCTTAGTCCTCAGAGTTGGCAAAACAATTGTAGTCTTAAGATTGTTTTCTTAGGAATGCAAATGAGTATGTGTCACAGATCCAACTAAGCATCAGGTGGCCTGTATGCTCTTTTCCCTTTTCTTTTACAAGAGATAAATGTATCTACAGGGTGTGGAATCAAAATGGGTTTTATTTCCCAAAAATGTATAAAGGTTTCAGCTTCGAGAAAATTCTATTGTGGCATTGGCATTGGATCCTCGCATATCGGTTTCAAGTCGATTCAACGGCTGAAATTAATGAAACTTGACCAGTAGGTTCGTCTTACATGTCTAAAGAGAGGCTGTGTTACTTACGAGCTGTTAAAATCTCTCAAATTCCAGGCAGGGCAAACATTCATACATACATACATAACATCACGCCTTCATTCCCAGAGTGGGGTAGTTAGAGCTACAGAAATACCAACAACTCTAAAGAGACTTGTTGCTAATTCTGTAACCACATTTTCCATAAGTAGACTAGGATGTTTTACAAATGCACTAGTGATGACTAGTGAGAGGTTGCAAGCCCATCGCCTAACAGTACTACAAGCCCTTATTCCTTTAGTCACCTCTTACGACATCCACGAGAAGACATGGAGTGGCACTATTGTAACCCGGCAACCTCACACACATACATAACCATTTTTTAGAATTAAAAAATGAAGAACAACTCGTATCAGAAACATTACCCTTCTTGGGTACTTGAGTAAAAGCAGCATTAATTAAAGTAATTGAATTATTATACAATAAGTAAGACTTTTGAGGTGTCTCATGTAGGTTTGAGTGATTCAACATTGCTACACAGGGTGAAATATTAAAATACCGCGTGGCAGCAAGTAATCCAATAGCGTTCCGTTTCTGACGCATCTCTCGCCAACTTTCCACCCTATACATGAGCTGTTTTGACTATCTAAAGCGGACTGAAATCCACTTATTTGAAAGTCAAATCTTTCTTTGTCCAAACAACACGAGAAAAAAAATAGTTAAAACCAAACAGCAACATTATGTGATATACGTTTTACCGATTATGCTATTTAAGTGGCCAGCATTATGCTTCCAACAACTGCATGAAGATGTACATAATTATGTTTGAAAGCAAAATATTACCTTTTGTTACAGACGAGTAGACACAAGTATACGGAACGTAAAAAGCCAAGCTGCTATCCATTTGGCAACTGAATTAAATAAGGTAAGTATTTTAAACCATTTTGCATTTGACTGACTTTAAATTTACATGCTGTTATTTTTTGTCTTCGTACACACGACCGTGTGTGAGGAGAAACATAAGTCATTTCATGTGGTCATTATAGAGGGTGGTAAGCTAGTAAATGATTAGACTGACTTGCTACAATTTAATGTAAAAGCCCGTACTTTTTTGTTCAAATTTCAACCATCCTGTATTTTTAAATTAATAAGATTACACAAGCAAACTATTGTACCAGTTCAGTACAATAGTTCGCATTGTCCAAATTAGTTAAAAAAATGTTTATTATATAATTTGTTCTTACCTCTAAAAGATAATTACCTAATCTAACCCAGCTCAGCGTTCAATATTAATCGAAATAAAAAATACCTGAAAAGAGTCCCCCTGACAAAAACGATGTTTATCTCATAATTATACTGACAGTAAATATCAGCTTTTTTTTTTTACTTTAATGATATACTTTTATACACAGTCCTCTGACTTATATTTAAATCGGCCTCAATAACTTTTCATACAGTTAATCTTTATTCCTGTATTGTATTAACACAACGATTAAATAAAAATATCAACAGATAAAAACAATTGCTACGGGACTGTTTGTCAGGACGAAAATTTACCCAAAGTTGACCATCTTACAGAGAATCGCTGTTATAATAATTTTACTTTGACAGGTGACAGTGCTCCAAACTTTTGCTAAATACAAGAATCAGTTCAACGTCGATCTGGGGGGGGAGCACGGGAGGACGGCGCTGCATTTTGCGGCCATTCACGACCATGACCAGTGCGCGAGAGTGCTGGTAACTATTGTTTTTAGGGGACAAGTGATGGGGTTGTGTTGGTCCGGATTGCTGTCACTATCTTACCCTTTAACCTACCGCGAAGTATTAGTACCTATTTGCATTGGTGTATACTGGTATGGGGATAAGCCAACCGGTCAAATAACTAGCATAGTCGTACTTTATCTTAGTCTTCAGGGTTAACAAAGCATTTGTAGTCTTAGCTTCTCCCTCTGGATCGCATCCAGCGGAGAGCGACTCGAATTGTCGGCTGCCAGCGTACTTCTGATTGGCTAGACTCTTTGGCGCTGCGTAGAGATCTCTGCATTCACTCTGCATTCTCTATCGCCTGTATAGCGGGGAGTGCTCCGAGGAGCTGTTCGGATTAATTCCTGCCACATCCTTCTGCCTTCGTCCTACGCGACAGAACTTCCACCACCATCATTTAGATGGTTGGCAGTCCACAACCATGCGTCTTACAAGGAATTTCCAGCCACGCACAAATAATCTGTGGAATGGTCTGTCGCCTGCGGTATTTCCGGACCAATACGACCTTCAAACCTTCAAGAAAAGAGCGTACTCTCTTTGAAAGGCCGGCAACGTACCTGTAACTCCTCTGGTGCTGCAGGTCTCTATGGTTGACAGTATTCGCTTACCATCAGGCGATCTGTAAGCTCGTTTGCCTCGTATTCCATAAAAAAAAACACCTATCGACGCGGCATCGGCGTTAACTGATCAAAAAATTGTTTACGCCAGCTGACGTCAGCCGAACCCATCGACGTTGTTTTCGCCCTTATTGCGTAGACATAAAGAGGTTTTTTAATCAGCTAATGCAAATTCTGCGTCGATGGGTGTGGGGAAGTCAGGGTCGCTATGAGGGATGAACTAAAGTAACTGACATAGCTCATCGAATTGCAAACCTTAAGTGGCAGTGGGCAGGGCACATTGCTCGTGGAACCGATGGCCGTTGGAGCGGAAAGGTTCTAGAGTGGCGACCGCGAACCGGGAGACTAAGTGTCGGCAGGCCTTCCACAAGGTGAGCCGACGAGCTGTTAAAGGTCGCGGAAAACCGCTGGATCACAGCATCAGAGGACCGGTCACTGTGGAAAACCGGCTGATGATGATGAAGTGTGGCGAGATCAATAGGGGTGCATTAATAAACTCATCTTGGCTATCATGTTCACAAGATACGTCAAAGTAAACGTCAAGCCATAAAGAACGGTAATTTTTGACGATTCGTGTGACGGCCAACTCAGCTAAGACCAGTTTATTAATACATTCCTTAGTAGGATTGCCGTTTTGTGATAGTTGTTTTGATAATTCAAATGTCTATGGGCTTGAAATCCCACTTACTAAGACATAGAAATATCTGCTCTTACCGAAACTTCCTACTACCGCGTCGTTAAAGCTATCCATTGCATTGTCATCAGCCTGTATATAGATAGGTATACAAAACCCCCATCAAAAATGACTAGGGTTATAATAGTTATTTGTGCAACAAGAGAACACAGTTGGTTTTAGCTGCCAACGTTGATTTTGGAACTTTAGGGTTCTACACGATGGTCCTGAAATAAATTGAGAATTATTTACAGTTTCGAAAATAAACGCGGATTGTCAAATGAATTATGATTGTGAAATGAAACATTTGTTAAACGTTGGTTATGGAATGAAAGGACCCCTAACTGACCACTAGTGATCCTTATTGTAAGGTAACAAGAATCACATTAGGCCACAAATGGTCAGTTAACTTTGTTGCTTTTTGTACCTGTTCTAAACAAAACCAGTCCCCGAATTCATTAAATCCATTTTTAAACCAGATTACAGACCTTGGTGCCATTAGCAAACGTCCCTGCAACAACGGGTACTATCCCATACACGAGGCGGCAAAGAACGCGTCTTCCAGAACCATGGAAGTTTTCCTCCAATGGGGAGAATCGCTTGGATGCACCAGGGAGCAGATGATATCCTTATACGACAATGAAGGAAACGTGCCTCTGCATTCTGCAGTGCATGGAGGAGATATCAAAGCTGTGGAGCTGTGCTTAAGGTCTGGAGCGAAGATATCCACGCAGCAGCATGATTTGTCTACGCCTGTGCATTTGGCATGCGCTCAGGTAGGTGACACTCTTTTATATTTCGCTTATTATTATAGACACCGTTATTTACCGCTCAGTTTGGGGGCACGCTAAAATAGTGATGTTGCTTAACATTATTGGTTGATAATAATATTTATTCAACTCAACAAAATCAAATTCTTTTGTGAATGTTTTTGAAATAACTCATTCATTGCATAGGATAGGAGGCCGACAAAATAATTGAATAGTATGGATACGACTTACTAGGCCTTTGGTTCGAACAGGTTATTTTGTGAATAATTAGGTGAATAATTAGGAAAAAAATATTGTTAATTTATTAAACACTACCATAAATAAATGCTTTTTTTATTGCATTTAAAAAATCACCATAGCAGAGCTCTGGTAAGTATGAATTAAATCTTGATATGTTAGTGAGTGAGTAAATCAACAAAAAAATATCGATTCAGATTATCGAAATTGCCCCATCACTTGCCCCCAAACTGAGCGTTATATAATACTATTAAACGGCGTGTTGAAGTTGTGCCGTCAGAGCGTTAAACAACATTAAACTTAACCTCGTGTAGCACACCATACCTACGCAAGAGCAATTCGCATCAAGTGATCGCCAGCTGGCCTACCTCCTCAGGGCTCAATTCTATTGTGTAAAACCATTTTGCAATCCTTTTTTTTTTGCCTGCACTCCAAATTGGTGCTCTCAAATTTATTTACAGTTTAGACATAATTCATAATTACAGTTAACCTTTGAATTTCATCTCATTTTTAGGGTCAAATACTTATGTCTGCGGTCCCTTGAAGTTGTAAAAAAATCAAGTTTCTAATTCAATGCAATCCACGCACACACTTCGCAGGGGAAACAAAACTTATTTGGCTAGTAGGAAGGTCTATTAGCACGTGTAAAGGAAAATATCCGTTAATTTGTTGTTACATCACAAATAAAAATGCGATAAACTTATTTGCAGTTGGCAAACTAATCGTGACCTATGTCCATGTATGTAAACAACAGTTTTTCAACAGTGAAGTCTTGGTTTGTCCCTCAATCCATATTTATATGCTTACAAGTTTCCACTTGACCGGCTTTTCCTTATCTCCAGGGAGCCCTCGAAATAGTAAAGCTGATGTTCACCATGCAGCCAAAAGA